>JANKKI010000249.1:2037095-2716127 GCA_025175665.1 Cinchona pubescens
TGCACCCGTGGCTAGATTAGAATCTATCCGCATGTTTCTTGCATTTGCATGTTTCAATAATTTAAAATTATTTCAAATGGATGTCAAAAGTGCTTTTTTAAATGGTTTTATCGACCAAGAAGTTTTCGTTGAACAACCTCCGGGCTTTGAAAATAAGAATCTTCCAAATTATGTTTTCAAACTTTCCAAAGCTTTATATGGTTTGAAACAAGCTCCAAGAGCTTGGTATGAAAGATTAAGTGGATTCTTGTTGGAAAATGGTTTCAAAAGAGGTATTGTTGACACCACAGTTTTTACAAAAAACAGATTTAAAAGGATTGTTAATCGTCATCGTCAGCTCCTTGAGCAGCTTTGAATGGAGCAACTAATGAAAGTTTGTGCAAGGATTTTTCACTACTTTAATGCAAGAAGAGTTTGAGATGAGTATGATGGGCAAGTTGCAATTTTTCCTCGGACTACAAATTCATCAAACTAAGGAAGGAACATTTATTACACAAATCAAGTACACAAAGGAGCTACTCAAACGATTTGGTATGGAAGATTGCAAACAAGTTGGTACACCAATGTGTACTTCAACCAAACTTGATAAAGACGAAGAAGGTAATAGTGTTGATGAAAAATACTATAGAGGTATGATTGGAAGTTTACTTTACTTAACTGCTAGTAGACCAGATATCATGTTTGCTGTTTGTTTGTGCGCTAGATTTCAATCTTGTCCTAAAGAATCACATTTGATGGCAGTTAAAAGAATTTTTAGATATCTAAAAGGAACAACGGATTTTGGTCTGTGGTATCCAAAGTCCTCTACATTTGATCTAATTAGCTATTCTGATGCTGATTTTGCTGGGTGTAAAATTGATAGAAAAAGTACCAGTGGAATGTGTTATTTTCTGGGAAATTGTATCTTGTGTCTTGGTTTAGTAAAAAACAAAATTCCATTTCTCTTTCTACACTGAAGCCGAATACATTGCTGTCGGAAATTGAGACACAATCAACTTCTTTGGATGAAACATACTCTGAAGGATTTTGGTGTCATTTTTGATTGTGTTCCTATATTGTGTGACAACACTAGTGCAATTAATCTCACAAAAAATCCTGTTTTGCACTCTAGAACCAAACACATTGATGTTAAGCATCATTTCATTAGAGACCTCGTTTGTAAAAAGGAAATTCGTGTTGATTATGTGCCTACTTCAGACCAATTGGCTGATATTTTTACAAAACCCTTAGCTCTAGATCGTTTTGAATCACTCAGAAAATGCTTGGGGATTTTACAGATAAATTTGGCATAGGTTCCTTGTTCGGACGCACTTATTCGTCCGAACAACTTTCCTTTCGGACGCTTTGGATCGTCCAAAAGCATGTGTTACTTCTCGGACGCTCATATTCGTCCGAACAACATTCTATTTTTTCCCCAAGTAACTCTCTGGACATCTTCCGGACGCACAGATTCGTCCGAAAGAAACCTCGGACGCACTGGCTCATCTTTCGGCCGTCCGTTCTTCAGCTTTCGGACGCTTTGTCGGACGCAAGCCAAACGTTCGGCCGTCCGAACGGTACCCCTGTTCTATTAAAACCATCCAAATTCCCCCTTTCGGACTTACCTCCCCCACCGAAAACCCTCTGGCGATTTTTCCCCCTTCACTACTCAATCAAAATTCACACTCTCACTTCCAAAATTGATTGAAGAATCATCCTACCCATAATCCTTAGCCCTTAAATCAATATCAGTGTGATTAACACGAGAAATAAGGGTGCAAATAGTAGGACCTTTCCGAAGATTGGCCGTGAATTGAAGCACCATATCGTGATAAACAGGTATCAAGATGTACTAAATGACCCCAATTCTGTAGAAAAACTAAAGGAAAGCTCTGTCGAGGAGAATCCTCAAGCAAATCTCTTATACACATCTAGATGTGTATAAGAGACAGGAAGAGAAAGATACCGTTGTGATCACAAAAAGATCGATATAAGAGACAGCTCAATATCAGCCAACGTCCTGCTTCCAGTAGTCTTTTTGATGAATATAATCTTCCAATTATAAAATCGTGTTTTGAAAAACAGAATTGGGGTCATTTAGTACATCTTGATACCTGTTTATCACGATATGGTGCTTCAATTCACGGCCAATCTTCGGAAAGGTCCTACTATTTGCACCCTTATTTCTCGTGTTAATCACACTGATATTGAGATTTCATCAAACATAATTAATACCATTTTTGGATGTGAGATCTCCAACCCTCTCGATTTTTCCTACTTCTTTTCATTGGATAAATGGCCCGCTGAGGATACTCAGTTTGATATCGATGAAGTTCGAGCCATTTTCAATGTCCATTTTAAACAGGCTTCGGAAGCCAAGACTACTCTGCTCTCCCCTGAACTAAATATTATGTATACCCTTGTAACAAATCTTTTGTTGCCAACTGACGGGCATCGTACTGAATAGAGCCCGGAAAAATGCAACTGTACTTATTTTTCTGTGTCTTCAAAGGTATTCCTCTTGACTTTGGGTATCTTTTTTGTTCCCTATGGGAACTTTTTCTAACCGATACTCAAAGAAATATTCCTTTTGGGAAATTTCTCACAAAAATTTTTGATGTCCTCAACGTTCCCTTTACAGGAAATAAACAATATCCTCCATATTTTAATAAATCATACATTGAAAGAAAAGGTCTCAGGTTTTTTAATGATCAATGGCTCACTAAGGCAGCCTTTGATATTGCTCAGTCCCAATCCCATGCCTCCACATCTGATTTTGCTATCCCTCCTTCTCCCACTCCTCAACCACCTCCATTCACATCTGCACCATCTACTTCTGCGCCATCTTCTGAACCATCCCTTTCACATATCTGTGGACTTCTCCAATCTCTGAGCACTCAAGTCAGTTCTTTTCAACGTCGCACAAATCGCAAGTTCAGACGACTTGAGACTCGCCAAACAATTATCCAAGAGGCTTTGACCTCAGTCTTGGCATGTCTGCTTGTGGCTCAAGTCCAGTTCGCTGAACTTCAGTCCCAACATCCACTTGAGTCATCCTCTGACAGTGATGAAACTGAAGATGAACCTACACAAGAAGACAGTGCAGAAGCTGCTCAAGGAGCTGCCAATAACGATGACGATAACGATGACGATGACAATGACGACGAGGATGAAGATATTGACGCTACATTTGACTTCATCATGCAACGTCGTACCGGGGGGGAGGATGACAGTGAAGCCACTGCAGAAGACATTCCATCCAAGCGCTCCAAAAAGCGCCATGACTCTAATTAGTTCTTTTACCATTGTATTTGCTTTCAGCTACTCTGAAGCTTGGTTATGTATTTGACTCTTGAATTTTTTTTATGAATTGTTTCAAATTCTATCAAATTACCTGCATAATCTAAGGGGGAGTCCTTTCCTTTGATTAATGTCATATTGCTATGTCTTGATATGATTGTTGATTGCATGATCTAAGGGGGAGTATTTTTTGATTGATGTCAAAAAGGGAGTAGTTATATTGATATGCCTTGATATGATTGATATGAGATATTGCAAATTAATTAGTCATTTCCAATTGAGGTTTGTCATCATCAAAAAGGGGGAGATTGATGTTTTCCAAACCTTATTTTGATGATGACATAAACACTTAACTCTGTAAAACAAGCTTTTGCAGGAACAGCTCTTTCGGACGCACAGGACCGTCCGAACTAGGTCAAAAGCACCTCGACGCATTGCAACGTCCGAACAAACTGGCAGCTTGTAATGGGATTCACACTGCCTTTTAATCGGACGACAGTCCTAGTAAGGTCTTAATTGAAAAGGACCAGACGTTTGCACGGACGTCCGAACGAAGCATCTCAACAAACTGAAAGAAGATCGGACGCTTCCTCGGACGCATTCCAACCTCCTCGGACGTCCGAACCCCCAACGGCTATTTTTTGTGCATTTATTACTTAGCCGTTAGGAAGTAGTTGAAAGCTCTATTTATTGCTATTATAAATAGGTGCTTTAAGTAACCTAAAAAATCATCTAATACATTGTATACAAGCCTAAGAAAAGAGTAATTTGAGTGCAAATTGGCTATAGTGCTTTGTTGTATTAGTGTGAATTTGTGAGTGCAAATTCAACTTTGAGTGGAGTGATAATCTTGTACAAGAGTGTGGTTGTAATTAAGATTCTTGGCTCAACTAAAAGAGTTTTAGTGTGAGTAAGAACTTCCCAACTTTGTAAAGATTATTGGCTCACCAAGTGTGTGAAGCATTCAAGAAATTTGATACTTCAAGCTTGCTAGCTTGGAAGTATTGTTTGTTCAAATTTTCTCTCTTTACTTTACTGTTTTATTAAATTTATTATCTCTGCATTTAAATTTAAAAATACTCACTGCTTTGTGAAAGCATAATTTTTAGAACCCTAATTCACTCCCCCCCCCCCTCTTAGGTTGCTTTGGGACCAACAGAACTCCAGGAACAAATTACCAAAAACAAGGTTAAGTGGAGAATTAACTGACAACGAAGTGCAGCTTAGTGTGGTAAAATGCTTCCATTATGACCTATTAGTCATGGGTTCGAGTTACTAGAGGGTAGGTGAGAGGAGTAGATTTTTTTTTTTTTTTTTAAAGGAGAATTAATAGAAAATAACCTTTCAAAGCATATAGGCATTAATTGCCATCACAATACTGCAATTCTAACTTAATAATACCCCTACCCTTATTCTTCTTCAAATATATAAATTTTCACTTTTTTACAATATAATGATAATTAACAACCGGCTCCACGGATACTCATATATCAATTTTAGATTTAACCTTGAACCCGTCCTTGTGGGCTTCCAACATTGATTGCATTAGCTCCCTACCAATTTTAGAGGTAATTGTCATCGAAAAAGAGTAAAACAAAAATACAATGAGCAATAACAATAACCACATGATAGAAATTATCTAACCTGAAACCTATTCCAAGATATTTTTTGGCTATTTTCCATTTTTTGCATGTCCTTTTTTTTCATCCTTTGTATACATAGGATGCAAATTTGTTTTAAGAAAATTTAACAATGTTTCATATGCTATAACTTCTTTCATGAGCACGTCTTTCCAAACCACCATCTTAATCAGATGTCTCATTCAAAATATGAGGATTAACAAGATAACCTGCATTGAGGTTTCTTAAAAAATTGAAGGTCTTGATCTCCGTATCACCACATTGTAGGATGGACAATCCTTTCTCTAATGTGAATGTGTAGGTCAATAATGAACTTTGCTCCCTTATACTTGTCAAACCACTTATGTAAACACATAGGAGATGATATAGCCTGATATATAAAGGTAAAATCAATTGTATCTTCCATCAATTTCTTCCATCTTTCCCCTTTAAGGTGTTTGTGTTTGATAGAATATTGTATTTGACTAGTCTCTCATTTTATTTTTATGCAAGGAAAGAATACAAAAGTAAACAAGATTCCTAGCATCTTGCCTCACACAAAACCTTTTTTATTACAGACAAAAACATAAGCAAGACAATGAACATACCTAATTACTCTATCCATGTATTTAAAAATGCAATCACTCTCAACGATATTAATCTAATTATGCATACAAGCAACCTAAAAGTTGCTAATTTTGCTTAAAAAGTCAAACAATGTCAGCTTAAAACTTGAGATATATTTTATTTTAAAAAAAATATTTGCATATATATGTTAGGCTTGATAAATCTCAACAAATTTTTGAGCCTCGCTTACTAGAACTCGAGCACGAGTTTGTGAAGCTAAAAGCTAGATTCGAGTTTTGTCAATGCAAGCTCAAGCCCGAATATTTGACCAAGCTAATTTTGAGCAGCTTGCTAGTATTAGTTGAAATAATTATTCTTCCAACTTTTGAAATTGGCCTCCTTTTCCAGATGTTGGCAGGTAGCGTTATCAAATAGCTTTTTACATTGAATGCTATTTAGTCTTTCATTTTGTCTTTCTCTAATAACACTTTCCTCACTCCATTGTTTTCACCAAATCCATGGTTGACCCTCATATTTGTTATTTACCAAGTTGTTGTCTAAGTCAACATGAAATGTTGAAAATCTTTAAAACTCTATTTCACTTTTGCCCTATCCCTCCCAAATTTCTTTTCATTGGAAATTATGTCATTAAAGTTTAAAATTATCAACCATTTATATCCACATTTTTCCATGCTTCAGCTCAAAAATTTCCTTTGTTCCTTCCTCACATTAACATTAGGACTAGCATATATTCCTACAAACCACTTTTCACAATCCACTTCTTCATTAGAAAAACTAAGCTTCAATTGTAAACTTAGTTGTGATCAATCCAACATTTTGATTTTCTTTTTCTAAACAAGAGCTAGTCCTCGTGATCTGTCCTTTATGTTCACTACAACTACTTTATCAAATTTTATTTTCTTTTAACAGTCTCCAAATATTTTTATAATTTTTTGTTTCACTTAAGAACACTATGCTAGGAGATTGGAGCTTAATAGTCTCCTTACTAGGAGGAATTGTCAATGGACCACCTATTCCTAGACAATTCCACACAAAGGCCCTCATTTAGACAAGTTGGAGACTCTTTAGGGTTGGTCTCCATTCCTGCAAAAGCTCTATATTACCATTACTCTCATCTTTGAATCTATTTTAACTATCAAAAAATCTTCTCGGCTTTGTTTCTCAAGTTTACATAAAATAATTTAGATTTTTCAAATTGGTATTAGAGTTAGATTTGTTTGAAAAGTCATGGTAGAAAATAATAATAATGTCATCTGTATAGTTTCAAAACTTACAGGAAAAAAATATTACAATGGAGAACTCAGATGGAAACCCATCTTCAAGCATATATATACTTTATATGGGTATGTTCTTCAAGAAATTGAAGAAAATGCCAAAGCCAATACAAAAAGAAAAACGAGTTTGGCATTGTGTCAAATTCATCATGTCGTTGATTTGTCAATTTTTGGCAAAATTGCAACATGGGGTATTTTGGCAAAGACATATTGTGGGGTTGACCGTGTCCAGTAAAATAATTTGTTGATGTTAACGAGAAAATTTGAACTTATCACAATTGAAAAAATAGAAACGATTGAATCTTATTTTTCCATGGTGACAGACATCAAGAACGAGATGGCTTTAAATGGCCATGATCTCAATGATGAGGTGTTGGTTAAGAAAATTCTCAATACACTACCCATGAAATTTGATCATGTGGTAGCAGTGATTCAAGAGACAAAAGATTCCTCAAATTTAAGCCCTGAAGATTTTCAAGGTTTGTTAAGTCTTCACGAACAGAGAATTAACGGGAAGCTAGATGATGGTGCAGAAAAGGAAACGGTTGAAAAGGAATTGCAAGTAAAGACAAACAAGGCAAAAGATAAGGGTGGAAATTCAAATCAGCGAAATCAAAACTTCCAAGGACGTGGAAGAGGTCGTGGAGGCAAAGGTAATTTTAGAGGCCATAATAGAGGTAATTTTTATTATCTGCAAAGAGATAATAATAATAACGGTCCAAATAATGAACAAAATAATTATGTTAACAGACGTAAAATTCAGTGCCATAAATTATCAAAAAATTTGGTCATTATAAATTTGAATGTTGGTCAAATAAATCTGATAATTAGAATGTGCATGCTAAAATGGTTGAAAATAATGGTGAAAAAAATTAGACTATTTTTTTTTTTTCCAATTCTGGATCTAAAGAAAATAAAAAGAATAATTGGTTCATTGATTCTAGGTGTAGTAATCAAATATGTGAAAATAAGGATATGTTTTCTGAATTGGATGAATCTTTCAGATCTTATATTAAATTTAGAAATAATGAAAATGCGCCTGTCCTTGGTAAAGGAAAAATTGGTATTACTTTGAAGAATGGATTTGCTAATTTTATATTTGATGTGTATTATGTGCCAAGCCTTTATCATAATTTGTTGAGTTTGGGACAACTTTCTGAAAAAAAGGTATTATTTGCATTTTAAATATAGTGTTGGTACTATTAGTGATGATCGGTTGGGACTAATTGCAAATGTAAATATGAATCACAGTCGTTTATGGCTTATTTCTCTAAATTGTGGTGATTTACCAGTTGAATTGCTTTAGTTCTATGAATTTTGATGATACTTGGTTGTGGCACATGCGTTTTGGTCATTTGAATTTTGGTAGTCTAAGTTTTCTTGCTAAGAGAAAGATCGTTTATGACTTGCCTACCATTAATTTTTCAAATAAGCATTGTGAGTCTTGTATTTTGAAAAAGAAACATAGAGATTCTTTTCCTAAAGACAAGGCTTTGGGGTCTAAGAAACCTTTGGAATTAATTCATTCAGATTTGTGTTCGGTTGAGATTCCTTCAAATGGTGGTAGCAGATATTTTGTTACTTTTATTGATGATTTTAGCAAGAAAACTTGAGTTTGTTTTTTAAAAAATAAATCTGATACATGTGATGTTTTCAAAAGCTTTAAAGTGTATGTAGAAAACTAAAGTGGATACTTGATCAAAACTTTGAGAACTAATAGAGGCATAGAATTTATTGTCTATGATAATCTTTTGGAGAAACATGGTATTAGACACCAAATGACTACTAGATACACTCCTTTCTAAGCAAAATGGTGTGGTTGATAGAAAAAATAAAACCGTGATGGATATGGTGAGATGCATAATGCATGCTAAAAATATGCCTAAAAGTTTTTGGCCAGAAGCTATTTCTTGTGCAGTTTGTGTGTTTAACAGGTGTCCTACACGGTGTAATAATAGGAAGACACCGCAACAGGTTTGGACTGGTAGGAAACCAAATATTTCTCATTTAAAGGTATTTGGTTGTCTTACATTTGCTCATGTTCCAGATGCAATAAGAAAAAAGTCAGATGACAAAGCCGAAAAATGTGTGTTTGTTGGCTATGGTCATGAAACAAAGGGGAACAAGTTATTCAACCTGAATATTGAAAAGAAGATTGTTATTAGGGATGTCACTTTTGATGAGTAAGGCTCTTGGGATTGATCCAAGAAAAAATCAAATTCTTCCCCAACACTTCTATTAGTGCCAACAGTTATGGAGGAAAAGAGTAATGAACAGCCATCTAGTTCACAACCTACTCTTGGAGAGTCATCGATAGTCCCCTACAGTGACAACAACACTTGCCAGCCCATTTGCAAGATTATGTTGTTAACAATGACAATGATTTATCTGATAAGGATATTGTAAATTTTGCTTTGTTTGCAATTTGTGATTCAATTTCTTTTGAGGAGGTTGTTCAAGATGATAAATGGAACCAAGCAATGAATGATGAAATTCAAGCCATTAAAAAGAATAGCACATGGGAGTCGATAAACCTACCAGCTAGAAAGAAGACCATTAGAGTCAAATAGGTGTACAAGACGAAATACAAGCCAACTGAAGAACTTCAAAGTGAGATTGGTAGTCAAAGAATACAAACAAAAGGCAGGTATTGACTACTTTGAGATCTTTACACCTATTGCAAAACTTGACACTGTTAGGATGATTATTTCTCTTGCTGTAATTAATTCTTAGAAAATTCATCAAATGTATGTGAAGTCTGCCTTTCTAAATGGTGTTTTTGAAGAGGAAGTGTGTGTTGAGCAACCTGTAGGTTACATATACAAAAGAAGCCAAGAAAATAAAATCTACAAATTGAAGAAGGCACTTTATAGTTTGAAGCAAACTCCTCGAGTTTGGTATACTCATATTGATTCTTATTTTGTTGAGCATTGTTTTGTTAGATGTCCATATGAGCATACTTGTATATTAAATTTATTCTTGGTGGTGATATTCTTATTGTATGCTTACATGTGGATGATCTAATTTTTACTGGTAATAATTCCAAATTGATTTGTGAGTTTACGGAGGCTATGATTAGTCATTTTGATATGACTGATTTGGGATTAATGTCATATTTTCTTTGCATTGAGGTTACTCAAACAAATAGTGAAATATTTATTTCACAAAATAAATATGCTAGTGGCATTTTAAAGAGATTCAAGATGGACACTGCTAAGCCAATTATGACTCCTGTTGAAGAAAATTGAAGTTGACAAAAGATGGCACTGGTGAGTTTGTGGATGCAACAAATTTTAGAAGATTGGTTGGAAGTCTAGCATACATGCTTTTGACTTTTACAAAACCTGACATTACTTTTAGTGTTGAGTTAATTAGTAGATTCATGGAGTTCCCGCATCAATCACACTTGTAAGCAACCAAGAGGAACTTGAGATACATTTAAAGTACACAATCTGATGGTATCTTTTACTCATGTTCTAATAATTTTAGATTTGTTGGATATACAGACAGCGATTGGGTTGGTGACATGATTCAAAAGAAAAGTACTTCTAGATATGTTTTTCACTTGGGAAGTGGTGTGTTTTCTTGGTCATACAACAAGCAACAAGTTGTGGCATTGACCACAATTGAAGACGAGTACATGGCAGCAGCAAATAGTGCTACGCAAGCACTATAGTTGAAAATGATACTTGGGTTTTTGCAACACAAGAAAGATGAACCTATCAAGATCTTTTGTGATAGCAAATCTACAATTGAATTGTCAAAGAATCAAGTGTTTCATGGACAGAATAAGCACATTGATATCAAATATCACTTCATTCGAGAGTTAGTTCCACAAAACATAGAGATTGTCATTAATTATTGTAAGACTAAAATCAAGTGACAGATATTTGCACAAAATCATTGAAGATGGAGTTGTTCATGAAGTTGAAGAAGATGTTCAATATAGTCAAGTTTGAAAACTCTGGTTTAAGGGAGGCAATGTAGAATATAAACCAAGTCTTAGTTTATTGGTAGCTTATGTATCACTACGTGATTTGTTGCTCAGAATCTTGATATATATCGGTTCACATATTTTGTCACATGTGATCCTAGCTTAATTGTTTTATTTTAATAGTTTATGTTTGTAGTTTTAAGTCTTTGTCAGAAGACCAAATTCTAACTTGTTTAGGAATTACATCTAGGGTTGTGTGCTGCTTATAAAAAGAAGCCAAGGACTTTTGTGCCGACGTGTGCGTGTTTGAAGAATAAAAAATTCAAAAAAGGCTTTCCTCTTGCCTATTTAGTTCATAAAAGTAAACAGCTTCTTTTTTTTCCTCTTTACTGCGGCATCGTTGATCCATTCAAGTCCTTAAAAAAAAAAATCTTCTCGGCTTTGTTTTTCAAGTTTACATGAAATAATTTTAGATTCTTCAAAGAACTTGTTGAAACAGTTTCTAGATTTCAAGAAAAAACACTATCTGTGCTACTTGTGGGGTTTGGTGTTGATTTGGATGGGAGAAACGGTGAAGCCACCAGTTTTGATGATGATGTTTTCAGAGATGATCACCAGAGGTGGCCGCTGCTAATGGATTGACAGGAGGATGTAAGATACCGATTGTATATGCAATACGGGCCTACTTTAAAAATCAAATGAAATGGACAAATTGGATAAAACAACGTATTTTCAACTTGGACAGAAAGCTTGGATAAAAAAACTTGGACTGAGGATTTGAAGCCAAAGATGATAGGAGAAGGATAATATGAGGGAGGAAGAATTTATTTGTTTATTTTTAGATAAGGAAAATAATTTATAAAGGCACAAATTCATGACCACTTGCCAAAATTACTTCATGTTTTTAGATTAGTGCACATGATCGGATTCTATTACCTCTTTTCTGAATCTAATGACACCTATTATAAATGCACTATTTGGATAAATAATTAAAGTTAAAAAAAGGGTTAATTATACCTGTCTCTTATAAAATTTATATACCTTTTGCCTCTCTTAACTAACTATCAAAGTCAACTGTTATTAAGTTTAAAAGGTGATGCAAAATTTCTAATTTGCCCTTGTATGATTTTAAGATTAGTTACAATTATATTTTACTCCCTATAGTTCTTAAAATTTTCACTTTACCATGTGTAAAGTAGATAAAATGTCCGAATGAGAAACTTCGTACTCTTACGGTCTTTGTTATTTAGCAGTTCAATTAACATGTTATCAATTTATCATTATCATTACGATGATTTCTAATGGATCGTTTAAGAATTTTAGTATTGAAATTAATATAAATTAGTTATTTAGTGAAACTGTTACTGTATTTTTATTTTATAATCTCGAAAATCATATTGAAGCAATTTTATGTAGGAATAAGAATACTATTTACCTATTGTAAGTATGTAGAAAGAGATAACTGTCTTCATGGGTTTCATCAACGAGGTGTAATTAACCATAAAATATTTCAACGCCTAAATCCATACTCAAATTTTAGTCATAATTACAGTTATAGCAACTAAAATAGTCGAAAATAATTGAAGAACCATTAAATAGGAAGAGATCTGTGAAAATATTCTCTCTTTGTACATGCTTAGAAAAGGTATAAATCTCACATAAAATTGCTTCAATATGATTTTTTAGGGTGATAAAATGAAAAAAATAAAGTAACAATTTCACTAATTACCTAATTTTTGTTAATTTCATTCCTAAAATTCTGAAACGATTTATTAGAAATTATTATAAGGATGATGATAAATTGATAACATGTTAATTGAACTGCTAAACAACAAAGATCATTAGAGTAGGAAATTTCTCATTTGAGCATTTTTATCTACTTTACAGAGAATAAAGTGAAAATTTTAGGGATTATATGGGTAAAATATAATTTCATATACTATTATAGAGGATAAATTGTAACTAACTTTAAAATTATACGAGGTCAATTTAATAATTTTGCACCAACTCCTAAACTTTTGACTAATAGTTAGATTTTATGGTTAGTCAGAAGAAGGAAAATGAACATAAATTTTTCTGAAGAGACAATTCGAGACATGATCAAATTTATAAAGAGGTAAAATGTAATTAACCCTTTCAAAAATAGTTGTGCTCTTCATAATCATGGCCCCTTCTCCCTGAAGCTTTTCCTCCATATTCTTTGGAGTTGTCCTTATCATTTTCTATCATTTACTATGTTTCTGGCTGCTGATATTTCTCTGGGTGCTCTATTTGAGGTCGTGTTCCCCTTCATCTTGTTTACAACTTTTTTCTCCCAACTGCTGCCCCTCAGCATCGTTCTTCCTTGTTGGAGATTCTTCATTGCTTCCAAGACCTTACATAAAATAAGTCTTATTGTTTTTAGATTTTTCATAAGGGTTAAGTCCACTTTTACCTAGTCTCCTAAATTTATCACGATTTATCACATTGTACTCAAATTAATTTTTTTATCATTTTATCTCTTAAAATTTTTGTTTGTTGACACTTCATCCCAAATTTTAACAGAAATTATAAAAATAATCGATTAAATAAAATTATTATGTTAAACACCATAACATTAACTAATGATGCGTTTAATTTGAGTGTGGACAATCAGTTGTCAGGGACCGTGGACAAGGATATTTACATGGCAAAAAATCACAGTGGCCGATAGCATTTGATCACCGGCAAGATGACGATGTTGTTATTTAATTTCTTGTTCTCCATTTTGCTGTTATTTCTTGTGAAATTGTATCAATCTCAATGTTCCATGTTTGCACAAAATGGTTTTTTGAACTGTGTATCCATGAGCAAAAAGAAGACAGCATATGAACGTAAAGACCACACATCCAAGGAAGATTAATCTAACCAGCAAACTCATCTTTTAACCATGCCAAAAGTGAGAGAAGGAAACTTGTCTAATGATATTTTTAACAACAAAGTACAGTTTAGATAATAAAATATTTGTTACATATTAGTCATGGATTCGAATATAAGAATAGAGTGAGGGGTGATTTAAAAAAAAAAAAAAAATGGGGGAGGAAACTTGTCTAATGCAACAGCTTCGTGTTCTTCTAACATCCCCGCACTTGGTCACAAGATAAAAGGGCATCCAAAGGAAAAGAAAGCCAAAAAATCTTCCTTATTTTCTTGTTGACTTGGGCCTATAAATCTTCCAAACAGAAGTTACACTGCTTCGTGTTGAAACAATCATTTTTACCAAGATTTTTGCGTCTTGAAAGGTGTGATATTCAAGTGTCAAAATAGTTCAACTGGCTACGCAGCTCCATTGTTGTATAGTAGTATAAGACATCATTTAGCCAATGAAGGTACATAGAATTAATACTTGTATGATTTTCAGTTGAATTCTTACTACTTAAGTAACTGTGTGACTTCTTTTTTTTGTATTTTTCTCTTTGAATGTTTCTTTCTTTTTTTTATCTCTACTTAAATTCCTTATAAGTTAAAAATGAGTCATACCTTATTTAACGGACAAATAAATCATTTTATTTAAACTTTATCTACTCACTACCACTTTCAATATTCAATTGGACTCCTAAAACATGTAATTTTTCAACGCCAGGAGCTTACTTGTTTTCCTTGATGTATGACTACAAAAGAACCCCAATGTAAGAGTCCTTGAAAAATAGACTCCCCCACTAGAGTTGTTACTTTTTCTCACGGGTTCATTAGAACCCACATTCACCTAAATTATCAATGACATTATGGAAAATATATGAAGACACCGCAAATTTCATTCAAATATTCAATCAACACAAAACGTCTATTGCAAGTCTTCCTTTTCCGATTACTCGATAATTTCCACAAGCACAAAATTCATTTTTAATAGGTCGAAAAAAATTTTCACAAAATAATTATTAGTTTTGTAATGAAAGGTATGGCGTTTTGTCACCTCTCCAACTGTCTCCCTATTAGGCAGGATTTGTAGTCTTAGTGGTCCATGCACTTATTTGTTGAGAAAAAATTGATCCAAGAAGACAAATTATGATTCATTCCAATTAAGCTTCCTTCTTGTGAATCCAGAAGTTCTAAGATACAAGGAAATGATTCGGTTCTAGAGTTAAAAGATCGTTATTCTCGAACGAGTAATCGAAAAAATTTTGGAGCATCCTCGAGATAAGGTATTATTCCTCCAACAATTGTGGTATCAAGTACTTCTTAGCGGGCTCTAATATGATCAATATAGGTTATAATTATCGATGAAATAAACTCTCCGAGGAAATAACAGATGGCCCTTTACATGGTTTGGGGTATCTTACCATTAGGATGATGTGAAATTCTTTTGCATTTTGAATATTAGTTGTCTACCTTTCAACAAAATATATTGAATTATTGATTGTCTATCCTTTTAAAAAAAAAAAAATTTATGCAGTGGATTTGTGGAGTATTATTAAGGAGTGAATAAGAAAATTTTCTGCTATAGTTATTCACTAAAGGAATTTATATGAAAGTTGATGAATCATATTATTCAGGTTATTTCTCTCTTATATTCCTTAATTTGTTGGTTGCAATAAATTATGCAATAGAAGTGGACCAGTCCTTAATCCTACTCTTGTGTAAATTGATGCAAGCTTTCTTGCTTGGAATGTAGCAATAGGATTCTTACTGTCACGCTCTTATCATACAAATAAAAGTACAACCAGTTAGTATAAAACAAATCAGTAAAGAAAATTGCTTCCCCTCACATAAGGAACAACAACTACAAAATGGTATTCCTTTTCTTTCTTTTGGAAACCAATATAAAATATTTTAGCAGCAATAATAATTGTTCTTCAGTAAGTTAAATTCTCATTTGCTATATATATTCTTCCAAATGAGCGCATTAGAACATTTTGTATTAGATGCCGAAAATACCTTACATACTAGCAGACCAAAAGAGATTGTACAAGAATGTTGAGGAAAGTAAACTCGGAAATTAATTTGCAGACGAATCATCATACTGTTTCTTCTATCTTTGGGAGTAATTTCTCTAACCTCTTGAACAAGAATAGAACTTGAAGTGTTTGAAGTTTTAGAGAAAGCTTTTCCACCGAATTGAACAAATACCGGTGAATTGCAAATTGTTGGTTGGAAAGTACGTGTCTCTGTTGCTCGGTTGGTCGAGAGAAGTAGAAGTAATAGAACCAAAACGCTTTATGCAGCCTCTCGGGTTCTGGTTCGACAATTTTTGAGCGAAATCATCGGACTTAAAATATGTAAACTAACTTATAAGTAACACATGACCAAATGTATTATAAACAATACTATATTTTCTCTCACTTTCAATATAGGGCGAGGCATCACATTCACCCCTCCTTTAAACTTTGCGTTCTCGCAAAACCCAAATTAGGGTTCAATAACACATCACATACATTGCGTAGCACAATAACCACATACACTATATATCACAACCCAATACTACTGGCACAGTCTCATCCTGTGTAGGGACCGCACAAGGTTAGCTCTGATACCAATTGTAACACTAGCACCGGGTACAGTCCAATATCACTGGCTCAGTCTCACCATGTGCAGGGACCACACGAGATTTGCTCTTGATACCAATTGTAACACCCAAGTCCTAGACTGACCCGATAACTTTTGAACGAAATCAGCGAGATCAAAATGGTTAAACCAGATTATAAGTAGCCAATGACCAAAAGTGTTATAAATAATACAATATCCCCCACTTTTGATGTGGGACAGGACATCACACTTTATGTTATTAATTTCTAAGTTAACTTTTTCTGTTATTAATTTATGGAAAAAAAAAAAAAAAAAAAAAAGACTATCTTTGTTATTCATGACATGTGGTATGTCGATACTTGATCTTTGACATTAATTTGTGTTTTAATCTGAACGGAATGACAAAAAATTAATCTACTAGAAACCCATAAATTGATAAGTAATTATTATATTAATAGTTTCTCCTAAACAAGTAAAGAAAAATTGAAATAATTCCGATTCTTAAACTTTTGATTTAATTGAATACTCAAAGCTTATCAAAAATTTTCGTTGCCAAAAGAAATAATCACAAAGAAGTTTGATTATTTCCTTTTAGATAACTAACTAGAATTAGGAAATTAAATTACAATATCAGGCTAATCAATAAGGGCGCAAGATAGTTGAAAATTTGAAGATAAACAAACGAGTTAGAATAACAAAATTTAAAATGGCATACTGTGAATGATGGTTGCTGGATTGTGTTTTTAAGTTACTAAATATTATTATAAGCAATAAGTCTATAAGGTAAGAAATAATGAAATGTCAGTGAATTGGCATTTTCATAGAGTAATACATTAATTTCTGTCTCTTATACACATCTAGATGTGTATAAGAGAAAGTCAGGCTTTTGTGTGAAATTGCACTTGATATTTAGGCAAACCCAAATAGTAATTTAATATATATATATATATATAAATTTAGTATCAGGTTATATAAATCTATATTTGAGACTAGACAATGCCAAAACATTAGGAAAGACAAGTTGACTTTCTAAAAAATAAATTTTTTTTAAGTAGAAAATGGAGAATTAAGCCTAGGAAAATTAGGTTTCCGATGTTAAATCCCCAAAAAAAGAACATAATAAAATAAAACATAGATTGAAAGATAGTCATTTATGAAAAATTGTATAGGTTTAAAAATCTTGATAATCATTTATGAAAAATTGTTTGAGGCATACTAACAGATTCTAAAAATGACAAAATTACAATGTTATTTTCCAAAGGTTTCACAGAAAAATAGTTTTTCATGATTAACTTATCCAAAAGAAAACATAATAAAATAAAATATTAACGACTTATAAAACAAATAACCAATATAGTCCCTCCATGATATTTCTCAACAAACTAAAGTAGAAATAAAGAAATAAATTATTCTAGATTTAGTGAAATTTATAAGTCTATATTCAATGCCAAGCTTCTCAAAAAGAAAAATAAAAGAAAAATAAAATTTTTATTAGGTTTACTTAAATTAATAGGTTTATTTTTAATTATATATGTTAACAATTGCATTCTCTCATGACAGTTTCAATACTTTTAATTACACTTCTTTTACAATTGCATTAGAGATTTAATATTACTTAACATTATCTTATGTGCTAAATCTAATATTTCGGATGTAATTGCAATGCATGTGCTTTCTTCTACCCAAAAGAAAAACATGGCATTAATTTAAAACAAAAAAAACAAAAAACAAACATTAAGACTATATGTATGTATACCATATGGTCCATATGAGAATTTATTGTCCATATATGAAATTTCTTTGCTATATATTAAACTTTTAAATATGGGTCATACAGATAGAGTTAACTTAACTTCTTTGTTAGTATTTCCTTAAAACAAAAGGAAAAAATGAAAATATCTATATATATCTATATATATATATATATATATATATATATATATATATGAGTTAACATGTATATTACACATACACTTTACTAGTTTTCTTTAAAAGCACCATCCATTCCTTGTTACACATAATATATTTATATAAATAAAATATATTTTACTTACTTATGAGTTTTTATTCTAAATATGTTTAGTTATTACAAACCGAAAATGAACAAAAGTATTTGTAAAAGTTCTCCATTTTGTACTCAGTTTTAGAAATGAAGATAACAATATCTAAGTTATAATCCATGAATTCTCTTTTTTGTATTAGAACTAAATTTAAGGATATTTTTGTTAAAATAAATATCCACATCATTATTTTATATTTACAAGTAGAGTATATTGTTTGTGTCTAGGAAATAAAGTACAATTATAGGGGAATTCTACAGTTTCGTTAAGGAACCATTCCCTTAGCTTTAAGGATTTGTACAGTACAAATTTTTAAAGCGCATAGTATTGTACTGTATAAACCCTTAAAGTACAAGAGAATGATCCCCTAAAAGGAACTGTAGAATTTCTCACAATTATAATGCGAGTTTAGAAGGACAAAATATAGAAAAATTCTACAGTCCCTTTTAGGGAACCATTCCCTTGTGCTTTAAATACTTATACAGTACAACACCATATGTTTTAAATACTTGTATATATGATGTATAAATTTTTAAAGTTAAGAAAATAGTTCCTTAAAAGGGAGCGTAAAGTTCCCCCAAAGTATAATTAATCATAATCAATACCATTTGATCATTATGTGTATTCCTTCTAGTCAGCGTATTAACTTATTTCCCTGCTTTTTCGGCTCTCTCGTGGAAAAACTCCATGCAATTAAAATCAACATCGGAATTTTTTAAGCAACTGTCTAAACAAAAAACTGAACCCAACATGTGTGTCCATCCTCATTGGGTTAACAAAAAACTCATTTTGGTTCGACTTTTCTGCATCAATGAAAAAAATCCGATGTTGACTTGGGCCCAAACTTCTTTCAGCCAATACATGTGCAAGATATATAACCTGAATGACAAATTCATCATAACAGTATCATTGGTCTCTCTCACTATTTGCTTGGGATTTTAAATGAACTTCCGGTTTAAATTAATTTTATAATGTGTTTGGATTGAAGAATATAGGTAAATTTAATTTGAAACTTAAATTAGTTATAATATGTTATTTAAACAAGTTAATTGAATTGGTTGTAAATTTAAAATATACTAATATGTGAAAATGTGATTTTAATGACTAAACGAGTAAATTTAAAATTCACCAAAATTTCATGTCATTTCAAATTCATTCAATTCAAATTCATTTATTTCAAATCATTCCTTGAATTCAAATCCACCCAATCAAACACAACCTTAACCCATTTCGTAAACAGGAAACTCACTGCTAACTGACTAATTCTGAAAATGCAAAGGTCTTACTGAATTTGTTGGGCAGGTGATCCATTACTCAACAATGGTGTAAACAACTCGATGCTTGTCCACCCTTAATGGTTTATATTGGCTTCAAATTTTCCATCTAACTTACCTCAGGATTTTTTGTCCCTAAAAAGTTTTTCCGTGATAAAGCTTTTGTTCACAGGGAGGAAATAGACAAAGAATTACGCAAACAGCTTCAACTATTTCAATAAATGAGGATTGAATAAGAAGCTGAATATCAGTCAGCGAGAGTTGAAGATTACACAAGCCAAACCCTTTTAAGCCTTTTTGCTGAAAATTACCATTCCAGATGGAGAAAGGGCCAGAAAGCAGCACACAGTGGTGGTAATACGAAAACAAAATATGATTTGATAGGCACTGGAATGTCAAGTGTGTATGTACTCGAACAACAGAGAAACAAGGTGTCTAGCATTTCAAAAATTGCATTAGTAGATGTGGAAACGAAAATGTGTGTATAATTTGTGAGAAGAAAAAAAAAGAGATACTAGCTATAGCACATGAAAAAGGCCAAGTAACCACCAGATAAATTAACCAACAAAAAGAATACAGGAATGACCATTACTTTCTTGACCTTTTCCGTTGGTGTTTGGAAGCCACTGATTCACTTTCTCTTCCATCCCTACCCCGTTTACCAGATGGAGTAGGAGCTGCAGCACCTTTCTTTGGTGGTGGTTTCCCAAGTGTTTTCTTTGCTGGGCTAGCCTTTTCCTTTGATTGCTTTGCATCTGAATTCCTTGCAGAGACCTGTTCTTTTTTGCCACTCCCCTTCACGTTTTCATTTTTCTTATGCTCAGATCCTCCTACGCCCTTCCTGTGATCATTTTTCTTATTCTCTGATCCTCCACTTCCCTTCCCAGTTTCATTTTTCTTATGACCAGATCCTCCACTCCCCTTCCCATTTTCATTTTTCTTAATCTCGGATCCTCCACTCCCCTTTCCATTTTCATTTTTCTTAAACTGAGATCCTCCTTTGCTATTGTTCGCAGCAGTAAGTGGGGAACTCTTTAATGCGTCTAATAATGTATTGTTGTTGGAGGAAGCGCTTTGCTTCATTCGATTCAGGAAGTCAGCTGCACTTCGTTTCTTCAAGTCCACATTTGATTGGCTGCTCTTACTTTCACATTTAGGCTCCAGTTGCTGAGAAGATGACCCTCCCTTCCCTTTATTCTTCTCCAAATTTGTGCCCGATGTTTGTTTGGAACTAGTGTCAGTACCATTCTTGGTATTTTTCTTCACATAGAAGTTTGTGGAAACTGAAGCAAATCTATCTCTTGATCTCTTCTTTGTGATTCTCGGTTCCTCAGCCTTACCAGGCAGTTGAGGGGGCGACTGCTTTACATCCAGGACAGCTCTCTCCTCAGTTGGAAGTGTTCTTTGGTCTCTCTTTTTATCAGATGCAGATGATGATGATGCAGATGCTTTTGCCGCAATTGAGCTACGTTTGCGGCAGACAATCAACGGACCTCCTAGCTTAGGCTTTCGAAGCAAAGGTTCCGATGGTTCAGAGCTTTCCTTCTTAGGCAAGGATACTTCTTTTTCTAGTGAAGCTTGTTTTTCAGATGAGGAATCTAACTTCGCATTTCCCAAAGCCATCTCAGTTGCAATAAGATGCCGAAGCTCCATTGCAGCAAGAAACTCTGGGGTATTCTTACTGAAAAAGACCATGGCATTGTTGACGAGCAGCAGTAAATCGCGAAAGAATTTAAGGTTGCTATCCGAGTAAATACCTTCTTTGACCTTTTTTCCCATCCACTATTTCAAGGTCAACATGTTGCCGTATCAAGCTCTTGTAATTTGGAGCTTCCTGCGAAGCAATAAGTAATGAGAAGTAATTTCCTACATTTCAACTAGTGGAAATGGAGGCTGAAACTAAAATATACAAGTCCAAACAGAATTGATCATCTGTTACACTTTTTCGAATTACAATTATACTACACTATATAATATTTAATATTTTTTATATAAAAAATACACATGTCATGTCACCTCATCCTCGGTGTACCCAAGCCAGTGGGAACATTGTATACACCATCAGAGAAAAAATTTTGGGGATATGAACAATTCTTCTTATCTTGGTCCACATGTACTGCAATTTCAACTCCTAGAGTTTATGAGTACATTTGTCATTGAAGTATAATTTTTCATGTTTTAACCAGAATTTCAAATTTCAGATAATCTTTTAGAAACTCAAAACCAGCTGATATTTTATAGATCCAATCCAATTGGCCCATTATTCGTAAGATCCAAATTTGCTGCTTCATAGACAGTATTCAGTTGACTTCAAGTTTGCAAGTTGTCATGTTCAAATCAAATCTAATCCATAACATCGGCCCATTTTACTTGTCCAAAATGTAAATAAACACAAAAATGCCCCGGCCCAAATAGAGCAAACCAAAGTAAACGACAACGCAGCATCACATAACATAACCAATCCATCAAATTCAATAAATTTTGACACGTCAGCTCCATAGTGGTCCCCACCAAATAACAAAAATACTAAGATTAGAATAAAAATAATTAAAATAAATAAATTTAAGGACTTAAAATTATATATTCACCTGGCTGTCGAGCCGGCGCAAGAATAGTGAGCCGAGTTCGTGACCTTTAACATTCTCGAGAAAGTCAATTAACGGCTGGGATTCAACAGAAGGTTCTAATTTAACGGTTTGAGATCTACTTTTATTTTTTTGATCGTTATCGTTACTGCTCCCGCGAAGCACCTTATCAGTTCCAGCTTCCCTCCTCGATTGAGTCGCTGAGCTACTTGCACGTCTGAACATTCCTTGTTCGTCGCATCTTCTCCACCACCACCATCCTTTGACTCAGCCACCGATTCCACTAACTCGGGCGAGTCACTCACCGATTCCGGTTCAACCTTCACTTCGTTCCGAACCGGTTTCGGATCCGGTTCAGGCTCTGGATCTTCTTTCTCCACACTATCCGAACTACCGTAACACGAATCCTCCTCCTTAACTGGTTTATCCTCCACGGTTCGAACCGGTTCTACATTCCTATCTCCGGTTCGACCGGATTCTTCCATTTTCTCCTCCTCGTTTCTCCCGGTTCCTATATCCTCACTCCTCCGATCTGTCGAAGAATCATTCACCGACTGCTCATCCTTTCCGGTGACCGGAGAAACGGGGACCTCTCCGGCCACCGATAACGGCGATTTCTCCGGTTCATCCTTAATATCTTCTCTGTTAACTTCGCCGGAATCTCTCTCCGACAGCGGATCTGACGACTTCTCGTCTCTAATCTCACTCCATCTCTCTTTCTTCCTTCATTTTCTTCACCTTCGATTGCAACGTCCTGTAACAATTCCACCATACCTCAAATATCTACCCGGGAAAAAAACTAAAAAAACAAAAAAATTTGGGGAAGAGTGAATAATACACGATGGAGAGATCGTAACGTTCGAGCTCGCGGCGGAGTTCGGCGACGCGGAGTTTGCGCAACTCTTCGAGCAAGGGAACAGATTCGTCGGTGGTGATTATACTGCCGTCGTCATCGGCCGCTTGGACGTCGTCGTTTTTGGAGTTGACACCATTATTATCATCATTTCGACGGCCGTTTTTGAGGAAGAATCGACGGGTGAGGTCGAGGTATTTCTTTTGGCAGTTACGAGGGGTTAATAAAAGCGGAGGAGTGGTAGAGGAAGAACGTTTCTGGATTTCGACGGCGACGGAATCCCAGCAATTGGTTCCGTAACGGTTGACGGCGCAGGCTAGCAATAGTTCTTCCCACGTTCCCCACCTGGCGTCGGCTTCCTAACAAGGCTTCGGCTTCCTCCGATTTGGTGCCGTTAACTTCTCCGGTGGCTCCGTTAGGTGGTTTGGCCATGATTCGGATAAGAAACAAACGGGGACGTGACTGTGTTCGTAGGGTGGTTATGGTTATTTGGACCTCGGCGATTTGTTCATTTTCACAAGTTTTCTACTTACTAAAGTATTATATTAATAGTACATTTTTATTTATTTTAATTGAGGACTAATAAAAAGAAAATATTTAGGTATATCTCATCTTTGACCCTACCTGTAGATTAAATTTTAAACAATTTTACTTACATAAGTTGATGTCATAAATTATTTAAAATTTAATTCACACCATAAAATTTATAAATGTGACCAAAAATCAAATTTATCTAAATATCTGTCCTAATAAAATACGTTGTGTTATTAGAGCTGTTGTTTTGTTCAAATAAGGTATGGTTGGCAATTAGTAACAGAATGGTTTAATTACGAGGATGTAGAATTTTTTTTATTTAATTAATGAAAATTATTTGCCTTGTTATTTTTGAGGTGTCAAAATTATATTTAAATTTAATTAGATTTTGTTTGATCAATTTGTTAACCAATGTTGTTTTAATTTTTTTATCTAATATTTTAATTATTTAATGAAATTTAATGGTACATAAAAGCAGTAGACTAAAATCTAAAAGTTAAAACTAATGTTAAGCTACAACTTAAAACTAACAAAAGATCCCATAGTATGAATGAATGAAAATACAAGATGTGTTACTCAAACTAGAACTTTGCTTATCATTTTTACATAACTAAATTCAAATAGTTAAATCTTTTTTTATTTAATTTTATTTAGTTTAATCAAACATTGGTTTACATGGATACAAGTGGGTTGGATGGAGAATGATATTGAAAATATTATATGATCGTAAAATTTCTTTAAAATTTAAGAGTTAATTTTATAGAACGGCCATTGAACCGAGGATATTTTATAGGTTTGAATGTTGGATAATAAATTATATACATAAGTAAAAGATGAGAGTAGTTGTCTGTATAGAAATGTGAATGTTAAAATGGATATGTGAATATATTAGAATGGATAAGATACGCAATGAGTATTATCAAGATAAAATTAGAGTAGCACCTATGTTTAAGGTGGTTAAATCATGTATTGAGACGGTCAGTAAAACGCCGATGACACAAGTAGATTTTAAGAGAGTAATTAATATAAGAGGAATAAGAGAATACTAAAAATAACTTTGTGAAAACCTTGTAAGAAAAATATAGCCTATATAAGAATTGATAAAAATATAATTCATGACAGAGTGTATGACGCAGGCTAGGCTCCTCTTAAGTACACTTTCCTCCAATTCTCTCTAATAATCTATTATATTTAAACAATTAAAATTCATAAGAATTATTAAATTACATCAATAATTTTGTTTCGATGAGTAGATCAGCATATCTGAAAATCAAATTTATTCATAAATATTTTATTATCTAATTTGCATGAAATATTGAATGGCATAAAATAGATCAAAATCAAGACAAAAATTAATAAGTTAAAAAGTTTAATCAAATGGAAAAACTTAATTTATTTATTTTTAAATTTTATATATTGCAAGTATATGTATTAAATTACATTATGAACGGATATGATTTTTTTAAAAATATTTTTAAATTATATTTTTATAAAGTGTATTGAAGAGAAATTTTCTTTAATTCTTTGAGATGAGTCTAGCCCGCAATGACGTAGTAAAATTTATACAATAACCTCACTTACTAGAAATAAAATTTGATTTATTTGTTTGTTTAATCGAACATTGATCGTCCAAAAAGCAAACTCAATTTAATTAATTTGGTTCCGTGTTAACTTGTTCCCCTAAACCAAAATGTAAACACCCTATTTGACAAGCTAAAAGTTAATTTTAAGCCAAAAATTAGGTAGATTTAATTTTTTAAATTACTAATTTTATGTGTATTATAATCTACAAATCCAATCTTACTTAATTTTTTTCATTTATTTTTTTTCGTGTATATCAAATAGTTGAGGTTTGGCCTTTTTGGGAAATGGGGTCACTTTTGCTTGACCTTCCTCTGAGCTTTCCATTAGTTACGTGTAGGATTGGTAGTGGTCCTGTTGGGAGTAGTATTATCAAAAGAAAAATATTTAGGTAGATCTGATTTTTTATTTCACTTATAGATCTTATGGTATAAAATAAATATTATAAAATTTATGATATCAACTAATGTAAAAAAAATTTTATAAAATTTAATTCTGACCGTAAAATTTATAAGTAAAATCAAATACCGAATCTATATGAATACTTTTCTTATCAAAATGGTTGGTACCATATTTTTAACGTTTAAAAATTCATCAGAGACAGTATCGATTACATTTTAAGCTTTTGGTCCCACGTAAGAACATAACTAATTCTATTTAAACATAGAGTGATTTGATGAGAGTGTAAAGTTGTTGTTGTTGTTTTTTTTTTTTTTTTTTTGGTGTGAATGTGTGAATTGCCTTACTTGTTTTACCATTACTGTCAACAGTTATCGAAGAGAGACATGAGAATACTTATTTTTTGGAAAATTGCAAGAACATTCTAGAGAGGAATTTTTTGTGGTGTTCCAGTTCTTTTTCTTTTAAGGGGGAAAGAATAATTTAGTCTTTTATTGTTAGAGTTTCGACTAATTTGAATCTTTATCTATTATAATAGCCTAATTTGATTCCTTATTTTTTTAAAAAATCAAATAATCTTAGGTCAATGACAGAAATCATGGACCAAACTACGTGATAATCATGTAACCGTTAACGTGCAATAGATATGTTGTCAAGGGATCCGTTAGTTTGTCCACAATTTTTATCACAAATCTTAAATTGGTTAATGTTTTTAAGGATAGAAAACCAAATTAGTATTTTTAATAAATAATGGACCAATTTGATCAATACTCTAAACATAAAGGACCAAATTGGTATTTTCTCCTTCTTTTAAATGTAGTTTAGATGTTACTCGATTATTACTTATGTGTCCGTTTGATTCTTGCAATGATATAAAATTGGATAACTATTCTTATATCATCTTATTGTGTTTGGTCAATTTTTTGACATGAAATTATTATGTCAACTAACAAACTTAATCCCTTGTAGAAGAGATAAAACAATACTATGAGAGAAGTGGTATTAGTTATCCTAGGATAACTCATGACTGGGATAACAAAAATTTTGACTAATTTACCCCGAATAAATTTCATGACCATACATCATATGATATCATGTTGTATTATAAGAGTATTCATAATCGGCATTAGGTCCACATGTCCAATAGGCATTTTAACGGGTCAAAAGAAAATTACGTGATATTTGGTTCTTTTATACAGGTATGCAATCCAATACATTTATGATAATTTTGTGTTCCAAAATTTAAAAAATAAAAAATTTGATTTTCTAATTACACAAAACCCCTATAATTGAGTATAATAAGAGAAAAAGTAATTTAAAATTAGACTTTAATATGTAAAATTAAAAAATTAATTTTTAAAAATAAAAGACTGCTTATTACACATATACACCTGTAAATGAGTATAGATGGGGTCTACTTAATAAAAATCCTTTCTTATTAAGTCATAATATATAATTGACTCAATATATAAATTGGATCGGGTTATATTGTGTTACAAATTATTAATTCTCTAATTTTAATATCCGAACCAGTAATATTAAATGGCTTATGTACCTAATTTTTATAGTTCGAAATGGATTAGGTTAATAGGTTTTTCAAATTAGTGCGTCGAGATGGATGCCGCTAATTATTCTATGTAATAATAATTTATTTAATTCTCACATTTATTTTTGGCATATTATAATTACATTAATATTACAATTACAGAAATATTATTTGTTAGATTACCAAAAATAAAGTGTAAATTTAGGGGTATATTGGTCACTAAAACAGTAATCCGGTCTCATCCGACCCCTAACCAAATATAAAATGGTTATTATTTTTAAGATGTCTCATACAATTCAATATAAACCAAACACTAGATAACTATTAGACTAATCATCTAGGATGACTTATCTCATAATTAATTATCTGAAAATGAAACGATCATGTTCCATCCAGTCCATAAACCAAACGGACCCTATATGCATCTACATTTATTTGAATAATAAAATTTATTTAAACCAATAGTTTGGGAAAATTAATCCATGTACTGTATTATACTACAACTTTTGGATGCAAAGGTAAGGACGAGGCTTTCACATTTAAGATTTTTAAACTTACTTTTTTCCTCTTTGAAAAATAGCAACTTTTTACAAAATTTATCCATTCAAACGGGAAAATTTGTTAGGTAGATCGAGTATATGATAGGTGAATATAAACCATGAAAAGTATTATGAATTTCTTGATTCATGTTTATTCATATCGCTTTATTCTATTAAAATAGTAATTTTCATGTTAATTTGAATCAAAGAATACAACATCAACCACAGAACTAATCTATCTAAAAATTTCCCCAACCGAATAATTCCTACCCAAATTCTTAGTCTAACATTTACTTTTGACTTAATGGTCCATCCTTGACTCGTTGTTTCTTGCTTTTGTACAATAAAATGAGTAGACTAATGGAGTTGAAAAGCAATCCCAATTTTGTGAGCTAGCAGCAATTTCGCAACAATATAAATGGTAAAGCAGAAATCATAACAATCTCTCGAGGGCATAAATTATAGGAGCCAGATTAGGCGATAAGAATCTTTTATGTTATATCTTGTACTACTTTTTGTCATATTACCTAATAAATTATCAAAATTATTCTATTAAAACTATTCCATAAAATCTTAATAGTTCATTAGGTAGTGTAACAAAAAGCGATGTACGGTATAATATCGAGGATCATGTGCCGAAATTGGGTAGCTTTCAAATTAAAACCATACTATTAAAAAAATAATTTATAAAGTCATAAATATAATACTATTTGTTAAAATCAATTCACATGCAAAATCAACATTGAATTACCAAGCTTCAATTTTAGATATTTAATCAAATTTTGTTTATTTCTTTTTACGAATCTAATGATGTATTGATAATTTTGTCATTTTATGTAAACGTGTAGAATGAACCGCCTTAGTTTGTTTTAGGGAAAATACTTATATAGACCCGATCTTTGGCCTCACCTGTATATTTTGCGGTCAAGATTAAATTTTATAGAATCTTGCTTACATCAGTTTATGTCATAGATTCCATAACATTTAATTTACACTGCAAGATTTACAAGTATGACTAAAAATCAGATCTACCTAAATCTTTCCCTTGTTTTAGACATAACGTGGAGCATTAATTAATTAAGAATTCGGAAAAACTTAGGAAAGATTCTAACAATGTATGGATCTACTTTCCTCATGTAAATTTCCACGTTTCAGGTTCATTGTCATTCATTAGTTTAATCACTGTTGCTTCTCGATAATTCTTTTAATTATATTAAAAACAAAAGTTGCATAGACCGTTGGCTTGTCTGACTCGTCAATTTCCCGGAATGGATTAAAAAGCGATCGCTCCAATAGGTTGGCCCGTTTTTTGTTCTGGTTTCTTTAAGTTAAAAAATTAAGGGTTAAAAGCAAAATGCCCCCTCCAACTATTATCTTAGTTACAAAATACACCATAAATAATTTTAATAGGTATTTTACACTCTTGACATGTGGTCAACTATTTAAAATATCATTTTTACTGAAAATTGACCATTATACCCCCAATACATTAGTTAAGTGAATGTCATTTTCTTTTTTCATTTATTTATTTTCTCTCTCTTATTTTTCATTTTATTTTTTCTAATCCTTTTTCTCATTGTTAAAAAATTATATTACTTCTAATATTTTATTAATTATAACATCTAATTTTACATGCATCTTATGATTTAATTTTTAAATTAAAATATATTATAATAAAATAAAGTATATTTTATTATAATACAGAATTTGCAATGAATTATTAATACTAAAATTAACGAATAAAAATGTAGAAAAAAATAGCCTAAAAAATTTAAAGAATTTATTCTAAGAATACAAATAAAAATTGTGCATGTAAAGTCATTCGACATATTTTGGCTAAATTTATTGTACTTTATATTAACAAGTTATAATATTTTATTATACAGATGATATAACTTTATTATTGTTATTCCAAAAGTAAAATTTTTTACATGAATTCTCATTCTATAATTTATGTTTATGTTAAGAGTAATTTTTTTAAGAAGTTTTTTTCTCGATACTTTATTTTTTTGTAGTTGGTTTGTTTGTAATAGTATATCATTAATAAATACACAAACTGTACATTGAAATAAAAATATATTGCTTGTAATATAAATTATATTTATTTTATAAATTAAATTATCTAAACACATAAAAATTAGAACTCATGCATGACCAAAATTAAAGTTGTAAAATTACTTAGTAGTATGGAGATTGTATAGACACTTCTTAGTCATTTAGTAGTAAAATTATTTTGTAGTTGGTTTATTATAATGTATTTCAATTTAAAAATTAAATCAGAAGATGCATGTTAAATTAGATGATATAATTAAAAAATATAAGAAGCAATATAATTTTTTAACAATAAGAAAAAGGATTAGAAAAAATAAAATGAAAAATAAGAGAGAGAAAATAAATAAAAGTAAAAAGAAAATGACATTTCACTTAACTAATGTATTTGTACAATGGTCAATTTTCAGCAAAAATAATATTTTAGATAGTTGACCACATGTCAAGGGTGCAAAATGCCTATTAAAATTGTTTAGGGGGTATTTTGCAACTAAGGTAAAAGTTGGAGGGGGCATTTTGCTTTTTACCCAAAAATTAATTATCCATTTCAAGTGCAACACTAAAATTTTTTAGTACACATCTGATTCACAAATCATGTAATTTCAATAATATATACGATAAATTCTGCTACATTAGTTTCTTGTGTCATCACATATCATTTATTCCTTTCATGTAACTCTAGTTTATATTACACTGTCTATGATTAGAGCTGTACAAAATCCATGCAAGAATGTCCCTAAAAACAAATACTCCTATATAAGATTATCTAGCTTATTTTTTTTTTACGAAAATTCTTTCATGAACCGAATTCATAACAAAGTACTATAGATTTTTTAATCCAAAAAAATATATATCACCCTATTTCATGATGTAACTTAATGTTGAGTGATGTATTTTGTCTTGGACCAAATACTGTGGATCCAGTACATATAAGAATTTTGCACTTATTTTATTGTGATGGAGAACCTAGACATGGAGTTCCATAAAATCAAGGGTTAATACACACTTCACCTCCCTCAACTATAAAAAATACACTTTGTTCCCCATCCACATTATTCATTCCTTAAAAATTTTAAAATCAACGAGACAATCTAATCAAATGACTTAAATACCCTTTGTGTTATATTTTTATTTTTTATGTATTTAAATTTTGATAGTGATGTGATAATTATTTAAAAATAATAAAAAATAAACTATATGATATTTTAATATAATCCATATCAATATATTTTTTGGTCAAATTTTTAAATTTTTTATTTCATTTTATATTATTTCGAATTTGAATGTTTGATTATAATGGTAAAACAAGTCTCAATGGGCTTATTTTATATTGAAAATTATTCTTTAAAGATATTGTATAACAATATAATTTTTTTATAAAATTTTGTGATTTTTTTTTATATCTCTTAGTATTTTACAATTTTAATATTTGGATTAACATATGCAAATTGCAATATCAAATATAATGTAATTCAACATTTTCTCACATTTTCTCTACTCATATTATATTTTATTATAATAATAATTTTTTACTATAATATTAGTTTGTTATTATATTTTATTTTTCCTAATTCTTTTATAATTATCGAACATCAAACTTAAATATATAAAAAAAAATTAAAATATAATACTAAAGGTATTTCAGTCATTTAACAAGATTATCTTGATATTATAAAATTTTTAAATAATGAATCATGTGAAAGAGGGAGAAAAATGTAATTACCTTCCTATTTCAAGTGGCAAGGTATTATTAACCCTAAAATCCATAACTAATCCAAGTTTACAACAGGATGGCAAACCTCTACAATAAGGTCCGATATACAAATAAACTCCAAATTAATAAGAGATCTAACTCATTGACTACAATCCCAGTGAAAGGTAAAAGATCTAACAATGATTTTTTTTTTTTTTTATCATTTGCTTAATAATCCATTTGAATTGTAATCATGTGATACTAACACGCACGCAAATTTTTCATAAAAGTTTCATACATAATTACGTAAATTCTCATCAACATGCATCATTTACCGAGAAATTCTTATGTGAACCAATCTATTATATGTATCATAAATTTCTTAATTTATACATCTCAACATTATTATGAGAAGATTTATTTTAATAGTTTGACCTTTGGAGTAACATGAGTTATTGTAGATTAACGAATCCATAACACCTGCTATAAATCCGATCTACATTTACCCATAATTTGTGATTAGATTCCGTTCTTTTTTTATGTATCTATCAGTGATTTGTCACTTTTGTATACGTGACTTGCACAGCTATATTGGGTCCATACAAGAATCTTCATACTAAGACGAACCTAATCTATCTAGCTCTCAATTTTCTGTGATGGAGAACCTACACATGGAGTTGCATATACTGAAAATCATTAACTCACCGAAGTTCACACTTCTCGGTAGGATGGCAAGCTCTAGAATAATAAACAAAACCTCTAAATTTTGGTCTCCACAAGATTGACAGTACTTCCCTGTCTAATGATAACATATACCAAGATACACTTCATGCTGGCAAATTCAGACAATAGCAAGTACAGTCCAAACTTTCCAAGTCCAAGGTTCTACAATAACATATTTGAAGAAATACTCAATGCTGGCAATCAGCATTCAACTGCAACAACCAAATTCAAATCCTACCAAAGGAGGAAAATTGACGTATTAACTGCCCCATCCAATTGGATCATAGCCAAGCATATTACATCATTAGCGGGATCTAAATTAATGTATACCTAATCCTAACTGATCTCATAGCTGTGAATGTGAAAGTTTGAAAAAAAAAAAATCACATTTCTCAAAGACAAGTTTTAGGACTTCAAAATTTTTGAGTATCTGACTTTCCCCAATTTCTTTCCAGACCCATCAAGTAAATCATCATAGAAGTTCTAAAACTCAAAAAACTAGACCTGCTCCTTCACGAGTAGCTGCTGAGTTGAATAAAAGAATTCCACAATATTTCAAATTTGTGGCAACAGACTCGCTGTCAACATTAAATGGCAAGAAGAAACACCGTACATAAGCTAAATATATGACATCAAGTAATAATTTCAAATTTGAACATTAATCACAAAGCTAGCATACTTCCCTTCCCTTTATAAGAATCAAGCACAACTCTACTAGCATTCCTTCTGGTAATATCTATGCCAACCCAATCAAAAACAAGATTTCAGGAGTGGTAAGACATGCTTTTAATTCATGACATTGATTCTTGACTTCAGAACAAGTTTCGTTGCTACAAATTTTGTACTATTCTTCTGGCCCATCATTTCCAATCCAAAGCCAAGATCACCAGCTTAAGACCTGTATAAGAGACATGAAGGGTTGTGCCACATTCTTAAGAGTTTGAACGTTGTCCACAATATGATACTGAGAAAAATCCCCCGACTAAATATCAATCTGTTTTCAAACTATTCCAATCTCAAAAAGGAACATTCTCTTTTTCCTGTCAAAGAAACTAGGGAGGAGGGAAGATGCAAGGATTTCAGGAGAATTAAAAGAATAGCAAGTAGTTAAATTTTACATAGTTCGAAAAATCTAAACCTTAATATATGTATATATATATATATATATATATATATATATAATAGATGTATAGAACACAGAAAGAAAAACTTGATTCTGACATCAGCAGCATTCAGCAAGCAAAACCAGATATAAAACTAGGTCTAACTCCTTCATCCTGATGATACAGCTAAGTGTCCTTGTTAAAGAACATGGGATTACATCTTAAAACAAATTGGCAATGAGTGGCCCATGAACCTTATTAATTAATATAGGATCTTTAGACTAACCAATATGGGAAATTTATATATTTAAACCCCCTCTCACAGATGACTTGAGTTGGTTGAGCGCCTGGAACTAGAGAGAACCCGTGACTTGGGTACGTAAAACTTATTGGTTGAGCTTCTGGGATAGAGAGAGCCCGTTGGAATGGGTTGGAGAAAACACAAACACGTGTATATGAGGAAAACCGTGACTTGGGTTTGGTTGAGCTCCCAGGATAGATTAAAATTGCAATGGGCTGGAGAAAACACAAGATGTGTATATGAGGGAAAACTTGAGGCTAACTCTGATACCATATTACCATGTTCTTTAACATGCCTTATTAATTAGTACAAAATCTTTATTAATTAGAACAAAATCTTTCGACTAACCAATATGGGATATTTATATACTCCCTTCGTCCCATTTATATTGTCACACTTTCCATATTGGGATGTCCCAATAAAAATGTTACATTACCTAAAATGAATGATATCCATTTCTTCAAATTTCAAATTTACCCTTCCAAACATTCAAAATATTCTCAATTCCAATAACCAATGGGTCCCAATAATCAATTCATCATCCCTCTATCTTATCTTATATGCTCTCTCCTCTCTCCTCCCTCCTCCTCGCAGTAATAAAAGCTCTACAAATTTAAATTTTGTCAAAATCAATAAGGGCATTTGTGGACATTTATTTAGTAAACAATTATAGCTCTCTAAAACTTTGTGCAAATGTGCAAGGTGACAATTATATTGAGACGGTATTTATCAGTCCTATTTATAAACTGGATTAAATTATTATCCCTACCTAATCTCATAACTGTGAATTTGACAGTGTGAAATGGCATGAAAAAACCCTTAAGAACAGCTAAAATTAAAGTAGCTATATGACTTCGAGCATAAACTTCAATTCTAACACTATACACAAAAAATCATCCTGACCTACGCAACTAGCAAGGATAACTAACAAGGAGAAAGCAGAATACTACTAGGCATCCTGCCAAGATTGTTTTACTCTGTGAACATAAAACAAACCAAGTACCGGGAACCAGCCCTGACCTTCATGGGTATCTAGCCAAAAAAGACCAATCCATAAAATCTTACTTTCATCTATAAAATAAAAATGACAAGCACTTGATAAACAACTGGTAGTAGGCACCAACCATCGTCAATATGCATCGACTGTTATCACTAAAGCATACGACTTCAAGCATAACTTAGAATTGAAAATTTATACACAAAATTGTTCGTGAACTAGCAACTAGCAAACATAATTCCTTCCCTTGAGGAGAAGCCAACAAATTACTACTAATATTCCTCCCTTCCTATACTATATTACCATAGAAGTAAAACAAGCTTTTTAAAGCTAACCGATATTCTCATAACTCTTAAACAAACAAAACAATTACCAGAAATCAATGAAACTTTTGAACAAGCTCAAGCTCCAGTAGCACCCTTTAAAGCCTTTTTCAACTCCCCGTTCAAATCTCCTTCCGCGCCCTTCCCAGTGAATTCTGATTGTTTCCTATCGCCAACGTTGCTCCGCCTATCAAATTTATTCCCATCTCTCCCTTCGACACTGCCACGACCACTGCCATCGAATAAAGATAAGTTCAGCTTTCCAGCTGCTATATCTGATCTTCAGATCGTGTAAAGCTTTCCTTAACAGCCCATTCTCAGCTTGAATAATCTCAAGCTGTTTCTTCACATCCAAACATACCCCTGCCACGTCATCACTCCCCGCCAAATTTAAACCGGCCCGGGGTTTAGAATCTTTCTTATCCTGTTTAGCCACGTGTTCGATTGAGATTTTATCCATCAAAAGCATTGGCAAATTCTTAAAGGAAATCCCAGCCGTCCGATCAGTCTTCCCAACTAAAACCGCATCCTCAACCCCATCCGGCGCCGAAGGCGCCGGATACCTAAGTCCCCACCGGAAGTTCAATACAGCACGGCTTCTCAACGGAAACGCCGTCGTGGCATTCACAGCCATCCCAGCCATCACGTTCTTCACTACCCCAGTGGCCGCCGCAGCCGACTCCGCCGGCAAAACCCCAATTTTCTCCGCTCCGGAGAACAGGCCGTTATCCTCAAAATACGCATGCTTCACCAACGGCGGCGCCTCCTCGGCCTTCCCGGCGGCATGGGGATTTTTGCCGTTCAACTTTGATTCTAATTTTTTCACAAAACCCAAGGACGAATGCGATTTCTTAATCGAAAAATCCCCAAATTTCGGCTTGAAGTGGATAAAGAAACTAGGGTTTTGACATTGACTGCCGACAAAATTAAATTCGGCGCTCATCGTAAAAGGGCTCGAAATCGGGGACCCAAAATTTCCAATCCCGGTTTTACAGATAAAACTAAAAGGGTTTTGAGAATCATTGGGCCTATACGCAATTTTAAAGGCGGGGCCGGCTTCGAAGAAAGTAGTGAGATTCAATGAAAGTTCTTTGAATTCGCCGGCGACGATTCCTGATTGGAACGGGAAGCTTAAGATGTTTAATGGGATTTTTGCCCTGAGCAAGGGCTTTTGCTCGTCGCGAAATTTGATGGAGGCTTTCATCTTTGGTCGCCGGTAACGAGAGGGAGTGCGTGAACTGCGTGTAGGAGGAAAAGGTGGGTTTGTGGAGTTTTTAGTGCGTGTCTGTGTGTGTTTATATAGCGAGCAGTGTAACGGTGGTTTTGTGAAGCGGAGATGTCGCTGAGTAGTGTGAGCTGGAGTGGGAGTCCTTATTGGGTCCAATCCAATCAAGGTATCATATTTTTTATTTTTTATTTTTTAATTTTAGAAAAATATTCAAATTTAATCATTCAAGTGTACAAAGTGGCAGTAAAAGGTTTGAAATTCAAATATTTTTTATTGGGTGGAAACGAGACAAATTTGGTAACGCTCCTCCTATGATTTCAGCAGTTGAAGGTTGTTGACATTTTGTCTATCTTCAATCTTGCCTTTTTTTTTTTTGGCATAATACTTAAAAATGCTAGATGAATAACCTATTTTCTTCTCTCGCACGGTTGCACTGAATTTTTTTTATTTTTATAAATTATTTGATAAAGATAATTAAAATAAAAATATATGATTGAGTGTTAAAAGGTTAGTAAATATATAAGGATTAATTTTATTTTATCCTCCTAATATTTAGAGTTATTATTATTTTAATTTCACGGTAACGTTCTTTTAAATATTTCAATTTCTGGACTGACGGTCAATAAAGCTGTAAATTAACTCAAGCAACTTGATATTTGACTTGAACTTAGACTCGAAACAAACTCATTCAAATTTGTTCATTGAGTTAACCAATTCAAACTTGTACAACATTTGAAACTCGACTTTTTTTAATGATCAAACACGATTCTTACACTGTCCAACTTGATAAATTCGTGAATATAAAACAGAAGATTTTTTTTTCTATTTATTAGTTATTTTCCTTATTAAATCTCTCGTTCTTTATTTTTTTGTATATATTTAAAATCACAAGTTACAAATCACTTTATTAAACAATCATAATAGGTGTCTACATCACATATTTTAACCATCGTAATAGAATTATAGACTCTTATAGAGTCAAATATTTGGCCAACAAAATAGAAAATTATGGTGAAAATCACAAAAAAACAAACACGGGATGTGTTTGAGTTTGGCTTGAAATTAATGAGGCAAACCAAACTTTTATCAAATCTAGTAAATTACCAATCATTCAAGCCAAATTTAATCATTACTCTTTGAGATTAACTCAAGTTCGAATGGAATACAAACAATACTCTCTATTTAACAAGTCGACCTTGAACACACTGTTGGCCCCAAAGCAACCTAAGAGGGGGGTGAATTAGATTGTCTAAAAAAAAAACAAACCTTTTGAAGTGCTTAATGAAAATATAAACTTTGTGCAACAAATGAATACTTAAGCACAAATGATCAAAGATAAATATTTAACAATCAAAACTTAAAGAACAAATAAAAGATTGAGATAAAGAATATCAAACCAAACTCCCAAACTTCTCAAGTTTGGAGTACATCCACTAGTTGTGCCTCTTCAAAGAAGGTGAGGCAATAACCTTCTTGTACACAAAGTAGGCTCACCCTTGCACCAACTAAGTTCCTCTAGTTGAGCCAAAGGGTTTTACATTACAACCTCACTTTTGTACACTTGTTATCCCTCCATTCTTACACTTGAAGATCACTCACTAGATCTACTCTTGCTCACACTAATTCCCACTAGTTGAGCCAAGAGAACTATACTACTCAAACCAATACAACCCACAATATTTTAGCCTATTTCTCCCAAAATAGCTCTTACAAGTATTTGTATTGAATGTTGTAGTTTTAACACATCATTTGGATATTCTCGGGCTATTTATAAGTGAAAGATGTGCTGAAATTTGAGCTCCAACGGTCAAAAAACTATCTGTTAAAAACTAGCCATTAGGGGTTCGGACGGGAGTTCGGACGTCCGTTCATGCGTCCTACAGCTTATATGAACAGTGTCTCGGACGGTCATATGCATCCTACAGCTTGATGAACAGTCCTCAGACGGTCATATGCGTCCTACAGCTCTGTGAAAATTACTTCATTTTGAGCTCCTTTTTTCGGACAGTCTTCAACGTCCGATCTTTTTGGTTTCGGACGGTCTTCAACGTCCGATCATCATACTTTCAATTCCTTTTCTCGGACGGTCTTTTGCGTCCAAAGCACTATCTTTATCGGACAGTTTTCTACGTCCGAAAGATGTGTTCTTCCTCGGTGTTGTCTGGTCGTGTTTCGGATGCTCCCTTGCGTCCGAGCTCCTTTCTTTCGGATGCTCTTCATCGTCCGTATGGTGTTGTTCAACTTTTGATTGTTTTTCTTGATTGTATTTGGATGATCATTTTCATCCGATCCTTCCTATTTTTCTGCACACTTGTTTGCAAACCATTAGTATGATTTGGTCACCATCAAAACATGATTATCATATCTAGGGTTCAACAATCTCCCCCTTTTTGATGATGACAAATCATTTGGACAATTCTAAAAATAATCATAAAATATGAAGCATCAATCAAGAAGTTTTGTCCATTATTTCTCCCCGCATCATCAAAACATAAAAAAGATAATGCAATTCAAGCTCTCCCTTAGTTTATTCCCCCCCTTGAAAGGTGAATATAATTCAATATGAGTTCATGGAGAATAAGTCAAGTTATGCAAAACGTTTCTTCCCTTCAAGAATATGTAGAAAGTTCAAGTAGATATGAGGGAATTCATGCAGAGAATTAGAATCAAAACATTTTTCGCTCATTCATTGCTAAAAAGACATCATCAAAACAATAAAGCATATGTAATGCAAAATAATCCATTTAAAAAATAGAATGCTCCCCCTTTCTTTTGCAAGTAATGACTACTATAGATAACAATTTGGGGATCCATATTTCCTAGCATTCTAAACAAATTCAATCACATAGATGAGTAACATTCAAGAGAATATAGTTCAAGTTGATAAATGAAAGCACACAAAATTTTAGATGTTACCCATTTCAATATCATCTTAGCTCATATGCCTTGAACACCCTTCATAGATAATCTATCTTGAATTCCTTGGGGCTCTCCAAGCATACATACATACAAAGTTAACCAACAACTTTTGGTTCCCAAACTTTCTTGGGTCCAATTGGATTAGTAACATGCTTAATCACCCAAATAGAATTTATTCCCAATTTTTCATTTCTTTTTACGTAACAATTTTTACTCTTTATATGACCATCTTGATGACAATAATTACAAATAATATTTTTATTGCCATAAAAAGAAGATTTAGATTTAACAAAGCACAAATCATTTTTTCTAAAGGTGATGAAATTTTTGTTCAACAACATAATTCTAGTTCTTTTCTTTTCAGAAACATTTTCTTTCTTCTTTTTCAAAATGTCATCAAGATCATCTAATCTCTTCTTCAATGAGGCTTGTTTATCCATGATCTTGGTTTTTCCAACAAATTTTTCTCTCAAAACATCATTTTCTTTTGTCAAAGAATTATTTTTATGCACAAGTTTTGAGTTGGCACTCAATAAAGTATTAACTTTAATTTTTAACTCTTTGTTCTTAGCATATGATTCTTTCAAACATTCATGCATTTTAAAAATAAATGATTCAACATCATCATCATCATTATCACATGAATCATCACAAGAATCACAACTAGAGGATACCTCATTATTGCCAAGTGCCATAAAAGCCATTTGAGCCTCCTCATTATTCTTCTTCAACCTCTCCATCTGAATTGCAATCATCCCAAGTGATTTGGAAGTTGTTGAAGTGAGGCTTCCTTGAGTTTTTTCTCCTTTTTGATAAAGCTTTAAATGCTATGCTTCTTTTTCCCTTTGCCTCCTCATTTTGTACTTTGTATTTCATCTTCAATTCAAAGGAGGTTAGAGAATTAATTAAAGACTCGATAGGCATAGAATTTAAATTTTTAGACTCCTCTATGGCAATGGATTTAGGTTTCCATTCCTTAGGTACAGCATTCAAAAAATTTCTATTCTTCTCGCCCAAGGAATATTCATTACCCAAACCTTTCAAATCCTTTACCATATCATTGAACCTACAATACATCTTGTCAATATTCTCATGAGGTTCCATTTTGAAGGATTCATATTTAGCCACAAGAAGTGAATTCTTTTGCTCTCTTATATCTTCACTTCCATCATGGATTTCTTTCAATTTGTCCCATATTTCCTTGGCCGATTTGCAACCTTTACTTGGTTTACTTTAGAAAACTCATTTGCATCCAAGGCATTATACAAAATATTAATGGCTTTAGCATTTAAAGATAAATTTATTCTATCTTGTGCAATTAACTCATATCTAGTCTTAGGCCTTAATCTATGAGTATTTTCATCAAGAATGTTAGATTCTAAAGGACCTTCACAAATAATATACCATAAATCAATATCAATAGATTGAACAAAAATTTCATTCGATCCCTCCAAAAAACAAAATTAATGCCATTAAACAAGGGAGGTTTAGAAATGCAATGCCCCTCTAAAAACAAAGCATTATTGGTTGCCATAATGATCTTTACTCAAAGGTGATTAAACCAAAAAAAAGAGACCAAGCTCTGATACCAATTGTTGGCCCCAAAGCAACCTAAGAGGGAGGTGAATTAGGTTGTCTCAAAAAAAACAAACCTTTTGAAGTGCTTAATGAAAATACAAACTTTGTGCAACAAATGAATACTTAAGCACAAATGATCAAAGATAAATATTTAACAAGATTATCAAAACTTAAAGAACAAATAAAAGATTGAGATAAAGAATATCAAACCAAACTCCCAAACTTCTCAAGTTTGGAGTACATCCACTAGTTGTGCCTCTTCAAAGAAGGTGAGGCAATAACCTTCTTGTACACAAAGTAGGCTCACCCTTGCACCAACTAAGTTCCTCTAGTTGAGCCAAAGGGTTTTACATTACAACCTCACTTTTGTACACTTGTTATCCCTCCACTCTTACACTTGAAGATCACTCACTAGTCTACTCTTGCTCACACTAATTCCCACTAGTTGAGCCAAGAGAACTATACTACTCAAACCAATACAACCCACAATATTTTAGCCTATTTCTCCCAAAATGGCTCTTACAAATGTTTGTATTGAATGTTGTAGTTTTAACACATTATTTGGATATTCTCGGGCTATTTATAGGTGAAAGATGTGCTGAAATTTGAGCTCCAACGGTCAAAAAACTAGCTGTTAAAAACTAGCCGTTAGGGGTTCGACGGGGGTTCGGACGTCCGTTCATGCGTCCTACAGCTTGATGAACAGTGTCTCGGACGGTCATATGCATCCTACAGCTTGATGAACAGTGTCTCAGACGGTCATATGCGTCCTACAGCTCTGACAGAAAATTACTTCATTTTGAGCTCCTTTTTTCGGACAGTCTTCAACGTCCGATCTTTTTGGTTTCGGACGGTCTTCAACGTCCGATCATCATACTTTCAATTCCTTTTCTCGGACGGTCTTTTGCGTCCAAAGCACTATCTTTCGGACAGTTTTCTACGTCCGAAAGATGTGTTCTTCCTCGGTGTTGTCTGGTCGTGTTTCGGATGCTCCCTTGCGTCCGAGCTCCTTTCTTTCGGACGCTCTTCATCGTCCGTAAGGTGTTGTTCAACTTTTGATTGTTTTTCTTGATTGTGTTTGGATGATCATTTTCATCCGATCCTTTCTATTTTTCTGCACACTTATTTGCAAACCATTAGTATGATTTGGTCATCATTAAAACATGATTATCAAATAACTAGGGTTCAACACACACCCTTGTCATTTTAGACTTGGTTACAGCCCTAACGATCAAAACTAACTATATTAGACTTTTTTTTTTTACCTAAAATGACATTTCTACCATTTTCTCATGATACCTAAAATATTTTACTTTCTTTCCATAAATAGAGTTTTATGAAATTTTAACACAGTGATGAATGATAAAAAAAAATTATTAAATTATGTGAACAAAATAGAAGAGGGAAAAAAAATGAATCAAGGAAAAATAAAAAAATAATAATAAAGAAGAGAGAATAAAGGTATTTTTGCCAAAAGGGAATGAATGTTGAGTTGAAAATGACTTTTTTTGACCTAGTTTTACTAAATACATGAAAATGAATTTTTTTTACCTACATTTGAGATGTCCTATAAATGACAATTTTGACCTTGATTGAAACCTAAGAACTAAAGTATTAGTGACCCTAAATGTTAAGAGGGTAAAATAAAATTAACCCAAAATATAATTGGTTTTCTTGAAGATAGAGTATAGAATGCATTTTATCTATAAAAAAAAACTCATTAATATAGTAAATTTTTAAATATTCGCAAGAAAATATAGTATGGTTATAAACAAAATACATAAATTCAGTAAAATTGAAATTTCGCGACCCAAATTTTTCATCATTTGTCTTGCTGCTTAGGAAAAAGAAAAATATTGATTAAATTTATTGTCTAATCTTAATTAAATATCATACACCAACTCTAATATTTATTAACCAAGTTATTTTATATGGCAAAAATTATTTGAAAACCAAAATTATCACTCATTTTTCTCTTTAAAGATTAGTATACAATTAAAATAAATGTTCCCTATTTTAAAAAAAAAAAACTAAAATAAATATTTCGTTGCAATAACGGGTATGGTTATAAACCTGTGCATAGTAAAATTTTAAAATAACATAGTAAAATTTTAAAATCTACCAAAAATGGGTATGGTTATAAACTTGTGCATAAATTTGGTACAATTCAAATTATTTTATGTAACTTTTTGTCAATTGTCTATGCCACTTAGGAAAAAGGAAAGTTTTAATTAAATTTATTGTTTAACATTAATTATACTAGTGGAAAGGCACACCCTATGGTTGTGCATTTTTTTTAAAAAAAAAGAAAAGAATAATAAAAATATAGGTAGTTGAGAGGGATTAGTGGGAAGAAAATTATATAGTAATTACAATATGAGAATGAGGGTATAGTTGGAATTTCAAAAGATAACGGACACCAATCTCTCCTCCTTCTTTATATATAGTATAGATATCAATACACCAATTCTCATATTTACTAAAAAAATTATTTTATATAGTAAAAAATAAATAATTCAAATAAAAAGATAAAAATTGTTAACTTTTTTTTATTTGATAAGAAATTAGTGATGTAAATACTTGAACAGAAGAAGGGTTAAACTCATGACCTACTAATTTTCTTCATATAGCTATATCATATAAGAGTGAGGAAGCTTTGGAATAAGATTTTTTACACACACACACACACACACACACACACATACACATATATATATATATATGATTGGGTATTTGTCTTTATTTGTAAGTCTTGTGGTGTACATTAAAATGAACTGATGTACATAAAATTTCATAGCATTTAATCTATAACATATTGTCTACAATTGTGGTTTAATATCGAGTTTACCTTAGTTTTTCCATTAATTTTTTGGGTAATTTAGGCTCCGATTAGATGGCTATATTTTAGCACCTTTTTTTCTCTCAAAAATTGGACATGTGCAATCAAAAATAATAAAGAAGAGTGATTGAAGTTTTCTAAAAAATTCTATTTCGATAGTCAATATTTAGAAAAAATTTTATAACAAATTTTGTTTGATACAATGTATAACATAACACTATCTATTTAAGTGTCTTTTAAATGACAAATTGTATGCGACTTGTTGGCTGGTTCTATCCCCTCTTTTTTCTTGCCCCCAATTGGTGAAATAGTGATATTGTTTTATGATGATAGTAGGAGTAGTATAATGGTGGTGGTGGTGGTGTTGTGTTAATCCGGTTGGTGGCAGTAGCAACAACCACAACCATATTGGAAGATGCAAATTAGAGTAAAGATGAAAGGATGAATAAATTGTTCCTAGGTTCTATCATGTACGTCAAACACAAACGACAAATGTCATAGACCGAGTTGACTTGCTTCTAACAGATAATGTCAATATGCTGCGATGAATAATCAAATTAAGATAGGATTGATCTTTAATACATTGTTGGTGTAGAAATTTTTTTACACAATCAGGTGTAGATACATGTCATGTGTGCATTTTAAATTTCAAATGTCCTTTTTGCACACGCCACATGCATCCACACTCTATGGTATAGAAAATTTTCTGCACCTACAGTGTATAAAATATTAAACCATTTAGATATGGTATTTTGGATGATATTGGATCTATGATCTGGATCTTGGATTTTATTTTTTAAGGATAGAGAATGAAAAAACATAATGCTGCGTTATTGGTATAGGTACATGGCTTTTTGAATTCGTTTTGTATAGCATAATTTGAAATCTCTTATTGGTTGGAAGATATGTTCATGAACTCTTTCAAAATATGAGAGTAATAAGATTTAAAAATAGTCATATTTATAATTTATAAAAAGAATCCATCCAAATGTAATCTTGGAGTCTACAAGTTGTGCTCTTTGATCTTACTAACAATTTGTGAAATTTTCAAAAGAACCAACAAATAAGTATAATGAAATACCAAAAGGAAGAGTGTGTGGCATGAAATATTTGAACTATAAGGCTTGGGAGTTTAGGAGAAAGGAAAAATAATTTGAAGAAAGAATAAGGGTGGACACAAGATACGTACCTATTGTATCCCTCCCCCCCAAAAAAAAAAAAAAAACAGAGCTCCTTTTGCTTATGATCTCCCACTCCATTGCTAGCTCTTAAATCCTACCTCTATCTCCTACCCTATCCTTTTTCTTGTATATCTCCGCAATCCTCTCTTGCCTATCTTCTTTCCCTGTTGATTTTATTATAAAGTTCCTCTCTCTAGTTGTCTGCTCATACCTATAATTAGTGTGAAAGGGGTATAGAAACAGACACACAAATATCAAAGTCAATCAAACAACCAGGACCAATTACACTTTCCCCAAGTATTGAATAAAATGAAAACAGTCAAACCAACCGAACAATGATATCAAGAGACAAATAAAGTTAAAAATAAACAAGCACATGACATGAATATTTTTACGAAAAAAACCCAACAGGAAAAAACTAAGAGACTTAATCTAATCAAATGATTTCCACTATGCAAATAATAATAGAAAGTTCTAATAGGAGCACTCAAATGACAACAAAATCAATGTCATCACACACAAGTGTGGATCAACAATATTCTCTTCCAAACATTACAACTTCAAAGGAAGTGGGTTTGGAATGATGTTACCAAACGAAAAGCAAAATAAAAATCGAAATTGTTAGATTGAAAAGCTTTTTGAGAGAAACTCGTAGTTAAAATTTCATCAAAATTAGACTTTGTTTCACCGTCGGATGAAGGCCTCAAAGTTGTAGCTTTCCTTTTTCATTCTTTAAACACTTCCTCACCTTTTCTTCACAATTTTCCCTCTCCTCTCTCTTGCTAACTTAGAGCTGATCCTTAGTGAAAAAAGAAGAAGACCTTTTGAGTCTTTTAATTCTCAAGTTAATGTTGACTTTGTAATGGGTTATGGGCCAATTCGTGTGGGATGAATTCCAAACCCAATAATTTCTCCATTCATAGGGGGTTCCACCAAACCTGTTTGTTGTCTACAAAATAAGAGCGTTTCTCTAAGCAACACCTTGGTCAATATATCAGCAACATTATCATATGTATGTAATTTTTCAAGTGATAACATTTTGGATTCCAATACATCTCGGATTCGGTAGTGCCTCACATCAATATGTTTAGACCTAGAATGAAATGTTGAATTCTTTGAAAGATGAATAGCACTCTAATATCACAGTGAAGAACATATCTCTCTTGTTTTATGTCCAACTCTTGTATAAATTTCTGCAGCCAAAGAGTTTCTTTGTATGCTTAAGTGACTGATATCACATACTCTATCTCTATAGTTGATAAGGCGATACACTTTTGTAACCTGCCTTTCCATGACACTTCTCCCCCAGCAAAAGTCATCAGTACCTAGATGTGAACTTCCTAGTATCAAGATCGCCAACCATATCTGCATCTGCATATCCATCTAGCATGGTCTTACTAATGCCGAAACACATACACAACTTAGAAGTACGCTTGAGATACCTGAGAACCAATTAAATTGCATTCCAATGTTTTCTACCAGGGTTGGAAAGATACCAACTGACTATCCTAACTGCATGAACTATATCTGGCTTGGTGCAAACTATAACATACAGTAAGCTACCAATAGCAGAAGCAAAAGGAACTTTTTTTATCTCTTCATTGTCTTTCTAACTTGTAGGACACTGTGTATTATACAACTTGAAGTGACTTTTTAGTGGAACAGAGACTTCCTTAGTCTGGCCCGCATTAAATATGTCAAGTACTTTACTATTGTAATTTTCTTGAAACAACCAAATCTTTTCTCCAATGAAGTATTTTGTCTATCTCGAGATATACTCATAACAAGTATCTGTCTAGTGGATCCGCATCCTTTCTTGCAAAGGACTTACTTATCTCCTTTTTTAACCTGTCAATCTTCAAATCATGACTAACAATTATCATATTATCAACATAAAGCAAAAGAATAATAAAATCACCATTTGAAAAAAATTTCACATAAATACAATGATTAGATGTAGTTTTGTGATATTCATAGTCTGTCATGAAGGAGTCAAACTTCTTAAACCACTGCCTATTTTGAACCATACAAGGTCTTTTTGAGACGACAAATAAGGTTTTCTTTGTCACTTTCTTTGGACCCCTCTAATTGCTCCATGTAAATTTCATATTCTAAGTTACCACATAGGAAGATTGTTGTGAAAACCACAAAAACATGATAATAAAAATAAAATAAATATAATAATAATATCCAGAAATTAATGTATATTATTAAAATACGCTAATGATTTCTAACCCCTAGAAGTTATATGTTGCTTATTATAATATAATAGATTAGGGAGGTTAACTATAGGATTTATAGGGATGTTATTGTCTTTTGTGTGCCTATTATTATTGAGGGATTAACCATTTGCATACTCAAATTTATTGCACGAGGAGATATCTTTTTGTATTCTAATTATTATTAGAGGGATAACAGTAATCATCTCTCTCTATATATAAATACACAAACACAGGCACACATATATATGTGTGTGTGTGGCAAGGCCGTCAGGAAATTGGAAAAGTTGGTAAGGTTAGCAAGTAAATATTATATAGAAAGTCGTAGTGAAAGTTGTAGCATTCAAATTTCACTTACATTCTTCAAGAGGTGAGAATCCTTTTATTTATTAGTAAAGTGTTTGCAACTTTTTTCCTTTGAATTAAGGAATGTGTTTGATCAAATTTAAAATCATATTATACAGTCACATTTACATGAAACTAGTGTGGCTTTCTCGATAGATGTCAATGAAGTAGTAATGCATGCATGATTTTTGAAAGGTTTCGGACACAAGTCATGAGTAGTCTATGATTTTAATTGACTAACATGTACTTTTTACTTAACTATTATATCCATTAGACTTCCATAGTTTTTGCATGTTAGTTCTTATAGTTAAGCATATTTACATGTTAAACATGAGAATTACTACTTGATAGAACCATTATAAAAAATATTACGTTTCCAATTATTTAGCTACACTGTAGTTTGGTTTACTTAAAATTGAAGAAATATAATTTGCACTAATCTGTTCTAGCCTACTCATGGTTGAGCTTTATTTGTTTATTTATTTTGTTTTAAAAAACTGTTATTTTATGGTGTCTTAAGGAGAAAAAAAAGTTTGGACTAGAATTAAGTACTAACTTTTTTTTTTTTTTTTAATAAATAAACTTAAAGATTCTATTTTTAAGGTTATCACTTCATAATTTTCAATTATATATTATTTAATATAAAGCATTCTTTTCAAAGGCTGTAATTTCATAGTTCTCAAATGTATATGATGTAAACTTAAGGATCCATTTCAAAGGTTATAATTTCATAATGCCTAAACATATATAACGAATTCTAAATGATAGCTGACTTAACATAAAAATATGAGTATTATATATAACCATTTATGGAGTATTCTGATGTTGAACATGACTTACGTAAAAAATCAGTTAACTTGGAACTTGTTGTGCTTACTTGCATATCCAGGCTTCAATATATTAAATCTTGTAATGATTGTCATATGAATGTGTTTAAATTGAAGCATTCTCTAGTTTCATTGATGATTAATTATCACGAATCCAAAGATAAGTCTGTAGGAGGTTGTGAACCCAGAACAATAGGGAGGTTGGGCCCTTATTAAGTATAGCTTAGGTCATCCGAGAAAGTGATGGACTAATGCTGAACTTCAATTTACCTTTACATACACTTTTGGCAGAATTGGGAGTTTAGTTCTGTTTGGAGTTGGTATTTTGAAATTCAGATTTTTTCTGATTTGTTTATTGTTGGCATGGCAATTGGTACTTTGAGAGAATTGTTGAGCAAGTCATACACGCAACTACGCCAGGAGAGATGGAGGTGGTTTCAAAGAATTACGATAATAACATGAATATGCCTTATTTGAATTGATAGTGTACACCCTTTGACTAGTTTTGCTTAAATGGTATAGTTCTTGTAAAAAGTAAATTAGTTTTGCTTAAATATCTAAGTTAATTTCAACACAAAAAATATATATGTATATACTTTATAGACATGTGCACACACGATTTTCACTAGGTTTATTTTTTATTTTTTGAAAATCTTTTAGATATGTAGGATTAATAGATATTATTCAAGTTGCAAGTCTATCCCAACAATGCTTGAAACTTTTGTTAATGAATTATGTTATTGGGGTTTGAATTTGAACAATTATGTTATGGTTTTCATTTTCGTCGACTTAGTATTTGTTGTGTTAGAAGTCAAGTTTCATGTTCATGGACACGAGAACTTTGTCTTGATGTCTTGATATTATGAGTATTTGTATACTATTGTACATAAATATGGAAAACTACATCTCATAGTTATCACATGTGTTATATAATTTACGAGAGTTAGACTGATGCCTAAACTTATTATTGTTATTAACGAATCAAAAGCATTACCTATAAAGCTAGAATAAGATCTTCGGCCTTTATTGAATTAGAAATTTTTAAGCATGAAATTTCATAGATGATTAAGAATTTAATACAAAATGGTTAACTTGTCATTTTCTGATTGGAGTTTTTCCTTGTTGGATATAGGAATGGCTCAAGAAAAAAACTAGTGATTTGCTATCACTTAGCACTTTGCACCTGGGGGACTTAGGTTCATGTATGCACCACCTGCTTATCATGGTGAGATTGAAGTTCAAAATTGTCATTATGAAAAAACCTACCCTGATCATGTGTTGAGAGAGAGATCACATACTTGGCAAAACTGAGACTCATTGTCAAGAGGTTGGAGTTCTGAGGAATAGAAATACAGAATTATAGCAAGAAAACTCGATGCTTCAACTAGAAGTTCAACAAGAAATTAATACTACTTTGTGAGAAGTTTGGTCAGTGACAATTTTGATAGGACATGTACCACAACTCAAGGAATACTTACAGAAATATCCTTCAAAATCATAGCCTGAATGGGCATACAACCACACCATATAGTGAGGGTGACGGAAGTAATCAAGATAAGCAAATACCAATTTTTAGAAAATAGATCAAGTGCAAAAGTAGCCTGATTGGGGAAGTGAATGGAATGATGGAGGATTTCGAAGAGGACCTCGAGGAGATCCTAAGGAAAACCATAAAGTGAATGTTGAGGAAGAATCTGAGTCTAGTGATGGAATCATGATGGTTGACTAAATGGTTACAACTAGTAATAATAGAAATGAAGTATTATATTAGTATGACTTTGAGGAAAAAATATTATTATTATTAGCTGGTTAAGTATCTCAGTATGGTTAAGATTGTTTTAGTTAAGTATTGAAACATTAATTAGTGAAGTTCCATGCAAAAATAATAATAATAATGTAAAAAGGTGCACACTTTAAGTATTAATGGAATGTTTACTTTGTTTTCTTTCTTGTGCTTAATTTAACTTGACTATAATAATTTATTATATGTCTTTCTCTATTCCCTCTTACAATGTAACTTATATGTTCACATATGATCATATGGCGAGTAAAAATAGCTCTAATTCTGGAACTAATAATGGGGCTAGAGTGAATGAATGTTATGTGGATCCCCTAATGACTCGAATAGTGTCAGCAATTACTTGTTTAACTGAGGTCCTTGAAAGGCAAAATCGTCAAGAAAATATAAATCTTTTAGGTGAGGAAAATCATCAAGGAAATGGAAATCTTTTAGGTAAGAATGGTTCACTTGAGCGTTTTCTAAAATTCAAGCCATATGAATTTATTGGTGAGCCTGATGACAAGAAAGCTGAGACATAGATTGAGCATATGAAAGAATCTTCGAAACCCTAAAATCTGAAGATGAGAGGAAGATTGCTTTTGCTGCATTTCAATTAAGAGGAGCAACTCGTGAATGTCGTGGAGAACAATTAATATTAAGTGGGAAAACAAAAAAAAACTGAGCACACTTGGGCTAATTTTGTACGTGAATTCAGTAAAAAATATGTCCTTGCTATTGTTTGGGAGAAGTGATAATAGGAATTTATGACTCTTAAGCAAACAGAACTAACTGTATCCCAATATCAGACAAGGTTTAATAAACTTTCCAAATTTGCACTTCAAATGGTAGAAATAGAAGAAATGAGAGTATGACATTTCATTCAGGGACTTTATCTTGAAATTCAGCATGCTATGGCTACTACAAAACCTAGTACCTATAGTGAAGCTATTGAGATAGCTTCAAGGGCTGAAAGCAACACGATAGGCTAAAAAAGCATAAGAACCAAATTAACAAGTGATTTGGCCAATCAACATGGAAGGTTGGAGAACAAGATAACAAGAAAGGAAAATTTTCTCTGGAGGACAACAATATCAAGTCCAAACCCATAAGGCCTGCATTTTCTATGGTCATGGAGGTCACAAATACCCCGTGAATAACTCCTATAGAAAGGATAAGAAATGTATCCGTTATGGTAGTGCTGAGCACTTCAACAAGGATTGCCCTAAAGCAACTTTAACCAATCAAGGAAGTTCAACTCAGAGAAATCAATTATGGGATGGTCCTAAGAAACAGGTAGAAAAGCCCAAAGTTCAAGCACGATTTTATGTAATTAAGAAGAAAGACGTTCCAAATGAGTCTAGGGTAATTGAAGGTATGTTTTTAGTCTTTCAACGTATAGCTAAAATACTTATAGACCCTGGTTCTACATGTTCCTTCGTTGCTCCACTTTTCATTCATCGGGATACAGAATGTAGTGAGTTACCTTATTACCTGGAGAAAAGTACAGCTACAGGTGAGAGCTTAACTACTGATTCAATATACAAAATGTGTGAAATGGAGGTAGGAAGTAGGAAATTAAGTATTGATTTGATATTTTTACCTATCCAAGATTATGATATTATTCTGGGAATGGATTGGTTATCCCAACAACATGGGCACAAGTGGATTTTTGAGATAATTAGTGAAATTTTGTAAGCTTGGAAAACCAATAGTAGAGCTTGTGGGGGAAGGAGAAAGGACTACAAACCTAGTAATTTCAGGCGCTAAGGTTAGAAAGGTTTTATGGAAAAGAGAGAGAATATTTTTGACTTATTTATGAACAAGTCAACTGATAAGTTGAGGATGGAAGAAGTTTTCACAATTAAAGAGTTTCCTGATGTTTTCCAGAAAAGCTATCTCAATAGCACCAAAGAGAGAGATAGAGTTTACAATAGAACTTCTTCTTGGAATGGTACCTATCTCTAGTGCTCCATATAGAATGGCACCAGCAGAGTTACAGGAATTCAAAAAATAATTACTGGAGTTGCTAGAAAGAGGATTTATTCAATTCAGCACTTCACTTTGGGATGCACCAGTTTTATTTGTTAAGAAAAAATATAGGACTTTACGATTGTGTATTGACTATAGGAGTCTAAATGCAGTCACTATCAAGAATAGATATCCATAGTTTGCCCTTTATTAATGAGTTGTTTGATCAACTACAAGGAGCAAGGATATTTTTATAATTCGATCTTAGATAAGGGTACTATTAGTTACGGATTTGGTAAGAAGATGCTGCTAAGACTGCATGCAAAACTCGTTATGGCCATACAAGTCTGTAGTGATGTCTTTTGGCCTGATTAATGCACCAGCAACATTTATGAATCTCATTCATAGAGTCTTCCAACCTTACCTGAATAAGTTTGTAATGAATTTTATCGATGATATTTTGGTGTACTCCAAAAGTATCGAGGAATACAAACAACATTCAAGAATGGTATTGAAGACTTTATGAAAGCATCAACTTTATGCTAAATTTAGTAAATGTGAATTTTGGATGGAAAAGGTATCCTTTTTAGGACATCTTGTTTTAAGTGATGGTTTAGTAGTTGATCCTTCAAAGATGGGTTAATAACACTTTGCCCCCCTAAACTAGGTAGGTAATTACACTTTGCCCCCCTGAACTAAAAAAACAACACTTTGTCCCCCAAACACATGATTTATCCTTTAAAAATTTTATAATATTAAGTTAAATGACTGAAATACCCTTAGTATTATGTTTTAATTTTTCATGTATTCAATTTTGATGTTCGATACGTATAAAAGAATTAGGAAAAATAAAATATAATAACAAACTAATATTATAATAAAAATTATTATTATAATAAAATATAATAACAAAATAATTAGGGAGTGAAAATGTGATAAAATGTCGAATTATATTACATTTGATATTGCAATTTACACAGGTTCATCCAGCCCATTTAGGAATTATTCTATCATTATAATTAAACATTCAAATTCGAAATAATATAAAATGAAATAGCAAATTTTAAAAATTTGACCAAGATATATATATTGATATGGATTATATTAAAATATTATATAATTAATTTTTTTATTTTAAAATAATTATCACATCATTATCAAAATTTAAATACAAAAATCAAAATATAATGCCAAGGGTATTTAAGTCATTGCATAACATGATATTATAAATTTTTTAAAGGATGAATCATGTGATTGGGGGGCAAAGTGTAGTTTTTTTAGTTCAAGAGTGTAAAGTGTTATTACCTACCTAGTTCAGGGGGATAAAGTGTTATTAACCCTTCAAAGATTGAAGCAAATTTAACTTCTTAGCAACCTGAAACAGTTACAGAGGTTCAAAGCTTTCAAGAGTTGGTTGGATATTAGAGGTTAAGGATATCTCAAAAATTGCAGGGCCTTTTATCCAATTTACACAAAAGAATAACAAATTTGATTGGGATTGAATGTGCGAAGCTAGTTTTAAGAACTTAAAGAAAAGACTAACCACAGCCCCAACATTAGCTTTACTTGATGGCAAGGAAAACTTCATGGTGTACACAAACGCATCCAAGGAAGGGTTAGGATGTGTTTTGATGCAAAATGGAAGAGTTATAGCATATGTGTCTGAGAAAATTGAAGCCTTATAAGGCAAATTATCCTACTCATGACCTAAAATTTGGGACTTACTTTTGGACATTGTGTTGTCTTAATAAATGAAGACACTACTTATATGGGATACAGTTTGAGGGTTTTACTGATTATAAAATTTTAAGATATTTTTTTCCCAAAAAGGAATTGAATATGAGACAACAAAGATAGATGGAGTTCCTTAAAAATTATGATTGTACTATAAACTACCATCCTGGGAAAGCAAATGTAGTGGTAGATGGATTGAGTCAAAAGGTGCAAATCTCTAAACTCATGGTAAAAGAGTGGCATATACTTGAACATTTTAGTGATAGGAATTCTAGGATAATGCAAATACGAATTTTTATGGCCAACATCAAAGTTGACACTAACTTAGTTAACCGAATTAAAGATGACCAAAAGGAAGATGAAGGATTGCAAGCATTACGAAGGAAGATTGAAGAGGGTAGGTGTAGACATTACAATTTTAAATTATTATTACCTAAGACAGTAATTAAATAATTGTCTTGATTAATTAAATTAAGTAAATAGTTCAAGTCAAGGCCCAATCTAATAATTCATAGGATGTGATAATTTGATTTTCTTGGATTTGGGTTCAATTAAGTAAATTAAATTAAATTGACTAAAGTCCATTAAAGTGTTTTGGACTATATCCTGGGCCGGCCCAATATTTTATTTTAAGTGATGGGTGACTTAAGTTCCAAGTAACCCATTAGGGGTAGGAAACCCTATTTTTACTTATAAATAGAGGTACCTTCCCTTAGACCAAGGGGGAGGAGGATTAGAGATTTTTACGGCACACGTCAAGTCCCTCAAGTCCTTGAAGCTCTGCAAGTTCTTCGACCATCAAGTCCTCGAAATCCTGCAAGGTCTTCGTTCCAAGTCTTCAAGTGATTAATCTTCAAGTTGTTTGTGTCAAGTGTTCAAATCCTCAACCTTTGTGTAGATCAAGAGACGTCTTTCCTCAAGGTCTACTCAAATTCCGTTACAAGTGTTCGACAGATATTGCAGAGCTTCATTAAATTGTCGCAAGAAGATCCATCATCCTTAGATCCGCAAGTCTAGAGGAGCAAGAATCAAGGGAGTATTTTCTTTTTTTTGTAAAAAAGGAAATATACAAAATCAGAGTTGCGTACCTTTAAATTAATCAAATTGATTCTTATTTTATTTGTTCCTGATTTCAGTATTTTTCCATACTTCAAAATTTGTGTGAACAAATTTTTGGCACGCCCAGTGGGACCACCAACTCTGCCCTTCATCTCTTCCCTTAAAGTTTCATGGCTGCACAAGGAAATGTCTCTTATACACATCTAGATGTGTATAAGAGACATACTGACCAATGACCCGCAACTTAAGTTAAAGCGCTCGCTACTAAGATAGTCCAACAAAAAATTGCAAGTACGGATACAAGTGAACGGCGCTATGCAATCTCATTGGAGCCACTTGCATCCGGCCAATTCACTACAAAGGAAGGCTTCCATGATATGTGTGATGGATCCTCTTCTGTGGGTAACGTTTCAGATTCGCTTGCAGTTAATCTTCCAAAGTTCCAGCAGTTTGATGGAAAAGGTATATCCGAAACAACATATTGCACACTTCATAGAGGCATGTAATAATGCTGGCACTGAAGGTGACCTTCTTGTAAAACAATTTGTTAGATCCTTGAAGGGTAATGCTTTGGATTGGTATACGGACTTAGAGCCTGAGTTAATTGACAGCTGGGAGCAAATGGAGCGTGAGTTTCTAAATCGTTTCTATAGCACGCGTCGAACTGTTAGTATGACCAAACTTACTAATGCAAGGCAGTGGAAGAATGAAGCAGTTATCGACTACATTGATCGTTGGCGCACTCTGTGCCTTAACTGCAAAGACTAACTTCCGAGACTTCTGCCATTGAAATGTGCATACAAGGTATGCATTGGGGGCTATCCTATATTCTTTAGGGGATCCAACCTGCAACTTTCGATAAATTGGCGACTAAAGCGCATGACTTGGAGTTAAGCATTACTAATCATGGCATGAATGTCCCAATTGAAGAGCAGAAAAATGAGAAGAAAGATGTGAAGAAAATAGAAAAGTTTATACGAAGAACGGAAATAACAAAGAGGCTACTGATGGTGAATACGACTCCAATTAGAATCTCCTCTTATGACAAGGGCAATGTTAATAAGAATAGGATACAGGGCGACCCCCATTCAATAGACAACGAGCAACTTTGAAGGAGATGGAAGAAAAGCAATATCCTTTTCCCGACTCAGATGTATCCGACATCCTGGAAGATTTGCTGAAAAAGAAGCTAGATTGAGTTACCTGAGCCGAAACGCATCGAAGAGATGGGGAAGGTTAATGATCCAAAGTATTGCAAGTACCATCGGATAGTCAGCCATCCAGTAGAAAAATGTTTCGTCCTTAAAGGCAAAATTATGAGATTGGCTAGGGAGGGAAGGATTATCCTCGACATAGAAGATGTAGCAGGATCAAACCTTGCAAATGCCATTTTTTCACCCAAGAGACTTGACACTCCACCCATGAATAGTCCTACAATATTTCCTTCGCATATGGCAACAACTCTATTACAATTCGGGAGCCTTAGGCCGGCTCCCAGGTTCAAGTTTGCCTAGGGATAGAGAGGTCAAGAGATAAATGTGAAAGAAATTTTGATCCAAATACCCAAGAAGATGAAGAATGGATTCTTGTCACCAAGAGAAGGAAAGGACGACGAAGTCCTACTTAGAACAAACACCTTCTTGGTAGACAACTCCAAAAAATTTGGCTACCTCGGCGCCAACATTCTATGATTCATAGTAAGACCTCTTTAAAGAAAGATGATCAGAATCCTCAAATAGGGCATATGCCAATCACACTTGGAGAATATTTTCCAAAAGGGTTCTTGAAGGAAGACCAAATAGAAAATGTCAATATGACGTCTTCAATAGAAATTGAGGACAAGGATGTGACCAAAGAAGTTGAGGTTCTGGCAAAGTCGACAAAAGATAATGGCTCTTCCGTGGAATTGGATCTATTTTCACTAGAATCAATTATTCATAGCTTATTCGAGCTTCCACAAGAGGCTAGGCGCTTGCTTGTAGACGTTCTTCAAGAATGTCATTGGGCTCGAAAAAAATAGTGCTTTTGAAGAACCTATTCCAAAGAGTAGTTGTCCAAAAGTAGATTATGCAACCATTACTTTCACCGATGAAGATCTTTTGCTAGGACCGATGTCACATAATCGTCCTCTTTTCATTTCGGGTTGCGTCAAAGAGCAAAAGGTAAATCGCATACTCATCGATGGTGGTTCTGCTGTCAACATCATGCCAAAGTCGACTATGAAAAAGCTTGGTGTTTCACTTGATGACTTGTCTGCAAGTCGCTTAACGATCCAGGGCTTCAATCAAGAAGGCCAACGAGCAATTGGGATGATTCGTCTAGACTTGATCATAGGTGAATTAAAAGCTAGTACTCTATTCCATGTGATAGATGCAAGGACGTCCTACAATATGTTGCTAGGAAGGCCTTGGGTGCATGAAAATAGGGTGGTACCATCGACTCTTCACCAATGTTTTAAATACATGAGAAATGGAATTGCGGAGAGGGTTTGTGCTGACATCAAACCATAATATTCACAGAAGCAGAGTCACATTTTGCTGACGCAAAATTGTATGTCGACTGCAATAATAAACAAGAGGTCTTCGCTTCTAAAGAACGCCAGATTCGAAGTGGCGACACAAAAGAAAGGTTAGATGGAGTATGTTATCTTGGATGGATGTGTGGAGAAGCTCGCAGGTATTATAATTGCCTCAACACCTCAAAAAGGAAAAGAGAAAGTCGAATCTACAATAGTTCCTCATGTATTTTGGTACGTACCTCGATCAAAACGAAAAGAAGGGCAATCCCCCTTCGTTCAAAAAAAGGTTCCTCAAGTGATCGAACAAAATTGTGTAAGTCCCTCACAAAAATCGCAGATCGAGGTACGTACCAAAATGGCAAGGAAATTTTGATGCTAAGGCTTACAAATTACTTGAGAAGTTTGGATATAATTTCTCGAGCCCTGCGAAATTAGGTGAACAGTGCTAGATGTGTATAAGAGAAAGAATTCATGGACTCAATGAAACCCAAAAAAAGACTTTTGAAGGAACAAGGATACCATGTCGATACTCCTAGATCAGGAGTGGGATTTATACCGAATGAGCCCGTAAGGATATCTATCAAGAAGAGAAGAAATATAGCCAATACCCAACACATTCTTTGTGGAAGAAGAAAACAATGACACTAACGTGCAAAAGAAGTCACTTTGGAGCTCGAGTATCTGCCTTTGATCGCATTGGGGAACCATCTTCACGTTCTTCGATATTTAAAAGATTGGGGCCCCATTTGCAACTTCAAAGTGACAGCAGTAATGGCTCTCGCAAGTCAGTTTTTAACAGACTAGGTTCTGTATTTGATCGACTGGGGGCAAGAAAGTCCACATTACTGGGGAAAAGATACCGTGACTCTGATAGTGAAAGTTTTCTAAAGGATGAGGATAATAAAGAAATCCGAAGTATTGTCCCGTCACGTATGAAACGCCAACAAACATGGGAAATTCTTACTGAAGGTTCTTTGATACTCAAGCGGCGGACAATTGTTCATACTGGCCCTGACAGTTGGTGAAGATAATGAAGAAGAAGTGGTAACCTTACGCCATATCTCAGTGGAAGAAGATCTTACGGTTAGTCAAAGATATGGGATTGAAGATGCACCTCCGCAACTAGAAGACGGGGGACAAGCAACAATCGATGATCTCAAAGAATTAAATTTGGGAACTCTAGATGACCTGCGTCCAATCTTTATTAGTGCACTTTTGAATTCCAATGAAGAGAAGGACTACTTTGACCTGTTCTTGGAATACAGAGATGTTTTTGCTTATACACATCTAGATGTGTATAAGAGACAGGCGAAAAGCGGTACATTCTTCATCCTTTGGTGCCATTCTGATTTGATCTGTCTCTTATACATCCAGTAGGATGTGTCGTCCAAGACTTCTTCATCTCCTTGGTGCTCATCTCCCCTGAAGGCAGGATGTGGATAAGCGGTACAGTCTGGATTCATTCGTGAAGTTAAATATCCAACATGGATATCGAATATCGTGCCTGTTAAGAAGAAGAATGGTCAAATTCGCATTTGCGTTGACTTTCCGAGACTTAAATAAGGCATGCCCAAAAGATGACTTTCCTTTACCTATCATTGAGCTCATGGTTGACGCTACCACGGGGTATGAAGTCTTGTCTTTCATGGATGGATCGTCTGGGTATAATCAAATCAGAATGGCACCAAAGGATGAAGAATGTACCGCTTTTCGCACTCCTAAGGGGATATACTGTTATAAGGTGATGCCCTTTGGTTTAAAAAATGCAGGTGCCACATACCAAAGGGCCATGCAGAATATCTTTGATGACATGTTGCATAAGAAGGTCGAGTGTTACGTAGATGACTTGGTTGTCAAATCTATGAAAAAGGCAAATCATTTAGAGGATCTTCGAATTGTGTTCGAGCGATTGAGGAGGTACAATTTAAAGATGAATCCTCTCAAATGTGCATTCGGTGTTTCTTCTGGAAAATTTCTTGGATTTGTTGTTCGACACCGTGGTATAGAGGTGGATCCAAGCAAGATTAATGCTATACAACGAATGTCTGCGCCGGAGAAATTTGCAAGAACTAAGAAGCCTTCAAGGAAATCTAGCATTCATTCAAGATTTATCTCTAATCTCGCTAGTCGTTGTCAACCATTCAATCATTTGTTAAGGAAAGATGCCGAGTTTAGATGGGACATGTCTTGCCAAAATGCCTCTTATTCACATCAAGAAGTACCTTTTGAACCTACCTTTTATTGGAGCTCCTATTCCAGGAAAACCTTTAATCCTATATATTTCGGCACATGAAAAGTCTCGTAGGTGCACTATTGAAGATGTCATATTGACACTGTCTCTTATACACATCTAGATGTGTAAGTCGTGCACAATTTACTTTCTGTCATATTGACATTTTCTATTTGTGTCTTAAGAGAGGTGTCTGTTATGAGTAAGATGTCTCTATAACTTCTTAATGTGTATACAGGGCTTCATTTAATCTCGCGAGCAGATCCAAGAAAGTTTGTTATGTCAAAACCTGTACTTTCTGGACGCGTCTTGCACGGTGGTCTATCATATTGGGAGCAAAACGGACATTTCGGCTCTGCAAGGTCTAATCAAGACATTCTTTGAGAATCTAAAGACATACAATTCAACTCTGTCAAGGTTTCTTGATGGAGTTATACTCAAGTCTCTTATAGCTGACATATCAAGCCTTGCAAGACTTGCTATGCATCTTAAAGAATTTTCATAGACTCCTGTCTCTTCGGACACTCTAAATTAGTAATAAGTCAAGTATTGAAGCAATATGATGTGAAGAAAGATGACTTGCTTCCTTACTTTGGGGCAATCCTCTGGCAAACCTAGCAACAACCCTAGCATTATCTGATGATGAAAAAGTCAATGTTGCCGTTTGTTGCAAATGGATTGTCCCATATTTACTAGAGTACTTCATAAAGGAGGCAAGCGCAATCTCGATTTCTGAAATTGATGAAAATGATTGGAGACAACCATTAATTGATTATTTGAAGCATGGAAAGTTATCGGAAGATCTCCGACATCGAACTGAAATTCAGCGTCGATCCCCCAGATTCGTGCTTTACAAAGATACATTGTATCGCCGATCTTATGAAGGAAACTTCCAACGTTGTTTGCATGGGGCAGAGACTATTGAAGCGATGGAGGAAGCACACTCAGGTATCTGTGGGGCACATCAATCTGGGCCAAAACTTCACTTTCGAATTAAGAGAATGGGTTACTACTGGCCTACTATGGTAAGAGACTGCCTAAATTATGCAAGAAGATGTGAGGCTTGTCAACTTCATGCAAATTTGATTCATCAACCGCCAGAGCCGTTACATCAATCTACTGTAGCTTCATGGCCTTTTGATGCATGGGGTCTAGATGTGGTTGGTCCATTACCTAAATCTTCGCTAGGCCATCTTTACATCTTGGCGGCGACAGATTATTTCTCTAAATGGGCAGAAGCTATTCCGTTAAAAGAAGTAAAGAAGGAAAACGTTGTCGCTTTCATCAAGACCTCTATTATCTTTAGGTATGGTGTTCCTCGATACATCATCACAGATAATGGAAAGCCATTCTACAATAGTTTGATGAACCAATTGTGTGCCCAATTCAACTGTCTCTTATACACATCTAGAATGTATAAGAGACCATCTTCATTCTTTGCAGAAGCTTTCAACAAAACCTATATCCATGCTTTACTAAAGAAAGTGGTATCTAAATCCAAGAAAGATTGGCATGATAGAATTGGTGAAGCGCTTTGGGCCTATAGGACAACTTTCAGGACACCTACACAGGCCACGCCGTATTCGCTTGTCTATGAAGTTGAAGCGGTTTTACCATTGGAGTGTGCAAATACCATCTTTGAGAATTTCAATTCAAGAAGGTCTCACGGCTGAAGACAATGCTCGTTTGCGACTGGAAGAACTAAGAGCTCTTGATGAGAAGAGATTGCAAGCTCAACAGCAACTTGAGTGTTACCAAGCTCGAATGTCCAAGGCATTCAACAAGAAAGTGCGGCCGCGGACTTTTCAAGTTGGAGACTTAGTTCTTGCAATAAGAAGGCCAATTGTCACCAATCGTCGCTTGGGAAATAAATTCACCTCAAAATGGGATGGGCCTCATGTGGTTCAAGAAGTTTACTCTCATGGTGCGTACAAACTGGTAGATAAGGATGGCATTAAGATTGGTCCAATCAACGGGAAGTTCTTAAAGCGGTTTCATGCTTGAAGGTTGACTCAATAAAAAAACTCCTCGTCCACATGAGTATAAACTGTGAATGGCATTAAAAAAAAAACTCCTGGCCCGCATGAGTTAAAACTGTGGACGGCATTAAAATCATTTGAACTACGTCTCTTTTGATTCCCTCCTTTTGGGATACGTAGGCAACTTGAAAGTTACTTTCAAGTTCAGTCACATCAACATCAAAATTCCATTTTGGCTTAGGCTAGTTGGTATGTGAGTTGTCAACAAAGTTGCTGAAAAAAAAAAAAAAAAGAGACACATGTGAATTTGAACGAAAGGACATTTTTATTCCATGTAAATGCTCTTTATTACATCAGCAATGCCAAAGTGGAAATATGTCAAGACTAATCCTTTCCTACTTGTCCAAAATAAAGTTACTGTAAAAATACATAAATAAATAAAAGAGCTATCCAAAAAATTGAAAGCTTGAAAGTTCATTTTGAGACCTCTTCAAGCAGACGTTCCATTTTGCCTAATCTAGACCTTGTGTATAAGAGACAGGCGTGGGGTGTTCTCTATCTTTTGGATCTCTGGTGGCCAGTTAAGAGACTTCAACTACATCTTCTTAAGGCTTTCTCTGATCTTGATTAAGAACCATGGTTTCAAGTACCCTCTGAGCACATGTTAGATGTTCAAGTTGCTCTTTCAACTCTACTTTTGAATAGGTTCTTGAGTCTTATATTTGTGGAATTGAAGTCTTCTACATTCTTTACTTGCTCTTGTTTATGCACATCTCAATGGTGCGCAAGTTTTGTTGGGTAGTTGAAAGAAGTCCTTCATAAGATTCTTGAGTCATCTTTCCATCAAATGATGCCTTGACAGAGTTGTATGTCTCTATATTCTCAAAGAATGTCTTGATTAGACCTTGCAAAGTCGAGATGTCCGTTTTGCTCCCTGTCTCTTCAAGAAACCTTGTTGCATGTTTGTTTAGAGAGGACATGTGTTCTAAGGAAGTCTTTGAAATCTGCTGCTTAAGATTCCTCCATAACATGGATACATACTCGTTGATGCTTGAGATAACTTCTTCCGAATGAATCTCGGATACAGTTGACGGTAATGGCCAAGTTGGGGGTTTAAAGGTCTTGAGTGGCTGCTTTAGTAAAGTAGTTTGAATGGATGGAGTCCTCCGTGTCACCCTTGATGGTGTTTTGCATTTGAATCATAGCTTGACTGTTCGCGACATCATTTCCCCCATCATCAAGGTTCTTGGTAAGATTGGCATTCAAAGAAGTATGGACAACATTGCTGAAAATATCAAATTTGCTAGGCCCGGTCACTGAAACCTCCATTTCTTCAAGAGTATCGTCTACAAGGTCCACTCGTTGCTCATGATCATCAAACTGAAAGAGAGAATAAAAACAAAAAAAATGAAATGAGAGGACAAGTATAGGGTCAATATCAACATTACGAAAAAAAAAAGGAGCATGAGGGCAAAAGGAGTTAAATGAAATAACAACATATTGAGCAAGTTGCTCCAATGGTATTGTTGAGCTTGGTACGCCTTGAATGAGTGCTTCTGAATCAATGATAGCCATATCCAAGTCTCGTGCATCGTTTCCTTTATTGCCTTTCTTGGGTCGGTTCCAGGGGCGATCACGGCCTTATGTACTTTCACTTGACTCCTCCTTGTCACAAGTGTTGTGGCCACTCATGTTAAGTCTCCAGCTATCACTGCTTTTGACGGTTGTTCCTCATTTGGTGCATTCACCTCTTTTTCCGTCAAGGTGCACCTTTGAATTTTAGCTGTGTATACAATCAGATTCATCATCAGATTTGTACATCTCATCTTTTTTATTTTTGGAGCAAGCTTTCTAAACGATCACCCAACTATCTACTTCCAAAATCTCCTGAGTTCCGCAACTGTCTCTTATACACATCTACTCCAATTGAGTAACACTTCAAACTCTATTTAAAAGACAACACCACAGCAGGAACAACCGCCAAAAGCGAATGACTCGATGCTTTTTGCCTTTTTCAAATTAATCTTGATGGTGTGTTTAGGAGCTTCATTCGATCTACTTGACCACCAATGATGATAATCTTTTGTAACAAAGAAGCTTACTTTTTGAGCCGGTAGAGTTATCTTAGATTGTGTTGCCACACGAGTGGAAGATTCTCACAATTGCATTATGTCCACCAATGAATAAGGAGAGAGCTTGCCCTTCTTTCAAGTCGTAAGGAACATCCTGACTCTTAGCCAAACTGGCGGCACAGTATAAGGATTATACGGCTCAATAATATGAACATTGTTCAAACGAAGAGTCAAGTAACATGAACGAGTGCTAATAAAGTAGTCTATCCATGAAGATGATAAATCTCCATTGTCGATCAAGACACGATTCTTCTCTTGAGCCAAGCATAAGCTAGGAAGAATTGATGGGTTCATCTTTAGGAGAAGACTTCTCGCCTCTCAGCAGTGAAGAATTTGGCCATTTTCTCACCACCAAATTTAGTCATCAAGGCTCCATAATTAAATTTTCCATGCATATGGTAGGCATCAAAATAGTGAGCTATCCATGCATACAAATAATGGATTGGAAAAATAGCAGTGGATTCCCGCAGCTTGGAAGAATGGACAACTTCGTTTAAGCCATTATAGATACTTGATAACACCGGTACAGCAAGGGAAAATTTTTGTCCGCAAGCCATCAAACTCGCCACTTTAAACCTTGCTGTAGGTGTTATCAATATCTACTATGGCCTTTAAACTAAAATTGAATCCAGTCAGCAATCCGAACATCTTTCGTTCTTTTTGTGAGTTTATGAAAGGCAGAGAATAAATGAATGCAACTTGCTGGTAATCGAGATTTCCCGTCAACGCTAGTGCCACAAAGTTCATCAGCTGAAGGAACAACTTCATCATAAAAAGTGCCATGGATTGGAAGGCCACCAAGCTTGCGCAAGTCCCAAAGTGAGATGGATAATTCGCCAGTAGATGAATGCAGAGTATTCGTCGTGTGACACCAAAGTTCAAGGAAGGCATGCAAGGTGTTGTCGCAATAGTCGTATGTGAACAAAGATGCATGAACGGCGTCATAGATCTTGGCTTCTAGGAGCGCCTTCTTGTGTCTTGAGAGGACATCTTCGGCCCACTCCCAATAGCACGTTATGTAACAAGTTTCACCGAAATTAGAAGACGGAGCATCCCAAGCAGTTTTGTCCAAATTAGTTCGAGCAAAGAGAAGAAGAAACTTGTTGGTGCTTTGCTCTCCATCATGGTTGTGAGACAGTAACACATGCACTTCCTTGCTTGTAAGAGAAGAAGAAGGGCCAATCACTACCTTTGTAGATTTGGTCGACCACTCGAGAAGATGAGATGACGCATCTAAAGGATCAATCTGTATCGCCAAGTCACCTATGGCAGGTGACAATGTGTGAAGGGATAAATCGTGAGCACTCGAGCCTCGCTTGCCATCAAAAAGTTGGAGGCATTGTTCAGAAGATTCACCTTCCTAGCTTGATTTGCATGTTGCCAAAAGTTCCTGCAACAAATAAAGCGAATTGGAATATTAAAGTAAAATTCCAAAAGCAAAACGAGGTTACAGTTAATTTCGTCTTGATTATTGAACAACAAAGTGATGTACTTCAACAAGATGTTGTGCTGGGGACATCTTAGAAAAAAACATGTGAAGTAGCCAAAAAAAAATCACGATAAGAACCTGCTATTTGGAAAAAATCAGTGGCTAGAGCTCTTGAATCAATTAAAGATGCAGAATCCTTCTCAAAATTAATTGGAGGGAATGATTCCTTTGAGTGCAAGTTCTCTTAGTAAATCTGACGAACAGTTGGTGTGCGACCTTACAAAGCCGAAATTCCTGCAACGTATGAATATTTGTGGGACCAAGCAAAGCAAACAAACAACACATAGCAAGAGTTATTATCATCATTATGTTTCAATTGTTTAAACGATTCAAGTTCAAGAAGAAAAGGATGTCCTAGTTCGATAGGAGCCGAGTGAAGAGTTTTGAGAAATTACCTATAACTTGGCTTGTTAAATGAAGTTTACAGGTTGAGGCTTCTCTATGTTTGCTGCAAGGAGTCTTCGAAACTGTAATATGAGGAAGTTGGACGCTAGGAATTGCAGTTAAATAGAAGTTACAAGTTGGTGAATTAGGCATAAGGTTTGGCTCTTTAATGGAAAGAAAACCATTTGGTAGTTTCTCCCAAATCTGTTTTGGGAAATTTTCATTGTACAATTGGAGTTAGAAGAAGAACTTTGAAGAGGGGAGTATGCCAGTAGTTTGCATGTGCTTGTGTTTGATATTCTTCTTTCCAAAAAAAAAAAAAGAAGGGGAACACAAATGTTTTCACCCTTATACTGTCTCTTATACACATCTAGGATGTGTATAAGAGACAGGTCAAAGAAAACCTTATCGTCCACCTTAAATTGGATTGAGATTGACCCAAAGAGTTAGCAAATTAGCTAGCAACGCAGCAATTGTTTTGGTTGGTTGCGGAATGTACGACTGTTAAGGAAGGTAAGGAAGTGTGAATTAAGTTAGTGCGAACTGATTTGCTATATTGCAGTTCAAAAGTATAGTAATTGAAGGTTTTAATTGAGACTTGAACTTGAGACCCTCGTCTGTTATGAGAAAGGAAATAAATTGCAGTATGTGGTAATTAAAGAAGGAACTGAAAATAAAGTGTTTTGATGGATTTGGTTTAGTATGAGTCAATTACATAAGCACGACATTGTGGCAATGCTTTGAGTTTGAGATTAGGATTGGGTGTGGGCAAGACTATAGACCATAAGGCATATTACTTGGGCTAGGGACTAATTGGTGAGCTATACTCATTTGAGCACATATTTACTATGCCTACTTCGGTTTAGCATCCAGCCCACCCAAATGGATTTTGACCAAAGATTATTGGGCTCCAACTAAAGAATTGTTCGGTATTACAAATTTACATTTGGCTAGATCAATTGGGCCGTTTTAGTTGTAAATATTTGGCGATTATTTAGCCAAAATAAGTTCCATGGACTTCAATTTTGTCATGTTTCCGATCCTTGTTAAGCAAGTTCGTTATCGAGCCTTGAAGTGGGGGCATTTGTAGACATTACAATTTTAAATTATTATTACCTAAGACAGTAATTAAATAATTGTCTTGATTAATTAAATTAAGTAAATAGTTCAAGTCAAGGCCCAATAATTCATAGGATGTGATAATTTGATTTTCTTGGATTTGGGTTCAATTAAGTAAATTAAATTAAATTGACTAAAGTCCATTAAAGTGTTTTGGACTATATCCTGGGCCGGCCCAATATTTTATTTTAAGTGATGGGTGACTTAAGTTCCAAGTAACCCATTAGGGGTAGGAAACCCTATTTTTACTTATAAATAGAGGTACCTTCCCTTAGACCAAGGGGGAGGAGGATTAGAGATTTTTACGGCACACGTCAAGTCCCTCAAGTCCTTGAAGCTATGGAAGTCTATAGACCATCTACCAAGTTAAAATGTTTGCCGTATGTCTCTATGTGCTCTTCAAGTTATTAATCTATCAAGTATCGTGTCAAGTGTTCAAATCCTCAACCTTTGTGTAGATCAAGAGACGTCTTTCCTCAAGGTCTACTCAAATTCCGTTACAAGTGTTCTACAGATATTTCTTCCGGTCATTAAATTGTCGCAAGAAGATCCATCATCCTTAGATCCGCAATCTAGAGGACAAGAATCAAGGGGAGTATTTTCTTTTTTTTGTAAAAAAGGAAATATACAAAATCAGAGTTGCGTACCTTTAAATTAATCAAATTGATTCTTATTTTATTTGTTCCTGATTTCAGTATTTTTCCATACTTCAAAATTTGTGTGAACAGTAGGTTATCTGAATTCTTTGTTGGATCTGAGAGAGTTCTTTATTGCCAAGGCAGGTTATGTGTGCCTAATAAATTTGAACTTAATAGAGAAATTCTTAAGGAAACACATAATTCAAGGTATACAATTCACCCTAGAGGACACAAGATGTATCAAGATCTCAAAAAGAACTTTTGGTGGAATAATATGACAAAAAAAAATTGTGGCATTTGTGTCCACTTGCCTAACCCGTCACCTAGTGAAAGCAAAACATCAGAAACCCTCTGGGTTACTTCAACTCTTACCAATATCCGAGTGAAAATAGGAGCACATTATGATGGATGTCATTTGTAGGTTACCTTGCACTCAAAGGCAGCATGATGTTGTATGGGTGATAGTTAACATACTTATAAAAATAGCTCACTTTTTGCGTACGAGCATGCATTATTCTCTAGATAAACTTGCACAAATGTACGTGCATAAGATTTTCAGACTTCATGAGATTCTTGTGAGTATCATTTCTGACAGGGATCCTAGATTCAATTCCTGATTTTTACCTTAGTTTCAAGAAGCATTAGAATCAAAATTGAAGTTGAGTACATCAGCATATCCACAAACATATGGCCAATCTGAGTGGACTATTCAAATTCTAGTGGACATGTTTCGTACATATGTTTTAGATTTTAATGGGAATTGGGAGTTTGCCTATAATAACAACATTCAAGCATACAACAATTGGGATGGCTATAAAGCACTTTATGGAAGAAAGTGTAAGTCTCCTATTTATTGGGATGATGTTAATGAAAGAAGGATCATTGGTGTGAATGTTATTTCAGTTGTAAAAGGAACATCTAAAAATGTCAAATTAATTTGTCAGCGTATGTTAGCTATGCAAAGTTGTCAAAAGAGTTACGCTAACAATTGGAGGAAGGATTTGGAATTTAAGGTGGACGATAAGGTATTTCTTTGACTATCTCTACAAGCGGGTTGATTAAACATGAAAAAAAAAAAGGAAAACTAAGCCCTAGGTATGTGGAACCTTTTGCAATAACAGAAAAAATTGGTCAAGTCGCTTATTATTTGGCCTTACCAGCAAATATAGGAGGAATACATAATGTGTTTCATGTATCAATACTGAAGAAGTATCTATCTGACTCAACTCATGTGATAAATTCCAAATTACGTCAATTGGAACCCAATCTTTCATACAAGGCGAAACCAAGGAAGATTGTGGATCAAAAAATTAAGGAACTTAGGATAAAACAAATTCCACTTGTACAAATTGCTAGGGAACACCATGGAATTGAAGAAGCCACATGAGAGACTGAGGACACAATACGAAGGGACAATCAAGAACTCTTCAAATGAAAAAGTGAGAATTTTGACGATGAAATTCTTTTAAGGATGAGAGATTGTCAAAACCATAAAAAGTGATAATAAAAATAAAACAAATATAATAATAATATTCAGAAATTAATATATATTATTAAAATTCACTAATGATTTGCAACCCCTAGAAGTTATAGGTTGCTTTAATATATTGGATTAGGGAGGATTAACATTAAGATTTATTAGGAATTATAGCCTTTTTTTGTGTACCTATTATTATTGAAGGGTTAACCATTTGTCGACCCAATTTTATTGTATGAGAAGTTATATCTTTTGTATTCTAATTATTATTTGGGAATGATAGTAGTCCTCTATATGTGTGTGTGTGCACCAAGGCCATTAGAAAGTTGAATGAGAGAGTTGGTAACGTTAGCATATAAAGACTAGATAGAAGTTTGTGTTGAAAAGCGTAGCATTCGAATTCCAATTGTATTTTTTAAGAGGTGATCGAGAATCCTTTTATTTATTACTAAAGTGTTTTCTACTCTTTTTTTTTTTATTATTAAGGAATGTGTTTGATAAGGTTTAAATCATGTTATATGGTTACATTTATATAAAATCGGTGTGGTTTTCTCATTGGTTGTCAAAGAAGTAGTAATGCATATATGATTTTTGAATGATTTAAACACAAGTCATGAGTAGCCTGTGATTTTAATTGATTAATATGTACTTTTTACTTGACTATTATATCTATTAGACTTCCATAGTTTTTGCATGTTAGTTCTTACAGTTAAGCATATTTAGTTGTCAAACATGGAAATTACTACTTGATAGAACCATTATATAAAAAAATTACATTTCTAATTATTTGGCCATACTGTAGTTTGGATTACATAAAACTGAAGAAATATAATTTGTACTAAATTGTTCTAGCTTACTCATTGTTGAGCATTATTTGTTTTTTTTGTTTTTAATAAAAGTAATTAAATTGTAATTTTATAGTGTCTTAAGGAGTAAAAGAATAGTTTTGATTGAAGTTAAGTACTAAGTTAAAAAAAAAAAAACTTGAAGATTCGATTTTTAAGGTTATCACTTCATAATTTTCAATTATATATAATTTAATCATAAAGGTTCCATTTCAAAGGATGTAATTTCATAGTTCTCAAATGTATACGACGTAAACGTAAGGACTATCTCAAAGGTTATAATTTCATAATGTCTATAGACTTCCATAGTTTTTGCATGTTAGTTCTTATAGTTAAAGCATATTTAGTTGTCAAACATGCGAATTACTACTTGGTAGAACCATTATATATATACATATATGTATAGAGAATCGGGGACCCCTAAAAACCTAGAGGAAGAAGGGTAAGGGACAAGGGTGCCAAAATAAACACAGAATTAAACAAATAATTAGGTGTGCTTAGCCAACCATCAAACAGTAAAGCAAAATAAAAACAAAATTTATTGAAAGCTGTAAATAATTACAGATTTGAGGAATACCTCAGGCGAAGTGTTGGTACAACCTACTTCTGCTAGTGGTACTCTGGGAGGAGAGGAAGGGGAGAAAAGAAAATTATAACTTGGAAATTTTTCGGATGCTTCTTACTACTGAAAACATCCTATTTATAGAGAAAATTTACTATTGCTACAGTGTCAAATAGTGACCTGTGAACAGTAACTTTTTCGTGATTTATGCCGCTACAGTGTACAGTGAACGGTATTTGTACAATTGAACAGTAAAGTACATTTGAATAGTAAAATACAATTTGAAAAGAATCCTATCTATTACAATTGGGATTCTTCTATTTTGCTGAGGTCGATGCCGAAACAGACGTCCTCATTTGATTGGGCGAAATCTTCTTCAAGATCTGTGGTGGCCGAATCGAATCGGATGATGATACTGTTTTTCTTTTTTGAAATCTTTCTAATTTGTTCTTTGATTTCTTTTCTTTTTTCTTTTTGCTGGAAACTTCCTTCTTGTCAGAAGAGCTTGAAGTTCCTTCTTTGATCTGGGAGAGAGTGTCTTCCAGTTGTTTGATGTAAGCGTCCTTGTTCTTGGCACAGGTATAATGAGTTCGTAAGAAAGTTCATGTTATGATTTATTGTTACATGTCATTGATGCTTTCTCTTATACACATAAGAATTGTGGATTCTTCTGAACCAATTTTGAATTTGAGTCTTATGAGCAAGACCGCATCATAAGCATCCCACTATTTGATTGAGCCTTGTCTTACCTCCTTAAAGGTGGAAAGGCTTGGTTATTATTTTTGACAAATTCGAATCTCCATTGGAAAATCCAAGGTATAAATACAAATTTTGAGAAAAATTGGAGGGTTATTGGCATTGTCGAATTGGGTTGTGAAAACTTTGATTTAAAAAACTCAAAGCCTTCTAAAATTGGTGAAGGTAAAATGGATTCATTTGGTCCAATTAAAGACCAAAATCTATTATAAACCAGATTGGGAAAGAATAAGTTTTATTCTTTTTGAAGAAGAACAAACAAGAATGTTTATTTTTGATATTTTGATAGGTGAAAGTATTAAACCAAGCACCTTGGTAATCCCAGTAAGAATAACCAGGATAATTTTGGGATTCAGGATAAGAGAAGGACCGTAATCTATTAAGATCATTGCCCCAATCAGAAGGTCTGAGAACCTTTAAAATTTGGTAGGTTGAATGTGTGTAATATGCCTGACTAGCATGCATATTATTTTTTGGAATAACCGATTGAGAATCCTTAAGTATTAACTCATAAAATTCTCTGGTTTTTTGTTTTGAGGATGGTAAAAAATTGAATCCAGAAGGAAGAATTTTTTGGGCAACAATCAAAGGATTGTTGGTGAACCATTCAGGTTCAATTTGAATTAGGTTTTGATAGTCAGTCTTTCTGACATATTGAGAGACGTTTGTATAAACGAAATTTGGAGTTTGTTTGGGTACGTAAGGTACCGTACTTTTCTCTTGATGCAGAAGGCATCGTGTTAAGTGTTTGAGATGATGAGGGTGAACTCATCAAAATGTTTGAGGCCAATACCTGGACTTGTCCTGGGTTGGACAAGGCTTGTTGAAATTGAAACCATGTTTTGAAAGCTTCTCCAAGCTGTGGATTGTCTTCAGCAAAATCTGCCCAAGACTTTTGAACTACTACCTTTAATGGTGTAGGGTTTTGAATAGATGAAGAGGCTTCATCTTTTTTGGATTTTGGTGGTTCAGGATCACTCTTTTTCTTGCGGGGCATTTCTGCCCTGTAGGAACTCTCTGGTAAGGTAATCCGGCAAAGAATTAGAACTACCTTTGATAAATTCAATATCAAAATCAAAAATTGATAAAATTGCTTGCCATCTGGCAAAAATTTGTTTTGAAGCAAGATTTTTTACATCTTTTTGTAAAACATCTTTGGCAGCTTTGCAATCAATGCGAAGCAAAAACTTTTGGTTAAGAAGATCAGATTGAAATTTTGAAATACATAAAACATACAAATTGCTAAAATCTCTTTTTTAATAGTGGAATAATTCTTTTGGGCATTATTCCAATGTTTTGAAGTAAAACAGACAATTTGTTCAGAAGTAGAATTTTTTTGTTTTAAAATGCCACTATAACCAATGTCAGAGGCATCGGTTTCAACAATTTTAAACAACTTTGGGTTACATAAAACTAAACAAGGTAAATTTTTAACTTGTGTTTTTATGTATTTGACTGTGTCTGTGTGCTTTTGTGTCCATGCAGGAGGATTCTTTCGAAGTCTGTCATGCAAGGGTTTTGAAAGAATACTAAGATTGGGAATGTGTTCAGAAATGTAGTTTAAACATCCTAAGAACCTTTGAAGCTGGGTTTTATCCAGAATCGTCCGAAATTTATCAAGAAATTCAATCGATCCGTTGATAGGGATAATTTTGCCTTGGCAAATATTATGTCCTAAAAATCTGATCGAAATTTGACATAAACTAATTTTTGAAGCAGAAATGACTAAACCATTTCTTTTTGTTGACATCTAAGAAAATGTTGACATGTTTAAAATGTTGTTCTAAATTATCAGAACAAACAAGAACATCATCAATATAAACAAGAATGAAATTAAGATAAGGATTGAAAATATCATTCATAACCTTTTGAAATTCAGAAGGTGCATTTTTTAGGCCAAAAGGTATTACATTCCACTCATATTGACCAAAAGGGACTGTGAATAAGTTTTGTACCTATCAGAAGGGTGGATTTGGATTTGCCAAAATCCAGACTTCAAGTCAAATTTTGAAAAAATTGAAGAAGCATGCAATCTATGAAGCAAGTCCTTTTTGTTTGGAATAGGGAACCTAATCCATTGTAAAACTTTGTTGAGGGGTTTGTAATTGATGACTAAGCGAGGACACCTCGTTCAATCTCGAGTTGTTGTTAACATAAAATGCAAGACTCCAAGGAGACTTGGAGGGACTCAAAATTTGCATTACCTTGGATTTTCCAATGGAGATGTGTATAAGAGAAGCTCTTGATTCAATCTGAATAGCACGAGCTCCAGTTGGAATATCTTTTTCTAAAAAATCTTTTTCATATGGTAGAGTTACCACATGTTGCTTTCTATTCAAAAAGGCAGTTGGAATATTAGCACAAACTTGAGTTTGAATTTTGTTTTGCAAATCATGAATCCTAGTTTTGAAAACTGGATCATTTAACTGGTTTTGAAGACGTTTAAATTTAAGATCTTTTTTCAAAAAATTGATTTGATTCATTTTCATTTGCAAGGGATTGAGAGTTTTTTCAAAAGTTGGAAATTTGAAAGGAATGAATTGATTTCTTCTTAAGGAGTTGATAATGATACCTTGAAAAGTAGTAGTATAAGGTATCAGATAAGCAATAAATGGAACACCAAGAATCACAGGAGTAGTGATATTCTTAGCTAATAAAAAAGTATTGTAGGGAAAACTACAATCAGAATATTTGACTTTTATATCAGATAATTTGAATTTGACTTCCAAAGACTCACCATTAGCACTACTAATGCGTCGATCCTTGGTCTTTTGAAAATACTTTGCAGGAATTAAACCTTCATGAATGCGATTTAAATCTGCACCAGTATCAACTAATGCAGTAGCATCAATGAAAAGTTCATTATTAATAACCAAAATAATTTGAATAAGAAATTTGAGAACAGTAACTCTGTTTAAAATATTTAAAAACTGTTCTTTTGATCTTTCAATAATCTGATCAGGTGGAATCACTTGTTCAGATAAAACTTGATTTTCAGGAACTTGAGAGGTTTAAGGAGTTTCAACACAATTTTCAAAAACTTGTTTTGAACACTGGGAAAGTTGGAGAGAATGAATGACCATTTGGTCAATCTGTTGCCGAGCTTTAATCTCTCTAACTTCTTGTTTTAAGAAAGCAATTTCATATTGTAAATCCTGAATTGAAACCTTCTTAAAACTTTGATTTGGAAATCTATTTAAAATATCCGTAAGATTATAAGTATTTAAAATCTTGGGATGTTTTACCAAAGGATTGGAGGAAGAAAGAAACAACTTGATTTTGAAAATCATTAGTTTCAAAAGTTTGTTTGTACCTTTGTAAATAAAAATGACGTTGTTCAGAATCAGGAAATTTTTCAATCATATCAAGAATAAGATCCTGTTCTCTAATTAAAACATTTATTTGAGGAGTTTATTAGAAGAAATTGAAGTTAAAACTGGAGGAAGAAGAAGAGTAACCTAAGTCATCATCTTCTAAGGCATTGATAAGATTGTCTTTTTCGAAATTAGAGTCAGAATCACTGGCATCTAAGAGAAGATTGTTTAACTGATTGACAACTGAATCTTCTAAATTTAGAAGATTAAGCTTTTTTACAAACTTGCAAAATCTGGCAATATGTCCAGGTTTCTTACATTTGTAACAAACAGCAGAATTGGAATTTGGTTAAGCAGGAATAGGGGCTTTGGTAGGAAGATTAGATTTCCTAAATTTGTGTCTGGGTTTCCTATAAGGCTTACTATAGGAAGGTTTGGAAGATTTGTGAATCTTAGGTTTGTTTCTACGTTTGTGATTTTGGTTTCACAAGAAGGAAGACCAAATCTGTTCACAGAAAGAACCTAAATCCTTCCTACGTTGGTTTCTATCTTTGGCTAATTGCCTCATCATCTTGTCTAACCAGAACAGACTTTCATGGCAACTTGTTGGATCATGGAATTGAGTTCACCATAGGTGATATTTTGGTAAGGCACAATGCCATTGTGCTGGGTTTGAAGTTCTTCACAAACTAAGTCTCTAAGGGATTTGGGAAGACCATCAAGGAATTTTTCTTTCCAATATGGAAGATTTCCATCAGTCTGGTGTAAATCCTAGTTAGGAAGGTATCCTTATACCACCTAAACTCAGAGAGTTTCTTGCACTTAAGGTTGTTAAGGATTTCAGTAGACTTTTCTCTAAAAATCCTGGATTACCTATGAAGACCTGATGGAAATCTTCCATCGCAAGAAAGAAACGTTCCTAAATGGTTAATCCATAAGGATCCCTTAATGACATTAAGAATTTCAGGAAGAACTTCAAACCCAGCAGTCAATGGCTCATAAGTGTAAACACATTGTGATGACCCTGATGAGATCTTACACTAACCTTTAAGTTTCCAAGAACCGCAACTAAGATATGGGCCGTGAGTTGATCGGTGCAATTGTGGGAAGTTTTGTAAGCAGTGGCCACCATGGTCATCTGCTGGAGTTTGGATGTGATATTATACTCAAAAACGCCATTTATGTTCCATTCATAGATGTTGTTGGCATTATAAGAGTTTTGAATTACATTGGGCTGTTCTTCTAAAAGAACATCAGGATGGGTAGCTCTAGGATAATAAAGCTTATTTGATTTCTTCCAAGAACTAGAAGAGGGTTTAATTCTAAGCTTAAAGATATCATTAGACTCAGGCTTAGAAGTTTGAGGAACAATGACTAGAAACTAATTAGCCCTGTTTTAACAGAGATAGACGCCTTCTGTTTGTCATCCTTAGTTTTGGGAGTAGGAGATTCAGGAACGTAGGCTAACTTAATAGCTTGTTCAATCTTATCTATCCTAGATTGTAATACCATGGCAGCATAAATTAAAGCATTATTTACCAAAAATTCAAATTTTCTCATCGGAGGGAAATCAGAATGAACTTTTTCCCCACTCGAGGTTTGCCAAGCTTTGGTCATAAAAATTGATTGAGTAAATGGATAATCAATTTTGTTTTGTTCAGCATAGGCAGAAAACCAATCAAAAAACTGAACATGAATTTGATAATGGTTTAGAAAAGCATAAAATTCTTCTTGAATTTTAGTTCTCTTTTCATCTTTATAGTTTTCAAAAAACCATTGTTTTCTTACTTCATTATGAGGTGCATAAAACTCATTTCGAAGTAATTCTTTGTTAATTTGAAATTTTGATTCAACAGTTAAAACATTAATCTCTGCGTCAAGTCCAGAAGGATTAAGACTAAAGTAAGTTGGAGAATTGACCAAATCATCATCTTCTGTCCAACAGTGTAAGAACTGTGGAAAATTAGATTCAGCTCTCATTCCATGGATTTGGGTATTAACAGAAGAGACAGAGTGCCTAGCACTTTGTGGGTTCGAAAATCACTGGTTGATGTACTGGAATTCCTAGGAGGAATAAATCTAGTTTCTTCCTCCAATCTATTGAAGGAAATTTCTACTGAACCAGTAGAGAATTGCCTAATGTTTGAAACTAAGGTATTTTTAGCTGGAACTGGAGGCAAAGCCTCAGGCAGTATCCAATTTTGAGGAAGGGATACTTGATATCAAGAAATTGGTTTGGGAACAGATAGGTGAGATCTGCTTGAATCAATCCTGGTTTTGAAAAAGAATAGTTTCACCTTTCTTTTGAGTTCTAAGAGCTCCAGAATTAAAAGCGGAGTTCATAGCTTTGTATTGAAGTCTAAAAATAATAGCAACTGTTAAAGATCCAGTTTTAGTTTTATAGTTTGAAGTCTTAACATTTAACATTAAGGAATCTAAAATGTTTGGATCGTTTAAAGAAACTGAAAAGTTTGGAAAACAATCAAAATAAACAGGACCACCACATAGGCTGGTTTCAACCATGCCAAGTAGTGAATCATTGAAATCTAGAAATCTGGCATCTCTTAAACATAGTAAAAGAGATGTATCCAGACCTTCTCTAGATAAAGGTTTTGCAGCAATTTGAACAAGTCCAAAATGTAAATAATGGTATTTTTGTTTAAAACTTTCAACATTGGTTTTCGACAAGCAATTTGATTTCTGCATTTTACATCGTATTTTCTGCATTTTGAACAATTTGGTCTAATAGTCAGTTGAAAAACTCCATTTGTTATTTTTGTAAATTATCTTTTGAAGGATGATTGGGCCAATTATCTAAAGATTGAGAAATATCAGAGAAATTGATTTCTTCTTTAAGAGAAGAAGGATTTGAAGAAGAGAAGGAGGAGGAGGCTTGGGAAGATCTAGAATTAGATCTGAAGAAAGCACTCATAATTAAAAACAAAATAAAATACAAGAATAAAATGCAGAAAATACGATGTAAAATGCAGAAAATAAAACGAAAGTGTAGGAATGGTTGTACCCCCTTATTCCCTTTGGCACAGAAACCTTCGGGTTTCATAGGATGAAAATTATAAACCAACCATGTTAATGTTTGTTTTAGATCTATCTGATTATGTTTAAGCTGATACTAATTATTTATCATAAATATAAAAGCATAACCCAGATCAATAGATCTTTATGTGTAAATCTTAACATTTAGTCTAGATCTTTGTAAGAACAAGTCCTTACACTCTATGGATAGAGGACCTATCAAACCTCAACGCCTGTTCGTCGGCTAAACGGCAACAGAGTCATACATCTCCCATAGGACCAACAAGATCTTACATAAATGTTAAAATTAACTAAAGATCTAACATATCTAAGAAATTCTTAAATATTTAACATAAATAATCAACTGGTTAGGTACGTGGGCTTCTTGCGAGTAAACTCAAGCGTCATTATAACCTTTCGGTATAAGTAGACACCCTATATACCATCACCAGATATCAGATCTAACATAAAAAGATAATCTAGCCTAACACTAACATCAGAGGTTCATAGTAGTCACCCTACTTCCCCCTCTGGCTCTGATACCAAGAGGAGCCTTTTGAAATTCAGAATGTGCATTTTTTAGGCCAAAAGGTATTACATTCCACTCATATTGACCAAAAGGGACTGTGAATGCAGTTTTGTACCTATCAGAAGGGTGGATTTGGATTTGCCAAAATCCAGACTTCAAGTCAAATTTTGAAAAAATTGAAGAAGCATGCAATCTATGAAGCAAGTCCTATATATACATATATATATAAAAATTACGTTTCTAATTATTTGAAGCTATACTATAGTTTGGTTTACATAAAACTGAAGAAATATAATTTGTACTAAATTGTTCTAGCCTACTCAAGGTTGAGCATTATTTTTTTAATTTTTTTTAAAAAAATAATTAAATTATAATTTTATAGTGTCTTAAGGAGTAAAAGAATAGTTTTCATTGGAGTTAAGTACTAAGTTAAAAAAAAAAATTAAAGATTCTATTTTTAAGGTTATCACTTCATAATTTTCAATTACATATAATTTAATCATAAAGGTTCCGTTTCAAAGGATGTAATTTCATAGTTCTCAAATGTATATGACGTAAACGTAAGGACTATTTCAAAGTGTATAATTTCATAATGTCTAAATATGTATGCTAAATTCTAAACGATGGCTGACTTAACATATAAATATGAGTATTATATATAACTATTTATAGAGTATTCTGATATTGAATATGACTTATGTAAAAAGTCAGTTAACTTGGAACTTTGTTGTGCTTACGTGCATATCCAAGCTTCTATATATCGCTAAAGCTTGCAATGATTGTCATATAACTATGTGTTTAAATTGAAACATTCTTTAGTTGCTTTGATGATTAATTGTCGTGAACCCAAAGATATGTCTCTAGGGAGGTTGTGAACCCATGAATAATGGGAAGGTTGGGCCTTTGTCAAGTATAGCGTAGGACATACAGGAAAATAATGGATTGACTATGAACCTAAATTTATCTTGACATACCCTTTCAGTAGAGTTGGGAGGATAGTTCTATTCAAAGTGGATATTTTGAAATCTGGATTTATTCTAATTTATTTATTGTTGGCATGGTAACTAGTGTATTGAAGTTAAGCAAGTCGTACATGCAACTATACCAGGGAGAGGTAAGGGTGGTTTTAAGGAATTATGATGATAATGTGAATATGCCTTATTTGAATTGATGGTGTACCCCCTTTAACTAATTTTGCTTAAATGGTATAGTGCTTGTAAAAATTAAATTAGTTTTACTTAAATATCTAAGTTAATTTCAACACATAACTGTAAAAATAATATATACTTTGTAGACATGTGCACACACGATTTTTACTAGACTTAATAGCTCATATGTTTTTTGTTTTTTTTTTCAGAAAAATCATTCAGATATGCAGGATGTTGAATTAACAGGTGTTATTCGAGTTCCAAGATTGCCCTAAGGATGCTTGAAACTTTTGTTAATAAATTATGTTATTGGGATCTGTAATTGAACAATTATGTTACGATTTTCATTTTCGTTGACTTAGTATCTACTATGTTAGAAGTCAAGTTTCATGTTCATAGCACAAGAACTTTGTCTTGATGTTTTGATACTATGAGTGTTTGTATATTATTGTACTTAAATTACATCTCATATTTATCACATATGTTACATCGTTGGCGAGAGCTAGAGCGACACCTGACCTTATTATTATTATTACTAATTCGAAAGGTTAGGTCATTACAGTTGTCATCACATCAAGCTAATCAATTTCTAAGTTTAAGTTGCTTGCAATTCCAAGAGCAACCCGAACACGAAGACATCTTTACCACAAGAGGGAATATTTCTTCAAAATCTATACTTTTCTTTTGACTGAATCCCTTCACAACCAATCTTGCTTTGTACCTTGGATATGAGATGTTTTCCTCATTTTTCAACCTGTAAAAGATTTATTTCTTAGGTGTTTTCTTGCATTTTGATAGTTTCACCAGATCATAAATGTAGTTTCCGTGCAAGGATTTTATCAATCTCTTCTCTCACAGCTTTCGATCACCCTTATTTCTTTTCATGCTCTTGAGCCTCATTGTAAGACTCTGGTTCATTTCCATCTATTAGCACCAAGTTCTTATTAGGATTATACCTATTGGAAAGCTGATCTTGTGGTAGATCTCCTAGCTGATCTTGTGGTAGTTGAATTGGTGATGGCTCTTGCTCAAGTTCATCAGCAATAGGAACATCATCAACATTCTCTCCCTACACTGGCTCAACTCCACCACAATCAAGATTAACTGGTAATGGAGGAACTAGGTCCATTCTACATATAGCAAAAATTTAATTTGAGAATCTTGGTTATCATTTTTATCAACGTATTCAATGATTTGGTCTTCAATGAAGACAATGTCTCTGCTTCTAATTACCTTCTTATCAACAGGATCCCATAATCTATAACCAAATTCTTTATGTCCATAACCCAAGAAAATGCATTGCTTCAATTTGATATTAAGATTTGACTTCTCATCTTTGGGAACATGAACAAATGCTTTGCAACTAAAAACTCTCAAGTATTTAAATGATGTATCTTTCCTTTTCCAAACTCTTTGTAAAATGTTACGCACCAAAGAAACTAAAGAAGAAAGGTTGATAAAATTGGGTGTTGTCTTCATTGCCTTACCCCCAAAAGGATTTAGGCAATTTAACATTAGAGAATATACATCTTATCCTTTTAGTGATTGATCTGTTCATCCTATCTGCCATACCATCATCTCGACTCCTAAGAAGTTTTTGGTACTAATTTTTCCAATATGATTCCATGAGATTTGCAATTTATATTTAACTTTTTAGTATGAACACAATTCAACTACTCTGTGGTCTCCCTTTCAACTTTGCTATGAAAGTCCTTTAACTCCTGCAAAACCTGGTCTTTAGATTTTAAGGTAAAACATCTCGCTTTTCTAGAAAAATCATCAATAAAAGTAACAAAATATAAAACACCACCAAGAGACTTGTCTTTCATATAACAAATATCAGTGTGCACCAACTCTAATGGATTTTAATTTTCTAGATGGAGAATATTTTTTAAATGTAACTCTGTGTTATTTTTCGTATATGCAGTCAACATAAGTTTTAAGTCATTACCTCTTACTTCAGGAAGGAGCTGTTTTTGAACAAGTGTTTGAATACCTTATTCATTCATATGTTCAAGTCACTTGTGTCAAAGGTTAATGGAAGAATCTTTAACTGTATTCACTTCTCTTTCTTAAACTTACCTTGTATCAAGTAGAGAGTACCTGGCTTCTTTTCTTTGGCAACAATAAAATTCTCTTTGTTAAGCTTCCATTTAGCTCGTGTATAAGAGACCCTCCTTCGTGGCTACTATGGTAGCTCTCATTATCAAGCTTGCCTTTGAAAATAAGGTTAAGACAAATATCAAGAACATGTATAGCATTTTGCAAAATTAGGTGGCACGCCCTGTAGCTGTATCTAAATATATATTTCCCATGCCAACACCTTTACATGAGACTTTATTTCCCATCCTGATATAGCTAGAATCTCCTACAATGTAGGTTGAGAAAAAGTGCCTATATGGAATAACATGAAAAGATACACCTGAGTCAACAACCTAATTACTATCAGACAAGTAATATCGATACAACCATCATTACAGAACACAAACATATCATCATGGGCTGCCACTAATGTTGTAGTTTTTTCTTCATTATTCTTCTCCTACTTCTTGATTTACCTTTTTCCTCGACCTATTATCTTTTCAAGACTTTGTACTAAGATTTATAATGTGCCATTTTTGAATAATGATAGCATTTAATATCTTTTCTATTATTTCTTGACTTGGGCATGCCTCTGGGTACTCTTGTCACTTTTATTGGGGTAAAATGCAAATTACTCCCTTGCGGTATCCTTAATAAGCATTTCACCTCTTAATGGTTATAAAATATACATTTCACCCCCTTATACTCTAATTTTTGTGATAAAATTGATAAAAATTGTTAAAAACCAATTTGAGGTCTAGCGCCTCTGTCAATTTGGAAGAGTTAAAAAAATTAAGACTAAAATAAGACCTAAATTGACTTTTTTACCCCAAAAAAATTGTAACTTTTTCCACCCTTTCTTCCACACAATCTAGCCTTCCTCCTCAACTCCTCTCCTACCCCAGCCACCACCACCACAGTAACACTACCACCATTTATCCCCAACCTAGTTCAGCCACCCTCCTCACCACCTCTGGCTACTCATTTCCTTCCCCTTCCCTACCCTCCCCTCCTTATCCTAGCCCTGCCACCCATCAAGTAAGCTCAATGTCACTACTATTTGCATTACCACCAATCCAAAGGCCACCACCACCAATAGTAATCCTCCATAGTTCACACCTGTCCCCACCGCTTCAACTTGCAGCTATGAACAACCAATAACCACTAGTGACAAGAATTTCCCAAGATGGGCCATCCACATTTTTGCAAAAAACCCTCTAATTAATCCACATTTTCACACATTTCTTTTTCTATCAAACATTAAGGAAGGTAAATGCATTACTATCACAAAGAAAACTACTAATTTCAAAGGACCATAGAATCCCAAAAAGGAATTTTAAAAAAAAAAAAAAAGATTCCCAACAAGAAATCAACACAAAAACCCAACTCAAAATATGAACATCTGTCTTGTAATTGAGGGTGGATTTATTACTATGATGACGGCTTTGAGTTGACGAGTTGATAATATCAACAACCAGTAGTGTCTCTTTATCTATGGCTATTCAGCTTATCTCAAATTTTAATCATATCAGGGTGGGAGAGGGTTTGGGGTAGCGAGAAGTGGGTGACGGAGGTGAAGGGCCAGTAGAGGGATAGAAGAGAAGCTAGGAAAAGAGATTCAAGAACAGGTGGGAGTAATGGTGGGTGAGCTGGGTGGGTGTGGTGGTACAGTGGCCAGGGCGGGGAAGGAGTTGAAATAGTATTGTGTTGATTTTTATTTACAATTTGATCCCTTTTATTTTATTTGACCCCCAAACTTTAGGGCAATGATATTGCCACAGCAATCTTTATCTAAATGTCATAATTACCCTCTTCCAAATCAGCAAAAACATCTCCTATGCTTCTCCCCGCACATTCTTAATTCTCAATCTCAGCCCGTTGTTTTCTCTTATTCTTCTCATTAATCAACCAATAGCCTTCTCTTTCCTCACCCTCTCTATCTATTTGCTCAGTGAATTGAATGCCATTAGTTGTTTGGAGTAAATAGAGCCGATCTTTTCTTGTTTTTTTTTTTTTTTGTTAGTTAAAAGAGAATTTTAGAAGGCAGAAAATAGCTCATATTTGGTCACTCATATTTGGTCGCTCTTAGTCGATCCAAGCCTATTCTCTTAATTTTTTCTGATGTCTCAATTTTCAAATTTACTCTCAAAATTTAAGAGTTCTTCTTAAGAAATAAAGGAACCAGAGGAGAATTAGAAGGAAAAATGAAGGAAACCAAATGAAAATTAGGAGGAAATAAAAAGAATGTGATTTACTGAGATTTGATTTTAGGAGAATACAATATTGATTGTTTCATTGAACTTTATACATATCATCCCGGTGTGACCCTCATGCGGCTATTTCTGGTGAAGGAAGACTAGCAGATAGTGCTGGAGCAGTAGGCATTGATGCTATGGGGCCGGCGATTTGATTTTAGCTGGGGAGAAATATTGGCTTTCTAGGCAATTTTGCCATTTAATAGAAAATGTACTATGGCATTAAGAAAGTTGTTGTGGCAAAATAATTGCCCAAAACTTTATGACCTCTTTTTATTTTCAGTTTGACCCAAAACACTATTAGGCCATTGAATTAGTTAAGGGCATAAATGAAATTTCACAATTAGGTGTTAGTTTTAACGACTCTCGTCAGTTTTGCACAAAAAGAAAAAAAAAACTAGTTAAACCAGTTTGGGCCAAATGTACATTTAACAACTATAGGGGATAAAGTGCTTATTCAACATACCACAAGAGGGTTATTTGCATTTTACCCATTTTATTGTCGAGATCTCTACTTTCACTTCTCCCATTCATTTATTTCTTTTCTACTACTAAGATTAGAGATTCACTTTCAATTCATTGTTCCTTCATCCTGAATTGTTCATTCATCAAAGCTTTTTTTAGATTGCTATAGTCAATATCCCATTTGGAGCTGAATTACTCATCGAAACTACCATTGTTTCCCAATTGTTTGGCAGTGAATTGAGTAACTACAAAGCGTGTACCTTCATCATCCAAATTCTGATTCAAAGTAGTTGGTTGGTTTATCAAGCCTTGAAAATCACTCAAGTGTTCAGACATTTTAGCACTCTCTTTGTATCTTAAATGAGTAATCTGTGTAAAGAAACTTGTTTAAACCATATTTTCTTTCATAAATATTTGCAAGTTTCTTCTAAAATTTATCTAGCTCTAGTATCTTTGGCAAAATGGTAGAAGATGTATTGACTAATCCACTCTCTAATATTGCCAACAATTTTCCTGTGCATAGTAACCCATTTTTCATCAATCATCTCACTTGATTTTCCCTTATTCCCTTGAATAGGTTCATACAAATCTTTACAGTATAACAGACCTTACATGCTAAACTTCCAAATTAAATAATTCAAGGTTGTCAATTTAATTATCACATCACTATCTGTAGAGTTATCCATTTAATCAGTACAAATTTAAAGCAATCTAAATTGCCTATTCTAATATCACTTATTGGAAAAGAGTACTGGTATAGGCACATAAATATTAGAGTCAGCTACATAACTAGGATCAATTACATTTTCTCCAATTACTAAAAAAATGAAGACAGTCAAACCAACCGAGCAACGATATCAAGAGACAAATAAAGTTAAAATAAACATGCACAGGACACCCAAATTTTTACATTAAAAACCCAATCGGAAAAAATCATGGGATCTATGAGTCCAGTTAAATAATCTCCACTATGCAAATAATGGGAATACAAAATTCTATCAGAAACAGTCAGATGATAATAACATCAATATCACCACTTACAAGTATGGATCAACAATATTCTCTCCCACATACAATAACTTCAAAAGAAGTGGGTTTGGAGGAATTTTATGAAATGAAAAACAAACTAAAAATCAGAATCGATAGATGTGAAGAGCTTGTTGATAGAACTCTTGGTTAAAATTTTATTAAGATCGTACTTTGTTTCACCATAGAATCAAGGCCTCAAAGTTGTAGCTCTCCTTGTTCTCTTTAAACTCTTTGTCACCTTTTTTTCTCAATTTTCTCTTTCATCCCTCTTGCTAAATCACGATAATCCCTATTACTAACAAGAAGAACTTTAAGGTCTTTTTAATTCTCAAGTCAAAGTTGACTTGGCAATTGGTCATCACCAACCTATGTGGGATAAACCCCAAGCCTAACACAAATTCCACACCTCATCAAAAATGTAGACTTAGTAGGGTTTTCCATTTAGTTCTTTAATTAACTACCAAATTTCAGATATTTGGGTAAATTGAAAAATCAAAACCAAAACAAGAATTGGTTAACCAATTAGTTGAACAAAAGTTTAGTTTAGATACAATTTTTTTGCACTGAAAATAGGTACATTTTTCTATAGACCAAGGTGTTTGTGTGCCAAGACACAAAAACTGTGGGCCTCATGTAGGTCCTAACAAACATTAGCCCCACATGAGGCCCACAATGTTTGTGCCTTGGTGCATAACCACTTTGGTCCATATAAAAAAACCCCAAAAATAGACAAAAATGTAACCGAATAACTAATTACCAACTTCTGATCACCCTAAGAAATCCCAGTGTTAAAAAATAAACAAATGAATAACCAATTCTTGAGGAGGAATTTGGAAGGAATAAAATAAAAAAATAAATAGTGATAATGTTAATGAAACCTAATGATCATGTTTGCAATGCTAATCTTATTTTTGATCATTTAATTATGCTCTTATAACTCAGTGTTTTGATAATTTTACCCTATTTCATTTTATTCTTTTTTTTTTTGTTTAATTAAACTTTACTCCCTTGAATTTTAAATCAACTAACACTATAAATCCTAACATCTAACACTATGAGTCCTAATGTCTTTTTAAGCACTAAAATCTCATGATTATGCCACTTTCGTATTTTGAAATTTCTAATTGTGTTTGTTATAATTTTTTTTATGTAGGTATTATTAATATTTTTTCATTAAGTAAATATTTTATCCATATAAATTTTAATTTGAACAGATACCTGAAAGTCAAATTTGATGTATTTGCTAGCCTTGTTTACCTGAATTCATTGAAGAAAATGACATTACATTGAAGAAAATGATATAACATGACCGATACTTTTTTTTTTTTTTTTTTTGAGAATAACAAGTGCATAGATTGTTGGTTAATTATGATCTTGTCAGACTCTTGTATAAAATGATTTTCTTAATTTAAAATTTTGACTAAATAGACAGATATAGTGGAGGCATAGACCCAAAATTTTGAAATAATTTTATTTTTTTTATTAATTTGTGCCCATTAGAATAAAAAAAAATATTTTAGAAAAATTCTACAATCCCTTTTAGGGAACCATTCCCTTGTGCTTTAAATGCTTGTACAATACAACATCATGTGCTTTAAATGCTTGTACTGTACAAGTTTTTAAAGATAAATGAATGGTTCCCTAAAAGGGACTGTAGAATTCTCCAATATCTTAAATAATAAAGAAAACATAGTGTATTATTTTTATGGTATGGTAAGGGAAGTGATTAGTGGGAAGTGATTACATAGATCTGATCCTTGGCCTCATTTGTGAGCCTTACATTTTAAATACGGTACACATATTGTTAGATAATGTATACTAATATAAGAAAGTGAAAGTATGGTTTTTTTTTTTTCTAACCATAAGGTCTACAGTTAAGATCATGGACATAGTCTATATATATATAGAGAGAGAGAGAAAGAGAGGAAATTTCTACGGTCCCCTTTTAGGGAACCATTCCCTTGTCGCTTTAAATGCTTGTACAGTACAATATCATGTGCTTTAAAAACTTTTACTGTACAAGCTTTTAAAACCAAGGAAATGGTTACCTAAAAGGGACTGTAGAAGGTATATATATATATATATATATATATATATATATATGTATGTATGTATGTGTAAGAGTTTCTGGTAGTTTGTTTGGTTTAGATATAATTTTTTTCACCGAAAATAGGTACATTTTTCATAGACTAAGGTGTTTGTGTATTAAGACACAAAAACTGTGAGTTCTATGTATGTCCCAGAATGCATCTACATATGTACACAGCTTTTGTGCTTTGGCGCATAAAACACTTTGGTCCATATAAAAAAAACTCCTAAAATAGACAAAAATTTAACTTAATAACTAATAACCGACCTATGAACACTCTAAGAAATCTCATAATGTTAATAAATAAACAAATAAATAACCAACAATGGTTATTCTTGAAGAGGAATCTGGAAGGAATAAAATAAATAAATAAATAAATAAATATTATGTGATAATGTTAATAAAACGTAATGATCATGTTTGCAATGCTAATGTTATTTTTGATCACTTAACTTTTTTTTGTTAAGTCAATTGAGTATTGTGACAATTTTATTCATATTTTATTTTGTTCTTTTTTGGTTTAACCAAATTTTACCTCTTTAAATTTTAGCTCAATTAACACTATAAGTCCTAACTTTTTTTCTAAGCACTAAAAATCCTTCGATTATGCCACTTCCATATTTTGAAATTACTAATCATGTTTGTTATAATTTCTTTTTATTTTGGTATTATTAATATTTTTTTTCATCAAAAGAATATTTGATTCATATAAAATTTAATTCAAACGAATGCCTAAAAGTCAAATTCAACGTATTTGCTAGCCTTGTTTACCTGAATTCATTGAAGAAAATGATATAACATGACCGACAGTATTTTTTGAGAATAACAATTACATAGATTGTTGGTCAATTATAATAATGTCAGATTCTCATAAAATTTTGACTAAATGAACAGAGTATAATAGCGGATGGACCCAAAATTTTGAAATAAATTTATTTTTTATTGATTTATGCCCATTAGAATATAAAATTATATTCTAAATAAGAAATAAAACATAGTACATTATTTTGATGGTGTAGTGGTGGTGGTAGTAGTTAGTGAGAAATTTTTATATGGACATGGTCCTTGGCCTTATTTGTGGAACTTGTTGTTTAAATATGACACACATATTGATAAATAATGTATGCTAATGTAAGAAAGTGAAGTGTGGTTCTTATTCTAACCATAAAGTCTACAATAAGATCGTGCACATAGTCCGTATGTATAAGCATTTCTAGTAGTTAGTGGAGGAATTTAGCGCAAATGACAACAAAGAACATTAAAAGAATGAAATAAAATATGGATATAATGGTAAAAATATTGAATTCGCATAAGGAAAAGGTTTGAAGTGCTCAAAAAATAATTTTAGTGCCTAAAATGTTAGTGATTCTAAAATTTGCTAGAGTAAGGTACAATAAGAACTCTATGGGTATATTTGTCCATTAGCTAAATATTCATACTCCGTTAGAATTGAGTTAGAATTGACTCTTAGTCACGAGACTTTAATACTCAAAAAATAATGCTAGCAACTAAAGTGTTAGAGATGCTAAAATTTAATGGGTAAAGTGTAATTAACCTTTTAATTTGTCCCTATACTTTAGTGTCGTTAATACTTTATTTACTAATGTTATTTTTTTCTACGACCAACTCTAACAAAGTTTGGTGTTTTGATTAAATGGACAAAACACTTTACCCCTTAAATTATAACATCATTAACAATTTAGTCTCTAACATTATATTAAAATACCAGATAACTTTTAGTTAAAAAAACTAATTACTATTTTAATAATTTTATTCTTATTTTATAGTACTACTTTTTTTAACCTTCATTTACTCTCAATCCCTCTAGTAACTACTACCACCACTGCCAACAATAAAAATAATACACTTTCTTTTTTCTTCTTTGATTTTTTTTTCTTTTTATTTTGATTGTTCTTGACCAATTAATTTTAAAGAATTAAAATTACTTTTAAATTTCCACTCTCTTGGGTATACCTTTCCATTTACCCAAAATTTAAAATTTAAAATTAAAGAAGTCATTCTAATTAAAGTCGTAAAACTGTTATAATTGATCATCAGTTTGGGAGATTTGAGATTAAAAATAATGCCGATTAGATTTTGTCATTAGCCATAAAAACCATAAAAAATGCATTTAAGGCATACATCTCTTCAATTCAGATTCTACATGAATCAAATTTTTATCTTTATAAAAATTTGATTTATTAGACAAAAATAAAAAATAAAAAATTATTATAATAGAATACAGGTAAAATGGTTAAAATATTTTGCTAACATTATGGAAGGAATTTAGTGCTAAAAAAATAACTCTATTGTTCTCAACTACTTATGAAAACCTATAAGTTGTTTTTCTAAATTGAAAAAAAAAAAAATACCTTTATAAAAGTGGATGCAGAGTTAGCTTATTAAACATGAAAAATAAAAATACATTTTTCAATTTTTGTCCACAAATTCTTATAAAAAATGAATTTTCAATTTCAAAAAAGTTATAAATAACTTTCAAAAAGTTGTTGAAAACAAGTCTAATGTTAGGGACTATAAATGTTAGTGACGCTAAAGTTTAAGAGGTAGAGTATAATTAACCCTAATTTTGTGTTTAAATCCCAATGTCTAAGTATATTTACCAAAACTAGCTATTTTAATATTTCTAGGAAACAAAATACCTCTTGAAAATTTATTTTACGTTTACAAGCACTAACAACATAGGGACATAGGGAAGGAAATGAAATGTCATGGGAGATTACGTTAGAAAAAGAAGAAAGGTAAACCATCCTAGTCCTTTAATCAGCGAAGGTTTAAAATTTTGTCTTTTAGATGGGAAAATTAATAAAAAAATTGAGAGTTTGACTAAGAGGGCAAAGTGTTTATAGAATTAAACCAAATAACTTTTATCTAAATAAATATCAAAGCAGAAATAGGAGTGAGCACGAAAAATATTTTTTTGGTTTAATGGAACTCGCGACGGTTTTCATTTCTAAATTGAAAATTCGAAATTGGTAATCGAAATTCGGTTAATAAATTGGTATAATTGAATTTTGAAATCGAGATCGGTTACGAAATAGAAATTGAGTTTTGAATTCGGAATTAACCGATTTCCGAATTCAATTCGATACTTAAAATATTTCAGACATGTCAAGAAAAATCTTTAATATTTAACTTGCAACATTATATCTTATTTTTAAGTAAATATGTTTTTTATATAATATGGTTTTAAAAATTAATATTATATTTTTATTTATAAAATACATATATAATCGCACAAATGATATTATATATGTACACACAAATACAAACACATTTATGTATACAATTTATGTGTATAAAGTTTTAATCAAATAACGAGTATACAAACACATATACTTTACATATATAAAGTATTAAAAAAACCTAACATCCATTCAATTATAATATAGTTTTGATAATATAAAATTATGGACTATTCTATTGGTAGTTGAATTTTGTATTAGATAGGTTTTTCAGTTTTGTACCAATAATTTTAGTCCAATGTCAATGGGTCCAATTAGCGAATATGATCAACTAAATTTAAAACTGATTACCGAATTCAAATTTAATTAATCATATATTATTTCGAATTCAATTCAAAATTAAAATTAATTAACAATTTTAATATTTATTTTTAAATTTTAACTGAATTATTTAATTAATATTTAATCGATTGATCAATCGATTAATTGATAGTCATCACTAAACAAAAAAGTATTTTAAGCTAAAAACACCACTCGATAACAAAACAAAAGGGGGAAGTGGGCTTCTTATAGTAAGCATTGAAGCAGAACTAGTAGGGTGCGGCACGCAATTCTTCTCGTTCACTTAGTTGAGGCTACAAAATCCCAACCGTTGGATTCACCTGGAACTTCAATGAGAACCCTAGATCAAAGTCATAGCTAAACGACTACCTCATCTTATGTACTAAAAAGACTCTAAAAATGATCATTCTAGCAAAAAAAAAAAAAAAAAAAAGAAGGTAAATTTCAACAACCTTGTAATTTGGGTAAGTCTTATCCATGGGTTAATTACACTTTGTCGCTTATTAAATTATTTGAGTCTAGATTTGTCTCTTAAAATATATAAATTATATATATTTAACTCTCTTTTTACTAACTATTAATTTAATCATTTGTCAAAACGTTAAAGAGTTAGACGAAAAATATTAGATTACGTTTATATAATTTTATAATTAATTTTAGTTTACTTCTATAAAAATAAAACTTGTATTTTATCCCGTGTAAAATTAAATAGAATATTAAAATAAGAAAATTTTTACACTAAAAGGTCTTTGTTATTTTGTTCTTTTAATTAATATATTAATCTATTTGTCATCATTATTAGAATTTTAAGAATTAAAATTAACTTAGTTAGGGCTTTAATTAAAGTTACAGTATAATTTAATATTAAAACACAATCTCTTCTACACGTACAAGTTTTAATATTATTAGATCCATATAATTAATATATTAATCTATTTGTCATCATTATTAGAATTTTAGAATTTAAATTAACTTAGTTAGAGCTTTAATTAAAGTTACAATATAATTTAATATTAAAACACAATCTCTTCTACACGTACAAGTTTTATAGGAATAGAGAAAAACTAAATTGAAGGCATTTTTAACTTTTTTGTATAAAATCGTTATATTTTTATCTTCCCATCTATTTTTGTAAAAGAACTCAAATAACAAGTTTATACATTTGCAAAATCACAAGAGGTTACTGTAATTTTCCCCCAAAAAAAAAATGAAAAAGAAAAAGGAAAAAGAGTCCTCATTTTCTTCAACTATTTATTTATTTATTTAATTTTTATTATCATATTGAAAAAATAAGTAGTACTACTCCTACTAGATTATATAAAATCGGATCTGAGCAAAGACTCGTCGGAATTCATCGGCGTATAAACCCGGACAGAGTCTTTCATCATCATCATCTTCACTCTCTGAAAACCCTAAAACGCCCCCGCTGCCCGGCGACTCTTTCAAGAAACCGCTTTAACACGAACATTTAAAATAAAAAAAATAAAACAAAATCTCTAGATTTGTAGTTTTCTTCCTTCTTAGATCTCTTCATATCCATTTCTCCTCTGTATATATCAAATTTATACTCGACATTGCGCGCAAGGCGCTCGTCTTTTTCACCCATCAACGGCGGCGGCGTCGTTCGCAGAGAACTGAAAAGTTTTACTTTTTTTTTTCTCGATTTTTTGAAAAAATTTAATCAGCGAATTCTTTAGCGGGTAAGTTTCGCTTTTCTCTTTCTTGGATTTTAATTTTTTTTTTATATATGTTATGTGATATTTTTAATTATTTTTTGGGATAAAGTAGGAGTCTTTGGCTGTGAGCTGTTGGTGATTTGCTAGTGTGACATGCATGTTAATTTGTGTTTTTTGGGTTGAAGCTTTGGTTAAGAACTTGAAGCTGTTTCTTTTTAATTTTTTTCGCATTTTTTGTTATTTAATTGGGTGTAATTTGTGAAACTCCTAGCTAAAGTTTCGGACTTGTGGATAAATTCTCATTTTCCGGTCCTTATAGACGAAATGGTTGTATGTAATATACTTTAAGCGTGTAGTTGCACTGAAATTTCTCATATTTGTAATGGTGACGAGACAGTAAGAGTTGATTACAGACAACCTCGGGCCTGTATCGTATTTCTGAAATCATGAAATACGTTGCGTAATTCTTGAGCCGAAGTTTCCCTTTCCTTTCAGGAAGGAGGTGGTAGAGACTAGAGAACATTTCCAGGCTAAATTTAATTGTTGTTTAAGTTTTCGTTAAGTGTATACGTTAGAGTTTATAGTAGAGGTTGTAATGGGTGCATTAAGGTAGAAAGCAAAAGCTCTTTGTGAAGTGATAAGGGTCATTTGGAATCTAGATTGTCGGAATTTCCATCTCGTTTGGATGGCAAAGATAGGTAGATTGAAAATTTTGCCGGGGTGTATTCTCAGTATACAAGAAAAAAACTAATAAACAGCTGTTTTTTATATTGACATGCAATTTGGAACGTGTGATTCAATAAAATTGAAGTTGTCTATGAGCAGACCATGAGGTCTGCAGTAATGACCATTCTCCCCTTATAGTTCGCTTCCCCTTTCAGTTATTATATCTACTTCACTTATGGTTCAGATACTTGCCTCCAGCAGCATGTGCCACCTACAACATCAGCTAACTATTCTAAGTATAGAAGTAAGATGCAAAAACTCTAAAATTTTAGTGTGAATGTAATTTACGTTTGTTCTTGCAAACTTGAAGAGGTTGGTGACGCAATTTTTTGAATTAGGTTTTGTTCTATTGTTATCTTTCACTGATTTGTGTTATGAAGAACAGGTTTCTTTTCTTATCTTATCAAATATGAATGTCTCATTCATGATCTGAATAATAGGTGCCACTGTTGAGATCGAAATGTTGAATTAGTATGTGTCTTCAATTTATTTTGAAATTTCTGGAATCTGGCAAAGATAGAATCTTGATATGTGACTTTGTTAGATATCTATCTAGTCATGAGCTTTTGATGCATACAAGTTGCCCTGCAAACATACTTTTGAACGTTTTATACTTGGGTTAAATTAAATTATTTCAGGTAGTTGTCTTGTATTTTGTCCTTGGAGAGTCTCATAATGTTCTAACTATGAAGTCCCAAGTTTGTTTTTTACTATTTCAAGTGTAGGGAGAGGACATGAATTAAGTTTCAGACCGTTGGGTTCCTTATTCTTCTATTCTTTACAACTTGAGGTCGACTTTTGTAACAAGGAGAGAATAATGCAATCGAATAAGAGCTCAAGGAAAAGAAAAATTAAAGCTTTCCACAACTGTGTGTATGCTAAATGTTTAAGGAGTCGTTTATTGGGAATTTTTGGGTCCCAAGTGTATGTCCGTCTTTTCTTTATTCCTAAGAATTTTTGGTAGAATTGTTTCTTGATTCTTAAGTAGTTACCTAATTGTAATATGTTCTTATGGGAGTCTAGTGGTTAGAGTAAAGTTCTTGCAATATCTCAGGTACTGTAGATATGTTTAGAATAGGAAAATAGAAATTGTAATTGACAGTAGGATTCTATGTTTTAGGCAGTTTGCAGCTTATAAAATCCTTGTTACTAGGTTATTTGGCATAAAGAATTTAGTTGTTTGTTCTTTTTCCTCAAGATTCCCCTAAATTCCCTCCTTCCATCTTTTTTCCCTTGTTCCCACTCACATCCCCAAAACTGTTCTGTCTTTCGCTAGCGTCTTGTCCTACATCACTTTGGATATTTTCTTCAGAATGCATAGAAAATGCTTCTGTGGACTATTATTATAAATATATATGTTTCTTGGACATGAATGGCTAACATTTTTCATTTTGGGCATTGTAAGAACACATGCTTGAATTTAAAGAGTTATTCATTTGGTAAGTCCAGAAAAGGGGGAGGGAGAGAACAGTGATAAAGTGATTGGGATGAAAGTGGAATAGCATAGGTTTTTAAAGTTGAACATATACATTGTTTGGTGAAGGGAGTATTAACAACCTCGTTTTAGATGTTTCACATCCCCTGAGGTTATAACTCTTTTAGTTCTATGTTGGCTCATTTCATAATTCTAGAGTGGAAGTAATAGTTGTTTGCACTTTTAAAGAGAGTGACTGGCAACTGTTAGTTTTCTGGATTGATAGTTCGCACACAAGGATTTGTTTCTTAACAATAAGTAAATATAGTTACTTGACTTGCGATTAAGTTGGTGATCATCTAGCGATGTTTATATTGTACTTTAGATCCTGAAATGGTGCTTTGATTGGATGTTAAATTTGTTTGATGTAACTTCTGGGTTGAGTAGGTTACTTTGTGTATTCTAGGCATAGGATTTGACACTGTATTGTTTCACTCTGAAACCAAACCCTTCACTTTTTACTAATTAACCAATTTATAGACCACCGTGCAATCATTCTATCTCAGGTTACACCCAAGTATTGCTGTATTTTCATTTAGATATTTCCATTAAACGATATAAGTACGATTCTTCCTTTTGGATGGTGGTTTAGAACAGAAAAGAATGCCCCTGAATTGAGAAAAATTTCCATATGATTGCATATTAATGTATCTTTTTGTAAGATGTACCTTATGACAAGCTTTGAGTACAATCTTTGGATGCAGCCTTTCCACGAGGAGTTAGATTAACCCAGCTTTCCTTTCTTGGCTGCATTTCTGCAGAACAGTTCTGGTCATTCCTTGGCATTTGAGGACTTGATGTTCTTAATCAGTCTGGAATTCTACAAGATATGAAGCTAAATCTTGTATAAAAGATGTTTGTCTTTTACTGTTTCCATTTTTCCTGATAAGGAAGTAAATATTTGGCCTTAATAATAGTAGTATTTTGATTTAACCAGTATAAAATTCTGCTTCTATGTTACTTATATTCTGTTTATTTGGCTACGTAGGTATATAAACTGATTTCTTTTTGGTTATTCTCTGTATTTGAGTCATCACTATGATGATCGTATCTAGCCTAGTTTTGGATAATTTCCATTTCACAATCAAATTAAAATTTTTTCAGAAGGGATGTCAAACTTTGATTTGAACCTGCAAGCTTTGTTGCTAAAATTAAAACATAAAATATCTTAGATGCCTTGGTGTGATAAACTTTTGGCACTTGTTTTCGGAGGGGAAGCTAGATTTGCAAGTGAAACAGAACTACAAGAAGCTATGTTTACTTGTAACCATTACAAGCCAATTGCTTGCCTAACTGCATGAATTGGAAACAAACTTATAATTAGTTTACTTTGTGCTTGGTGCTTTTCTTTATCTTCGGTATTTGCCCATCTTGGTTTATTGAGGTATGTGTTGTTAAAAATGTACATTTTTTATCTAATGGATTTTATGCAGTCATACTATAATCTGGAATTTGTTTTTCTATGTGCAATTACAGAATATGACATAGGGATCTTGGGATACTAATGGCCTCCAAAGGTCCCAGGTCTAAGCTTGACCATGAAACGCGTGCCAGGAGGCAGAAGGTAAGAAAACAGGATTCTCTTGTTGGAATCTCCTTCATCTATCTGTTACATGTAGTCTGTTACGATGGATATCATCTCATATCTGGCTTCTGATACTGCTTTAGTACTCTTTCTGTTTCTACATAAAACTTGTCTTAAATCTCTGGCTTTGACATACTCGCACACATCACACAAATATGCATATTCTAAAGGAGTTCGACATTCTATCAATCAACTTCTTTGGGTAATTGGTTGAGATGAGCTGCTACTTGAACTGGTTGTTGTGGGCCCTGATCAACTGAAGTTTTACAGCTCAAGTATATTATAACTGTACAAGCATATGGACAGTCTTTTCCCAATCTAATTACGTCTCCATATCCTAGCAGTTATATGACAAAATATTCTTCTTGTTTATGATATTACCTAGGTGAAGCTTTTTTAGCTTCTGCTTTGATTCATACAAGCTAAATTGAAACAGAACTATCATGAAGAAACTAATAACGTAGGTGGATTAATGAATAGTTTCAAGTCCTGCATGTAGCAATCAGTATGGTGGAAGTTCTACAGGTGATTTTGACTCATCCCTTAAAAAAGGAAAAAGGAAGAAAAAGAAGGATTCTGGGTTCTTGGGATGGTATAACCTTCTGGTTTCTAGTTTCAGCATATGAAAATTGTTGAGTCTTCCCTTTATGGAAGTTTGAAGCCAAGGTCTGATTTTATTTATCCAGGGCTTTGATCAAATTCAGCTGTGGCAACTACTTATTGATGTATTTGATATTGATAGGCACTTGAAGCTCCCAAAGAACCTCAGCGCCCTAAAACGCATTGGGATCATGTTCTGGAGGAGATGGTTTGGTTGTCAAAGGTGGTGTCTATTTTCTGGTTCAGCGTGAATTCTTTCTTCAGCATAAGTTTTTCAAACTGATAAATTACACTGTCTTTACCTATGCTGACAAACACATCATTTAGGACTTTGAGTCAGAGAGAAAATGGAAGCTGGCGCAGGCAAAGAAGGTTGCAATAAGAGCCAGCAAGGGTATGTTGGAGCAGGCCACAAAAGGAGAGAAGTAGAGTGAAGGTTCTATGTTTCTATATTGAAATGTATTTGTACCACACATACATAGAGCAAAACAGATTCCTGGTTTTCTTTTGCGTTTCACACTGATGCTATTGTCGTATCGTCATTGTCATGAATCTTACCAGGAAGAAGAACATAGGTTGAGAAAAATTGCACTCAATATTTCTAAAGACGTGAAGAAATTTTGGTTGAAAATAGAGAAGCTGGTAAAGTCTATTTCTTGGTCAATTTCGTCGATTAAGCATTCATGGTTTCTTGCAAATTGCCTGAAGCATTATTCGGCATTATGTTTCTAGGTTCTTTACAAGCATCAGCTAGAGCTAGATGAGAAGAAAAAACAAGCACTTGATAAACAACTTGAGTTTCTCCTTGGGCAAACTGAAAGGTACATGGGGCCTGCAGATCTCTTATAAAAACTACAGCTTCGGAATGTAGTTTTCTGGTTTTGCCTGTTAGTAAAGATAATGATGTATCATCGCTTGAATTTAAAGGTAGCCAACTCAGTACTCAACAATGCTGGCAGAGAACCTTGTTAGCTCTTCAGGACATTGCAAATTGAACTCAAATTCGCCTCAAGAACCAATTAAACTCCAGTACAAAGAAAGTGATGAAGACAAAGGAAGTGCTGAACCAAATATGGGTAAGAAGATTCTTAAGTATTTTCTATTGGTCTATGTCTTATGGTGACCTTGTGCAGTATCTTACTTGAGCTATATTGATAGAATCTCAATCAAATGGACCTGATATAGACGAGGATTATGATATATATTCTATGGATGAATCAGTAAGGCCTTTTACTTTGTCTTTCTTTTGTTACTTTATGTGCTTTATGTTTTCTTTTTATTTGGGATTTTTCAGCTGTGATAAGCTTTACTTTTTCTTATATTTGGTTTTGTAGTCCATTGAGTGGTTATGTTGGGCTATATTGCCTTTCACTTTTTCTCATATTTGGTTTTTTTTATTTACTATTCATATTCGGTTACTAGGCATGCCCTTTGGATAAAGCTGTTTGTGCTTATTTTCTCAGGAATTAGGGGAGAGGTGTCTAAATGTGGGTTAAGGGCTTAAAGGGAATGGTGTGATCATTCAGTTACGTTTTCATCATTTGTGCTACAGTATAATTGTTGCAAAGTCTTCTGATCTTTCTTTGACAACAATTTGGTCTGAACCAGGGATAACCGGTTTTTGTTATTCAGTAAACAATTCATATAGGTGCATAGTCATCTAAAAGTGTAACTATGACTAATCTTTTGTTATAATGTTGTGGATTGTTTCAATTGCACTTTATTTGTTAATTTAGACATGTTTATGTGGGAAAGAGGTGCTATGCTAGGTTTTTTATTAATAAAATTGAGATCTTTGAAGCAAGTAAAAGTTATGAGCAATGCATAATTATGATGCTGCATTCTGATATTGATTCATTGCAAGTATCCACTTGTGAAACTGTTTCCATGTGTGGTGTTATGGCTTTAGGAAGATGACGAGCATACGATCGAGGAAGATGAGGCTCTCATAACCAAAGAAGAAAGGGAAGAAGAATTAGCAGCTTTGCAGAATGAAATAGATATTCCTCTGGAGGAACTTCTTAAACGCTACGAAGAGAAAGGTATATCATAATTTACCTTGTGTTTTTCTGAAGACCTCAATCCACTGTTCTGTTTCTTTTAACTTCATCTGCCTTGATGGAATGTAGTAAAGAAACTTGCATATCCAGATTGTAAAGCTTCAATTAGGGGAATAATATGGCAGGTCATGTCTTTCTTCTTATTATGGTCTCAATGTTAACTTTGCAATCCTACCTCTTTTCTGGCTAATTTGGCTGTCTAGAATGATTTACGAAGCAAGTGTAGCTAATGCAGCTTATTTTTATTATTGTTATTATATGGTTTTCTTATCTTCCATAATGATTGTTTGCTAGAGAATCCTTAATTTTTTTTTTTCCAAAAATAGAATTAAAATTATGGCAAGGAGCCCTAGCCACCTGACTTATTTGTTGATCCACGCTTCAGATCGATAGATTGGACTTTCTTAAGATTTTCATACTTTTCGGGTTGTTTCTCAGTATGCTTCTATCCTATGAATCTGTGGTGTCATCAACTAGAAAAGCCGGGATATCACCGTGCAGGATCTATATCTCATCTTGTCGTGATGATTTTGATTTATTTGCCCTTTGAATGCTTAATAGCATATCTAATATAAGACTTGTACACTTGTGCAATCTTGAGCAGTAAGACTCTTGGTGGTAATTATTCTTATCAGGCTTCGTTGGGTTATCTAGGATCCAAGTTTATTCACAGCACCTACCACATCTATGACTCCTCTTTTGTTGAAGTTACTTTTTGACTGATGAATTATTCATATCAGTTCTTGAGAAGGCAAGAAGTAAAAGAACAAAATTCTTACCTGTATTATAACCAGCAAAACTTCTGCAAACAATAATCAGTGTTGTATCTACTACTAACCCAGATGCAGATCTGGAGTTTCATATATGTATTACTGTTGGTCTTGGCCCAAAGTCCTTATAGAACGTATAACTCATCCTCAAGAGCCTTACCTTTGACTGAACTTTCTAACAATAGGGTATTATAAGTCCCAAAGAACTTGCAAGGATTTTCAGCAGCACATAGCTATTTTTCTTGTGAATGCAAAAAGAAGCTGCATGAAGCATTACAGAAAATGATGGTGCCCAGATTGGTGCTTTAATAAAATGAAATTAGAGCAAAAGTAGCCCTAAGTCTGTGTGTGTGTGTGTGTGTGAGAGAGAGAGAGAGAGAGAGAGGAAACAAAAGGGACAGTTGAATTCTTTCCCTTGTTATGTCCATCCTCTTGTTCTTTTTCTTTGGGGTTGAGTTATAGGATACAAAATATAGTGATACTTCAGGTTGAAGGAAGTATATAAATTAGTACAATTTATACATCATGTACAAATCTTAATTAATATAAATTCTCAGTTAGCAGAGAAGCTAGTCCAGAGCAGATAGATGATGTTAATGGAGCAACTGGATCAAGTGAAAAGTTTGTGAGTGCCTGTAGTAATTAGCTTCTGTTTTTTGGCTGTGGTTACCTTCACATTTAGCTCAATTACCACAACTCCACAGGCAAAAAGAATGATATTGCTACTGTGTCAGCAAATGGCGGAAGCAGCTCAACAGAGTCCCCTGGTCGTCGTTGTGTAAGTTGTATGTGTTTATGGTTACTGTAATGATTTGTTGAGTTGTCTCTGTGCGCAACTTATATTTCTCGTTGTTTTTCTATAGGTTGGAAGTAATGGCTTTTTACACAGTTCGAACAATCATTTTTCAGATATTCAGGTGCACAAAATCAGAACTCCAAATAAATTTCAGGACTTGGAGAAGAATTGCATTTTTGACGATTTGAGTGATGAACAGGTAAAGGACGGGAAATGATCCTCTCTAACTGTACTTTTCAGGTGTTGTCTAATGATTGTTTATGATATTTTAGTCATTTTTCATCTGATATGGAGCATATAAGTCCAGTACTATTTTCAAATAAAAATGTTATCAAGACAATTTGATTGCTTGCATGAACATGGTATATGGGTTGGTTGATGGGAGGTTATGTTTGGATTGTAGTGTGGGGTGAGTTTACCATTAGCTGAAGGTTGAGCTGGGTGCTATTCAATTTTAAATGTGTACAACCATTAGATCTGTCTGAGCTGGTCCTGTACTGACATTATATTGCTTAATCTTAGATTGTTTAGATTTCCTTTCTCCATGACAAGAATGTGACAGTGTACTACATGTTAGGATCTAGCTATAGGTATGAATGAGCTCATCCAAGTTGAGTTAAGAATGAGCATTTGAGTTAGTGAGTTGTTGGTTTTTCGTTGCTAATGAAATTATTTGCATGTACTTTTGCCATTTATTGGTAGTTTACAGGTATATATGGCATTTGAGGCAATAGTTCAAAATTATCTTATCTACAATCTATTAGGTGCAAAGCATGAAAAAGGATGCACTTTTTTTTTCCTCTAATTCTTGATGGGGTACAAAAATAAGTTTTGAGTGATGTATCCAAAGGTTTATGGTACTTGTTCAGCTTGTTTGCTAAAGATGGAATGAACCTTATTAAGCTACTATAAAGCTAAACATGAAGTTTTTTTTTTTTTTAAGTGTTCCGTCCCTTCAAAGCTTCTTTAGCTTCATTAATATCATGTGAGAACTGCTGAGAAATAATGGTAACCATTTCCGCTGCTGTTGAATCTTTAATGATCACTATCATATTACTTATCCTTTGCCCTTTCTAAAACATGATATTAAACTCCATTATAACCAAAAAGTGTTTCTTAATACAGGAATTTTATTGTAGTTTAGGTATAACTCGCCTTTCATCTGTTGCCTTTCCTATCTGCTTTTCTTTGCATGTCTTATAGTGACTGAAATTACTTAAAGCTTCGCTAATTTTTATATATTGCTGATTATAGACCTAAATTTATGTAATCATCTTTAATATGCAGGAGGATGAAGATTTTGACCTTGCAAGTGGTGAGCAAAAAGATGATATAATGGTAAGCCTTCTCATTGTCATATTCCTGATTGTTTCCTTTTATTGGATGTTTGGGTTTGCTTGACTTGTGGGTGCTTTGAAACTCTACTGTGCTTCAGCCTGGTAATTTGGGATGTTGGAGAAATGCAATTAGTTTTCATGTTGGCAAATACTCCAATAAGAAGATTATTGGTGATTCTTAAGGATGTTTTGGATAGTGAGTTTAACTGGTTCTGTGAGTATTTGGTAAGTTCAGGTGGAACAAGGAATGATTTATGGGGTGAGTAATTTCTGTGAAATGGGTGTAGTGAACAATGTATCATCCTTAATGGGAATATTTTTGTCTCCCATTGAATTATGTCCTTCCTAGCTTATGTGGGAAGTTCCCAGAATTTATTTAATGGAATCGAGTTATGCATTGGGAAATTTTTACTGTTGAATTTGTAGATTTAAATTGGATTAGATGTTCATGGAAATTGATGTTGTATAAAAGGTGGGGTGGAGAGAGATTATAATTTAAGAATGAGGTTCTGCAGGGTCTTCCTATGCAGGAAGGGAAATAGAGGCATAGAGCTGCCACCGTAGGAAACCATACTTATAAAAGTTGTCTGTAGAATGTGCTCTAGGGTATGTATGGTATGTCCAAGAGATATGTGAAAATTGGTTAAAAAGGAGTCAAATTTGGTTACTACTCTTCTACATTAGATTTGGTCTTATTTCTTAATGGGCCCTGGGGAGGATTGGCGTCTTGTTTGCAATTCCCATGTGTCCTTGTAGATGACAAGGCCCCATTACATCAGTAAATGATTTTCGGGTGCAGGTAGTTGTGCAGTAAATACACCGTGTTAAATTAGCATAGAGGTTTTTAATACCTGGGAATGCTGTGAGTTTTTACTGGTTACTAGTGTCTTATTAACGTTCACCAGAAATGTGTGTTACCTCCAGGTTTATATTTGTGCATTTTGTGTCATATTTTTGTGATATCTGGTAAATATACTTTTGCCTTTCAAAGTTGGTAGGCCTGAAAATTTTCCTATTAATACAGTAGTAATCTAAATTGATGCAGTGAAGAATGTTGCTGTATGTGAATTTAAAATGATTTGATTTTTTGTGTTTCTATATGGCATTGATTTCAGGATGATGAGACAACCCTGTTAGAAGAGGAAGAACTAGCCAAGGCGGAACCAAATGAAGATGCCTCAAATGAGGCAAGAACATAAAAAATCGCTCCTTTTTGGTTTTGCTATCCATTTGGAACACTTTAATCCTTGTGAACTGGTGTACTGATAACCTTTTATTAGTTGAAATATCATGTTTGAGTTTAGCTTAATTTAATGAATTAAATGGATATTTTTCAGATTACATTATTGCAGAAAGAGAGTGAAATCCCTGTAGAAGAGCTGCTTGCAAGGTATAGAAAGGTATGGTGTGGATCGCTCCCTTCAGTTTTCCTGATCTGATTTTATATTTTTGAGATTTTTCCAATGGCTAGAAGTTTTCTTGTTAGGACTGGGACTCTGAGAGAGATGAGTATGATGACTCTGATCAAATCCCAATATGCTTCTGCTTCTGCTTCTGCTTCTGAGAATTGTATGCATTCACCTGAACAAAAGGAATGTGAGTTGAAGCAGCTGGAAGTCTCTTTAAATAGAGAAGATAATTTTAGTGCATTCCAGCCTGCTGCATGCCCTCAGGCAGAAGAAGCAGAAACTGAATATATGGCAGAAGCTGGAGAAGAAGGCGAGAGTACAAACATAATTGCTGATGCAGCTGCTGCTGCTAGATCCGCACAACCCACGGGTAACACATTCTCAACCACTGAAGTGCGTACGAAGTTCCCTTTTCTCCTGAAGTATCCTCTTCGTGAGTATCAACATATTGGCCTGGACTGGCTTGTTGCTATGTATGAGAAGAAACTTAATGGGATTTTGGCTGATGAAATGGGCTTGGGAAAGACTATTATGACTATTGCTCTGCTAGCTCACCTAGCATGCGAAAAGGGAATATGGAGTCCTCATCTCATTGTTGTTCCAACTAGTGTCATGCTCACTCTCTTATTGGGAAACTGAGTTTCTTAAATGGTGTCCTGCTTTTAAAATATTGACGTATTTTGGGAGTGCAAAAGAACGGAGAATGAAGAGGCAAGGATGGTTAAAACCAAATTCTTTTCATGTGTGTATAACGACTTACAGGCTTGTTATACAGGATTCTAAAGTTTTTAAGCGGAAGAAGTGGAAGTACTTGATTTTAGATGAAGCTCATCTGATAAAGAACTGGAAGTCACAAAGATGGCAGACACTTCTAAATTTCAACTCAAAACGCCGCATTCTTTTAACTGGTACTCCAATGCAGAATGATCTTATGGAGTTATGGTCTTTAATGCATTTCTTGATGCCACACATTTTTCAGTCACATCAAGAATTCAAGGATTGGTTTAGTAATCCTATAACTGGGATGGTTGAGGGACAAGAAAAAGTGAACAAGGAAGTTGTTGATCGCTTGCACAATGTTCTTCGGCCCTTTATATTACGTCGGTTGAAGAGGGATGTAGAGAAGAGACAGCTTCCCATGAAACATGAACATGTAATTTATTGTAGACTCTCAAAGAGGCAGCGGAACTTGTATGAGGACTTCATTGCTAGCTCGGAGACCCAAGCTACTCTCGCTAGTTCAAATTTCTTTGGGATGATTAGTGTCATAATGCAACTTCGTAAAGTTTGCAATCATCCTGATTTATTTGAAGGTCGTCCCATTGTCAGTTCCCTTGATATGAGTGGCATTGATATGCAGCTAAGCTCATCTATTTGTGGTATGCTTACACCTGGTCCATTCTCCACGGTTGACCTTCGTGGTTTAGGGTTTTTATTCGCACATTTGGATAACTGCATGTCATCTTGGGAGAGCGAAGAAATTCAAGCTATTTCTACGCCCTCAAGTTTAATTGAGGGTCGTGTTGCCAACATAGTTGGTGGAGAAGTTGGGCATGCATTTAAGCATAAGAAGAAGTTGCATGGGACTAATATTTTTGAGGAGATCCAGAAGGCACTTATCAAGGAGAGTGCAGAGAGAATCAAAAGAGCAAGCTGCATCTATAGCTTGGTGGAATTCCTTGAGGTGCAGGAGGAAACCGATTTACTCAACAGGCTTAAGGGAACTTGTCACCATAAAACATCCTGTTCATGATATTCATAATCTGAAGTGGAATCCTTTGTCTTACTCGTATTCAGCTATGCTTGCTGATGTTGTACTATCACCAGTTGAACGATTTCAGAAAATGGTTGATCAGGTAGAGAGTTTCATGTTTGCAATCCCTGCAGCACGTGCCCCGACTCCAGTTTGCTATGGTGTAGTAAAGGTGGAAGTTCCGTGTTCATTCAACCGACTTTCAAGGAAAGATGCTCGGAAATTCTGTCTCCTCTTCTCACTCCTTTTCGGCCTGCAGTTGTCCGGAGGCAAGTCTATTTCCCTGATAGACGTCTTATACAGTTCGACTGTGGCAAGTTGCAGGAGCTTGCACTTTTGCTTAGGCGACTAAAATTAGGTGGTCACAGGGCTCTAATTTTATACATAATTACCCAAATGACGAAGATGCTTGATATTTTGGAGGCTTTCATTAACCTGTATGGTTACACTTATATGCGTCTGGATGGTTCTACTCAGCCAGAAGAGAGGCAAACATTGATGCAGAGATTCAACACAAATCGAAAAATTTTCCTTTTCATTTTATCAACGCGTAGTGGTGGTGTTGGCATTAACCTAGTGGGGGCAGATACAGTAATCTTTTACGATAGTGACTGGAATCCTGCTATGGATCAGCAGGCTCAAGATCGCTGTCATAGAATAGGGCAGACACGTGAAGTACACATCTACCGGTTAATTAGTGAGAGCACCATTGAAGAAAATATTTTAAAGAAGGCAAATCAGAAACGTGTTCTCGATGATCTGGTTATCCAAAGTGGGGGTTATAACACTGAATTTTTTAAAAAGCTGGATCCTATGGAATTGTTTTCAGTTCACCGGACAATTCCTGTAGAAGATGTGCAAAAGGTGGAAAATTGCAAGGGAAGTTCTGAGCGCTCCTCTCTCTAATGCTGATGTGGAGGCAGCTCTAAAGTTTGCTGAAGATGAAGCAGACTACATGGCACTGAAGAAAGTTGAACAGGAAGAGGCTGTGGAGAATCAAGAATTTACTGAAGAAGCCATGGGGAGATTGGAAGAAGATGAATGTGTGAATGAGGAGGATCTAAAGGCTGATGAGCCTACTGAGCATGGTGGCCCAGTTATAACATCAAATAAAGACACTGTGGCAGCGATAAATGTCAATGAACCAGTTGAAGGTGAATCCCTCACTTTCGCTGGTAAGGAAGATGATTTTGACATGCTTGCTGATGTCAAAGAGATGGCTGCAGCAGCTGCTGCATCAGGACAAACAATTTTGTCCTTCGAGAATCAGCTACGTCCTATTGACCGTTATGCCGTTCGTTTTATGGAGTTGTGGGACCCAATTGTAGATAAGGCAGCAACACAATTACAAATACAGTTTGAGGAGAAAGAGTGGGAGCTGGATCGCATTGAATCAATAAAGCTGTCTAGAAGTTAAAGGAGGACATGGAAGCTGATATTGATGATGATGAAGAACCTTTCGCATATGAAAGTAAGTACCTCTTTAATATATTTTGGTCTTGTTGCATTGACACACCCTGCATACTTTTCCTGAATGTCTCACCTAATGATGCCATTTCATTGTTTTCGGTTGTTGAAGTTAAAATAATTTCAGTCTTTGATGCTCGAATCGGTCATCAGTTTTTTAGCTTTTAGATAAAATATGTGAGGAATGCATGGTCTTGGATCATACTATTAATTCTCAAAATTCCTGCTAATATCAGGTTGGGATACTGATTTTGCAACTGAGGTATATCGCCAGCAAGTTGAAGCCTTGACTCAGCATCAGGTTAGTAGCACCAACATTATCTGTCTCTTAAAACTTCCATGTACCCAATCCTCATATTTAAAGGAAAAGGAAACAAGAACTTACTGAAAAGCAAAATTAGATTTTCCAGCTGGTAGGGGAACCCCAAACCATGCTTTTACTGGAGAATTTTTACCTTAATTCTACTGACGGGATCGTGCAAAAATACTTATAGTTGATGGAAGATTTGGAAGCTGAAGCCAAAGAGAAGGATCTTGCAGAATATGGGTATTCTGATTCTGTGAAGTAAGTACTCTGTCTGAAAATTTCCCTATCATCCCCAGCTCACCTAGTAGCTAGGTGGTTACCCCAGTTTTAGGAAATTACTATATGTGGAATATAGCTAGTTTTATGTGGTATGCAGGAATCAAGTGTCAACTGTTCGTAAACCCAAACCAAAGAAAAAGACAAAGAAAGCCAAGTTCAAATCTCTGAAGAAAGGAGCCTTAGCTTCTGAGTTCAAAGCCATTAAGGATTCGTCACCAGTGGAACTGATGTCCGTCGATGGAGGAGAAGTTATGTATGATGATGAAATGACATCCTCAGGCAATGTGTCTCCGTGCCCGAAGCTGGAGAAGAAACGTAAACAAGCACAGTGTGATGATGGAGAGAGAAGCACAAAGAAGTGCTGAAGAAGTTGAAGAAGGCTCCTAAGATATGCGCTTCTATTTTAGACTCCAAATTGCTAGAAAAGCAGCAGGACGAACTCAAAGACTCAAGACAGTGTCAGAGTGGAGTAGCTGATGTTGAACTTAAGCCTGTAAGCAGGAGTAAGGTCGGAAAGAAAATTTCAATCACACCTATGCCTGTGAAGCGGGTTATGACTATAAAACCAGAGAAGCTAAAGAAGAAGGGGAACGTATGGTCCAAAGATTATTTTCCAGTGCCTGATTTATGGTTGCCCCAGGAGGATGCTATGTTGTGTGCGGCTGTGCATGAGTATGGCGCAAATTGGAGTTTGGTGAGTGAAATTCTTTATGGTATGTCTTCTGGTGGGCTTTATCGTGGCAGGTACCGACATCCTGTCCACTGTTGTGAGAGGTTCAGGGAGCTAGTCCAAAGATATGTTTTGTCTAGTGCTGATGCTGTAAACAATGACAAAGCCAGTACTGGCTCTGGGAAGGCTCTTCAAACTTAAAGTAACTGAGGTAGGTACATCTGAACAACGAATTTTCCTTGGTCCTGTTGGAAAAGAAAATTTCAAAGAGAATCACAAATAAAATAAAAAATGGATTTGCATTTAAGATCAAAATAAAGTTTTGACCTGTAGAAATTTTAGAGTCAATTGTGAGTAAGGCAGGTTGCTCCAAAAGTTTGCTGTTAAAAAAAGTCGTATTTGACCTGGTCATGGTTGAATAATTTGCATTTTGTGGCCAAATAGATTTAGTCACTACCCACTTTCCTCCTGTTCCCTTGCCAAATTGAGCAACCAGAAGTACTGCTGTTTTTCATGATTGTTGAAGCCCTGCAATGGAGAACTCTATCTTGGGTGCAAAAATCCAACATGGATCTTGTTTTACATTAACTATAAGATTAACACACTGACATGTATAAATGTATGCTGGAAAGCTGTCTTCCATCATAATAAATGCCTATGTTATGAGATACAGTTGGAAAGTAACAAGGATTTGAACTATTCCTAGCTAATGTGCCTGCTTAAATTTGAAGTGTCAATGGGTAAGTAGTGCTAAACTTTGAAGTTCTTGACTGTAATTGGAGTATTTACTTGTTTACAACCGACGATTGCTCTAAGTCACTTTTGACATTAGTTATGGATACCAGCTATGACCTTATAATTGTCGAGAGTGATATTCCCTGATATTTTGTAAAATAAGAATCTACAATGAATCCCAAGGTTTTCAAATGATGATACACAACACCCTAATTTGATGACGTGGTTCAAATTCTGCTTTGGACTGGATTATGAACTTGTTCTTAAATTCTCGCATGGTTCTATTTTTGGTCATCCCTTAAATTGTTCTACGTGTTGTTCTTTAGGTACTTCAGTGCCTTATTTAACATAGAGGCATTGTTTTGAGATCATAGGACACTGTCTTGAGATAATAGAAGAATTTATTGCATCATGAAACTTTGCAAATTAATATTCCTATTGGTCATGTGTATCCTGCCAATGAGCTGCTTCCATGCTCAGAGTATTGTTGCTTATGGCATATCTAGTCTCCTTTTGCACTATGTTATTCGTTTTATAGTACATTGTCAAGTTTTATCAACTGAAAAATGCCATTACATATTTTTACAGTTCCTCTCATTTTGTACTTACATTTTTTTGGGTTTTAGTATCTTCTCTCGATTCATTATCAAAATGATGCATTATGAACATTTCTGCTTTATGGATCTGATGGAAGGACTTCTTTTTCTTTGATGTTGCCAATCCATGTTATCCTTTTGTGTCAGGACCATACCAGGATGTTGTTAGATGTTACCTCCCAGCTATGTGATCCTGAACCTCTAATTCAAAAGCACTTTCTTGCCCTTCGTTCTTTGGTATGGAGGTTTTCATCCCGTAACAGTAACAGACATGGCCTTGCATCTTATCAAAATGCCTTATATTCTTATCAAAAGACGTTCACTTCTGCGGCAAACGACTTCTCCAGGAATTTTAATAGGGATTCTATGGAAAAGATGAAATTTTACAAATTCTAGTGTCTCTAGCAAGTTAGTTTCAGCTGCTCTCTGTGATGATCAAAGTGATAAAAAGGATGACAAGTTTCCTATCTTCAAGCAAAGTGATGAAGCTTCAGTAGTTTCAGAGAGGTTGGATATTACGCTAGAATTGCTGGGTAATGAGCATGATAGAACTGTAAGCCTTCCATCTGTTGTAAATCTTTCGATACTTGGGTGTGATACTCCATCATCTTCAAAAACCATTGGAGAAGAAAATCACCTGAAATCTTTCCAAAATTTGGCAGAAAACCGGTTCAGGTATGGCTTATTGCAGCATGAAACTTGCTTTTTTTAATAGTCAAACTGAATTTAGCATGCTGTTCTGTATTTGCAATCACATGATGTGGAAGTGTGCCATTAAAATGTCTTAAAGCAAACCATGTCTCCTTTCATTCGCAGGAATGAACTTTTCTTTTCTGGGGTGTTGGGGGTGTAAATGTGATTAATTTTAATATAAAAGTCACAATGAGCCACATAGAATTTCACTGGAGCTTGCTTTACCTTTTTTACCAATTAACAAAAGGTGCCTGTCTTTTGTTTTTTAAAAAAATAAAAAAAGTCAGTGACTTCTTTCGTTTTTTATTGCTATTTCAAGTCATTTTATCTAGAATAAGGAAAAATGCTTAAGTGAAAATGAAGGATGCAAGGCCATTTTACTTTTTCCTTGATCGACAACAAACACTTGCTATTTTATGTAATTGTAAGTATGTTGTTTACTTAGTTTTTGAGAATTTAATATTTGATTATTGGTTATTTTCAGAGCTGCATCAAGATCGTGTCTTGAAGATTGTTTTGGTTGGGCTACGGTAGCTTTCCCTATTGGGGATGCCAAGTCTCAAACTCCAGGGAAATTACAATCTCTGGGGAAACACAAGCTATTAGTTTCTGATTCAAATAAGTCGTCCAGATCAAAATTGAGAAAGACGACTACAGAATCTAGTGATAGGCGTAATCTTGCAGTTGATCCAGTAATCCATCCAGTATTCAGCGATTTCAGTGCAAAATGTGATGTGGTATCAACCAGCATTGCTGAAGTTGGAATGAATGACCTCGGTGTCAGTTCCCCCTTCAACATCAATGATGAACTTACTATGGCAACTGACAGTTTAGATACAGTTGCACATGACTACATTCCTGGCTTTGTATCTGGGTTAGATGATTATTTGATAATGCCAGAATTTACAGATATTGGCTAACAGTTGGACATGGAATTTTGACTGTGCTCTGAGATTCCCATGTGAGACCTGCCTTAATCTTTCGGCAAGGAAGCCTCGCGGAATATAACGTCTAGTCAAGGAGAGTATCCAATACTCAAGACTGGAGGATCATTTGCATGCTCTCACAGGCAAGGTAGAGCAAGGTGTGATATTGTCAAGATGCTTGTGAAGAGGCCAAGATTCAGCCAGACCTGTGGTTTACATGTGGGACAATGATCCCAGTGAAGTGGTTCCGAAATTTGATCTTTGGTGATGATGCAACAATCCAGGAGTATTACATGCAGAGTGTAATATATTATGGATGTGAGAGGCCGTTGAGCTATTGAACTTTTCTTTTCTTTTGTGGCAGGATTTATGTGCCTGCAATTTTGGGGAAATCAGGAACTGTTATATGTTGGCACATTCTATTTGATTATGACAAAGGAAAGCCTTATCAATGAAATGAAAAGGATACATTTTACCCCCCCCCCCTCTCTCTCTCTCTCTCTCTCTCTGTGCCTGTGTGTGTGTTCTGAGTTTTTGATGGATGCTGCACAAGAAGGCAAAAGCAAGTCCAAAAGTGCAACTAATATGAGTTTGTTAGATCTTCTGCAGGTGAAGAGGGTGTACTATTTCCTGACACTGGTCTCCTTTTCACTCATGATTATTGAAACTTAATCATCAATGGAATTTGTAATTGCAGATGTACTGAGTTCTTGATTTGCTGCTATTTGTGAAGATATTGAGGAGCTGAACTGACCTGCGCTTAAGTTTCAGTTGCTTGACTATTTTGCTGCCTGAAATATGATAAAAAGTCCTGCTTACTGGATTAAGTTTACAGGTCTTGAGAAGTCCTATATCACAGTCAGCAACAACTTTCCACACTTGTTCCTCGGAATCATCTTTATTCACAGTTTATTTTCTTGGTGCTTTTATTGGAATCTCCTTTGTTGAAAAAATATCTTTAGTATGCATGGCCTTTCCTGCAGAAAAGATGAAAAATTTCAGGTATGTGAGTTAGTGAGATGGAAACAAAGATGTTGCATTTGTGATTTGTATCTGTAGATTTTATCTGTCAGCCACTCTGATGTAATATTTGACAGTCGTGTAATTCAATCAGGTGAGAGAAAATTCTCAGGTCCTGCAAAGATGTTGCATTTGTGATTTGTATCTGTAGATTATATCTGTCAACCACTCTGATGTAATATTTGACGCTGCAATTCAATCAGGTGAGAGAAAATACTGAGGTCCTACTGTCTGTCTGATAGAATTTCATTGTAAATATGCTATTGAGTAATCAAGTAGTGTGGGTGTTGAATTGATACCCTTGTACATTTCACTCTCTTCCCATACAGATAGGGCTGACCTGAAAGCAAAGTAGTAAGAGTCATGAATGGTTATCAAAGAGAGTGGGTTCATTGTTATTGGAGATTCTGGAGAACTGTTCATTTTACTTGGTGATTAGGTTTTTCTCCGCTGCTTTTGTAAATTTAGTCAGTATGCACTCGCTGTGGTGAGATTAATTTTGGTTTTGCCTATTTCTGTCATGAATCTTTCTATCCATTGTGCCCTGTCATTAATTTGTAGATTAGCCACATCTTTTTTACAAGATACTTACAATATGTTTTTATTTATTATTATTTGGTTGGTTTTGCCCTTCCACTTCTGAAAAGAGCAAAACACAAAAGTAAATTTAAGGGAAGAAAGATGGCTGTAGCTTGTGAAAAGCAGGAACCCTTATTTAACTCTTAATTTGCTTCTATATGGTCTGCATGATGTTAGAGGTCACCTGACAAACTGAGCAGCACGCAAAGTTTCAGCAGAAAAGTTGAAACAGTTTCTAATATTGTAGTAGAGTTTTGGGGTCTCAAGGAATGGCCCAACAGATGTCTTAAGCATCTGTTAAATGATGCTGATATTTGTACTCATGAGCATGCATCTTTGTGTTTATAGAGCATTGTAGCAACTCAGGCAATATCGTGAAGAGAATCGATGTGTACATTGCAAAAACTGCAACAGATTAGGATGTTAGATTGTTCCTTTACAACTTTAGGGGAGTAGCTTTCCCTCCTTTCGTAACTGAATTGATTTCAGCTGTAACAAATCTCTCCTATTTTATTCCAAAAGAACAAGTGTACCAGTAATTTGTTCTTTAGTCTACACTCCTAATTAGGATTCATTTTGGATTTCAAGTTCTTAAAAAATAAATAAATTGCTTTTGGAGAACTCTCCAAATATATTCTAAACGAGCTAGTAGTATTCCAATGGCGCTTTTCCCCTATAATTTTGGGGCTTAAAATTGGAATACACCAATATAATTTCAAGTCTATTGTTTTGTTTAGTGCCTAAAATAGCGAACTAAGCATCCGAAAATAACTCTGTAAATTAATTATCCACTTCTATTCACAAATTATTTATAAACCTCCCAAATCTTCTAATTTAGGGTGTGTTCGTTCGGACTAAATATATTTTCTTAGGGAAAATATTTTACATGAAAAAATCTATTTTTCATACAATTTTTCGGTGTTCGGTTGACAAAATGAAAATATTTTGAAATAAAAAATTGGGAAAATTGCCAAAATAGTCCCTCAATTTTTGCACTTTAGCCAGAATAGTCCCTCAACTTTCTTTTTAGCCAGAATAGTCCTTCAACTTTTTTTTTAGCCAAAATAGTCCTTTAACTTTTATTTTTTAGCTAAAAAAGTTCTTTTATGGTGTAGTCACCATAAATTTTTTTTTTTATAATTTTCACATGAAAGGACTATCTTGGCTAAAAAATAAAAGTTGGAGGACCATTTTGGCTACAAAAAAAGTTGAGGGACTATTTTGGCAAAGGTAAAGTAAAAAAGTTTAAGGACTATTTCAGCGATTTTTCCTAAAAAATTTTAACGGTTTTATCTTTAATTTTATGAATACAAGTTTAAAAAATTTATAATAATGGTAATAAATACCTCACAAGTAATTGTGATTAATAAAAGATTGATTTTGTTCAAAATTAAATGATAGTACAATATGGTAGTAAAATATGTATAATAATAGTTATATTAGTGTGGGATTCATGATTGAGAGAAAAACGAATGAAAAATAATTGAAAAAGAAAATAAGTTTAGTAAACGAAATTTTAAAAGTAAGTATTTGAGATTTAATGTCACTCTTGAATTATACGGAAAATAACTTACGCTCAAAAATTTCGTAAGTTATTTTCAGCCAGAGGAAGGAAAATTGAAAAATATTTTAAATTTTTGGAAAATATTTTCAAACCCTTAGTAATTTGGTTTTGTTTTATTTTTTCTTTGTCGATTTTTTAGGCAAATAAAATGGCATTCTTTTTACCTTACAAAGTTTGAGAAACAAAAGAGTGAAATTATTTTATTTTTCTCGTATAGTGAATGTAATATTCTTTTAATTATCAAGTTTAAATGTATGTCACGTAATTATAGTTCAGATTTCAAATATGTCAATTGCCGCTTACATAAACAAATTTTTACAAAAAAAAAAAAAAAAAGACTAAGGAGGTATTTGATAACCCTATTAAATGCTTAAATTTAATTCATTAAGTGCTTTTTGTATTAAATGTGTTTGATAACGAAATTCTCTTACCTCTGAATGCATTAAGTGCCACTTAATTTCTATACAAAATTTTAAGTGAAAAATCTATTCCTTAATTTGTTGAATTCTTTACTAGTATAACAAAACTCATTCAAATTTTCTTTATTTCACATTCACAAACTATTTACACACTTACACACATTATATTCATTCTCTCACATATAAACACACACTTGCACACACTATATTCATTCTCTCTCACACACAAACATACATTTGTACACACTATATTCCTTCTCTTTCACACAAAAACACACACTTTAACACACTATATTCATTCTTTCTCATATATAAACACACAGTTACAATTTACACACATTATATTCTCTCTCTCACACAGGTGCACATTTGCATAAAAAATATTTCTTCTCTCTCACACATACACACTTGAACATTCTATATTCCTTCTCTCTCAAACATAAACACACACACACTATATTCATTATCTCTCACACATAAACACATACTTACACACATTATTTTCTTTTTTTTTTCATATAAACACACACTTGCACACACTATATTCTTGTTCACATATAAAAACGCACACTTGCATTTATTATATTCATTTTCTCTCATATATAAACACATACTTGTACATAATATCTCTCTCAACACACACATATCCCTCTCTCATATACACATACTCTATATTAAAAAAATATTTATTTGTATTAAAAATATAATAATTAAAACAATCTACTATAAAAAATATAATATTATCATCAAAATATATAATATATACGAGATAAAATATTTTAATTCAGTATTTAGATTCAACTGATTATCAAACCGATGCAACTTTATGAATTCAGCAAATTAAGACTCCAACACATAATTTTCAGTATTCATAATTCAAATTTCTAATTTTAGGTTTATTAAATGCACCCTAATTAAAAAACAAATGGAGCAATTGTATATGGTTTTGATTGGAAGCAAAGGACGCGTACCTAGGAAACTTGGCATCATCCGCATCAAAATCTCACACTAATAACAAGCAAATTACCAATACCCCACACCGGTAAATTCTTATATGGACTTGATTCGCGATAGATAGAATGGATCTCTCAGTGCATATTCATCCACATCACTCTAATTCATTAAAAATAAACTTATTCATGGAAATGTGAATGAATGTAGACCAAGAAATCCGTCATCCCACATGTTATAGCCCGAATCCATATAAGAATTTTCTCCCATACCCAATCCCCCACCTCTCCACTTTCCTAATTTTGGTTCTTTTGGATTGAATATTTTATTTTTTTAAATGATATTTTGTATTTATATTTTCATCCTACAGGTTGCTATAACCATTATTTTAAATAATATTTTGGATTATATTTTAATTAATAGCTATTTAAACGAAACATTAATATAGTAGTAGTAGAAAAATAGGAAAATTCTACCATCGAATTATACTGTTGTGATATGAATATTTGTGCAATATAACATTGGTGCTTTTAAGATTTGTGTACTACAAGGCTTTAAATTATAAGAATTAGGGATGTTCGCGGATTGAGTATGTCTATTTCGTGATTAACCCACCTGACCCGGTTATGCTGGGTCAAAAATTGACTCGCTACCTAGTCCCTGAACATACTTGATCATTCGGGCACATGTTAAAGGTGGGTGAGGTGATTGGGTACTCGACCCATTTCATTTGTAATGATTTTGAGTTTAAAAAACAAAAAAAAAAAACAAAAAATTAGAAAAATACTCATGCAAATAGGAAGGGAGAGACAAAGATTGCTACTTGCACATTGCCAAGTGAAGCATCTGATCAGAGTGTTCTAATGCTGGATACTATCCCCTCAATTAATTAATAAAAGGAAAAAAAAATATTCTTTTTTGATAAAAGGTGGACTCAATCACAAGAAATGGAAAAAAAGTTATTGAGAAAGCTTGGCTGACAGATATGCATGGCTCTAGATTGTTCAAGGTGGTTTCAAAGGTAAAAGCCTATAGGATTATGTTGCTTAAGTGGAATTACTCTAATCAAAAGAATGCAAGGAGACAAATTGAGGACATTAAATGCCAAATTAAGGAGTAAAAATTCATTAATACTATGTCATAATAGATAAAATTACACAAATACCCATGCATATAGCAGAGATGAAAAATATATAATATATAAATCTGAGTCAGATACTTGTCGATTTGTGACTCTCAAAGATTATCTAATTCGGTTGCCTTATATTTAGAATGTGTTTGGTTTATAATCGAGAATCAAAATCGAAATGAGAATCATAAACTCCAACTTGATATATGTTTATATCAGCAAATACCTATAAACCAAACACTTCCTTAATATTTAGAATGAATGGGGTCAACAGGTCCTTGGTAGGCGGCATCCTTACTCAAAAAAATATTAAATAGTATCTAAATATCTCTCCCGCCGATTGGCAACTCATTAAAACATTTTCAATCCGTGAGTTTTGAATTTCAGTCCTCCCTCTCCCTCCCTCACTCACTCTCCAGTTTTTTTTCTTTAACCTTCCTATTTATACCTTCTAAATTACCCCTCTCAAATTTCCAAACCCCCCAAATTATTACTCGTGTTTTGGGTGTAGAGGCTTTTTCTTCTTAAATCCATTAATTTTTTTTTTTAAATTTATTTATTTGTGCCGTTTCATTTTCTTTTGAGGAAAAAAAAAGAAAAAGAAAAAAGGGAGAGAAAATGATAGGAGGAGGAGGAGGAGTTGTAAAACGTGAGCCGGTTAGTTCGCATAGAAGAAGTAGTAGATTAAGGGCCAGAGAAGAAGCAGAAGTTGCAGAACAAGGAGCAGATACCCATATAGTGGAAAGGAGAGTTCTTCGATCTCGTTATCTCAATGTCAAGAATCGTATTTCTGGTATTTTTTTTTTTTTTGAATTTACTGGGTTTTTTAAAGTACATTTTTTAATTTATTTTTTTTGTGGGTTTTTCATTTTTGTGTATGTGTGTGTGTTTTCTTAAATATAAAAACACAAGTTGTATTGTGGGTTTTAACAAATTTATATTTTCCAATGCCAAAACTCTTTTTGTTAAGTGTAAATCTTCCTTTAATTTGTTTTTGTTTTTTCCCTCCATTTTATTTATATAATGGATTTTTGAAGCACATTTTTAAATTTATTTTTAGTGGGCCTTTTGATTTTGTGTTTGTGCGTGCGTGCGTGTGTGTTTGGCTGCTATTAGTAATTGTATTGTGGGTTTTAGTTAATTTGTATTTTTTGGGGGTTGTTGAAGTCCAATGTCAACTTTTTGTTAATTTGTATGTAAAAATTCTGTAAAAGTTTTCATTTTTCCTGGAATGGTGTTTTGCAAGTGATGAGAGAGATGATTTATCAAAGGTTGATTCTGATAAATTTAAGTCAATTATTGAGGAGGTTGACAACTTACATCAACTAGGTATGTTATATGATCGGAATTTTTTTATTTATTTTTTGGTTGTGTGTGTGGTGTGCATTTACAATTGCCATTTTGCTTAAGGATTCACTGGTTGGAATGGAGGGGTGTGCTGATTTTTAGTTAATTATAGCACACGAATCAAAGAATTTAGTTTTTTTTTTGGTATTGTTTGTATTTATCAAACATTTATGTCTGGATGCTTCATCACCAAAATGTCTCCTCCTATTGAACTTTGCAACTGGGATAAGGGAACAATCCAAACAGCAAAGGAATAGTACTGTGATCTAGTTGAGCATTTGTTTGACCAAGCTGTTCGGTTCATTCACACCCCTACAAGAAATGTACCATTTGGGATTTATATTTATGTAGTTCTCCTTCTATTCCAGTTTCCTTCTTTTATGACTTCTATCTTTACCGTATCTGCTATTCCTGTGCCAGGTTCTTACCTTCTACATCACAAGGGCACGACACGTTTTTTTTTTTTTCTTTTCTTGCTTTCTAAGGCTTGGCTTTCTGCTTTGTTTCTTGAGACCTTTCTCCTCATTTTCTTCTTCATCTGCATGTGTTTAATCTTTGGTGTTGCTCTGTCATGACCAAGTGTTGTGGCCACCAGATGTTTTGTTTGTGAATTTCACCTTATTTTTATTTTACACGGTGCTTAGGCTTCAAAACTAAATTCATTTTCTTTCATTGCTGAATATACAGTTCAGAAACCTCGGGAACAGGTTGCAGATGCAGAGGCTCTCCTGGATATCACTAACACCTTGGTTACCTCTGTCAAGGCACATAGCAGTGAAGGACTGACCCCTTCGGATTTTGTCAGTTATCTGCTTAGGGATTTTGCACAGCAAGGTGGGGCAGGTACTAGTAGCAATGTAGATAGCAACTCTTTGCGTTGGAAGGAAATTGGACTTGCAGTCTGTCATGTTACCTTCAGGAGTGCTCCTGGATGCTCCACTATGTGCGTATCATTAGCATTTCCTCTTATCGTTTTTGGTGTAATATTGGTTCCTACTTTGAGATTCCATTATCTGTAACTATGTTTTACAAATAATTTTCACAGGGTTGGGCCTATGAATACTGAAATTAAGCAACGTAAGCATGTTGTTCAGAGAAAGCGTGCGAAGCCTACAGCAAGTGCGAGACCTGAAGATGTAAGGATTCCCATCTAATATGTGATTAAACCTGTATGTTAGTTTTATACGAACTTATTTTGGAAAGTGACTCTGTTAGAAGCATGAACTAAATTCCATTTCAGTGAGATGAGAGTAGCAAAAGATACAACTACTTCAACTACAAATAATAATAGTAACTTCTTGCAGTCAGAGAACAGTTATTAGATTTTTTACAATATATTTTCCCATCTTTTACTATCTTTTCCCTGAAAGACTTCCACTTCCTGGAGTCAGTCGATTATATGGTTAGATTTACTCAGCGTGCAAGTTGTTGTCGACACAGTTGTAGGTTTATAGTGATCTTTAATTAACATACTACATACAATGCACAGCTTGATAGTGTTCCAACTGAAGAGAAAACAGACACAGATAAGAATATGGCAACAATGTTTGAAATTTTGAGGAAGAACAGGAGAGTCAGGCTTGAGAACTTGATATTGAACAAAAGCTCATTTGCACAGACAGTTGAAAATTTGTTTGCTCTTTCATTTCTGGTTAAAGATGGGCGAGCTGAGATAAAGGTGGATGAGAAAGGAGCTCATCTAGTTTGTAAGATTGTATACTTTGTAAACTACCATCTTAGCTTCACCTATACCTTTTGGCTATTCTCTTTTAATTTTGAATCTCGTTCATTTCAGCACCAAGGAATGCTGCTTCTGCAAGTGCAGTTCACTCTGGGGAGGTTTCTTACAGCCACTTTGTCTTCAGATTTGATTTTAAGGATTGGAAGGTATCTGAAGAAGAATGTTACTGTTGGAGTGGCTTCTTGGAGGCTCCTAATGAATCCGTTAATAAGTTTTTCTTTTGTAAATGTTGACTGCTTTATTACTCTTTGTGGTTCAGATTGTATGTAACAACATATATTGTGTCTTTTGCCATTTTTGTCCACGTGAAATATCTTTACCAGTTCTAAATTGTCTTCAGTATTCCTTGTTAAGATACAGCTTTTTGTCTCAACAGAGGAAGTTGACTCTATACAATGATCTCTAGATGATACAGTCGCTTTAGGTCACAGTTTCTCATTTCCTACATGGATGAAGAAGTGATTTCTGATGATCTTGTACTAGCAACTCAAGTAGTCCATAGTTGTGTCTTTCTTTTGTTGAAACTTTTGCTCCAAATTAATTTTTTGCTGTTAATTATTATTGGTTGGGTTTCTTACTCGGTTTTGTAAGTAGAGATTGACTATTTTATGCAATATTGTTGTCTGGATTTGCAGTTAATGATGACTTGTGTTGGAGATGCAGAGGTGTTAATGCCACATAGGGATGGGGTGCAGGACATAGCAGGAAGTTCTCAACCAGATCCATTATCTACTGAAACTCAAGCAGCAGCATTACCTACGACACCAATAAGGAAATTTACTAGAAATCGGGGTTTGGTTTTACAGGAACAGATAGTTGTCCAAGAATCTCCTGAAAGTGATGATTTAGCAGCAAGGGCTGCTGCAATTCGGAAAGGAAAAAGAAAGCTTGTTTAAGTGACCAAACATTTTGCTCATGTTGTTTTCGGTTATATGGTAAGATGTAAAGCATGGAAACCTTGTTTAAGTGACTATAATTTTGCTCATGGTGGTTTTGGTTGTAAAGTGTGGGGGGTCTAATGTTGACTTATGATTTACTCCTTATTGTGCTATTTTGGAATGTGGGGCTGACAATGACTCTTCAGATAAGGTATTAACTTCTTGGTTTAAGTGTATGTAGTTTAGACGCACCAGATTATTTTTAGGTTGTCATCCTTAGCTTTGTACATGTTTGCTATGGATCATATTTCCTTATTGACTGGTTAAATTCTGTAATTCCTAGTTTTGTCCTGTGCCTTCCTGCTCTTGAAGAAAATGTCTGTCCAACCTGGAACTTTTCTTCCGCGTGAAGGCTAGGTTGTTGTCACATGTAACCATGCAAGAATAACTTGGGTCAGGGAATAGGCTACAGTTTTCTAAGGGGCTGTTTCACTTTTTCCTTTCTGGACCAAGGCTTCAGTAGATGCCCGTGGAAATATGTAACGTTGTTAACCCACTCTTAGCATTTGCAAACCAGACAAGAAAACATCGGATTTGTTACTACTTCAAATGCTGGATGGTACTAGTAACGTGGATTCTTCCATGCTGGTTAAAACACCAAAAAAGGATTGGATTCACTAAAAAGGCTAAAAAATTACCACACTTCTATCTAAGTGGTATACACTATTCAGGGAAAAAAATTACTACATTTTCTGGAAAAAAAGTGAGACAGAGCACACCTTTTAAGGACCCTATTAACATTTTGCTTAATAGTGAATAGCAAATCTGATTAGCAATCCCTAGCCCAAAAAAAAAAGAAAAAAGAATAGCAAATTAGCAATCAAGTTTTCAGGTTAAGTAAAGCAATCTAAAATTTACAGAAAATGAGGAGGTAAGTAAGGACTGGAAGTCATAATGCTACTCACAAACTTGAAAAATGTTCCAGATAACAAGGCTCCATGATAAATTGTAAGATTGTGATACAAACATATGATGCCAATTCTAAACCTGTTTCTATGAAAAGGAAGTACGCTATCCTCATTTCTCGCATCAAAATGGAAAGAAGGCCTCATCCCGATCAATAGTAAATGACTATAGAACCATTATTGTGAAGTTGTTGGACACTAATCTACAAAAAGCAAAATATCTAGCTTTTGTTGTCTTTTGGGATGTCTAGATCTTTAAAAGCTGGGCTATCAACTCCTACTCCCATTGCGTTCAGACCATTGTCGACATAAACGACAGCACCAGTGATAGCTGAAGCCAATGGTGATGCTAGAAAAGCAGCAGCATGCACTATGCCAACCTCCTCTGTTCCAATATCACCGTTCCAACCATTAGTATTCAGAAGCAACAAATTTCTTTCAAGAAGTTCCAAGGATCATTTAGGAAAAGAGTGCAGTCAAAGTCGTAAAATCACTCACCAGCAGATAATTCCTTTTGCAAGGGTGCGTTTTCCAATGAATAATCAATCATCATATCAATGAAACCAATAGCTTTAGCAGCACGGCTACTTAATGGACCTGTATATTGTTTCAATGTGGTTGAGATGTCAGTGCATTTATATAGTTGATTTTTCTAGTTTCAACAGTACTGTTCTTTTAGTTAATTCAGTTCCCATCCACATCGACCAAAAAAGACTTGAGAGTCACCAAAAAGAAGTTCCCCACTTATTTGTCCTCAGTAGGGAAGAAAGGTAAACAACTGTGAGTTGTATAACTTTTGGACTGTAAAATGGTACTGATCATGTGATTGAATTTATAAACATCAGCACATAATAGTTGCCAGTACCTGCAGATATCTGTGTTAACTCTGACTCTGTGTTTCCTACCAGCTTCAAAAGCCAGCACCTTTATCAAGAATTAGAAGTGAGAAGCAATAATCTTAAACTAAAAATCATCCCTCAAGCATTAAGTGTACAGCAGAAAACTCACCCTTGTGTCACTCTCCAGAGCAGCCTTGGCTGAACTCATGCCACCTCCATATCTGAAAGTTAGAGAAAAATTAATATGATGATAAGAGATCGAGGCGCAACCTAGATGTAACCTAAAGCACCACCTCCATACCCCGGTATTATACTTTCAGAAGCAATGTATGTTAGGGAGATCGTAGCACCACCTGCAATTTGAAGATGGGACCAAACTTTCAGCTTAAGCATTGCTTGCTGGTGCAGCGTATGATAAATAGAGACTTTTGTTTCACCAAAATGCCGAAAACAAGAGAGGTGAAAGAAAGTATACCTGGATTCATTATGGGCAAAAAATGCTTAAGTAAGGATACAAAGGAATAACTTGATGCAGAAATTCGGCGGCAAGATACCCATTTCGTGATGTCTCCAAGAGAGGCTTGCTAACCTGCATTATGAATTTAATGAATCGCAGCCTGGAATGCTAGTACACCAGCAATTGCTAAGCAAAAATGAGAAAATTTACCTCTGGACCATTAGCAAGTGAATGTACAAGGATGTCTATCGTGCCAAAATCTTTTTTCACAGACTCAGCAACTTCCTACATGATAATTAAGAGCAAACTTGTTCAGCTTGCTGCCCTCTAGTATACAATTTACAGGATAAACAAATTCAGTTATCAAGCTTGATTGTTCCAAAATGCAGTTAGTACAACATAGAGACCTTGTTTGTGCAAGTAAGCACCCTTGCTTTGTCCAAAAATAGGCTAGAAATACCATAATTCGGAGGTAATGAACAGATCTTGGGAACCTATTGACCAAGTAAATAAATCAAGCACCACATTCTGTTTCTAACAACCTACCAAGTTTACTTAACTACTTAGTTTGATATAATCACGACTAACTTGAACTGTTTCAAATTTTGTACTGAGTTTAGTGATAATACTATTCAGTATGAGTTAGTCATCAACAAAATGTGACAGCTCAATAGCACACAATTTGGAAAGCTAAGGCATGTCCCATTGTGCCTCGTGGACAACTCACCAACAGTACATTATTTTGTTGTCCTGGTGGTCTCTGATCACAGTTCACATACTGCAGTTGGATTCAAAGTGGACTTCATGTTGATCATTAAGTTGGTGGTCTTGGGTTCGAAGAATAAATCAATTGGTTTTCCTTTGGCCTCTAATTAGATTTAACAGGAAAAAAATAAGATGTTACACTGAAATCAACCCAAACTATCTAAGAGCATGAAATAACCATAAATAAATAGACAACAATAAGTATGAACAAGTCATGAGAAGATTCGAACTTCATACCTTAACTGTCCAGTTTGAAGAGCCAGCATAGCGTTTGTTTGTTTTTACCTGCATAATCCAATAAACGTAAGTTTCACATAGGATTTTTCCTTGACATGCATTATCTGTGCTCAAGTTATTCTATTAGAAGACACATGCTTACATCTTCAGGGACATCCTCAGGACAATCATAAACAGCATCCAATGGGTATACTTTTGTGATTTCCATCAGAGAACCATCTGGCAGCCTGAGAAAAAGGCTTGAAGTCAGAAGTTGATTTAAACAGAGAAAACAGATGAGTAGCAAGAAACAAGCAGATCAATGCTTACACACGGGATTCATCAAATTTCCCACGACGCAAACTGGTCTCAAAAATATTCAGAGCCTAAAAATGCCACAGAAAGAACAATTTTTAGAATCTGAAAACTCTCACAATTATTAATCAATCATGAAGTGGAAATAATACGTACAGGCACCCATGTGCCGACGAGGATTTCAGCACCTGCAGCTGCAAGAGACTTTGCTATCGCCCATCCATATCCATTGTCATCTGCTACACCAGCTATGAATGCCCTCTTTCCTGCAGGTAACGGTGTTTATATGTGACGATAGTCTGTGATCATGTGTAGAATTTTATTGACAAACACTATTTGTCACATGCATATGTTTTACTCAACACTGTATAGAAACAGTAGGCTTTACGTTTACCAAAAGAAAAGGAAAATGATAACCGACGAACATAGTCCAAACCTCTCAAGTCAACAGGCAATCCTGGTAGAGGATCTCTATCACTTGCTGCCGACATTGCTTTTGTAACCATCCTCTGATATTTCAGGGGAGTGGAGTTAAGCTTTTGGTTAAACGACCATGTTGATGAGATGTGAGATGTGCACTTGAGCTTTTCCCAAGACTCGCCTTTAGTTTCACTACCAAAATTTGCTACACTTGACTTCAAAATTTTTTGAGATGCAGAAATGCAGTGCTTTGGAATTGCAATTTGTGAGCCAGCACTTGCAGTTGCAGCCATTTCCCTTAGACTGATGCACCAAACCAAAGATTCTGCAAGAGACATCAAAATCAGAAGCCTAGAAGCACCAAGTTTCCTTCAGCAACATTAGACATCCAAATTACATATACATATTGATGTCTCAAATAAGGTACAAATGCAGCAATCAAAGCTAAAATGACAAAGGTTTGCAGTCAAAGAAAATGCTTCCGACTTCCAAGTCTACCAATCTTTTAATTAGGTGTTACATGATTCATTCTAATTTCACACTTGCGAAATTATGCTTTCAAACTTTAGTCCTAGAGATGACAACTGGAGCAACATATGCACACAATTTCAATTTCAGAACAGAATCACATAATCTTCCTAATCAAATTCTTAAGTCAAAATAATGAAAAATAAAATCTTGAATGCAGAATTTCATCAAGCATGTAACACAGGCTTAAACTTCCTTCAAGAAATTCACATGTCAAAGAAATAATTCAATTCCAACTACTACCACGGTATCACTACTTTTCAATCTGTAACAGAGAAATGACTGAATGAAAAGTTTTTATTTATTCAACAAAACTTATGAATCAAAAATCAAAATACTCCCAACCAAAGTTTTTTCTATGTACATTTAGGTAGGTTTTCTCCAAAAAAAGGGAAAAAATTAATATCCTCTAGAAAAAAGCAAAATTAATATTAATTTCTTCAACATCTCATTTTCTTATGAATAGACCTCCCATATTCACACACAAATCACCCTAAAACACTCCAGCTCAACAAAAAAAAAAAAGTTCAAAATCTCACATCAAGAAATGATCTTTTACACAAATAACAAGACAATGTGAACATTAAATTAAACAAAAATTACAGAAAAATATAAACAGAGAGAAAATAATTGAACCTGAAATCAATATGCAAAAATTATCAACCCTTTAAAGATCTTAGCAAGAACAATACCAAAATCTATTCCAAAACAAACCCATTTCGGGAAAATGCTAAAAAACAGCAGTCTTGTTTGTTGCATTACATTGGATCAAAGATTCAATCAATGCAGCATTTTGGTTTATTAAAAAAAAAAAGTGAGTCAGGGAGGAGAAGAACTCACTTGAGGTTGAGGGAGGACGGTTAAAACGAAGAAAGCGTGATTGAGGTTTTTGAGGAAAAAGCGAAAGAAACGTGAAGAGGGGGCCTTTGAATTTATTGTGGGGGGTTTTCGATGAAATCGAAGTTTGCTGACTGCAGCTGAAGTTGGTTTAAACGTTGTTGGCGAAGAAGCTTTGGAAGTGTCGAAGAGGAGGACAGTTTAGAATTCTTGGCAGCTGTGTGGTGAATCGACTGTTATGTCCCTAATAAGGGCTGGTAATTTCCCCTGATAACACTATACACCAACAAGACGTGAAATTATCATGTTACGAAGCAATTTAAAATTTATCGAATCATTATTTGGTCAACCTGTTTAAGATATGAAATTAAACAAGTTGGGTTGGATCAAGTCATTAGTTTGACACGATAATTGGTTAAATTACTGTATGAATAGATTTCGTTAAAGTTTTTTCTTTATAATAATTTAATATAATATATTTTAAAATTGTGAATAATAGATTAATATAATATTAAATCAAACATAATAGTTATTTTAAATATTATCCAAAAAAATCAATATAAATAATTTTAATTATGTGTTTTAAATTATCATGACAACAAGGTTAGTATTAATAATTGTTTAAATTATTAAACAATTAAAATTTAATATTTTAATTCAAATGAATCGCAAGATATTTAATTTATTAAATAAGCTAATACCTTCTGTCAATAGTAAACGAGTTAGATATGAATCCGACACGAACCCAAATGGGTTAAACACAAACATGACACAATAAGAAACGGATCTTACATGATATGACACAAACATAACACGATAAAAAACGAGTCACAACTGACATGATACGATAATCTGACAACCCAATCTATTGATACCTCTAATTAATAAATCTATCTATCTATCAAATGGGATAGGGTGGCCTGAACTAGACCTGATAAATATAGGGTCGAACCTTACACAAAAGTAAGTGGAGTTGAGTTTGGGCCTACATATTAGAGCCGATTAAATTATGAATCGAGTTTAGATTTTATTAGATTCGGCCAGATTAAAACTCAGTCCCAATATATAGTATATATATATAATTCTTATTTTATTCTAAATTGAATGATACTACTTGATTTTATGTAAATTATGGTTAATAATTCTAATATTCTATTAACTTAATTAAACTCAGGTAACTAAAAATAATAACCCAATCTCATTAGTCAATTTGGTTAAACTGTTGTGTCTCAATGATATAATTAATAGTTGTTTATTGAGATAAGTAGTACATGCTATTCCATATTGTATTGACTGGGTGTAAAAAATAAAATTTTAACAAATAAACTATAAAAAAATTTATTGGATAATTTAAGTTTAGACCAACCTGATTAAAATCTGAAAACCTGAATAATTTTGTAAGTTGAGTATGAGGTATGCATTTGTGAGTTTAAGCTAACCTAATTAATGCTCAAAGACTAAATAAATTTGTGAATCGAATTTAAATTTTATAAAACCTAACTTACAAATCCTAATTGAGTGACCTATTTATGGGGTTTAACTCTAAGGGCAAGTCAATAGTAGAAAGTCTAGAGAGATTGCCTCTTGCTCCATTCTTGATGACTATCTAATTGGACTGCAATTGAATCTAATTGAAAATACAAAGGGGGTTAAATACTATAATTGAAAAAAAGGGTAAAGTATGACATATTATTTTTAAGGTTTACAATATTTTATTTTTTTCTTTTAAATATTAATGTAATAAGTGTGATTCGCTAAGATCATATAAGCAATTCGATCCTTGTTGATGCTGAAATTTATTACGGGAAAAGTCCAAACTTAATTCATTTCAAAGGTAGGGTTAGGCACCACATGTAGTATCCACGTTTAGAATACTTAAAAAGAAAGGGCGGGGTTTTATCTTCTGAGATAGGCCTTGATACTTAAATTAGTATTTCAACCAGAGAATAAAATTTAATAAGAATTTAAAGTTTAGATAATTAGAAAAGTGATTTATAAACCTAACCTGCCATTTCGATATTTATATCTGGAATTGTTGAGTCGGATTGATCTGTTGTCAAATATTTAATACTTCATCCATTTAGGCCTATTTGAACTATGAGGGAAAATTACTAAAATACCTTTTGTGAACCAGAGCCAGGAACCACGTGTAATATTTTTATTAGGCGTAGTATTTTAGTATCATCATTATCCCTCCCCACTCTCAAGTCAAATTTTTTGGTTTGAGAGTAATAATTTTCTAAGATAGTAACTAATCACATCCTGGTCGGAGCTGTACAACTGAGCCAATTTTAACATTTTAAAAATTATTTCTCTGAAGAAAAATATTTTTTGAACTTCATCGAGACTTGTACGAAAATTTCATCAACCTAAGTTTGAATTTTTCTTTTTGTACTATTGCCTACTTAAATAGATGCTTGAAATTTTCCCAAGGACAAGAACTTGTTTGGGATTAATTCCGAAACCCTTGTCTTACTTCCTTACTTCTACTACAGTGTTCCAAGTAAGCCACTGAAGCATATCCTAGGCACAGTTTCTCATAAGTAAGTTCATTTCGGTCCCGGAGGTATGAGTCTTGGTCTTGGGACCGAACATTGTAGCCTAGGCACTACTTCTTCTAGGTAAGTTTATCTTTGCCTTGGGTAAGCCTTGGTTTTGGGGCCAAGAATAGCCTAAGCACAACTTCTCCTAGGTTAGTTTAACTTCACCTTGGAGAGGTATGCCTTGGTCTTGGAACCAAACATAGCCTAGGCACAATTATTTCGTCCTCGGAGGGGTAAGCTTTGATCTTGAAACCAATCATAGCCTAGGCACTGCTTCTCTTAGGTAAGTTTAACTCGCTTCGAAGGGATAAGTCTTGATCTTGGGACCAAACGTAGCCTAGACACTACTCCTCGTAGGTATGCTTATCTTTGTCACAGACGGATAAGCCTTGGTCTAGAAAAGTACATAAAAAGTTAAACAAATAAAGTGTAACACTCCTTAAGACTTCACTAGTCATTTTCTCTACCCAACCTTTGCCTTTTCAAAGACGAACCTCGGTCTTATCTACAGGGACTTTTTGCTTGACGAAAGAGTGACCTTTCTCTTTTACAGTCTTTGGATAAATTGTTTTAAGTAACCCCTCCTGATGAGTTTTTCAATTAAATATTTCAAATAAAAACAATCATTGATATCATGTCCATAGTTTTTAAGGAAATAACACTACTTATTCTTGTTTCGGTGCTTGGAGTTGCTCTTCATTTGAGTTGGTCATTTCACAACGGGATCTTTCTCAATCACAGCTAAGATATGAGATCGGATGGTATTCAATGGAGTATAAACCTTAGGAGGACCAGGACTTCTCATATGGGGTACAGTTATGGATAACCGATCTCTAATATTACCCTTCCTCATCGATTCTACTCCATTAGTTTTTCATTTGTCATTCTCTTATTTCCATCATCCCTTCCCGAATCTTTCTTCTTCCTTTCTCCCTCATTAGCTTGGAAAATTTTTTCTACTCTAAAGAAGAGATTATTGAGAGTGGTAGGAGATTTTAAGTTGAGGTCGAAAGAAAATTTTCCCAACTTAACCCCGATTTGGAAAACTATAATTTGTATGTACCTCCGTTATCCTTCGAATTCCAATGGTCTTCTTTTTGAACCTATCCACGTACCATTAGTGATTTATCTACTTTTTGTTTAAGTGTAAGCAGGTGTGTTCTTGTCTTTGAGATCCTTTTTTAATTCCCAAACTTGTTCAAAAATAAGTCTACCAGTTGATCAAAATTCTTGATATCGCCCTTCTTATATCCTTTGAACCGTTTGATTCAGTGCCCTTGAGAATTCTCGAAAACTCTCGGCAAAGGATAGCATCTGAAACTTCTTGGAGGCACATCTTGTAACAGTAGGCGTCTAGGTTCTCCCATGGATCAATACTCCCATTATAAGAGTCAAAATTCAGGGTCTGCCACCTTCTTGGAAGATGTTTTTGCATGATATCATTAGTGAAGGGAATGGAATACTTATGTCTAGTACTCATTCTTTCCTTTTCATCTATTTTGTCCACTCTGGCTTGCTACTCCTTCAACATTTTCCTTAGGTCCTCTTCCCTTTTTGGGATTAGCACCAGCACGGTATGATCCTTCTCCTGGTATCTTCTTCTCTCATGAGCTATAATGTTGCTTCACATGAACTCCTCCCTCTGCTGCCACTCAACCTCCTTGATTCATATCGAATGGACCGACTTGCATGCTCTTGCCGGGCAAACACGCTAAGGTGAGTTCATGTGTCATTTGCTCGTTTTGGCTACTTTCTCCTTCGGCATAAGTCTAGGGGTGGATAATCTAGGGGTTACTACCTGAATAGCGAGGTGTTGTTTGTCCTGAGAGAAGTGATGCTCCAATTCTGCCTAACGAACATTTCCTTCAATTGAGTATGTTGCTTCCTTAACTTGAGAATTTCTTCGTCCTTGTCCATGCCTCGGGTATCAGGACCCTCTAGGCTGTCCTCCTTACTGATCCATCTCCCTATGAATTTGACTAGAGTGACACTGGATAGAGATTTCTTTTCCCTTGTCATTGTTGTCTCTATGAGTGTTACGCGTATTAGGTGCCATGATAGAGTATGACTTTTGTATATACTGTTTTTCACAGATGACACCAAATGTTGATATAAATTTCTAGCAAGGGTAAGTACCAAGTACAGAATAGTCCAAAGCTAAGGTTGACTGCCACGTGTGGTACCTACGTCTGAACACCTGAAAAGAAAAGGACAAGACTTTATCCCTTGAGGTAGGTCCAGCGATCAACTCAGTACTTAGACTAGAGAGTTAATTTCAATAAGAATTCAGAATTTGAATAATTAGGAAAGTCTTTTATGAACCTAATCTACCATTTCGATATTTATACCAGGAGTTGTTGGGTCGGATTGATCTATGATATAATATTTAATACTTTACTCATTTGGGCCTATTTGAACCATGAGGGTAAATTTACTAAAATACTCTAATGGATTAGAATCTGAAGTCACATGTAATATTTTCAGTAGACGTATTATTTTGACATCATCAATCTTTAATGGTCCTTCAAGTATAGTAATTCTTATATTATCGAGCATTACTTGAATCACTAAGTTCTTTCTTTCTTTCTTTCCTTTTTTTTTTGAAAGAAAATTATGAAATTCTTGGTTGCATAACAGGATATGTAGATCACCCTAAATGAACCTACGAAGAATTTGGTACTACTATAAATTAGTCCCTTTTGAGTCATCTTGTGTAAAATTGATGTAGTTTAGTAGTGCATTAACCCAAAATGACAGTTACAATAAAAAAGAAAGCACTACTTAATATGTTAAGTTCAAGTATTTAAAATTTGATTATTATGACATAACTTCGTAGTCATTTTCTTGGCCACCAAAAAGTACGCATGCCGGTGATCTCACCAAAAAGCTAAGATCGATTGTAATTTTTTTTTTTTTAAAAAGTTGGATAAGAAGTTGAACTTTTAAAGGGATTTAATTCTTCAAAAGCTAGAATTTAAAATCACGTAAATTGAACCCGGAGCCTAAACAGGAAGAAGTACGTACACATTTTATAAAATGAAAATTCTGTTCTTTGGAGAATATTATAGTAATTAATTACAGAAATAAGAAATTAAATAACGAAATAAAAATTCAACTAATTTTTCTACTCTTAATATGCCCTTGACTTCTTCTGAGTTGGTTTTGTGCATAGATCATTTTTGCTGTATTAACATGTTTCGCTGAACACGATTATGAAAGAAGATTTCACTTATTTCACATTTAGTCTGATGAAAAATTGAGTGGCATCTGGAGCTTATGTCATAGTTAATTAGAATTCAACGAGGAAGTAAATGAAATTGTGTTAGCACTAACTTTAAATTTGTATTAAATTATTAGAAATAGATAATGTCCATGACAAACCATTTTGTTTAATTAGGATTTGATTGATAATGAAGTGTAGTTCAAATAGTAAAACTGTATTTCTCCTGTAACTTAAGTCACGAGTTTGAGTCACCATAGATAGGTAGAAATCCATTATAAATCATCTAGACGAAAAAAAAAAAAGGATTCGATTTAATTTTAACATGCCTAAAAAAAAGGGTAAGATTTTTACCTAAAGTGACAATCTATTTCTTCTACAAATTTTTGCTTAAAAAAAAAAGACATCACCCCTCCGCTTATCCTTATTAACTTTAATTCATGAACAATAAATCATAAAGAAAGTAGCTTATCACTTAAATTGCATCTCATTATCATGAATTTCTTCACATAAATAACATTATACTATCTAAAAGAATTTCTATTTTTTGAGATGTGGAAAAAATGAAAACAAAAATTTCACTTCTGTACCACTAGATGTTTCTTCAATACTAGATTTAACTAAGTCCAATATATGTCGTTGATTCGCAGCAATTTTGAATATTGACTAATCTAGCTAACATGTTTAAATCCCACTCAATCTGAAAATTCAATCCAACCCAAATAAATTTGAGATTAAATGAGTTGGGTTATTGAGTTTCAAGTTATTTGATTAGGTTACACGAGTTTGGTTGGGTTGAGTTGAGTTTTAGTTTTTAAAATCCAAACCAACTCAATAATCCAATAACCTGATAAAATTTAATTATATTTTTTAATTTTCAGGTTTTTGTCCTAATTATTTCATCTAATTTATATTTTCTCTTTTCATTCTTGAAATAACATCTAATTTATTATATCGTATATTTTTCCTTTTAAATTTGGACCTAATCATTTTATTTTTAACTAAACATATAATTTTTATGGGTTAATAACATTTTGCCCCTTGAACTAGTAGGTAATTACACTTTGCCCCCTTGAACTATGGAAATATACACTTTGCCCCTATGAAGCCCTCAGGTAGTGATCAAATTAAAGCATACAAGTAATAATAAAATCTTACAAAATCACTATACTACACCTCACTTCCGCAAGTATACGGAGTTGATAGTAATATAGGATGAGTGGGATCGTTCTCAAGAAGATTGTTTGACAAGCAAGTATCGAGATTTATGAATTTTTGTATAGTTAGACAAATCAATTAATGGGAGATGAAACTACACTAATTAAAATCATAATTCAAATTTATGCAATTGAAAACAAAATTAGACTAAATTATCTATTAAGCATGTAAATAATGGAACTAAGCAACTATGAAATTGAGAAACTAATTAACCTATTCTAATGAAAGCAAGTAAATAAAAACACTTAATTCTACTCTAATTTGATTAAACTACTATTAAAATTAAAGGGCATGTTACTAACCTAAGGAAAATAATAAGAACGCATGTAAAGCAAGTAATTGCCATTTCTAATCTAGAATTTGTAAAAAGGTATACTTCAAATCTAAATATTTTTGGGTTTTTGATAATAATAAAGAAAGTCTACTAAAAAATTAACTAGTAATTAAAGAAAAGAAACTAGAAATTTAAACTAAAAAGTACCAATTAACAAGAACTCAAGTTACTCTAAGAAAATTTGAAAGAAAAGTAAAGGGATTTTCAAGAATTTAAACTAGAAAGCAAGTAAATATAATATCTACAATGATTAACCCACTAAAACTATGTAATCAAAATTTAAACTTGCAAGGAATTAAAAGCTAGATCTAAAGGAAAAGTAAAGGGGACTTGTTTGTAAAATAAAACTTGAGAGTCAAGCTAATCTAATCTATTCTAATATAAAACTACATACTACACTATCTATTATGTGTATTAATACATACCAATTGCATTTTAAATATTTAGAGTATTACACAAGCAAAAATTGGCAGTTGGCTGCTAAAATATTACAAAAATACCATTACAACTTTGCTGAAACACGCATCCATGTCGCGACATGGAGAAATGATGTCGTGACATGGTTTACAAATATATTAACTAATTTCTGTTTCCATGTCGCGACATGGACCCATTTCCAACAAGTTTTCAATTCTTCTTAATTTGCACTTGGCCCTCGTACTTTGTTCATTCCTGCTTTTAACCTCCAATTTATAATTTGCATAATATTACACTAAGTAACTAATTTAACTAAAATTCTAATAAAAACTCATCATATTTTCTAATAATTAAAATGTAAACACATAATATGAAAATCAACTAAAACACTAAATTAACAGCCAAAATTTGAAATTTTGACTGAAACAAAATGTCATGATATAGAGTAAAATAACTCTAATTTACTAGAGTTATCAACTCCCCATTGACACTATTCATCTATAACCAATATTAAAATTATTAAGATAATCTAGTTAAATAACTAAAATACCCTTGGTACTATATTTTTATTTTTTATGTATTTAAATTTTGATAGTGATGTGATAATTATTTAAAAATAAGCAAAAATAAACTATATAATATTTCCATATAATCTATATTAATATATTTCTTGGCCAAATTTTTAAAATTTTTGGATTTCATTTTATATTATTTTGAATTTGAATGTTTAACTGTAATGGTAGAACAACTTTCAAAGAGGCTTATTTTCTTTTGAAAATTTTTCTTTAAAGGTATTCTATGAAATTCTATTTTCTATAAACTTTTGTGATTTTTTTGATGTCTCTTAGTATTTTACACTTTAATATTTGATTTAACTTGTGCAAATTGCGATGTCAGATATAATATAATTCAATACTTTCTCACATCTATTTTACTTCCTAAAGTCAAAGATATCAACGTGTTATCATATTTAATTTTATTTTAATTCTTTTATAACTATAAAAAATCCATTAAATTTTGAAAAATCAAAATACAATACTAAGGGTATTTTAGTTCTTTAACTAGATTTTCTTAATATTTTAAATATTTTAAAATATGAATAATAGGAATGGGGGCAAAGTGTATATTTCTATAGTTTAGGGGAGGCAAAGTGAAATTGCCTACCTAGTTCAGGGAGACGAAATGTTATTAACCCAATTTTTTATGGATAATCGTACAATCATAGATTTTTTATTTTTTATTAATCTGGATTTTTAATCCAAATAACCCAAAAATCTGAGTAATCCACCCAATTAATAGTTGGATTGGGTTTATTTAGATTGCTATATTAATTGAGTTGTGTTTGGTTGGGTTTTAATTTTTTGACCCGAAAACTCAAATTCGAAGACCTGTCAACCTGTGAACTCCCCTACTAGTATCACTTATTTATCCTTAAACTGCCAGATATTAAGAGTTAATAATACTTTGTCCCTCTACACTAGGTGGGTGCATACACTTTGCCCAACTAAATTATCGAAAGGATTAAATACAGTAAACCTCCTCAAGGTTTGGTCTGTTTTGCAGTAAATCCCCTAATATTATTTTTTTTCACACTTTACCCCTTCCGTTAGTACACATCAGCAATTTGACTATTAAAAAATAAAAAAAAACGTTTTTACCCCTAGGCACTACAAAAATTTATATATAAAACTAATCAAAAAAGACATTTTTACCCCTAGGCATTACAAAAATATATATATAAAACTAACCCCTTTTTATCTTTGTCATTTTAGTCCCTAATTCTAGTTTTGTGTTAATTAACCTACTTTAGTCATTAATCAATATAAAAATATTGACAACACAACTAAAAATATAATGATACCTACCAACACCAGTGGTTCTTTAAAAATACTTGTAAAAAAAATTTAAATACAAAAATTTCCTAATGCTATTGATATTTTTTGATCTTTTCATTAGTTATTTTATTTTCATGTAAAAATAAAATTTTAAATATATAAGACTCAAAATCATGTATGAAAGTTATAGTAGTCTATTTTTCTTTTGTTTTCTTTATGTTTATTTAAAATAATTTTGTTCTTACTTTTTTTCCTTTATTAATATAATTTAACTAGTACCTAAATTATACAAAATAACTTTATCATATAAACAAAAAATAAAATTAAAATAATTTAGATGAAATATTTTTGATAATTCATCAAAAATTTTAAAATTAATTGTTACACCATATTTATAAATTTTAAATATTGAAGAAAGTATAATTTGAGAATTAGAATATTAATTAATTTGGAGCATATTTATATTTTTAACAATATTGATAACATTATTGAATTTTATTTTTATCCCAATGTATTAAATGTTATAAATTTTTTGATAATATTATTGAATTTTATTTTTATCCCAATGTATTAAATACTACAAAACTTACATGAGGGAGTAAAGTGAAATCTCGCTTAAACCTTAATCCGGGGGGGTTTACCGCAATTGACATTTAGGGGTAAATTTGCCGTTTTTAAAAAACAAACAGTGTGGTTACCTTTGACTAATGGTCAAAGGGGTAAAATGAGAAAAAAAATAACGTTAGGGGATTTAGTGCAAAAGAGCCCAAACCTTAAGCGGATTTACTGTATTTAACCCTGTATACTTTGTCCTCTATTAACAATATTCATCTATTATCACCATTTAAATTATTAAAATAATCTAATTAAATGACTAAATTACCCTTGGTACTATATATGATTTTTTATATAATTAAATTTTGATAGTGATGTCATAGTTATTTAAAAATAAGTAAAAATAAACTATGTAATATTTCAATATAATCTTATCAGTATATTTCTTGGACAAATTTTTAAAATTTTTGGATTTTATTTTATATTATTTTGAATTGGAATGTTTAACTATAATGGTAAAACAATTCTCAAATAGGCTTATTTTCTATTGAAAATTTTTCTTTAAAGGTATTGTATCAAAATATTGATATTTTTCTTGTAAAACTATGTGTTTTTTTTTTTGTTGATATTTCTTAGTATTTTACGCTTTCAATATTTAGTTTAACCTGTGTAAATTGCGATATCAGATATAATATAATTCTATTTTCTCACATTTTCACTCCCTAAAGTCAAATATGTCCATGTGTTACTATATTTTTCTAATTCTTTTATAGCTATCAAAATCAATTAAATACATGAAAATTTTAAATATAATACTAAGGACATTTCAATCATTTAACTAAACTTTCTTGATATTTTAAAATTTTTAAAGGACAAATAATGTGAATAGTGAACAAAATATATATATTGTTATAATTTAAGTGGACAAAGTGTTAACTTAGTACCCAAGATGATTGAAAAGACTTAGAGATAAAATAAAAAAATAATAAAAAATATTTTGGTAGATTCGATTTTTGATTTCACCTATAGACCTTGTAGTCAGGATTAAATTTTAAAATTTTTTACTTACATCAGTTGATGTCATAGATTCTCTGCCTCCCTTATAAAATTTAATCAACACTACAGAATTTACAGGTGAAATCAAAACTTGAGTCTACCTAAATATTTGCCAAATAAAATAAGTTGATTTTATTTCCTTTGTGAGTCGTGAGTCGTGATTCGTGATCCACATTTTTTTTTTTTTTTTGTCAAATACTGTGTTTCATAGAAGAATTTATTATTTCTAGAGAGTTGAACTTTTACGTTTTATATTTTCTCTTGATATAAGAATTTATACCAATCGAACAATTTATTTAGCAGTAGTTCAAACAGACGCATTCTTATAATTTTTTTTAACAAAATTTTTAGATAGATTTGATTTATTATTTTATTTTTAAATTTTTAGTGTAAATTAAATTTTATGAAATAAATAATATCAACTGATACAAACACGATTTCATAACGTTTAGTTCTAATCACAAAATTTATAAGTAAAATTTAAAACTAAATTTATCTAAATATTTTTTATTTTTCTATACAAAATCTTTGACGTTCAAATGCCTTTTAAATACATTTTTCAATTAAAAAAATATATAGAATAAACTAATAGTATAAAATAAACAAGTGTGGGACAGCGGCGGAATTTAAGCAATCTTTGGCAGAACAGTACCCGTTTGGATTATTTTTTTGACAAAGTTTTTCTTACTTTTTCCGTTACTATTCATATTTTTGATGAAATGTTTATTTAGTTAGTAAAAATATTTTTTGTCAACTTCTTTTAATTTTTTTTTTCAAATTACTATTCATTATTTACACAATTCAAAATTTTCTTTCATTATTTATTACTTACACTATTCTAACAATTATTTTACTATTAAACTATATGCGTATTTTACTATTCATATATATTAGCATTAAATTTTTTTTTGGTACGATTTATTACCATTTATTGGTCTGAAATTTTTTCGAATAAAGAAAAATGAGAATGTAGGTTCAGAAGTTCGGGAGTCCAAAGTATGGGTGGAAAAATAGAATTTAAAATGGTATATAATATTCTGACTTCCGAATTTAAATTGGAGAATCCTTAAACTAATGGGCGGGAAAGTGTACTTTAAAATAGTTTATGAGATTCGCAAGTTCGAACTATGGATAGAAAAGTAAAAATTTTAAATTAGATTTTTATTTTGTATTAAATAAATACATGTTTAGCATACGCATACGAACACATTTTGTTTTTCAAAATTCGGATTTCAAATGACGAACATGTAACTACATTTGTGTGTGATTTTTAATACTTAATTTGATGATATAAATTAGAAAGTGAACGGAATTCTATATTTTGATATTAATAAGTTTATTTAAATTTTGTTTACGAATTTTTTCTTATAATGCAAAAAATACTACAGTAATTTTTTAATTGTATTTTTTATTTTATATTAAATAAATACATGTTTATCACACATGACAGGGGCGGATTTAGGGGGGTGGGCGGGGGCCAATTTAAATCTTTAAGAGTTTAAAAATTGTAAATTTTACCTTTAAAAATTTTTAAATTTAATTTGTATCCTTATAAAATTTATATTTCGCCCCCTAAATTTTCTGAAAGAAATATAAATTAACCTTAATAAGTATTTGGCTATTAAATTTTGCCCTCAAGTTATAATTCTGCGTTCGCCCCTGATACATGTACGATCAGATCTCATTTTTTGAGATTAGATTTCAAACGACCAGAAGACAATTAGTATTTGTATGTGATTTTTAAAATACTTGATTTGATGGTATGAAAAAGAAAGTGAATGGGATTCTATATTTTGATATTAGTAATTTCGTTCAACTTTCGCGTACGTTTTTTGTTTTTTAGTGCAAAAAAACACTATCCAAATACTTATTTATAAAAAATTATTTACACTATTTACAATCCAGATACTTACTCTAATTATTCACATTTTTTTTGTTATTTGCCGCATCACTCGAATAGTTTCTCAAATAATACGACAAATAATATTTCAAATAATGCAATCCACACGAGCCATCCTCTTTTATGGTACAATACAGATAATTGTGCAATCGTCCAAGCCTCAAATTGGTCAAGTCAAACTCATACAATATGTTTGAACTTTTGAAAAATCGAAGCAATCAATTTTGATCAAAAAATTCTTTTTTATTCATTTTATATTTTATAATGAGTATGATAAGTTATTCAATGATTAAAATAATAAAATATCTCTATATTTCAATTATTTTAAGAGTCATTATATTTATTTTATATTATAAAATGAGTAATTAAGATTTGTTCATTTTGAAACTCGTAAATAAGAGCGAGGTGTCCAACTCCACAAGTGGACCAAACGGACTAAATGGAGCTATTGACTTTTGGTAATTTGGTGCTTCCTTTGGCGTTGTGTTTGTGGGCTATCATGAAAAAATATTTATAATATTTATTTATTTATTTTGCTAAAAAAAAATTAGGAGATTTTCTATCATTCTCAATAGTTAGAGCTGCGGATCGCACAATAAATAAAGATTAAGAGTGACACGAGTCAAATCAAAATATCTAGAGTCAAAATTAAAATATTTTGATAGTGTAATTGCATGCTTTGTCATATGAACCAAGGTATCACCTTGGTTACGTTACTTTTAGTTTACGTGGTAAATGCATCCATTTCTTCTTCAGGAAACTGATTTACACTACACATTGTTTTAAACGACAACATATATCCAATCATTACTTTTTAAGGAATAGATCATTTTAGTTTTTAAATTTTGGGTGTATCTTAATTTGATTCTTTATATAACAGAATAAGTTAATTTAATCTATTACGTTTGAAAATATTAGTCAATGTAGAATTTTTGATGAAGAAGTTGGATAAATTAACGATTAAATATCATGTGGTCGTAACACGAAACACGATACAAAATTAATAAATCTAAACATGACTCGAATTTAATTAAATTGTTATCAGATCGACACCTTCATGACCTGAAAGTTAAACATGTCATGTAGCGTCAACTTACGAGTTGACTCGATAACCCTTTATTTTATCGGATAATTTGATACGATCCGTTTAACCTGTTAAGATACTGAATAATCCAAATAACTCGTTAATTAATTGGAATATTTATGAAATTTTGTACATAAAAATACACTTTTTAATGCCATATCATTTCATTCTGATAAATAGATTAGTGAGTTAATTGTAGGTTATCGTGTCATTTGAAATAAACTAAGTAACTATTGTATTAGTGTAAAAAGTTTAACAGTTTAATAGGACGTGTCGGGTTAACTTTTTAATTAATTGGTAATGACACGACACAATATAATACGAAGAATTAATAAATCATATCTGGATTAAAATTTTTAACAAAAATCCAATAAAACACCCAACATAATCCATTACTACCACTACACGTAAAGCTATACATACTAGTGTTCATCAATAATCCAATTTTAGAAATTTTCATTTTAAGAAATTTTCTTGCCTAACATTTCACACGTCACTTCTATGGCACCGTCTAAGTGTATTGATAACGATAATACATGTTGAGGTGTAAATTAACAAGACCATGAACCATCTTTTAATGGGTAAATTCTTGAATATATCAAGATGCATATATTTTATAATAAGGAATTAATCTACATAAATTAGGTAAAAAGATTGATTATGAATTTAAAAAAAAATGAATTATGTGGATAAATAAGAATCACAAGATCCATGATAGGATCATGCACCTTGATCTACTCAAGACTTTACTTCAAAGATGACTAATGGTGCCTTCACTTTCCATTTCAAAGTTCAAACATTGTTTTAAAAATCGGACCGGATCAGTCGGATTGATTGGTTAGATCGCGATATGGAAAAGGTACCAGTCCAGTCTAACTATATATCCGGGCTCTAGTAAAAATCGAACAGAACTATAAAATATTGTGAACTAAAAAAAATCGGTTCAACCGGTCTTTGGTAATTTTTTAACTTTTAATTTAAAAAAAAGATGTAAATAAAGAGAAAAAATTAAAAAAATTGTTAAACAAACTCTAAAATGGCAAAACAGTGAATACACTAAAGTCTGAACTATTAAGTTATTACTTTTTGAGCTTAATATTTTATATTATTTTTGTATAAGTTTGATATTTTCTTGTTGGAAATTAATTTAATGAATATTTTTTAAAATTAGAATTAAAATTCTCAAAAAACAATATTTTTCTTCTAATTTTTAAATTTCATAAAAGTATATTTTAAATCATTTTAAAATATACCATACTAAAAGAAAAAAAAAATTAAAAGACTGACTCCATCACATCTAGATTATATAACAGGCCACCACCAAATCAATGACCAGTCTAATTTTCAAAACATTGACTTAATAATGCATCAGACTTTCCGGCCGCCGGCTTGAGGTCGTCTGTCCAAAAATTCGTGTTCAATCCCCCGTCCAAATGCAAACGACGCCCGTTACCGTTAATTGACGGCAGATGCAGCATTTGTTCCATGAGGTAGGGTCCAGCTGCTTTTTAAAAAAATTTAAAAATATATATATAGAGTAAATGCTCCTTTTTTTATTTAATTTGTAAACAACGGACTCTCATCAGAGCAGCCCTCGTGTTCTCATGAACTCTCTTTCAAGCCCTCGCAAATTCAAGTCCTCTCTTTCAAGCCCTCGCAGTTGAAATTCAAGTTCTCTCTTTCAGCCCCCATCTGCCTAGTTATTAGCTATAAATACCTTACAGAAACTGAACAAATTTAGGCAAGCTAGCAAGCCATGGCCACTACCTCAGACATTCTTTTCTACGTTCTCTTATTCTTCATTTGGTTCCTAACCACTTCTTTATTTCGTTACCTTCTAAACCAACGCAAAACATCAAACAACAAACAAATCCGACACCCTCCAAGCCCTCCATCACTACCTATAATAGGCCATCTTCATCTACTCAGTTCTGTGGCTTCCAAATCTTTTCAAGCCTTAGCCAATCAATACGGTCCACTCTTGCGGCTCCGTATTGTTTCATCCTCCGTTGTTGTTGTCTCGAGTGCCGCCGTTGCCAAAGAATTCTTGAAGAATAATGAGCTGAATTTCGTCTCCAGGCCACAATTTGGAGCCGCGGACTTCAATATTTACGCCGGTTCCGAATTCGTTAACGCCGAATACGGCACGTATTGGCGTTTCATCTATAGTAGAAGAAATTGTGCATGACTGAGCTTCTTTCCGTGCCACAAGTTAACCGTTTCGTCGATATTCGGAGGCAAGAGATGGTGAAGTTGTTGGAGATTCTTGTTGGCTGTTCGGAGGAAGGAAAGGCGTGTAATTTAGGGGTAGAGTTGATGACCACGACGAATAATGTTGTGAGTAGGATGGCTATGAACACCAGATGTACACCTGGCCTTGATGAAAGTAAGCTTTTATGGGAGTTTGTTAAAGAGATTCTTGAGCTTGCACCCAAGTTTGCCTTGGGAGAATTGTTTGGTCCTATAGGTAAAATTGATTTGTTTGGATATGGGAAGAGGGTCAAGACCTTGATCTTGAAGTTTGATTCATTGGTGGAGAAGATTATGATGGAACATGAGAATGATTTGAATTCTTCTAAGAAAGAAAGGAAGGATATGATGGATATTCTCTTGGAGATTCATAGGGATCAAAATTCTGAAGTTAAGCTGAGTAGAAATGACATCAAATCCTTTCGTTATCATGGTACAATCTCTCTCTTGTGACAAAAAAAAAAAAAAAAAAAAAAAATCTCCTCTCTTTTTCTCTCTTACACACCCCACTAATCTCTACCCATGGAATATTTCTGTGCTATACGGAGTCCAAAACCACAACCGTTTGATTGTATGATAATAGAGAGTCTCCTATTATCAGACAATGAAACAAAGTGACCAATATAGAATTATTCTTTTTTCTCCATGGAACTGGAGCATGAACAGTTGTTAGTTTGTTGATATTAAAAGACAATTGAAAATTTTTCTTCTTTAAAATTTTCAGTACCATGTTGCCTAAAATCCATCTTAAAATGAATCCTACATAACACATGAATATATAATTTAGGATGCATGAAAATATCTTGAACACAGTATAATGTAGGAAAGTTGTACTATCCCTTTATGTAATTTTCTGTTGTGGTTAAATTTTCTAATATAAGTTTTTGAAACACATACTGTTATACTATATACAAGTCACTGATTTAGAATTTCATTTTATAATTTAATCATATGATTTGAAAAAATTATCAAATAAGTTTTTTCCTAAATTTCTTTGGGGGTAACAAAATAGTATTAAAAGATTAGTTGAGTGGTAATTAACTTCATTGAAAATTGTACAGGAACTTTTCATGGCAGGCACAGAAACAGTAAGTGTAGCTCTGACGTGGACACTAGCAGAGCTCATAAATCATCCAAAGGTGTTCAAGAAGCTTAGGGAGGAAATCAATACAGTTGTGGGATCAAAAAGGCTAGTTCAAGAATCAGATGTTCCAAAGCTCCCTTTCTTGCAAGCTGTTGTTAAAGAAAGCCTAAGACTACATGCACCTGCCCCCTTAATATTTCGTAGTTGTGGAGAAGACTGCAAGATCAACGGCTATGATATCTTAGCCAATGAGAGGATTGCATTCAATGTGTATGCAATCATGAGGGACTCAAATTCATGGGAAAATCCACTTGATTTTCTGCCAGAAAGGTTCTTGGTGGAGTCAAAAGACAGGGTACTTATGATCATTACCAGATGGATATTAAAGGCCAAAATTTCAATATTTTCCCATTTGGGAGTGGAAGAAGAGGATGCCCTGGTGCTTCACTTGCTTTGGCTGTGGTTCATTCAGCTGTTGCTTTGCTAGTTCAGTGCTTTGATTTTAGATTTCAAGGTGGAGAAAAGATTAAAATGGAAGAGGGGTCAGGATTATCTGCTGGTTTGGCTCATCCACTTATGTGTTATGTTACTCCACATGTTAATGCCTTGCAATTAGTTGCAAATGAGACCAAATAATTTGAGTCCACTGGAAGCTGTTTTGGTTCATCCCATACGAACTATACTTTCGCTTTTTATAAATAAAGAGTTTTGTTATTTTTGTGAATTTTTTCTGTTTGTTTCAACTTTCTTATCAAAATTTATCATGATCAAAAGGTCTTTCTCTCATTTGTTTGTCTGTTCAATTTAAGTTAGATGTAGTTGGTACTGGTTCTAGCTTGTGTTATATATGTTTCACCTTTTCTCTCTTTGCCCGGTATATTATAGAATTGTAAATTTATAAGTCAGATCACACGTGACAAATATATTAAAAATTAGTATACGAAGTGAAGTGATGAGACAAATGGTTTATAACGATTTTAGTTGAATAATTATCACTCTTAGTTTACGTTCTTGGTTTTTAGCATAATTAGCGTCTTACTGATCATTAAGATATGGATTTAAGTGTTGAGAGATATAAATTTGGCCCCTTTCATGGCTTAATATTTGTCCTTTAGATACATATAGTTATATATATATATAAAATTATTTAAAGGCAAAAACATTCTATCATCAATTGTTCAATATATATAAATTTGGCCCCTTTCAAGGCTTAATATTTGTCCTTTAGATACATATAGTTATATATATATAATTATTTAAAGGCAAAAACATTCTATCATCAATTGTTCAATATATATATATATATATATATAATTATTTAAAGGCAAAAACATTCTATCATCAATTGTTCAATACTAAATATATATATATATATATATATATATATATATTATTTAAAGGCAAAAACATTCTATCATCAATTGTTCAATATTGAGCTAAATGCACAATATTGCAGTATTATTTTTGGAAAGACCGATACAACTAACTTCAGATCTTTTAGTAATCGGTAATCCAACCAGATAATTAAGGAATGAAAGTATTAATTTACAAATAATAGTTCATTCTTCCAAAGTTCAAAGGTGACTAATGTTGTGATGTATTTCATTCTGAAATCCGGACTAAAGTTAATAGGTAATATTGTCAAAAAGAAAAATAATGCTTCTAGTAGGTAGCCACTAACTCGATGAATTTTCTCTATGTTGTAGCATGATTATGTCTGCTAAATGTTGACTCAAATACTTCTCATGGATAGCCGTCAGCTCTATGAAATTTCCTCTATTATTGAGCTCTAATAGACTTAAAAATTCATGTCTCCCCGTATTTTTGAACACGGTGGTGCATGATAGAATCTGCTCTCTTATTAGCGGGATAGCATTGGCGAATGTCTTCTGTATTTAGAGTAAGTTTTAGTTATTTACTGTGTAACATAAAGTTGATTTAATAGTCGTTGAAATAATTAAAAATAGTGAAATTTTATTAATTTTTAATTATTTAACGATCTATAATATTTACTCCGTATATTTTTTTTAATTACTCAGTGCGTAATCTTTTTTAATCATCTAACGGTGGTGCATGGTAGAATCTGCTCTCTTATTAGCATGATATCATCGGCGAATGTCCGCTACACTTGGAGTAAGTTTTAACTACTTATTATATAATATAGAGTGAGTATGATAATTATTAAAATAATTAAATAATAAAAAATTTTATTATTTTTTAATCATCTAATAATTTACAATATTCAATCCACACGAGTGAATAGCAAATAATATTTCTTTCTTCTTTGGCGGCTTGGACTTGGAAGAATCTAAGGAAGAAAAATCAAAATAGTCAAGTTTAATTTTGGCCGTTTAGGAAAGGATCCATATTCATTTAATATTTACTCTAAGAGTGTCTTTTAGCGGAAAAGAATATTTCAAACATTTATTGTCATTACTTTTTAATTTGCAAGAGGATGTGAGGAGAGAATCAAGTCGCAAGTTGGCATAGTGTGATCAAAGAAAATTCGGCAGGGTATTTACAAACGAATGTTACAAGATTCTTAGGTGTGTTTTCAATAGTTTTTGAAGGCTGTTTATAATTTTTTTGAAATTGAGAAATCACTTTTGTATAAGAATTTGTGAATAAAAATTTAAAAAATACTTTTACTTTTCATGTTTATGCAAGTCAAAAATTTATTTTCAAATTTTCAATACCTGTTTTTCTAAAAATACTTTTTTCAATAAGTAGAGAGACTTCAACTGCCCTTGAACTATTAGTTTTCATTTTTGGCTCTGAACTATTAATTTTCGAGCAAATGATTCAAATGATCCCTTAACTTTTTTATTTAGATACTATTGGTCTTCAACTTTAGTATGGGACGACTTGGTCCTCATCCTAAACTTTTGTTTTAAGGGCAAATTTGGTCCCTATGAAGAGGCACCACCCAAATCAATAAAATCTCCACCTATTGACCCGATTTAGGGAGGACATTTTAGCCAGTTCAATAAATTTGATCTATCAAAAAGTCCTACTACAAAATCTTTTAGGGAAAAAGACACCAATGGTCCTTGAACTTTTTTACTAATGCAGTATTGATCCCTCAACTTTAAATTAGGACAATTTAGTTCTTAGACTTTTTTATTGTGCCAATTTGGTCTCTATTGGACGATGCCACCATAATTATTAAAATCTCCACCCAAATAGCTGCTCATATGAGGGTAATTTAGTCATTTAACATCTTTGAGATGGCAATACAAGTCTCTACTTGATTCACATGGGCAAAAAATTAGAAAAAAAATGAAGAAACAAAATTGGGGCAATTGGAACACTAATTTTTTCCTGAGAAGGCAACACAAGTGTCTACTTGATTTGATTCTTTATTTTTTCCTCTTTTTTTGCCATTTTTTGTTAATCAACTAGAGACTTGTATTGCCTTATCAAATATGTTAAATGACTGACTTGCCCTCATATGAGCAACCATAAAATAAAAGTAGAGAACAAGTCAATCATTTAACATAGTTGATAAGGCAATACAAATTTTTATTTGATTAAAAGTGGCAAAAGAGGGCAAAAAAAAAACAAAGAATCAAATCAAGCAGACACTTGTTTTGTCTTCTCAGGAAATTAGTGTCCCAATTTGCCCCAATTTGGTTTCTTTATTTTTTAATTTTTCCCTAGGTTAATCAAGTTAGACTTGTATTACCATATCAAAGATGTTAAATGACTGAATTGCCCTCATATGAGTGGCCATTTGGGTGGAGATTTTAATAATTTCCAAATTCGTACAATAAAAAGTATAAGGACTTAATTGTCCCAATTTAAAGTTGAGGGACCAATTCTGGATTAGTAAAAAAGTTTGAGGACCATTTATGACTTTTTGACAAGTCAAATTTATTAAAATGGCTAAAGTGCCCTCCCTGAATCTGGTCAATAGATGGTGATTTTATTAATTTCGGTAGCGCCTCCTCATAGGGATCAAATTGGCCCATGAAAATGTTTTTGAGGACCATTTTGTCCCATGGTAAAGTCAGAGGACTAATAGTGTCCAAGTAAAAAAGTTAAGAGACCATTTGAGTCAATTGCCCTTAATTTTCATTTTCAGCCCTTGTAATTCTAAAACTGCATATTTTTTAGGCATTAAAGTTAACGAATCGAGGGTTAAATTTGTCAATTCACCAATTTTATTACCAAAATGAAGTAATTTTATCCAAATTCTATATTTAAAATTAAAAGAATAAAGTTTTAGGCACAAAGTACAATATTTACAACGAAGTGTAGTTTAAATGGTAAGACTACACTTCTCCTGTAACCTAAGTCATGGGTTCGAGTCACCAAGGGGCAAGTGGAGATCAACTGTAAATCCTCTTTTGGGAAAAAAATGGATTAAAATTACATTTTGCCCCCTATAATATAGACATCGTCTCATTAATTTCAATACTTTGCCCCATAAAAAATTTTATCACCACTTTTTCCCATCTGACTAACGATCAACAGAAGGAATTAGTTTGACCATTAGTTTAATGAAGCAAAATAACTAAAATAACCTCCAATATTTAGTCGAGAAGGCTATTTGTTCTTTTGTGTCAAAAAATTTCAAATTGTATTATTATCCATATGTTGGAGGAAAAAATTATCATGTACATGGCATATACCCAAAATCAAAAAGAAAAAAAAGTTTTAAATTATCGTATGATAATGCAATAATTGGTTGCCTATGTGTCACGTAGATATTTATGTAATATACTTATATGGAAAGCTCATTAAGAGCATTAATGTAATTAACCCTCATGCCTAACTGGCAGGGTCAGGGTATGGACACCTCTCATGATTTTCTATAGATAGGGGATCATTGAACCTTAATTATAACTCATTACCACTTATTCTTGTCTCAACACAATTCCCCAAGTTCTCTTTCTCTCTTTCCCCTGCTAATTTAATTTCCATTAATTGCCGTCGTCTATGAGAACCCGTAACAAAAAGCTATAGTTTCTATTGCTTTTTGTTCATCCTTCTTATTTTTCAGTGAAATTCTGCATTTTTTGGCAATGCAGTTGGTAAAAACAACAATTTAGTTGGTGAAAACCTAAAGTCTAGTTGATTTAAGTGATCAAAATTCTCAAAAATGAAGAATCGTGGTGCTATGAGATGTGCGAACAGCAAAGAAACTGAAGGAGATAATCATCATCTTCTTCTTGAAAACGTTTGCAAGGAAGAGGCTAGAACTTCACTAGAGCTTCAACAACAACAGAACAACGTTCTGAAATATATCTTTGAGCATTTCGAATCCTTTCAAGCCTTCGTGGAATAGCGAGAGAATCCGACGTATTCTGGACTGCAAGACCAACCGAACAGGCAGTAAGTCGAACAATAGTGCCCCGATCGCCGTCCTGATAAGCAGCCTATAAATGCAATGAGTAGCAATGACTTGAGGCATAATATCATTCGCTCTTGTCTGAGTCTTTAGACCAACCTAAGCATTCTCAGATAGCAACGAGTCAACCTACGAGGCCGTCAATTCATGAAAGAATCAGTCCTCAAATATCCAAGTCTATTAATTGAACAAGCCCTTCCCCAACTACTTCTAAACAGCTCGAGGAAAGAGCCTGGAAAGAAAATTTTAGGAAATATTGAAGAAAAATAATTTGGTAACCCATGCTTCTCTTCTGTCAGAGATAGATTGAGATCCTTTCATAATGTTTATTAAGATGGAACCTCTGCCAATACAATTGAAATAGCTAGACTTGGATAAGTACGAAGGCGATTTTGATCATTCCAATCATGTTTCGCATGTTGTGGTTGTGATAAGACTCCATGGGTATAGTGATACCATCTGATGCAAATTATTCATTACAACCTCTAAGGACCAGCAAAAAATTGGTTTCAAGAACTACCATTAAATTCAATTGCTTCTTTTCATGATTTGGCGAAGTCGTTCTTGGGATATTTCAGGAGCAAGTCAATTAGTATTTGGAAATATACTTCATATTTGATGAATATTAGACTGAGAGTTGATGAATCCTTGAGCAAGTATATGGATTGCTTCAACGATGAAGCAGTTCAAGTTAAAAATGTCGATGAGAAAATTATGATTCCTACTTTTTGTAATGGTGTCCGACTTGGAAACTTCAATGTCGAGTTGTTTAAGAGGATGCCTACTACGTATTCCGAGCTGCTAGAATGTGCCTTGGAGCACATATGAGGAGATGAGTCCAACAGAACCAAGCGCAAGCTTTATGAACTGAAAAAAGACAGAGATAAAGTTAGTTCAGACCCCTCCTCGTTCAAAAAACTGAAGGTGACAGACAAGTTAGGTTATCCCAACCGAAGACCCTTAGTTGATCGAGTAATTTTCTCGAACAATAATGCTGTTGATTTGCCACCAAGAACAAAAGTTTTGCCGGACTCAAATTTCACTCCTCTGAAGACCTCAAGGAGAGAAATACTCTGTCAAGTACAACATCTGGGAATTCTTGTAACCACCTCCCTTGATGCAAGCTGGCCCTGACCAAAGGGATAAATCAAAGTTCTGCGCCTTCCATGGCCAACATGGTCATGACATTGAGGTGTGCAATCACCTCAAACTAGGAATTGAAAGAGCCATCCTAGATGGTTAGCTCCAGCAGTTTATTGGACAAGCCGCTGTAGAATTTAGACGAAATAATAATAACAGGAATAATCGAGCTCAACCTCAACAATATTTTCCACGTCAACCAAATCCAAATAATCAGAACAGGAACAACAATCGCCTTTAGGAGGATCCATAAACCAATTTTTTCGGAGTCATCAATACAATTGAAGGAGTTCCGACAACAAGGGATTCAAGCCATGCAAGGGAAAAGTATGCCAGATATGTCCCCAAGGGCGAGGATAGAGAAAAAGATTGAGACCTTACATGAGCCTTGAATACACTTCTATCGGCCCCATCCTTATATAGATGCCATATAACGATCTTGTGATAATTCAAATTTAGGTGGCTGGCTATGAATCCAGATGCATTGGGGCTTTATAGATACTGGAAGTTCAGCTGACATCATCTTTTGGGATGCATGGGAGAAAATGCACTTTGATTCATCCCTGATTCAACCATTCAAGACCCCTTTGATTAGATTCACAAGCAACTCGATCATGCCAGAAGGGTAAATCATATTGCCTTTGACCCTAGGAACTCTCCCAAAACATAGAGTTGAGATAACAAACTTTGTCATCGTCAAAAAGGACAGCTCATATAATATGATTTTGGGTCGACCCAAGCAATATACGTTCAGAATCTTACCCTCAGTGTTTTATATTGGTATCAAATTCATGTTGAGGGATAGGTCTGAAAGTGAGGTGATCAAAAAATAGCAGGAGGCTCGGGCCTGCTATATAATGTCACTGCGATCTAAATCTCAAACTAAGACAATAGCAGATAAGGCTTACCTTGAAACGTGTGACACACCTTCTACTGCAGATGCACTTCAACTGTCTTTGTTACCCAAACCAAAGGGAAAAGGGAAATAGAGCTAGAGAACGAAGTCCCTATTAAAGATATGGCCCCTGATCCGAGCCTTCCTAATAGAAAAATAAAAATTTGTGTCATTCTACAAGCAGAACTGAAAGATCTCCTCATCAGGATCTTGTGTGATTATAAGGATGTTTTTACTGGACCGTGGAAGACATGCCATGCATTTTTTAAGAAATCATTGAACATAAGTTGGGTAGTGATCCAACTCATAAATCGGCCAAGCAAAAAAAGTGCCTTTTCGGACCGGAACGAAGTTTAGTAATTGAGGCAAAAGTAGATAAACTTCTTGCAGCCTAAATCATTAGGGAAGTACTATATGTAATCTTGTACTTGTAACAAAGTCTAATTCATCATGGTGAATGTGCTAAGATTTTACAGATCTTTATAAAACATGTCCCAAGAACAGTTATCCTTTACCTTGGATCGATATAGTAGTATATTCCTTGGTTGTTTTTTACATTTTACAGTTTTTAGATGCTTTTAAAGGATACCAGGTAGTGGACTCAAATATGTATGACAAAAGAAGATGAAGAAAAAACCTCATTCTTCACTGACCGAGCACTTACTATAGTTCACCATGCCCTTCGAACTCAAGAACGCCAGAGCAACATATCAAAGGCTAGTGAATAAAATGTTTAAGTCTCAAATAGGTTGAACATAGAAGTTTATGTAGATGGCATGGTTGTTAAAAGTAAGACCTTTGAAGAGACGATTGAACATTTGAGGAAAAAGTTTAATACATTAAGATCAATACAAATGGGTTGAACCCCAAAAAGTTTTTTTCGGTGTTCCCTCAAAAAATTCTTGGGCCTCATAGTGTCTCACCGAGGTATTAAGGAAAATCCAGAAAAAGTTAAAGCAATCATCGATATGAAACCCCCAACCTCAGTAAAAAAAAAAAACAAAGATTAACTGGGAGAATGGCAGCCCTGAACTAGTTCTTGTCAAAATTTGCTGAAAAGAAACTGCCATTTCACCAGCTTATCAAGAAGGTGGATGACTTCTATTGGACTGAATGAAGCTCAAAAGGCCTTCGATGAGTTTAAAGAATATCTGGGGAAAATACCGAAGCTCATATCTCCACGAAAAAATGAACCTTTATATTTGTATATTTCTACACCCGACCAAGTTGTTAGCTCGATTCTTCTTAGAGAGGCTGAAAATAGAAGTCAGCTTCCTACATACTTTACAAGTAAGGTGCTTCAGGGCCAAAAAAGAATTCCTACTCATAGAAAAAGTAGCCTATACTTTGATTACTTCAACTCGAAAGTTGAGGCCTTATTTCTAAGATCATAAAATATTTATGATAACAAATTTTTCTTTAAAAAATATTTTGACCAATCCAGATGTCTCGGGGAGAATGCTAAAATGGTTAACGGAGCTATTTGAATTTGATGTTGAGTTTAGACCTCGGACAATCATTAAAGCACAAGTTCTTTCAGATTTCATAGTTGAAAACTGCGGGTCCGAGAAGTTAGAATTAATAATGTTTGTTGAATATTCTAAAGAAGTCAAATTGAAGGAGCGATTTGATTTGAAATTTGCATATCGATGGAGCTTCTTGTGAATCCGGATCTGGTGCAATTGTTATTATCTGACCTCCGGAAGGAGATCATCTCACCTATGTATTAAGATTCGAATTCCAAGTAATAAATAATGAAGCAGAATATGAAACACTCGTATATGGAATGAAGCTGGTTCATAAAATGGAAGCTCGAACATTGAAAATTCATATCGATTTTCAGCTCGTGGTGAACCAAACCCTTGGGAATTATGAAGCTTGAAAAGTCATCTTAAAGAAAAATCTAAATGCAGTAAGAAAATGGGAGTCAAAATTCAAGAAGGTATGGCTCATAAAAATATAGTCATGTAGATGCGTTATCTAAATTAGCCTCGACCCTATATTCACGTCTACAATAGAGATTTTGGTGGAAGTTCAAAGTTCCAGGTCTATTGACCTAGTGATGAGGGTCATGGATGTTGATGAGGACCTTAGCTGGATGGGACCCCTAATGAATACTTTGAAAAAATAACATTCTACCCGAAAATTCAGTCGAAACACTACGTGTTAAATACAGGGCAATCAAATACATAATGATCAAAGGAGTTCTTTACAAAAAATCATATTTGTGTCCATGGCTCAGGTATTTGAGGCCAGCCGAAGCTAAATATGTTCTAAGGAAGGTCCACGAAGGAATTTGTGAAAGTCATGTGAGGCCAAGAAACTTAGCTCAGAAAGTATTATTAGCAGGATATTATTGGCTGATCCTGCATTCTAACACAGATGATCTTGTTCGGGCATTTCATAAATGTTAGACACATGCACCAATTCCATAGAGGCCTAGATTAGACATGGTCCCAATACAAAGTCCTTGGCCATTTACACAATGGTGGATTGATTTGCTTGGTCCTTTACCTCAAGGACTTGAAAATGTGCAACTTTTGGTTATGGCAATTGACTAATTCACAAAGTGGATAGAAGCTGAACCATTAGCCTCCATTTCAGGAAAAGCAATAGAAAAGTTCTTTTAAAAAATATTGGTGCTTATTTGTCGGTTCGAAATTCTCTCAGTTCTCATCTTAGATAATAGAAAACAGTTTGAAGGAGAACCTTTTGCAAGTTTTTGTGTTGGGCTTGGGATAAAGCAACATTTCACTTCAGTAGCGTAACTTCAAGAAAATGGGCAAATTGAGGTATATAATAGAACCTTCCATATAGTTAAAGGCTCTTGGGTCAATGAGTTGCCAAGTGTTCTTTGGGCCTACAAAACTATATCTCAAACAGTTAATGGGCACATGCCTTTTAGCCTTGTGTTTGAATTCAAGACCGTTACTCTAGTACAGGTAGGTTTGCCTTCGACTCGCACAGCCTTAAATGATCCAGAGCAAAATGATGAGGCTTTAATGATCAATTTAAACCTGTTAGAAGAACGAAGGTTGGATGCTTCCATACGAGAAGCAAAGTATAAATAAATAATGTCCAAGCATTACAATTCTAAGGTAAATCATCGATATTTGAGGCCAGGGGACTTAGTTCTCAAAAAGAATAAAGCTACTAGTAAAGCCAAAGGCACAAAGAAATTAGATCTGAATTGGGAAGGTCATTATCGGCTAGTCGAGGCTCATAGATTGGGCTATTACAAATCGTGCATATGAATGGAGATCCTATTCCCCGAATATAGAACATTATAAAATTGAAAAGGTATTATCTGGGACTATGACGATTTTGGTAATTGAAATAAAAATGAAATGATTCCATTTTAGTAACTATTTAAAAAAAAAAAGGCCGAGACCTACGAGGTCCTCTTTCAACATAAAGGGCTGCCTTAAGTCTACTGAAGTACCCATGTGGCAAGGATCAAACTCAGAGAAAGAAAAAACAAAAAGACCAAGACATACAAGGTCTCCTCTCAAAACAAAGAGCTACCCTAAGCCTCCCGAAGTGCTCAAGTAGCAAAGATCAAGCTCAGAGAAAGAAAAGAACAATGGTCGAGACCTACGAGGTCCCCCGTCAAAACGAAGAATTACCCTAAGCTCGCTGAAGTGCTTAAGTGACAAGGATACAAACTCAAAGAAAGAAAAGAAAAAAGGTCGAGACCTTCGAGATTCTCTCTCAAAATAATAAGCTGCCCTATACCCACCGAAATACTAAAGAGGTTAGGATCAAGACTCAAGAAAGGGCAAAAGAAAGGAAAAAACATGAGTGTTAAGAGGCTGAGACCCATGATTTCCCTCTCAAAATAATGTTCTCCTCGAAGTACTAAAGAGGTCAGGGTTAGTATCCAAGAAGTAAAAACAAAATGAAAATCGAAAGATATGTAAGCTAAGAGAGTCGTCTAAATTCTCCTTTAACCAATCTGGATGAGAATCTCAAGATTCATAACATCTTAAAAGGCTCTTAGCCATGAATAAAAATCAATGCAAAAGCGTTTTACTCTTGTAACTGCACTTAGAAAAATTTTAGTATGATTACAACACTTAGAATTTTTAGGGAATGTTTAAGCCTAAGAAAGGCAACAATATACTATACTTAGAATATTTCTAGTTATGTTTTGTTCTTGTATAAATTACTCTTTGAAGTGCGAGCTAAAAGCACAAGTATAAATAAAAGAAGCAGCCAGTAAAAAGCTCATGTGAAGTGAAGAGAAAGGCTTGTATTTTATTACAGTAAAAGAAAAGTTATACAACGAGCCCTACAGCTATTACAACAAGAAAAATTTAAGGCTGGGATAAGTGGGTTGGTTCTTTAGCAGCAGTCAAGCCACTTTAAGAAGGATCAAGAGAAGGATCAGCTTGAGAAGGGTCAGAAGAATAACCTGGTTGTTTTGAGGGGTCCTCAATGATTGCTCCATTGGTCCCTGGAATATCAAGCAGTGAAAGAGGTACTTTGAAGTTCGATTCTATCTGGTTTATCACCTCATCATTCACTGACTGCTTATATGGAAGACCAGTGTATAAGCTTGGGTTTTGCACCAGGTGGTTACAGGCCATTATGAACCCCATTATGAAGGATTGTTTGGTGAACTCTTTAATTTTTGGTCACGTTCCTCTGAGGCCAGGAACTCATTCCTCCCTTGGATATTTAGTTCAACATTTCATAAGAAACAAGTCTTACCTCGATCATGTAGAGGTCTTCTTGTATAGGGAGAACCTTCTTGTCTCGGTTAGCTACATCAATTTGAAGAGTTCTCTTTTCAGAATCCAGACAGCTGATCTTTTCCTTCAGATCATCCGCTTGAACTTTCTATTCGTCAAACCTCTTCCTTGCCTCAAGATTTCACTTCATTTCATTGTTACCCACAGTTTTCTTCACAGCCTTCTTAATCTTCTAGCCAATTTCAGACTTTACATGGGCAATTTCTTGCCTAAACCCCGCCACTTTAGAGGCATGGTTTTCCTGCCGATTAAGCTATGGTAGGAAAAATAAAGACCATCTAGCATAATATAAGAAAAGTTAGATTAGCCAATTTTTTTATAAAAAAAAAGAGAGAGAAAGAGAATGATGATAGTAATGATGAAGGGATGAAGACCTATGTGCTTTAATAAGACATACATCTTATCTATTTGTTGCTGAAGGGTCAGGCACTGGACATATTCTTTAATCTCGGAACAGGACAATAGTCTTTGCCTGCTCCCGAGCCACCTTGGATTGTTGAGATCGATAGTTGATATCCAAGGGTGGTTCGACTTGAATTTGGTACTTCTTGAAAGGGTAGATATAGACAGAGGGGCCACCACCTTCTAAGCCCAGGGCAGGTCTTGTGACCTTACAACTTTCCTTTCTTTCTCAGGCGTGGGCTTTCTTTCGCCTAGATGAGGATGCTATTTAATTATGTTAAGCTTTTGGGGAACCACAAAGGCAGTCATTTTAGCCTACGGATGGAGGCGCTCATCTTGGAAAGTGATATACTACAGAGCTGGGTTTTGGAGTTTTGCCTAGCAACACTAGTTATTGTGCTTGGAATAGTAAAGGAGAAAGTGGCAGTGGAAGTTGCAACAGTAAGTCTTCTATCCTCTTTATCTTCCTTTTGCACTGTAGAAATGGTGGCTCGAGTTCTTTTCCTAGTAACTCGAGCTGCAGTAGCAGGAGGAGCAACAACAACCACTTGTGATAGATTGGTTGCTGGTAGATGTATTGGTGGTTGTAGAAACAATAGCTATACTGCATCTAGGTCAATAAAAGTGGACACTGGGGTGGCGTCCACTACCATTGAAGTATTTTCCCTTGTCACAGCTGCTTCAGAGGTCAACTAAGTCGACGAGCATATCCCTGAGCCAGGGACAGTGGGGACCAAGCTTCTCAAAAAATCACTTCGACTTGCAAAAAAGAGCAGTTCGGAATGGTTAGCTCGACATTAGTAGATTAAGAAAGAAACTTGAGAACAATGACATAAGCAATATGGGTCTAACTTTCATGTGGTCAAAGTCCTCAGGGGTATTGTGCCTGGGAAGAGACCAGCCCAAGCTAAAATATCATGGCCTAGAATTACAAGCTTGCCTCCGAAGTGAATTTTAAGGATAGCACTTATTAATTTTTGGCATCATCTGAGTCTTTCAGTGCTGCATTTCTAGCTGTGATAGACTTCTTAGCCAAATTCCATAGACACCTAGGCATCTCATCTTACTGGGTCCAGATAACGGGCACAGAAAAACCCTTTCTTCCAATCGTGAATAAACGAAGGTTGCCCATGGTTAATTGTTTCCCAGCAGCTCGGGAGGATACGTAAAAAAAACTCATTGCTTGGGGATAGTTTCAACATCATCCTAAAAGTTTTTAGGGATAAGGGAATTTCATATAATTTACACATTATACAAAAACCAACTATTATCCCAATTTCATTAGGGGTTATCTGTGAAATGCTAATATTCCAGCGATTCGAAAGTTCGTAAAAAAGGGGAGGAATGGGTAATCTCAAACCTGTCTCAAGTTGCTCTTGACAAATGGTCATTTATTTGGGAAGGGGTCGATGACTTCAGTCCTCGGAGGAGGGTAATTTTAGGCAAACGTCGTTAGGGAACTGGTACAAGTCCTTAAGGTGTTTAATTGGTTTGCTTGAAAGGGTAATTTAGGTGTTAACGGTTTGTAGCCTTTCATGTTCACTTACGAAAGGCTGGGAGGAAGAGGGTACCCATCTGCAAAACTTAAGGGTACGGCAGCAAGTTGGGCTTTATCATGGGGGTTGAGTAGTTGGTCGGTTGAATCCCTAGGGGCAGGGGATGAGGTGTGCTAAGAAGAGAAGAAGGAGAAAACGTACTAGACATTGTTGAGAATCTTCTATAAAATTTGGAAAAGCTTGAAGTTGTTGAAGGAGTTTTGCAAAACCGCAACTTTTAGGGAATGATTAGAAGCAGGTTTAAGGAAAATATAGGAAAAAATGGCAAATATGAGCAAGGGACTTGAAGAAATTGGTAGTAACAGTGAAGAATCTAGTAATTGAAATTGAAAATGGCAAGAAATGGGGAAATCTAGTAAGAACTTTTTTGTAGAGAATAAGGGTAATTAGCAACAACAGCAGGCGTTGAAGAAGGTAAAAGCAAAAGTAATGAAAAATTCTAAGGCATGGTATATATATTAAAGTAATTTGGGCTAATGGGCCCATTGGGGTAAAGAAAAAGATTTCTTTCATGGTTAATTGGGCCGAGTTAACGAAAATGGATCCCTCCTAGATTGGTAATTAAGAAAGGGAATAAATTAGGGAATATGGCAATAAATGTAGGTGCAAGAAGTAGGGGATGTGGTAATAAATGTGGGTGTGATAGTAAATATAGGTACGAGAAATAAGGCAATTTTGGGCGGATTTCAAGGAAGGGTAATCATTTTGGTTATTTGAATGGATCAAATCCAGCTAGCAGATGATAAGCTCATAAATGTCTTATATTTTATGAATACCTCAGTTTTGATGTGATGCAAGCAATAATTGAGTTAATTATTAGCTTAATTATTTTATTTTCTAATTTGTGTAGGTTTTGAATGAAACAAGAGTGAAAAAGGATAAAAAAAAGTTGGAGAAAAATCACAAGGATGAAAAACATACACCGGCAAGGAGCGAATTTGGACACTGTTCTATTTTTTGAGTATAACTTTCTTGTTCGAGCTTTGATCAAGTTGATTCAAGATGCGTTGGAAAGAAAAGAGAAAAAGCTACAACTTTAGGCATGTTTTGAATTTTTCTAAATTCTATCAGCATCAAGGTAAAAATTGAGGTGGAAGTTGAAACAGGTGTTCTAGAAGTCGCACACATGCGCGACCCAAAACCTGCGCTTGTGTGTGAACTCCAGAGAGGCATCTTTCGATTCTATAAATTGTGCATGTGCACAAGGCATGTATGCACATGTGCGCACGATGAAGCGTAATCCAGCAGAATTTGTTTTTTTGGCAGCTTTTTTCGTTCAGTTGGACTTCTTTTTGTGGGCTTTCACGTTTCTAGATGTGTATAAGAGGGGATTTAACCCTCATATCCCCTATAAATAGCCCATTGTAGGGAGGAGTTGAGTAATAATCATTAGTTAGAATAGACATTAGATAGGTAGATAGATAATTAGATTAGGGTTTACTTTTCTTGTCAAGATCTCAAACTTCATCAATTTTTGTTCCAGCTACAATTACTAAGTTTGCTTTCTTTATTTATATTTAATTCAATGACAGTTCGTTATTGCAATTAGTAATTTTCAATTTAATTTTATTGCATTTACTCTTTTAGTTTATTAATTGAAGTTTGATTTCGGTAAAGTTTATTGCTTTCTTTAGTTTTAATTAGATTTGGTAATTGTTTTTATTTTCTAGTGGTTAAAATTAATTTAGTTAGATAGAAACAATATCTTTTAATTAATTTGTCTAATTGGTAAATAGGTCTATGAGCCCTAGTAATTGTTCCATAGTTCTCGCGGGAACGATCCTTACTCACCCAATCTACAAACTTACATCATATCCTTGCAAGCGTATAAGTGTTGATTAGGGTTATTAAGACTTATTTATTACTTGTTTGTGAACTAAAAGGCCTAATCCAATATTCACCCGAATAGCAGGAATATCAAGAGTTCAATTTTAAAGTTGAACGGATAAGTTAATGGGGGAATTTGAATAGACCTCAGAGAGATAGAGCTCGGGGACTAAGGCTTGGATTAAAGAGTTCTTAGCAAGGAAACTCAAAGTTCGGAATTTTGATAAAACATAAAAAAGAAGAAGAAGAAGTTCGAGGCTCAGAATCTAGGCAAATAAGGGCCTATTGTGGACTTCAATTTTTTATGTAATAAATAAATATATCCTCGTCTGGGTCATATGCTAAAAGGATTCTAGTTCGGGAGTTCGAACCAACACAACAAGAGAGTTTCGACTTGCATTATAAATGTATGACTTGGATGTTCTGGTACCAGGGCTTCTGAAATTTGAGTATTACGTAATATTGAGTTTGTGGGCCTGGTAAAAGTTCAAGCTCTTGCCTATTAAGCTAGTGCATTATATGTTCCAGATTAGGGACTTTTGTTCAAAGTTAAGTGCAAGAGTTCAAACATGGATAGGGACTTCAGGGCAGGGAGGTAGGCAATTGTGGGCTTTCGGCCCATAAAGATGTGTAAAGATACAAGTCACAGGTTACCTAAGTTCAAGCACCTCAGCTCATGGAATCTATGTGTTAAAAGTCTTCTGTATAGGGACTTAATTCAAGGCCAAAAAAGAAATCTAATGGCTTAGATCATGGAACGCAGAACCTAGAGGCCTTAGGTGGGGACTTCGAGTTCATCTATCAACTCAGTTTTAAAGTTGTGTTCAGTACCAAACTGAGGGGACTAATGATGATGCAGTAATTGGCTGTCTATGTGTCACAGAAATATTTATATAATATGCTTACTTGCCAAACTCATTAAAAACATTTATGTAATTAACTCTCATGCCTAGCTGGTAGGGCCAGGGTTCAGACACCCTTCATGATTATCTATAAATAGGGGATTCTTGAGCCTTAATTGTAACTCATAACCTCTTATCATTGTCTCAACACAATTCCCCAAGTTCTAATCTTTTTCTCTCCCTTTCCCGTTGAATTTAACTCACATCATCGTACAAATGAGAAAAAAACCAATCAAAATAAAAATTTGTAAAGGTTAAAATTTTTTTTAAAATTGAAGTTATTATCATATTGTTTCTCTTTAAGAGTAATGGAGGTAAAAATTTTACATGTGCGTCTCTCTTTTACTAGGAATTTTAAAATACAAATCAATCAACACTGCGAGATTTTTCCCTTTGATACACCAAATTATTGTTTCCTTATTTTCTCAAGTTGTATGTTACAACATATCATTTTTTTCTCTAATAGAGGGATAATAATAATAAAACAAGAATATTCTTTTGCTCCAAAAGAGTACTACTTGGTCCTGAATATATTTGATTCCCTCTCATGAAAAAGAAAAAAAAAAAAATGGAGTCCTATCTAGACTTGGTTGACTAAAAGCCACAAGTTTCTATAATATTAGGCCCAGAAGATACATCGAAAACTAACTGGTTCACATGGACTCCATTTATAGTGGACACTATGCCATATTAGAAATTCACCGGGAAAAAAAAAAAAAAAAGTGATGGTCCATATACCAGGAAGAACTCAAGTAGGGACATAACTCGAAATCTTGAATTGAGTTTGAGACTCTACTTAATATGTTAAATAATCTCATTAAGTGTTTAAACTTAATTCATTAAATACTTTTTATGTTAAGTGTAAAAATAATCTAGTTTGATAATGAAATTGTCCTATCCCGGAATATAATAAGTGCCACATAATTTCTATATAAAAATTTAAGTGAAAAATCTATCACTTAATTTGCTGAATTGTTTACTAGTATAGCATAATTCACTCAATTTTTCTTTATTTCACATTCATACACTCTTTTACACACTATATTCTTTCTCTCTTACACATAAACACACACTATATTCTTTCTCTCACACACATAAACACAAACTTTCACACACTATATTTCTTCTCTCTCATATATAAACAAACACTTGAATATATTATATTCATTCTCTCTTACATATAGACGCACACTTGCACATACAATATTTCTTCTCTCTCACACATAAACGTGCACTAGCACACACAATATTCTTTCTCTCTCACACATAAACACACACGATATTTATCTCTTATACATAAACATCCACTTGCACACTACCTTCTTTCTCACACATAATATATAGTTGCACATTGTATTCATTCTCTCTCACACAAAAGAGAATAATATACATGCAATAAAATATTTCAATTCAATGCTTAGGTTCAACTGATCATCAAATATATACAACTTTATGAATTCAACAAATTAAAATTTTAACACTTAATTTTCAATATTCAAATTTCAAATTTCAGGCTTCAGTAAATTAAACGCACCCTTAAACTTGATGTAACTAGTTGAATTTGGCACAACATAAAACTCATGCAAATTTCGCTAAACAAAAACAAAATGGAAATTAGAAAATACAAGTTTGAACTAGGTATAAAAATTGTAACAAACCTAAATATTAGCAAGTCCGTTTGAATTGAAAATAATGAGGCATTATGAATAATATTTGGCTAAACCTTTTTTTTTCCTCTGATTTTTGAGAAATAGTAATGACTTCTAAAATAGTAGGCTGTTTTTTTTTATTCTTTTAATTTTTTAAGATTTGATTGATGATAAAACTTGCACAATGCTTACAAGGAGGTAGAAGTAGAACCTGAAATTACATCATAAACCAAAATAGAGTTCAAGCCACAAAACTAATATACTAAGTGGCAATTCCCATTCCAAAGCAATTTCTCAAGCATTTCTGGATTGTTTCAAGCCTGAGCATGAATATGCTGATAGTCTTATTGTATCTAATTATCCTTGCCACTTGCATTTGGGACACTTATTTGAATACAAAATAATATTTCAAAATAATCATTTGGACTGCAAATAATGAATAGTTATTATTTGGATAAAATATTTGAAAATAATATTCCAAAATAAATATTAAAATACTGAAAATTCATTTTGTTGAAGAATATTAAAAAATTGGAACTGGACCACATTTTGGTTTCTTGGTCGTATGGTATATTAGTCCCGAAAATGCAAAGTTGGTATATCACTTCGTGTATATTGTGTCAAATTGTTTCGATTACATGTTGGAACCTCTCGACCAACAATGTGTCATCCAAATTCAAGTTGTTTACCACCTCTCATGCACGATGCATTATGGTCTTTGCCTTCTCCTCTTTCTCTTGAAGCATCTGTGAATTGTAGCTAACCGATTGAAATTGCCCATCCCTTCAAGGTTTGTATCATTCCTACTCTTTCCTGATTTGTTGGAAGCTTGTGAATGCTTATCTGAGGGGAGAAAATGGCCGCTTGCAAGAAAACTTTGGCGAGTAGGGTAGGTCGCCATAGGTGGTTGAGATCGGGATATTGCAAGGGATTCTCTTATACAATTTAAGGCACTTAAGAGACAATAACCATTAGTCACTAATGTTAAATAAACGTCAGATATAATTTAAACTATCTTATCATTCGACAATTCGAACATTTAATGTACCATAACCTTTTAACCCGACATACTGTGTTGTTATTTAATTTTTTTTTCTAGGTTTAAAATGCTAACATTCTTTCTTGTATATGCAATTAAATTAACGTGGATGTTATGATAATTAGTTAGGTAAATTGCTCAATTTTGTTATTAAACAACTTTAAATAATTGGATCAATTGAAACAAAAAACTCGATATCGTTTGACTTGAGAAAATCTGAGAAAAAATTGAAGTGAAAAATGAGGAGGATATAAATAATGAATAGAAAAAAAACATGAATAATATAAAATATATTATTTGGTATCCAAATCACTTTCATCATTGACTAAAATAATATTTGATAAATAATACCCATTATATACAAGAAAATTCTTAAATGGATCCCTTAGTCAAGATTTACTCACAACACTATAATATAAGTGAATAAGGTGGGTATTTATGGCAGGTGTCATAAATCCAATTCACCCAAAGATTTTCCTCATTTGCAAACATTGCAAACCATACGAGCCTATTGGCCCCAATAATACCCAGTGGCTGTTTCCCACCTATTTTAGTATGTGGTAGGACTGTAGGAGTGTATTATGTATACTGTAGAGTAATATACTTGATAATTATCGAATTTAACTGGTGATTATTATGTGAATTTATCGAATTTAATCTAAATTTTGATATTTATTGAATTTTTTACTAAATCTATTTATAATTCTACTAAATTGAGTTTTTACACATAGTAAGTTCGAATTTTTAAACTATGGTTGGTATGCTATGTACTATGTGGAGTAATATTCTTGCTAATTATTTTAGGGTAAATTATACTTTATTCCCTTAAACTTTAGTGTTACTAATATTTTAGTTTTTATCGTTATCTTTTGAGCACTTATCCCCTTCTTTTATGTCAACTGAATATTTTGACCATTCTACTCATATTTCATTTTATTAATTTTTTGTTTAATTACACTTTACCCCTTAAATTTTAGTGCGACTAACACTTTAGTCCATAATTTATTTTTTGAGTTGTAAAGTCCTTTAATTAAGATAGTTCTATATTTTGACAATTATAATCCTATGTATTATATTTTTGTTTATTTTGGTTTCATGGATTTATTTTTCAATAAGGAAAAAAATATTTTATGTATAATTTAATCCAAATAGATAGTTGTAAGTTGAACTCTATGTATTTACTGATCAATCTTCTTAATCTGAATTAGTTGAAAAATATGACATAACATAACCAATATCTTGATTTTTTGAGTATTGAAACCCTGATTAAGTGTCATTTATAACCATGTCATGTTTCTCGACTAAAATGGTTTTCTTAGGCTAAAATTTTGAATAAATAGACATATATACCAATAAATCTAGAATTTTAAATAATTTTTATTCTTTAAATTTATTTATTCTCAATTAGAATGTGAAAAATTACGTATAATTTGAAAGAAGAAAGAAAAAATAGTGCATTAGTTTGATAATGTGGTGCTAGTAGTAGTTAGTAGGATACTCTTACTTGGACCTAATGCTTGACTTTACTTGTGGATCTTGACTTTTAAATTGGACACACATATGTTAAATAATATATACTAATATAAAAAATGAGTTGTGACTATTAATTTAAGGCAAATATTTAGGTAGACCCGGTCTTTGACTCCACTTGTAGATCCTATGGTGTGGATTAAATTTTAGACAATCTATGACATCAGTTGATGTAAGTAAGATTTTTTAAACTTTAATCTTGACCACAGGGTCTACAAGTAGGGTTTTATCAAAGAGCGAGTTTACCTAAGTATTTTTCTTAATTTAACAAAAGGTTTACAAGTAAGACACTGGATTGGGACCAAATAATAGTTTTTCATACTTAATAGAGAAATTTAGAGAAAATCGAGGAAAAACTTAAAAAGAATAGAATAAATAATGATAGAATGGTCAAAATGTTGAATTAGTACACAAAAAAGGGTTAAGTTCTCAAAAATTAACATTAGGGACTAAAATATTAAAGATTTTAAAATTTAAGGGGGTAAAGTGCAAATAATCCAAGGATTTATTTGTCCATTAACAATTTTTAACGTCCCGTTTGAGTTGACCATGATTTTAATACTCAAAAGTTAATGTTAGGGATTAAAGTGATAATAACGCTAAAATTTAACAGAATAAAATATAATTAACTCATTATTTTACTATAGTAGTATTTCCAATTCCTTAAAAAAAAAAAGTATTTCCAAATATTTTTTTTTATTTTTATTTTTTTAAAGTATGTCCAAATAATAATAATAGTTAGTTGTGTTTAAATATCGGGTTAATTATATTTACCTTCCCTAAAATTTGGTCATATTACCAAACAAACCATTTGGTTTGACAAAATTACAGATTCTTCCTTCTCGCTAATTGCAGTCAACGAAACTTTTAAAAGACTAAATTACCCTTATCATGTATTGGTTAAATTAGTCCCTCAATTTTTTTTTTCTAAAATAAAAAATTGTCCTTAGATTTTTTTATATTATCAATTTAGTACACAACTCATTCCTCCACCACAAACCACTATCTCCCTCACCTCTATTTTACTTCACCAGTTCCAATCCATAATACAAATCAGTAAAAAGATTCATAGAGATAAAAAAACTATAAAAAAAAAATCATGAAATTTGGTTTGAATCTGTAAAATTATAAAATGACGTCCATTCCCAAATTTTGAGAACATAAGAAAAATAATTAAGAATAAAGAAGGGTATTTTGGGAATAAAAAAATTATTTTTTCGCTGACGTCAGCATTTTCTTAACGTTAGTTAACGGATGCAAGGTGGTACTTGTTAAACGTTTGGCCATACAAGGGGGTTGACTGTAATTTTATCAAACTACAGGATTTATTTAGTAATATGGTCAAACCTCAGGGGAGGTAAATGTAATTAACCCTTAAATATCTCATCCTTGATCCGCTGGAAGCAGCTTCCTCTTTTCCTTCTTTCCGCGCCTCAAAAAAAGCGCACACACACACATTCTCTGGAGCTTCAGTCAAAACCCTAGAATAGTAGTTAGGGTTAGGGTTTTTACAATTATCTTCTCCTTTTCATTCTTACCTTAGTTTAGAGGACTTTTTCTCCCCCAATTTTAGTAGTTTTTATAGATTTCTAATTTATTGAATATATATATATTTTTTGGCTGGATCTGAGTACGGGAGATATGAATACTCGGAAGAGAAACAGAACGGACTCAAACTTCAACGTAAATGGCGCCTTCAAGAAATCTAGGCCAGGTTTCAAATTTTTTATGTCTTTTGTTTTTTGTTTTTTTTGGTGTAATTAAGCAACTCTTGTATTATGCTTTTTTACTGTACTGGTTGAATATGCTTTATTAATTTGATATCTTATTATTAATTTATTGGATTTGATGTGTATATTATACGAATTCTTGTATAAATATTGTTTTTATGAATATTTATATGATATATGACTCGTTGAAGTATAAAGGTTTTTTTTTTTTTTTTTTTTTTGTATTATGCTTGATATTTATGCGCTGTAAAGCAAGAGTAAATTACTGTTGGATCATTGGCGTGTCTTGCTTATTACTATTAGTTTTGTATCGGGTTTTGAAAGTATCGATCTTTCGGTAGAAGGGAGAATAAGGGGGCCAGGAGATATCCCGCTTGTGATAGAGCGATAATTTGTGTTTTAAGGAGTTTGTCATAGTTCATAAGTAAGAAAAATGTGGGTGTAACATATCAAAGAACATAGAGCTTGGTTGTATATATCACGAACTTTAGTAGAAAACATTATTTGGTTATATGAATACTATTTTGCTGGTTAGAAGCTCATACTCTTAATCTTTATTAAGCTCATAATAATCTCACATTTTATTGGTAACAATGTGATATCATATTTGTTAGATGACATAGAATCAATTTCAAGAATTCTAACTGGGAAAAAGTAATTAATGTTTGCAACAGAAATGGACTTCTTATCAAGTGGTATAGGAAGCAAATCGAAGCCTTGCACGAAGTTTTTCAGGTTCAAATCTTTACTTACCAATATAAATACTTCAAAGTTGTAAATTTTATTGTCAAATGTTAATAGCAGTAAGTTTAATAATTACTCATGATGCAAGTGTCAAAAACTCTGGAAATGCTAGCGAAGCAGTGAATTTGCTATAAAATCTGTTGGTTTAAAAATCTTAATAGTGTTGCTCTTTTGTATCTGTAAATGGATATTTAGAGGAGAAGATGGTGTATCCTCACTAATCAGTGAGGCCAAACATTTGCCTGCTGATGAACATTTGTGGGCTCGAAGGGGCTCAAATGAGATAAGTGCTTAAAAAAGTATTTAATGGATGGGTAAACATGAGGAAAAAAACAGTGCTAGGTGAGCAGGATAGTGCTGCCTAATGAAATCATAAAAGCAATACTGTAGTTCAATGTCATTGGTTTTTGCGTTGTGAAGGTATGAACTGAATTTGTTCTGTAAATGAAGTTGAACAAAAATTTCGCAACCATTCCATGATGGTATTAATCATGAAAAAAGAGTCCTCTAGTATTTCAGTACTACATTATGTGGCTGGGTCAACATGATAAACAACTGGTCTCTTCCTATTATGTGTTGCTTCAGTATATTCGAGATATTTTTTCCATATGGTATGAAAAGCTTTGCAGGTCATTCTGATTTAAACATGTTATACTGTGTTTCTTTCACCCTTGTTTGATAGCTGCTACCGTGGATCTTTAGTTTTTCAAGATTTTGAAGTTATATTGAAGTTTGATAGGCCATCAGTTGTGTGTGTTACTATTTTTAATATACTGAACAACACCCTGAAGCATCTGGACTGTTCTTTCATTTTATCAATGGACGTTGGTTCTTTGACCATATGCTTTTGATTATAAAAAGTGGTTAAAGATGCCAATTTGTATGGGTTCTAATTTTCCTGTAGCAAATGTATGTTGTCTACTGAGAGTTTGCAATCACTTTATGTCTTATAATTACCTAGGGACCCTGTAGGCAATCTACGCCCGTGATATCTCTCATCTTACCCACAAGTGAATGTTAACTTAACATTTGGAAATCATACTATTGGAAGGTATTTTCCTTACAGTAACTTATGAAGCAGAATATAAAAAATTTTAGGTTGGGTTATCTTGTTTTGCCCTTTGACCTTCTATTTTCTGAGCATTGCTGTTGTACGTAGTTAAATGTACACTTTAATGATTCTTTAGAACCTTTACTAGTATATTGAGTTTCATCTGGTGCAGATCTCGGATTAAAGGAAAAGGTTTATTATATTTATCTGCTCGTTGAATTTTAGTCGAGATAATATCTGCTTGAATATACAGCAGAATTATATAGAATAATCATTTCACTTGTACGGAGTTGTAAAATATTTCAAGATATTTTCTGGAAAGTGGAGACCTTACTAATCACTTATGGACCTTTTCCACATTTAATTGTTTCGTCAGTGATTTACTAAATCATGGAATATGGTTCAAGTGAAACACAAATACTTGATAATGATGTCGATGATTCCTTTAGTGAATTACTCTTTGAATACATATTTTACATCAAGCATTACTGTAATTTATGTTTTGTTTGTGGCTTATTTGATTCTGGTCTGGAATGTGTTACTCATTTTCCTGAAACATATATCAAATTAACAAGTGTATCAAGGCTTCTCTAATCCTTCATTCAACTATCCAAGGAAATAGAAATAAAGTCTTAGGATTTGAATTTGATCTAGTAGTGGAATTTGCATGAGCTAGTCAACCTGAATGGAAAACTTTGTCAACACCTTTCTCCACAACCGCCCCCACTCAACGAGGTGACTGGACGATAACTTTATCTTGTTTTTTGTCAGACATAATTTTCTACAAAGGAGAATGCTTCACAGCTTATTATGTTGAGATTTCAGATTTAGACTCTTGTAAGATTTGGTAGCAGGTTAGCATGATTGTTATCTGAATGTTTGATCGTGTTTTTGTGTAGCACTGCGGGCTGTCCATTTGGTGAGAGCTGCCATTTCCTTCACTATGTCCCTGGTGGCTACAATGCTGTTGCCCAGATGATGAATCTGCCTCCAGCTCCAAGTTCAAGAGGTGCAGCAGCACCACCTTCAGTTCCGAATGGTGCTCCTCCAGCAACAGTAAAAACCAAAATTTGCAAGAAATTTAACACTGCACAAGGATGCAAATTTGGTGATAAGTGCAACTTTGCTCATGGAGAGTGGGAGCTTGGCAAACCTATTGCTCCATCACCACCTCGACCCATGGGTGCAATTCCTGGCCATTTTGGTGGACGGATGGAGCCAGCTGTACCAGGACCTGCTGCAAGTTTTGGTGCCTCTGCAACTGCCAAAATTCTATGTTAGCGTGGATGCTTCTCTCGCAGGAGCCATCATAGGGAAGAGTGGGGTGAACTCCAAGCGAATTTGTCGTCAAACAGGCGCCAAGTTAGCCATTCGAGAACATGAGAATGATCCAAATCTCAGGAACATTGAGCTAGAGGGTTCATTTGAACAAATCCAGCAAGCAAGTGCAATGGTAAGAGAGCTTATTGCCAGCCTTCGCTCAGCAGGTGGCCCAGGAAGGACAGCTGCTGTTCCTGGAGGCCCGGCCCCTCCAGCAAGCAACTACAAGACCAAGCTGTGTGAGAATTTTGTGAAAGGTTCGTGCACCTTTGGGGAAAGGTGTCATTTTGCACATGGGGCAGCTGAGTTGCGCAAATCTGGGGTGTGAGAAATTTTCATTCTATCTAGTTGGATACCGTATTCTCTGTTTTAAGTTGCTCCTTTGTAGTATCTGCTAGTTTTGGGATCTAAACCACTATGGTCGAGTGAGAACCTTGCTTTTCTTTTGAATATTCTCTCTCACAAATTAGCAGTTTTGAGGCATCTGTTTTTTCGTACTTAGCAATTATGCTTTATGGGGCAACAGTACTGTTCTTCACATGGTAGATACTTTCGAATGGTTGTGGTGGACTTTTATGGCTTTGTATTTTTACTATTTCATTATTTCTGTTGTTCATTTAGGTTTAAAGTGGAAACTATGAGTTTGATATCTTTCAAGTGAAATGGTCATTGTTAAGGTAGAAGTTTCAGTCTAATGAACCTTTCAAGCCAACCTGTTTGGCGTGGCTTCAGTGACGGTTTTCCATCACAAGCAGTTTCATATAAGACGTGGACATGTGAGTGAGAAGTTTAGCCCAACGATTTTATATGAGAATTTTACCGTTCTTTTTAGGGAACTATTTCTTAAGCTTTAAAAGCATGTACAGTACAAGCATTTAAAGTATATGATATTGTACTGTATAAGTATTTAAAGTATAAAGATAATGATTTTTAAAAAAGGATTGTAGAATTTTTCGATGTTATAATCAAACGCGTAAAAAAACTCGGACTTGACTTGAAAAGTTAATAAGTAGAGTATAATAAAAATTTAAGTTGATTTTTACCGAATTAAAAATAAAGAATTTAAAACTATTAGTTATATGTATTTACTATTTTATCTATTAAGCATAAAAATATGTTAATAATTAGGTTAAGTATTTAAAATTTAAATTTTTTTATGATTCTTTTACTTTTTATTTATTATCAATTAAGAAAATTTAAGTTTTTCAAAAATTTTATACTAAAGTTATCTATTTTTGAGTGTTCAATAAATTTGATTCATTTGGTGAATTTATATAATTTAATCTAGAATTCGATAAGACTTGTTGTTCACCAAATTTTTTATTAATCATTTATAATTTTACCGAATCGAGTCAACGGACGATTGAGTTTTTAAACTCTGGTTATAACCATGCATTTCTATTTTAAAAGAGAAATAGTGTGAATTAAATCCTTTTACCTTGAGTCATTTCTAGTGCTCTGCGTATTAGACGAGTTACCCATGATTTAAGGGAGTTGGGCTCTCCAGTATTGAGCTTGCGTTGTTGGGCAGGTAGTTTTTGTTCGAACAAATATATGGGTAACAAATCATTTGTGGTAGGTCGTTCTAGTGCCTTCAGTAATGGTCCAAATTTGATCTTATAGATTTATTTTTGGGTAATAAAGCGAGATTAACATACATAACAGATTCAGTTTATAGTTGATTATCCATTATTTTTCAAATAATAATTTGTAATTATGATCTTCAACAACTTTTTTAATCACATATAGCACTTCTCAAAAAGTAATTACAATATTATTTCAAATAATATTCAGAATAATAACCTGAATAATAGTCGTCGAAATAAACTGGGTTGGCCTGAGCTCAGCTCATTTGATCCAAAAAATAGTGGTTGAACCTAAATAAAGTGAGTTGAATTGAATTTGGACTTAACGTTTTGGCTTAATTTCATTGTGAGTTGATCTTAGTCACAGGAAGCTCAATCCTCTTAAGACTCGACCAGGAAAACCGAGATACACACACACACACACGTATATATAAACAAACACAAACAAGCCAATCCTTAATTACTAAATAGGGTCGGCTGCACGAATCTTACTATGCCAGTGCGTTCTGTCATGGATCATATCCTCCTCAATTCCTAAATAGGCTATATCTTTCTTATAAGTTATCTACTAACTCTTTTTCGATCTTCCCCTACCCCTCTTATGTTGACTGCTCTCTCTAAAATCTACTCGCCTGGCAGACACTTCTACTGGTCGTCTTAACATATGACCTAACCATCTTAAGCTTGTTTCTCTCATTTTCTCATCAATAGATGCTACTCCAATCTTCTCAAGAATATACTCATTGTGTATCTTGTCCATTCTAGTGTACTCACACATCCATCTTAACATTCGCATTTCTGCTACTTTCATCTTTTGCTCATATGTGTAATTCATTACCCAACACTTAAACCCATAAAGTATCGCTGGCCTAATCGCCATTCTATAGAATTTACCCTTAAATCATAAAGGAATTTTGCGGTAGAGCATAATATTTCCGATGCCGTTCTCCATTTAGTCCAACCAGTTTGTATCAGATGTGTAACATCTCGATCTATACCACCATCACGCTAAAAATGTGATCCTAAATATTTAAAATTTTCACTTATGGGTATTTCTTGATCTCCGATACTAACCCCTATTCCATTCCTACGTGCACCCTTGCTAAATTTAAATTTTATATATTTTGTTTTTGATCTACTAATTCTAAACTCTTTTGCCTCAAGTGTCTCTCTTCGAATCTCGAGTTTAGCATTAACCCCATCTTTTGTTTATCTACTAACACAATGTCATCTGCAAATAACATATACCATGGTATTTCCTCCTATATATCCTTTGTCCTAACAAATCTTCCTTAAAAATTTCTTCTTTTTCATTCTTTAAATTCCTCCACTTAATTCTAGGTGATCTAGGTAGGTTCCTTTGCGTAATGTAATGTTCTCGTGTCCACCACCAATAGCCTATGTTGTGAGTTTAAACTTTCTCCGATGGTATGATTTTACAATTTCTACTTTTAAAGGTAACTAAATGTTCCTCCCTCTTCTTAAAAAAAGTATTGATAATGCGAATGTCGAATGCCATTCCAAACTCCAAGATTGATTTTCTTTCTTCATTTCTTCCCCCATAACCATATCCACCATGCACTTCTTCATAATCTTCATTATCTCTTCCCACATGTCCATTTAGATCACCTCCTATAAAAATTTGCTCACATTGGGGGATACTACCTATCATCTCATCTAAATCCTACCAAAACTTAGCCTTAATGGACACATCTAGACCTACTTGAGGCGCATAGACACTAAAGATATTAATAGTTTTACGTCCTAAAATTAGTTTATGGAACATAATCTTATCTCCTTTCCTAGTCACCTATACTGCATCATCCTTCATCGACCCATTTACAATAATACCTAGCCTATTTCTAGTCTTGTTTACTCATGAGTATCAAAGTTAAATTCTAAATTATCTAATAATTTAGCCTTTTTTCCTATTTTGGTATAAGCCCATTTTGTTTCTTGTAAACACAAAATATTAATTTTTTTCCTAATCATTGTATCTACCACCTCCATTGATTTACCAATAAGAGTTTCAATATTCCAAGTTCCTATTCTAATCTTATTCTCCAGAATATTTTTCTTCCCCACTACCCCTCTATTATGTGAGGACCCTTACATATTTTTCACTACACCCGGACCTCTATGGAGATGTGGTGGCCCTTGTCCACTATGCACCGCACTCAGGCAATGCGACGCGTTGTTTATGGGGAATGCCCTAACATTAATGTAATATCGTAGTGAATTCATATCATAAGAATGACTTTACTTAGTTTTTGAACAACCTAAGTTGTGTGATTTAGGTCAAATACTTTGTAAGAATGAAATCGTAAAAATTTTGTCTCAAAACACTTTGACTAAAATTTTTGTTTTCTGTCAATTAACTTCCAATTTGTATCAAATTCAATGTTTCTGGCAATTGCTAAAAGTATGCTTAATTTGTCAAAACTAAATGAAATTTTCTACTTTGGCATGTACATTTGTTTAACTGTTTGGACAATTACTTTGCAAAACTTTTGTTGTGTTCACAATAGTGCACGGTTTCAAGGCCTATCTTTTGCCAATCTTGTGTACCATTTGACTAATCCGTGTTTTTCTTATCTAGGTTCGGATTCGAGAATGAATCCTTTTGACGAGAGAAGGAATGATATGGATCCGAATAGCCTAAAAATGTGTCAAAATGAGCTGATGAAAGATGGAGCAGACTTGGACTCACACTTGCCAAGATTGGAGCACATTCGTGGTATTTTGATCAAGTTGGATTAGACTATTCTCAATTCAATTATACATGAAGTCCAGTTCTTCGAAGTGAAGCACAAATAGAGATCTTTTAAGTGCAAGAAGGCCAAATTTCCTTTCAAGTTTATTTTAATTTGGTTTTTATTATGTAAAGCCCAATAGTAGTTTAATATTCGTCTTTTTTATCAATAATATTCGTCTTTTTCATGAGGAAAAAGTTATGTTCTTTTCGTTTTTAAATTAAGACTTTGTTGGAATCATCGTTTAAACAATGGTGATTGTTCTAACCGACTTATATATTTGGTTTCTGCCTGATTCATATAGGCAACAGGTCAATTCTCATTTTAAATCTTGTTAAGAGTTTGGTTTTTGTCTTGCTATAGACAACGAGTTGAATTCTTGCTTGATTCTTGTGTAATTTGAAATATATATATATATATATATATACACACACACACACACACACACATACAAACACTATTTTTTTTAAAGAATGGTAACATAATATTATATATATTGTGTATTGAATATTTATTATATAATGATTTTTTTGTTTAATTTTTTTACATATTAGATGATATTGGTTAAATAAATTTATATATATTTGAAATATATAGAATTTTTTTTAAATTTTTTGGAGAGAGATTTCGTGAGCTTGGCTGACCAGATTTTAGCCTGAAACTCACTCAATTTTGGGAGTTACACGTCAGCCTCATCAGTTTGAGATTTTCATTTTTTAGAAAATATTTAAAAATAAAAAGCCACTTCTCTCCATTCCTTTTAGTGATTCAAACCCATAACCAACAGATCATAGGAGAAATGTCTTATTACCTAAACTGTATTTCGTTGTCATAAGTGTTAATTTTCGTGAACTGACCTTGGACTGAGCTCTGCTATTTTAAAATATATTGAGTTTGGGTACATTACAACCCGACTTACATGACCCAATTGATAGTCCTTGGCCACAATTATCCAGCAGTAATAGTTCTTAAAAAAGAAACACTCTTTAAACTCTTTTTTTGTTGTTGTTCTTGTTGTAAAAAGTTAGGTATTTGTACACTAAAACACAAAAGTTGTGTACCCCATATAGGCCTCATGCTGAGACTCACATTAGATTTACAATTTTTGTATTTTAGTGCACAAATACCTTGGTCATAGACAAATATGTTCCCTCTTCTAATGTCTTCAACTAATAATGCACACACAAAAGGACATTGCTCATCTTCCTTCCCATTTTCCTAGGGCATCTGCTCAAGGAATGGAATAGGGGCTGTCTCTTATGATTTGCCTGATATATATGCTTGACGGGACATGCCTTAAACTGCTTATAGATTTTTGGGTTAATTACATTTACCTCCTTCGAGGTTTAGCCATATTACCAAACGAACCCCGTAGTTTGGCTAAATAACCAAGACCCCATTTGATTACCCAAATGTTTGACAAAAAGACCCCTGCTGTTAAGAGTCATGTTATTTAATAATGTCATCAGCCAAAAAATAATTGTAAAATGACTTAATTACCCTCCTAATGAACTATACACTTACTAAAATGGCCTTTCTTTCTAAAATGGCCAAAATGAAGGCCCGCCGAGAAGCTGCCCCAGCTAAACTCCACTTTCGCCGCGACCACCAACCACCTCTCTTCGTTCTTTTCATATCTCCAGACAAAATTATTTTAATTTACCATTCCTTTATCATTAATCGTCAACTTAAATATTCCAACAGCAATTTCCCCAGTTCATCCGGTGTTAAAGTAGGAGATGTGATGATTGGTGATGCATTGCTGGTAGCTTGGAATGAATTTGGGCTTAAAATTAGGCAAAACTCACCCACTTGCAATTGTCACCCATTGCAGCAATTTTCCCAATTCATCAAGCCTATCATGCTACAATTAGCCATTAGAATGGATATTCTCTGTCCCTTCAAGGATTCAACCCAACTCACTATAATCCTCTCACCATTATATTTCACTATTTCTTTATTCCAAAAACCCAAAATGAAAAATCCCACTCAATCTGTCTGCAAAAATGACCCCAGATCTTCTTCCCAAGCAAAATAAGAAACCCTATAAATATATATATATATATATATATATAGAAGCTGAAGATACTGAAACAACAATAATGGGAAAGCTTCGAATAGGAGAAATTGAAATATGGAAATGAGAGGAAAAGGAGAAAGAAGCATAAGAATAGTAATTGAAAGTTGAAACTCATAATAGCATTTATTTAATTATCAAGAAATAGAAAATGATGAAAGGTGTAAGTTTTTCTTCTCCTTCCTTGATATTTGTCTGGAGTGGTCAACGGCCATGATGGTGTTGATCCCCTGGCGTTGCACCGACGTGAAATTCTGGAGACAGATAGGGATGTTGTGGTCCACAAAATTTAGCTACTCTGCATACTTGTTATCTGATGCGCAAAGTTATATAGCAAAGCACAAGGGTTAGTGTTAGGGAGGTATTTGTCATTTGGCCAAACCACAAGGCTTGTTTGGTAGTTTGGTCAAACCTAAGAGGAGATAAATGTAGTTAACCCTAGATTTTAATAGGATGTTGAATCCAAACATATTATTCAGTTACTACTACCAAAAAAATGCTAGTTACAATAAGTAACTGAATAATATTTACCTCCCCATGATTTATCTGAATTACGAAACAAGCCCTGTAGTTTGGTAAAATTACATGTACCCGCTTCCAAGCCAACTCTGTTAAAAATCTCTAACGAAATAATTGAAAAGACAAAAATACCCAAACGACAGCAAGCTCAAAACAAATCTTCCCTCCAGATGTCGTCGTTCACCAAACCCCAAGCTGCGCATTCACAGTCTGAACTCATTTTTCGCCCCAATATCCAACTCTTCTTAACTTCAGTGATTAGTCAAAATCAAAATCATGATAGAAACAATCAAGACTTGCTCTAATATATTGATAAATAACAACACCAACCTCTTCTCACTCTTTCTTCTTTATGCTCTTCTAACTCTGTTTTCTCCTCTGTTCATATAACCATAATAACTTACCAATGCACATGAAGATTTAGAGAAGCACACAGTCCAACAAATTAATAAAATATAGGGTAAGTCTTGACTATTCACTTCACAATACGGAATAGATATGACAGCCGTTAAAATGACTTAAAAGTAAAAGGTCTCAGTAATTTTCTATCATTCAATGGTTAGAAGTACTCACTCTGCAATAAAAAATGGGTAGCAAAGATTTTTTCTAAAATATAAACAATCTTCTAAGATAGGTTCGTTATTTTGAGATTGTCTAATTTTACATTTGGTATAGTGGTTAGAAGGTTGTAGTCATAGTGGTTGTTTGGGGGATCTTAGATTACAAATTTGAAGAATTGTAAGGAAGAAGATGAATATGGTTGTTGAATAAAGTGGAGGAAACATCACAAATTTTGCCTCCCTCTCTGTGCCTCTCTGTTCTTTGCCCCTCTCATTTACACACATAAATGCATAAACAATTACAAACAGACACATGCAAATATTAACACAAACGACAAAATTTCTCACATCAAATTATTTTCTCTTATATCGGTATATTTTTACTCTAGACTTTTTCTGAGTGGTGATGTGATTGATGGCTTGAACTTGAGGTTGAGGAAACAATATTTATGTTGGTTGTGAATTTCAGATCGGACTATAAACAATTTTAACATGAATGAGATAAGAATTAATATACTTGCTACCTATTCGATGAAATGTATGAGAGGAGTTAAAACTCTCTAAGCTGCCCAAACTCATTTTGTGGTCCTACAACTATTTTTAGCCAAATCGGAACCCGAATTTAGAAGCTACTTGAAAAATCGAGAAGTAACAAGGTCCAATTTTCTTCACGATCAGGTGCCAACAAATTTTTTCGATGGTGGTGCCGCCACCGGTTTCTCCTATGGATATTTAATATCAAAACCTCCAAGAACTAAGAGGTTTAATCTACTTTCTAAGGGCATTTTGGGCTAAAAAAATAATATTTTGCTACGTCATCACAACTCTAACGTTTTAAAAAGGTAGAGGTTTTTTGTTAATTGTTTGTGTATTTGACTGTAATTTTACCAAACTATAGGATTAGTTTCGTAATTTGGACAAATTGTAGGAGAGGTAAATATAATTAACCCTTTCTATATCGAAAGTTAAAGCATGCACATTAATTTTGGACTAATATTTTTTTTAAACGATTGAACAATATTAATAACAATTAATTGTTAGCCAAATGACTTACATCATTTTGTGTCTCATGTAAGAACCATAAAGGAAAGGAGTCCTTCCATTTAACATCATGACAGAGACCAAGTGTAAAAGTAGTCAATTTATGACTTACTTTATTACTGCACTTTGAGTAGCAAAAATAAATTTACATGAACAAAAAAACTTGGCAAGACTAAGAATATTTGTGAGAATTATATTCAAATCCCTATCCTCAGTTTTTCCCTTTAATTAGCAAAGAAATAATAGATAATGCATCACTCTGCATTTCAATTACAACACACACCAGAAGTTGAGCTTTCAACAGAAGCAAAATGAATAGCTTCAGCTTCCAAGATTTTAACATCACGAACATAAACTTTGTGAATAGACTAGTTAGCTATAACTGATCTAGCAGAGTCCCCAGCAACTGCCCCAATACAAGATGTAGTTTTCAAGTGATGAACAAAAGCATCTATATTGATTTAATAAAACCAGTAGATGAACAAGCCCAGAACATATTCTTCTTAACCTGGACAGCAGGTGAACATGAAGTAGAGGATATCAACTCAAAATACACCAAACACTCTGAATTTACTTTTCCCACCACTTCACCTTCAGAACACCAGGATTGGTTAAACAAGTGCTTATTTCGGAAAGAGACTTCCAAACATGCCGTAGCAGAAACACACTAAAAGATAATAACATTAAAATTAGAAACATGAGAAAGATCAAGTAATGCTTCCGATCGAGACCAAAAGCTACGCTGAAACTCCTGCAAGTTAGGCCAATATACAGGAGAAATCTTCCATACATTCTGAACAAAAAGACAATTAAAAAATAAATGTTCTAATGTCTCCACATCCTCGTGACATCTAAGACACTGCACATCCAGCATCGAAAATCTTGCAACTAAAGCATTTTTAATAGAAAATGCACCAATCAAACATTTCCAAAGAAAATATTTGACTTTATTTTTAATAAGCAAACTCCACAAAGATTTTCACACTCTTTGTTGCTAAATAGAATAATTGAACTGAGGTATATCCTAAGTTCCTTCTTTTGCCCATCCCAAGTATTTCTGGCCAAAAAATATACAGACTTAACAGAATAGACTCTAGATTGTGTACAATACCAAACAATTCTAGTTAGTAGAAAAAGGAAATTTGGGGAATAATAGAAACATCTCCTTTTATGAAAATATCATTTAGCAAAGCTGGATTCCAAGAAGTTTCATGACTAGAAAGGAGTTTAGATACATAAATCAAGCACAACCATTAGGTTTTCTAGTCTATGGCTCAGAAGTAACACAAACAGGAAAGCAAGCATCTTCCCAAATTTTGATTTTACACCCATTACCAATCACATACTTAGAATCATTAGACACCAAACTAATAACAGAAACAAAACTTTTTCAAATATAGGAAGAAGAGGAAGATACAGTTGAATTTAATTAGAATAGAAGTATAAGAATAATACTTAGATTTTAATACTTTACTAATCAACAAATTTGGAAGAATGAAAATTCTCTAAGTTTTTTTTGTTCAAGAAGAGTAGAATTAAAAACACTAAAATTACTAAAACCAAGACCCCTACACCCTTCACTTGAGACAACTTTTCCTGACCAACCCAATGAAGTTTTGGCCCCCTAGACATACTCCCATCTCACCAGTAGAATTTAGCAACCAAAGATAACTCCTTACACACACTAATAGGAAGTTTAAGTAGGACATTACATACACACGTAGTGAAATTAAAAATAGTTTTTTATTAAAACTTCCCTACTAGCAGGGGACAACAACTTCTCCTTCCAATTATTTACCTTTCTTGAAAATTTATCTTTAACAAAAGAAAAAAAACTTGTTTATTGGTTTTTCTAGTAGACATAGGTAACCCAAAATATTTGATAGCACCTTTGTCTGAAATAACCCCTAACGGATTACACATTTGCATTTTAAATGAGAAGGAATATTCCTACTATAACCAACAACAAACTTGCCCAAATTAACAACTTGACCAGAATAGGATTCATATTTATTTAAAAGAAAAAGAATACAGTGACTCTCTTTCAAATCAGCTTTACAAAATAATAGAGTATTATCTGCAAAAAGAAAATGAGAAATACTAGATCCCCAACTAAATCTCAAACATGTTAACTTTTTATTATTACAAACCTCCATGTATTAAAAGATAACTAAGACTATTGGTACAAAGAAAAAAGTGATATGGAGACAAGGAAACCCCTTACCTAATACCTCCAGAAGGTCAGGTTGAATAATACCAGAAATTTGACCATTTAGTTTAAAAGAATATGTAACAGAACAAACAAACTTCATTACTGAAGAAATTCATTTGATTGAAAAAATTATCCTTTCCATTACTTTAGCCAAAAGGTATTAATTTTTTTTTATTAATACCTTTAGTTTTATTTTTGCCTTTTTTGAGTCGGAAAGTAATATGTAGACCTCATTTGAGAGAAAATTTTGTATTCAATTTTTTTATACATTTCATATGCCCACATACAACTAGATCATACAAAACGTAGCTCGTAAGAATAGGCTCATAATTGGTGCAACAGAAACTCATAATCAACTAAATTGGAACTCACATTTAATAAAACATACAACATTAACGTTACATTTTACACAACTTACCAATAGTTTGTTGAAATTGGTGAATGAGAAATTGATTTTAAGTTTAATGACCTTTGAATGGTACTCCCTTTGTTTCAAAATAACTGTCATATTTTCTTAGTGCACACGGATTATGGAAGCTATTAAATTGCATGTTTGCAAAAAGATAGTTCAAAGTGTCTAAATTACCCTTTTGCATTAATATTTCAACTACATAATCCTCCCTTCATTAATATGACAATAAGGATAAAAGTTAAAAAACATCATTTAATGTTTTATTGATTTTTTTAAAGCGACAGATAATATGAAACAAAATAAATTCTCTAAGGTGATAATTATTTTGAAAAGGAGGGAGCAATTTATTCACCAATTTAGTCCCTGTCTGATCATCTACTTTCCTATACATGAGTAAGACACTAATTCAAAGTGATAAATATGAATGTACATTAATTTGTTCAAGGAATTATTTTATAAACTACGTATGACATTAATTGGATGATCATTCATACATGTGTAAATCATGTTGTATACATTAATGAATTGCGGATTTATTAATGATGTATTTATAGTATTACACATTGATGCATTATAGATTTACATCCATAGATAATTAATGATGTGATCATTAATTATGAAGATTCATTCATGTGTCATTAATGTTGTATTCATGAATTGTGTGTATTCATGAACTACGAATATTCATAAATGTATTAATATTATGTCTATTCATTGGATCTAAAAAATATTATAAATAGGTGTGTCAAGGACTTGGAGTACACAAATTATATATCAAGTTCAGGAGTCTTCTTTCCATTCTTCATTCTTTTTTGATCTTCTACTCTTACTCTTGAGGTATAAGAATTGTGTTTTGTAAAGAGAAAGTTGAGAAATATTACAATTCGTAGACCTTGTTAAGTAGTTCAATTTATAATTGTGGAGTTGTTAAAATCCTAAAGGCGACTGTTCAAAATCCATTTATACCAAGTGACGGGCAGTTATACCTTAAGGATAAAAAAAAATTAATTTTTGGACAACAGCTATATCAATTTGTTTGTATTGATTGACTTCATTTTCATCTTATAAATAAGTATTTATATGTTTGCGCTTCATTGATAGCATATAATTATATTTAATCAAAGATTACAAGGAATAAAACTATTGTTTTTTTAACATGTCCCTTTGAGGACATTCGATGAAATTGGAACGATACGGAGATTGTTTTTCCAGTGTAGTTTGCTATCTATTATTGAGCTGCTCCCTTCTCTACTTGACTGAATTTAGAGGAAGATTGGAGATTTAAGACCCCGTCCTGTTGAAGTGCTCATAGTAGTCGACAACCCGCAAGACTCTTGGTTATTTAGTCAATTTGATATGTTCAACTCTAATAAAAAACTGTGCAAAGAGATTCAATCAAGAGTATCTTAGCAAGATTATCCTTAATTGTCATACCAATATGCATTTGTCCATGTTAATTAAGAAAACTTCCATTGAAGAATGAAACAAAAGAAATATAATAAAAATGCTTAATTAATTGCTTATAAATATTTCAACAAGGCAAGCACTTTTAGAATTAATTAGTGGTCGACTACTATAACATGAATAATGGAAGTAGAATAGAACCACCTGTGAATTACAACTATTAGACCAATAAACATATATATGGTAGTAATGGCTCTGGAACTGAGCAATTTTTCATTATTTTTTGAATTATATTTTGCAATAATTTCACTGTACTTTCTTCAATTATATTTTTATCAGATATACATCATATTCAAAAGTTTATACGATAATTATTATAGTAATATTTAAAATAATATCCTGATCATCATTGTCCAAACAGAAAAAATAGTTTCCTAAATCCTTATTTGTAGTTTTATAAATCAAAGTTAAGTCCGATTTTTTTTCCTTAGAGTCAAGCTCAAGAAATAGAATTAATGTCCTAGTCTAGTTTGTTCTTTACTAGTTTTATTGTAGTTGGAGTTAATTAGTATCCTAGTTGTTTTGTAGATTTGGATAGGATTTGATTTCCTGATTGTCAAGTTGAATTAGTTGATTCCTATACAGAAACTACGGCTATGAGTACCTATATGAGATACTATCTATCTATCTCTCTCTCTCTCTCTCTCTCTATATATATATATATATATATATATATTCATCGGTGATGATACGATGTTATGTGTGAGAATTAAAAAAAAAACATATCGCCTCCAGTAAATTTTTTGAGCCTTAAATTTGTTTCTTTGTTGCTACTTTGGTTAATTTGACATCACAACCCCACGGCTCTAATCATTTATTGCTTTACTACCTATTCGTTCATTCAAATATCAAACAAATCTTTGACTTTGTTTCGTTTAATTAAAGCAATTTTTGGAGTATTCAAATTGGTATCAGAGCTAGCTTTGTTTGAGAAGTCAAGGCAGAAAATAATAATAATGTCATCTGTGTAGTTCCAAAACTCATAGGAAAAAAGGATTACAACTTTTGAAAAACTCAGATGGAGACCTATCTTCAGGCACATAGTTTATATGGGTATGTTCTTCAAGAAATTGAAGAGAACTCCAACACCAATACAAAGAGGAGAGCGAGTTTGGCATTGTGTACAAACAAATTCATCAACCCGTTAATGTGTCAATTTTTGGCAAAATTGCAAACGCCAAAGCCGCAAAGTAGGTATAGGATATTTTGGCAAAGACACACCGTGGAGTTGATCGAGTCTAACAAAAAAATTGTTGATATTGAAGAAAAAATTTGAGTTTATCACTACAGAAAATTTAGAAACGATTGAATCTTATTTTTTTCGGGTGACGGATATCAAGAATGAGATGGCTTTAAATAGCCATGATCTCATTGATGAGGTGTTTGTTGAGAAAATTATCAATACGCTTCCCATAAAATTTGATCATGTGGTAGCGGTGATTCAAGAGACAAAAAATTTGTCAAATTTGAGCCCTGAAGATTTGCAGGGTTTGTTAATTCTTCACGAATAGGAAGCTGGACAATGGTATAGAAAAGAAGGCAGTTGAATTACAAGTGAAGACAGATAAGGCAAAAGAGAAGGGCGAAGAGTCAAACCAGCTGAATCAAAAATTCTGAGGACGTGGAAGAGGTCGTGGAGGCAGACGTAATTTTAGAGACCATGGTAGAGGTAATTTTTATTATCAGTGAAGAGATAATAATCATGGTCCAAATAATGAGAAAAATTATAATGTTGACAAACGTAAATACAATGCCATAATTGTCGAAAATTTGATCATTAAAAATTTGAATATTGGTCAAATAAATATGATAACAGAGATGTGCATGCTAAAATGGCTGAAAATAATAGTGAAAAAGATGAGATAATTTTGCTATCTAGTTCTGGATCTGAAGAAAATAAAAAGAATAATTGGTTCATTAATTCTGGGTGTAGTAATCATATGTGTGGAAATAAGGATATGTTTTCTGAATTGGATGAATCTTTTAGATCTTATGTTAAATTTGGAAATAATGAAAAGGTTCTTGTTTTGGTAAAAGGAAAATTGGTATTACTTTGAAAAATAGATCTACTAATTTTGCTTTGTCATCAACTTCTTTCTTATTGCATTTGGAACATGAGCAAAAGCAAGACAACTAAACCTAGAAGGGGTATGATTTGCGTTTCAAATATGGTGTTGGTACTATTAGTGATGATCGTTGGGACTAATTGTAAAAGTAAATATGAATCATAGTAGTTTGTGGCCTATTTCTCTAAATTGTGGTGATTTATCTTGCTTTACAAAAATCTTGATGAATTTTGATGACTTGATTGTGGCACGTGCATTTTGGTCATTTGAATTTTGACAGTCTAAATTTTCTTGCAAGGAGAAATATGGTTTATGGATTGTCTACCATTGATTTTTCAAAAAAGCACTGTGAGTCTTGTAATATGGGAAATAAACATAGAAATTCTTTTCCTAAAGGCAAGGTTTGGAGGGCTAAGAAACTTTTGGAATTAATTCATTCGGATTTGTGTTTGGTTAAGATTCCTTCAAATGGTGGTTGCAAATGTGTTGTCACTTTTATTGACCATTTTAGCAGGAACACTTGGCTTTATTTTTTGAAAAAAAATTTTAATGCATGTGATGTTTTCAAAAGTTTTAAAGTGTATGTGGACCACAAAAGCAAAGTGGATACTTAATTAAAATTTTGAAAACTGATAGAGGCACTGAATTTACTGTCCGTGATGATTTTTTGGAGAAATATGGTATTAGACACGAAATGACTGCTAGATACACTCAGCAAAATGGTGTGGTTGAGAGAAAAAAATGGAACTGTGATGGATATGGTGGGATCCATGATGCATGCTAAAAATATACCTAAAGGTTTTTGGACAGAAACTGTTTCTTATTCATTTTATGTATCTAACAGGTGTGCTACACGGTGTAATAATAGGAAGATACTGCAATAGGTTTGACTGGTAAGAAACCAAATATTTCTCATTTAAAGATATTTAGTTGTCTTGCTTTTGCTCATGTTCCAAATGCAATAAGAAAGAAGTTGGATGACAAAGCAAAAAAATGTGTGTTTGTTGGCTATGGTCATGAGACAAAGGGATATAAGTTATTTAATTTGGATACTGGAAAGATGATTGTTAGTAAGGGTGTTACTTTTGATGAGCAAGGTTTTCTATGAGATTGGTCCAAGAAAATGCCAGATTCTTCACTAGCACTCCATTAATGCCAACAGTTATGGAAGTAGTGTTGTCCACGGTTCCGACTTCGGAACCAAAATCGGAACTGTCCAATCCGGTTCTAAGAACTGAAACCAGAATCACATACAAGGTTCAGATTCCAGTTCACTATTTTTTGTTCCCGGAATCGGATAAATTAAAAAAAACCTAAAGGGTCAAATTCAAAATAACCGTTGGTGTTGCTGTCACAGTAGACACACCAACAGTTACTTGACCGTTGGAATTCTTCACTCAATGTTGGCTTATGGTCGTTTCTAATGGCCATAAGTTGTTTCCTTCCTTTTAAAAAAAAAAAAAAAAAATTCCCAAATTCATCTATAAATATCCATTCTCTTACCATTTTCAACACACAATTCTCTTAACTCAATCCCCCGCATTCTCTCAAATACTCTCAATTTTTTCATAATCTCTAATATTATTTATCAGTTTATATTTATTGTCTATATACTATATACAATTTATAATTTCAATTCATTTATTATTATATTATTTTCAAGTGTCATTTATTTTCTCTAATTTTCATAAATTCTATTAGTTATTTTTTATAATAATTATTTTTCAAAACTTCAAATTACTATTTTCTAATGGATAGTCAAAATTCCAATTTAATTTTTATTAATCTTGGAGATGATGTTGAAATAACTCCCGATTCCAGAAGTAAATCGTCAAAGCCTCCTATTTCTAAGGTTCTAAAGGTTGAAATGTTTACGAAAAATTTTACAAAAAAAATTAGATAACAAAGGTAATCCTACTAATGCAGTGTGTAATTATTGCAAGACTAGCTACAGTTGGAAAAAAGGGAGCGGATACGGAACAATAGTGAAACACTTGACAAAGGAACATCCGACGGAATTCGGTATTGACAAGACGCATTCTCAAATATCCGGGTACGCATCTTCATCCTCTAATCCTATATTTAAATTTTCTGATCAATAATATAAAACTGGATTATTTAATTTTGTTTGATGGAGAACATTTACTATTTACTTTTGGTGAAAAAAAGAAATATGTACATTTTCAACAAACGTATGTGAATCCACAAGTTAAACGTATGCCTAGAACAACTTTTACACGTGAAATTTCAAAATATTATAAAGAAGAAAAAAGATTTTGGTAGATATTTTTTCAAAGTTAGAAGGTCGTATTTCAATTTGTAGTGATATTTGGAGTGATCATTGGAATAGAAATTCTTATATGGGTGTAACTGCTCATTGGATTATGCAAAAAAGGATAATTGCTTTTTGTATATTTAATGAAAGTCAAACAACCATAAATATAAGTAATATGATTAAAGAGATTTTAGACAAATATGGCTTAGTAAATAAAATTTTTTCAATTGGTTTTGATAATGGAGATTTAAAAATTTATTGTGAACCACAAATAGGTTGTAAATTTTTTTCATATTAGGTGTGCATGTCACATTTTAAATTTAAGTGTTCAAGATGGTTTGAGAACACTTAATGCCTCAGTTGAGTAGGCCACCTATTAAGGATGGAATTAGTTACCTAATTGGCCATTCAAAAATAATGAAAGAATGGGCTAAATTTTGTATTGAGAAAGGAAGGAAATTAAAAAATTTGTTCATGATGTTCCTATTCGTTGGAACTCAACTTATGATTTACTTAATAATTCTTTAAAATATAATGAATTATTATGCGAATTTTTAGAAACAGATATCCTAGTAATTTTGACTTGCATCCCAGACTATGGGAAACTTGTAGAAAAATGGTAGAAGTTTTGCATGTTTTTAAAACTGCTACTTGTACTTTATCCGGTGTTTATATTCCTACATCTCATTTATTTATATCCCAAGAGTATGATATAGTTAGTATTTTAGAAAATAGTGTAAATGACATTATTTTGCAAAGTGTTGTTATTGATATGTTATAAAATGGGCTTAATTATTGTTATTGTAATACCCTACTTTTCTGATTATTTCACACATTTTCGTATTTGATTTTATACTTTTAAATACTCATTAACTTATTCCTTTCAAATATTAAATAATCATTTTACCCTTTTTAAATATTTTCTAAAATTTTCGGGTCAAAGTATAATTTTACAAAACTTTAGGGACTAAAGTGCAAATATTAAAAATCTTTTAAAACACCGTCTCGAAATCTCCTGATTCATTTTCCTTTTGCTTCTCCAAGTAACCTCCAGAGCTAAATTTACTTTTAAACTCCATCATCCAATTCTTCAAATTCTATCTTTAGTTTGAAATTTTACTCCCAAATCAAATTGGTGATTCAGGAATTCTCGTAGACCTTTAATCCAACTGCAAAAGTAAGTTTTACTTCCAGATCTGTATGATTTTTATGTTAAATTCCAAATTCCTCAGGAAAGTAATTTGTTTAATTTTGTTGTTTATGAATTGATTTGATTACCAAATATGTTTATGAGCTATTGGGACTAGATTTATGGTTTGAAATGACTTTTTAACTATTGTTTTTGTGAGATTTGAATTAGGGTTTTGAAAATTCTTATAGACCTAGTGAGATATTTGAAATTTTAAACCCTAATTCTTAGATTTTTATCTTATTTTCACAAATTTAAGTCAATCCTTACTTAATTGTGTTCAATTAATGACTAATTTGAGAATTTAGGTAATGCCCAAAAGTAAATCCCTATCTCGATTTTTATCCTAATGGTCTAACACTCTCCTGGTTTAGGTGATTCGAGATTAGAGTTTTAGACCATCAAAATTAGGATACGTCTACGAAATCGATTTTCGAGGTAAGTAACGTTTACACCTTTTATATGATTGGTATTGTAATCATAGAATAATTGGTATTAAGGTAAGTATATTTATTTCGATTAATATTTATAAGGTAAGTACGTTTATAAATTATATGTTTGTTATGTAATGTATCAATTGTTCATTATTGTACTATGTGTTAATGAATGATTACCGTGAAGAGCTCAATGGGTCACTTTAGTGGATTTGGCTATGAGTAAGCGAATGAAATGATATATTGAGTACTCTGCTTCATATACACATAAATGTTATACCCAGTCTATCGGGAAGACAAGTGATAGACACTCTATTATGCCTTGTCTACTCGGGTGGATAATAGGTAGACGGGGATCCAGTGTTGGGAAGATTTTTGTGAACCATGAGCTCCTTAATTGACATTTGTATTTTAATTATTGGAAATGTCTCGTATATTGTTTCCTATATTGATTGTATACATGTTATCTATAATTGGGTTTAAATGTTATTTACTAAGCACGATGTGCTTACTCCGTTATTATTATTTCTCCTATGTTTGCAGTTGAGGACTAACAAGAGACGTTAGCAGGTCCTGAGTCGAGTGCTGATCAGGGAGGGGATTATAGTACAAACCCCAGTTATTGGAGATAGAGTTTTTCTGTTTACCGTCCTAGTGTGAGGTTGGTTTTTATGCTTGGGCCTGTGTGCCTATGGACTTGTTAGATTTGTCTTGTGATCGAATTTTTGACTGTTGTGGGATTGTGGTATAAGTTTGTATATTATAAATGATTTGGTTATTGTGGATTGTTATGGATATGGCTGTTGAATATACTTTGTGGTCTTGTATTGGTTGATTTTGAAGTTTAACGACAGGTATTGTGGTTTGTATATTGCTCTTGTACTGTGCCTTGCATGCTTGGGGTGATCCCAAGGTGCGGCGTGTCATTGTCCCGTTTTGGGGGCGTGACAGTTATCATATTCCACCTATTTATTTAGTTGCTTTTGTTTAGATCCTCGTGTTAAAATTGATGGTTTGATGCAATATTTGGAAGCATATTATACTATAAAAAATAAAATGTCAGAATATATTGTGGATCCAATTAAAATTGTTGAAATTACTAAAGAGTATATTCGTACATTATATAGTGATTATTAAACTTAAATTCTGCATACTCATGCCGGTAGTAGTGATAATAGTGCTAGTAGTAGTCCACGGAATACTACTAGTACTACTAGTACTATAAATATCTCCCCGTCTAAAAAAATATTACATACTTTGAAAAGGTCAAGAGACGGCACTAGTGTGTAGTACGGAACTTGATATTTATCTAACTACTTCTTTTGAGTTCCAAGATGATGATAGCCATGAGCAAGTGGAAGACAAAGAATTCTCAGTACTGGAATAGTGGGGTAATAAGTCAAAGGTTTATCGCATCCTTTCTCTTATTGCAAAGTAGATTTTAGCAACATTGGCATCAACTGTAGAGGTCAAACAAGCTTTCAGTGCAGGTGGGCGCATTTTGGAAGAGAGACGATATCAATTGATCCCCGACCATTTGGAGATTCAAGCATTATTAGCGGATTGGTACGATGCGTGTATAAAGGATCGGGAGATTGAGATTAAGACCGAAACAGATATGAACAAGAGTGATAAGAGTACCATAATCGCTTCTTCAAGTGGAACAAATTTGGATGTTGAAGAAATTCTTAATGACTTTAGCGTATTGTAGTCCTATAGGCCAATGTAATTAATACATTTAAATTTTCTTTAAATTATTTTTTAGTTAGATTAGTCAAAAATGTATCTTACATACTTCAATTTTTATTGTTTCAATAAATAATTCAATAGTATACTTTTTTTTTTCTAAAAACAAAATCTACAATTGACATATAAATAAAATATAATTTTTTGTTTCTCATATTAACTTGTATTACAATTTTTTTATTTTTTTTTAAAATTAGAAATCGAAGCCGGGATCAGAACCGGCCGGAACCGAAAACGGATCTCACAGTTTCGATTCTGATTCTACCTTTTCTTCAAATCGGAACCGGTGGTTCCGAAACCGTAGACATCACTATATGGAAGAAGAGGGTAATGAACCGCTATCTAATTCACAACCAACTCTTGGAGGGTTATCTAGTCGCCCACAGCGACAACGACATTTGCTATCCCACTTGCAAGATTATATTGTTAACAACGATAATGATTTATCTGATAAAGATGTTGTAAATTTTGTTTTGTTTGCGGATTGTGATCCAATTTCTTTTGAGGAGGCTGTTCAAGGAGATCATTGGAGCCAAGCAATGGATGATGAAATTCAAGTACACCATTGAGAAGAATAACACATAGGAGTCAAAAAATCTATCAGCTGGAACGAAGGCCGTTAGAGTCAAATGGGTGTACAAGACGCTGTACAAGCCAACTGGAGAGGTGGATCGCTTCAAAGCGAGAATGGTAATCTAAGGATACAAACAAAAGGCATATATTGACTACTTTAAGGTCTTTGCGCCTATTGCAAGACTTGACACCGTTAGAATGATTATTTCTCTTGTTGCAAATAATTCTTGGAAAATTTATCAAATAGACGTAAACTCTGTCTTTTTAAATGGTGTCCTTGAAGAGGAAGTGCATGTTGAGCAACCTACAGGTTACATCAAAAGAGGCTAAAAAAATAAAGTCTACAAATTAAAGAAGGCACTTTATGGTTTGAAGCAAGCTCCTTAGCTTGGTCTACTTGTATTGATTCTTATTTTGTTGAGTATGGTTTTGTTAAATATCCATATAAGCATACCTTGTATATTAAATTTAATCCTGGTGGTGATAGTCTTGCTAAAATTGTATGCTTATATGTAGATAATCTAATTTTTACTAGAAATAATCCCAAGTTAGTTTGTTAGTTTAGTGAGACTATGATTAGTCATTTTGAGATGACTGATTAATGTCATATTTTCTTGGCATTGAGGTTACTCAAACAAATGGTAGAATATTTATTTCACAAAATAAGTATGACAGTGATATTTTGAAGAAATTCAAGATGAACACTGCTAAGCCAATTATGACTCCTGTAGAAAAGCCGAAGTTGACAAAAGATGGCACCGGTGAGTTTGTTGATGCAACAAATTTTAGAAGATTGGTTGGAAGTGTAAGATACTTGACTTCTACAAGGCCCGACATTACTTTTGGTGTTAGGTTAATTAATAGATTCATGGAGTCCCTGTCTTAATCACATTTGCAAGTAGCCAAGAGGATTTTGAGATAAATTAAAGGTAAACAATCTGATAGTATCTATTATTCGTATTCTAATGACTCTAGACTAGTTGGATATATAGATAGTGAGGCACCATTGGGCTGCTAATATGATGCACAGAAGGAGTACTTTCGGGTATGCATTTCACTTGGGAAATGGTGTGTTTTCTTGGTCATCTAAGAAGCAACAAGTTGTGGCATTGTCCACAACTGAAGCTGAATACATGGTGGCGACAAATAGTGCTATGCTAGCACTATATGCTTGGATTTTTGCAACACAAGCAAGATGAATCTACTAAGATATTTTGTGATAGCAAGTCAGCGATTGAATTGTTAAAAAATCCAGTGTTTCATGGATGGTGCAAGCACATTAATATCAAATATCACTTCATTCGAGAGTTGGTTCTAGACAAAGAAATTGTCATGGATTATTGTAAAATTGAGGATCAAGTGGCGAATATTTTCACAAGACGATAGAAGGTGAAATCTGTGATGAAGTTAAAAAAGATGCTCCGTATAGTCAAGTTTAAAGATTTTGATTTAAGGGAGACATTGTAGTTTTATAAATCAAAGTTAAGTCAGATTTTATTTCCTTAGAGTCGCAGGTTCAATCACTAGAATTAATATCCTAGTCTAGTTTCTTCTTTACTAGTTTTATTGTAATCGGAGTTAATTAGTATCCTAGTTGTTTTCTGTATTTGGATAGGATTGGTTTCCTGATTGTTAGGCTTAATTAGTTGATTCCTCTACGGAAACTACGGCTATGAGTACCTATATATATATATTCATCGATGATGATACGATGTTATGTGCGGGGATAAAAAAAAATTCGTATTGCCTCCAGTAAACTTTTTGAGCCTTAAATTTATTTCTTTGTTGCTCTTTGGTTAATTTAACATTACAACCCCACGGTTCTAATTCTTTATTGCTTTATTGCCGATTCGTTCGTTTCAAATATCAAACAAATCTTTTGACTTTGTTTCATTTGATTAAAACAATTTTTGGAGTATTCATTATTCAAATCAAGACTAGAATGTTTTGGGCAGCACTAGGCATAGCAGTCCCAGTGGCAGCCCCAATGGGGTAGGTCTCGATCCCGCCATCAATAGTCGCATGTCTCCCTGGTTGCCCGATTCCAAGGCCGGGCGTGACCGACATTTGATAAGCCCCAGTGGGGTGTTGAGAGGCACCCGCAGCTGTATAAGCATGTGACGCGTTAGTAGTATTTGTTTCATTTGCATGCCTAACCGCGGCATTGTGCTTGTTGCATTCAGCCTGGTTGATTCTCTCTTCTTTCCTCTCCGTTGACATTTGCTTCTCGGCTGGATTCTGTGCGTTTGCATGATCGAGCTGTTCATAATTAAAATTGCAATTTATGAAGAGAAGGCTCGGCACAATAGTAAAAAATGTCATCGTGCAATTTAAGTAACAATATTTTTTTTGTTACTTTATTATTTTGTAGATCACAAATATACACTAATTTTATTACACTACACTCAAATATAAGTTATGAAAACGTTGTAATCTCCATTTGTAATTACAAATAACTCTCGTGACTCATATTTTAATTTTTATAATTTGTATTAACAATCACAAATACTCATTTTTTTTCAGTAGTATCGTGAAAATTCTTCTCGTAAAATTACAACGTTAGACTACATACCATAAACTTAAGTGATCTGACTCTTTCCTCAAATCTGTCCCCGTAAAACAGAATCTTTTGTGCACTAGATTTATCTTTATTCCATGATCTAAGATGGTTTAAGCAAAGAAGTGTGTGGCCGAAGGAATTTAATAATCAAAATATTACTCTAGTCCAAATATGAGAATATGATTTTGGCATAAGTTATTTATCATTTCAAGTTCTTCCAAAAGGGCCTCAAGAGGAAAACTTTCATTCGACAGTTAAAATGGAAGGATCCAAAAATGATTGTGTCACACAAAGTTTTATACTAGCATTCTCGTCCATATATACATGCTTAAGACTTAACATGTGAAAAATTTCACGAACTTTCATGTAGAATTTCAATTACAAAATTCTATGCAAAATATGAAAAAGGCTTGCAAAAGAAACAACAAAATTTAATATATCATTCATTTTCATTTTAATTGTCCATTTTGATCGGTGCATAATAATTAAAAACAATTATTATATTATATTAATTTTACAAAAAAATAATTCAAAATGATTAAATTACCTTTTTATATTAATATCTCTAATGGTTAATTTTTTTCCTCGCACTAAAGATGAAAATTCAAAAAATATCATTTAACATTTTTTTAATATTTTAAAGAAATAAATAACTTGGCACACGACAAATTTAATGATACTTTTTTGATTCACACGGTTCGTGCCGATTTCGCATCAAGTTTTTTCTATGTGCCGTACTCCCTTGTATTCGCAAGATCTTTACTTTGGATATCCGTATAACCATCGAAGGTTGTTGAAGTGACTAATTCCTGGAAATTACAAAGCAGGGAAGCGATTCGGTAATTAAACCTTCATGAATCCATTTTTGTTCTTTCATTCCAGGTAAAGCCATCTACATCTAGAAAGCCGTATGCTTTGTAAGAAGCTTGTACAGTTTGCGAGTGAAGGGGTTCAAGAATCAGTTTTGCCTACTTGATCCCTTTCGAAATACAAAGATGGGAATCGGTGAAATTTCTGTATGATTGAAAAAGTATGATTCATATAATGTATTACTCCATTCGAATTGTAACATGTATTTAAAAATTCTATAAAGATAAATTATAAAACAAGCTTAAACTATTATAGGTCTAATTTTGCCTTATGCCATGCGAACAGGCATCGATGTCAGTATAGGCAGGCCCATTTCTCCTTAAGGGACTAATCGATGAAGGAGGAATCGAACCAAATCGGACTCAGCATATTATTATACACAAACAATAAAACAATACAAAGTCAGAAACCATATACAATATATATATACAATACATATATACAATATCAATTCACCACTGTCTCTCTAGCTTTCTCTCTAACTAAAGCTGAATCAATATTGTCTAAAAATAATAGATAAAATAAAACATAGGAGTAACTTTCTCTCTTTAATTAAAATTGAATTAACATTATCTAAAATAACAGATAAAACATAGGGAGTGATACTGTCGTAGTATAACCTTCTCTTGCACGACGGCCTTGGTTTTCTCCAATCCGAACTTGGCCGAGGCGGCAATATTGGCTGCTCTCTCCTTGATAGCCTGCATTTTTTTCATTATCTTTTTTTTTGCTATCAAATTCATTTTGGTGCTAATTCAATTTAAATAGATTATGGAAGGAACACTTGAAATCTTGATATTGTGGGTTTCAAACACGTGTCCACTAGGGTGCCATTCTTGGCTGTCTGTATTTTACAGTTATTTGTCCTAGCCAATCAATTTTCTTAATTTTGGCTTGCTTGGCTACTTGCTCTTCTCGAGCTAATTGTTGTTGATCCAGCAATTAAAGTAAGACTGTTAATTTTTCAAATGGGACGATAATTTGACATGAAATTAATAAATTGAGATTGAGTTTTATCAAGTTTAAGCTGTAAACGGATTTGACCTACTTATGACATAAAAATAAATGGCCAAGTTAAGTTTGATCGCGATTAATCAAATAACTTAAAAATTTAAGATTGACTAAAGGTTTTGATATTGTTAATATGATCTTCAAAATTATTGATGGATTAGTTTTTTGATCACATATAACTTGGTCTCCTACTATCTCTTACGGTGAGGAAAACAATTAGATATTTTTGTAACTATTATATTTGTACAAAAATACTCTATTAGAATAGCTACAAGTATCACTGAATTGTTTAAATAATCTCATTTTGACTCTTTTATTAAACAATAATTTAATTAACCAACGCAAATAAAACTTATATTTGAAACTAACATATAACAAAAATACTAGTAGTAAATATAATTTGTTAGTTATTAATACACTAATTACCACTTTATAAGTTAAAAAGAATGAGAAAAGATAGATTTTTTTTTTTTGTGTTACTTGTTATAGTAATTCTATAATTCCACAAATTTATAAAACGGTTAGTAAAATTTACATATATTAAATGGGTTAAACACGACATGATACTAAGCAGATACAAATCCATCATTAATTAAATAAAATTAGCAATTAAATTAAAATTTCCCAATTCAAACACAACCGTACACAACATAATTATTTGCAATGTCACTTAACAACCCTAAATTAAAGTAAGAGAAGCCTAATAATCCCGCTAGAAACAATTGCGCATTACTTCAAAAACTTATACCTTAATACAAAATATTATACAGTACAATATTCTATTACAACTCTGGATTGTAGAATTTTCAAAGTTAGAAACCAATTTCTAGGACATAATGATGCAAATACTTTTTCTAAACTTTTTCTAAGCCATAATAGCACCACACACTGATTTCTATGCTTCAAATGCTGAAGCATAAGCCAACTTAATTTTGACTAGAAACAACTTGAGAGCTGATCTATGATCAATCCATCCATTTGAATTTTTTTCAGAAGAGCAGCATATATAAAGCCGTCCAATTAATTTAGGCACCAACTTCGTAGTTTGTACTTTCTCATATTTCACACCATAAAAGATTCTTTCCTACATGTAGGCATGTAATGTATAATACTAACAGCAACCCTTACAAACTTTGCTACACTATTTTTTCACTACTTCAACAGTCCAACCACATAACAACACAATTCTCTAGTCATATTAACTACAAGCCAGCTTTCGAATAATTAAGTAGAACCACACTCATAACCAGTCCTCCTAGCTCCCCCAGCGACGTCCATGGAGTCTTCAACTCCAGCTCTTTCCTCCCAATCTCTCTCATGCTCTTCGTCCGGGTCCCGGATCGGCTGTCGGCCCGGATGAAGAACAGTGGTTCTTCCACTCCGGTGTTAACTCCGGCGGGATATTGCGACCCAATGAAATTATATACAAAACTAATCAACTAATTCACTTAACAAAATCTTATTAAATCAATAACCTCTAGACGTTCTAGTGACATATTAATTGACTTTTAAGATTTCGCTATCTTAAATTGTTCTAGTGACATATTAATTGACGAAAATAGGGACATGGCAATAATTTTTCTATCAATTTTGTATAAATATACATTAACAAAAAAGATAGTTGTAGCTGGTGTGTGTCTACAAATATACGCACACTTGTAATTTGGGGTTTCCTTATTAGAACTAAATTTTATTCAATAGAAAAGTAATAAAAATTTATACTACACAAAATTATCTAGAGAAATAAACAAAACAAAAATTACATGAAAAGAAAATGTTCAACGTCATTAATTAATATTTTGCTCTTTGCTCAAAGATTTCTCTTGACCAATAAACTAATGGCTTCTTACGAATGCTTATAATTAGTTATAATTAATTCAGAAACCCAAAAGCTAAAGAGTTTTTTTGTTTTGTTTTGTTAGTATTTAAAGAAGATGATTTGAAAAAACAAAGACATCATGCTGCTCTTATAAACCGGTTTTAATTTTTAAAATATGACAAACAATTTATTTTAATTCTTTTAAACAAAATTTCAAGATCAATTTCTGCTTCAATTTCAACTTAGTTAATTACGAATGTAATATATTTCAACTATATAAAACAAAGTATCCATGATAAGTAGCTCTAAATAAATTAATTAGGGATTAACCTTACCTACACATACAAAAAAAATTTCTATATTATCGAGTATAAATACATATTATATATATAAAAATAATATTTAAATTTTAAGTAATTTACATGTATTCACACTTAACGATCTTCTAAAGTGGCCTTAGTCTTTTCCATACCGGCCTTTGCCGAAGGAGCTACATCGGTCGCGGCTTCCTTTGCTTTCTGCATATTCTTTAATGTTGCTAATTAAATTCCTGATTATTTTGTACTGCTGCGTTAATTTATAACTTTGTATGATGTTAATTATGTTTATATATGGGTTTTTAGACAGGAAATGGAATTGAAGGAAGGTGCCATGTTGACGGCCATGTTAGTATATGCCCAAAAGCGAATTTGTTTTAGGGATAAATTATACTTTTATATTTATGTATATTTTGTAATATGGCATTTTCGAATAAAATATATATATGTGAAAATCATAAAGGGTTATGGTGTAATTATATTTTCTCGTTCGTGTATATCCCTAATCGTAGTGTATACTAGTAGATTAGCACATAAATGTATGTGGGTGCTTATTGAGAATAAGTGCATCGGATTGACCGGCTAAGAGTATTCCACACGAATTATTATTTAAATGCTAGTGGATTATCTTCTTTGTGATAGTAGTGTAATGGTCGTTTGATTTGAGATCATGAGTTTATCTTGGTTGTGGATTAATATTCTTTGACTCTATCAGTCGTTACTCTTAGTGACTCGCACATACGGTAGAGTTCGGGTATAATATGAATCATGATAAAATAAAATTTGTTCATGATATTCCTAATCGTTGGAACTCAACTTATGATTTACTTAATAATTCTTTAAAATATAATGATTTATTATGCAAATTTTTTAGAAACAGATATCCTAGTAATTTTGACTTGCATCCTAGACTATGGGAAACTTGTTGAAAAATGGTAGAAGTTTTGCATATTTTTAAAACTGCTACTTTTACTTTATCTGGTATTTATATTCCTGCATCTCATTTATTTATGTCCCAAGCATATGATATAGTTAGTGTTTTAGCAAATAGTGTAAATGATATTATTTTGCAAAGTGCTGTTATTGATATGTTATAAAAATGGCTTAATTATTGTTATCATATTCCACCTATTTATTTAGTTGCTTTTGTTTTAGATCCTCGTATTAAAATTGATGGTTCGATGCAATATTTAGAAGCATATTATACTATAATAAATAAAATGTCAGAATATATTGTTCTTAAAAACAACGTAGTGGATCCAATTAAAATTGTTGAAATGACTAAAGAGTATATTCGTACATTAGATAATGATTATTAAACTTAAATTCTGCATACTCATGCCGGTAGTAGTGATAATAGTGCTAGTAGTAGTCCATGGAATACTACTAGTACTACTAGTACTCTAAATATCCCCCCGTCTAAAAAAATATTACATACTTTGAAAAGGTCAAGGACGGCACTAGTAGTATGGAACTTGATATTTATCTAACTATTTCTTTATTCTGAGTTCCAAGATGATGATAACCAGGAGCAAGTGGAAGACAAAGAATTCTCAGTACTGGAATAGTGGGGTAATAAGTCAAAGGTTTACCCCATCCTAAATCTTATTGCAAAGCAGATTTTAGCAACATCAGCATCAACTGTAGCGGTCGAACAAGTTTTCAGTGCGGGTGGGAGCATTTTGGAAGAGAGATGATATCAATTGAGCCCCGACCATTTGGAGATTCAAGCATTATTAGCATATTGGTACGATGCGAGTATAAGGGATCGGGAGATCGAGATTAAGACCGAAGTAGATATGAACAAGAGTGATAAGAGTACTATAATTGCTTCTTCAAGTGGAACAAATTCGGATATTGAAGAAATTCTTAATGACTTTAGCCTATTGTAGTCTTGTAGGTCAATGTAATTAATACATTTAATTTTTATTTAAATTATTTTTTAGTTAGATTAGTCAAAATGTATCTTTACTTCAATTTTTAATGGTTCAATAAATAATTCAATACATCTAGTATACTTTCTTTTCTTTTTTTTTCTAAAAACAAAATCTACAATTGACATATCAATAAAATATAATTTTTTGTTTCTCATATTAACTTGTATTACAATTTGTTTATTTTTTTTTTTAAAAATTAGAAATTGAAACCGGGATTAGAACCGGCAGGATCCGGAACCGGAACCGGTTCTCACAGTTTCGGCTCCGGTTCTACCTTTTCTCGAAATCGAAACCGGCGGTTCCGAAACCGTGGACATCATTATATGGAAGAAGAGAGTAATGAACAGCTATCTAATTCACAACCAACTCTTGGAGGGTAATCTAGTCGCCCACAGCGACAACGACATTTGCTATCCCACTTGCTAGATTATATTGTTAACAACGATAATGATTTATCTGATAAAGATGTTGTAAATTTTGTTTTGTTTGCGGATTGTGATCCAATTTCTTTTGAGGAGACTGTTCAAGGTGATCGTTGGAGCCAAGCAATGGATGATGAAATTCAAGCCATTGAGAAGAATAACACGTAGTGAGTCGACAAAACTATCAGCTGGAAAGAAGGCCGTTAGAGTCAAATGGGTGTAGAAGACGAAGTACAAGCCAACTGGAGAGGTGGATCGCTTCAAAGCGAGATTGGTAGTCTAAGAATACAAACAAAAGGCAGATATTGACTACTTTAAGGTTTTTGCACCTATTGCAAAACTTGAAATTGTTGGAATGATTATTTCTCTTGTTGCAAATAATTCTTGAAAAATTTATCAAATAGACGTAAACTCTGTCTTTTTAAATGGTGTCCTTGAAGAGGAAGTGCATGTTGAGCAACCTACAGGTTACATCAAAAGAGGCTAAAAAAATAAAGTCAACAAATTAAAGAAGGCACTTTATGGTTTGAAACACGCTCCTCAACTTGGTATACTTGTATTGATTCTTATTTTGTTGAGTATGGTTTTGTTAAATATCCATATGAGCATATCTTGTATATTAAATTTAATCCTGGTGGTGATAATCTTATTGTATGCTTATATATAGATGAGATGAAAATCTAATTTTTACTAGAAATAATCCCAAGTTAATTTGTTAGTTTAGTGAGACTATGATTAGTCATTTTGAGATGACTGATTTGAGATTAATTTATTCTCTAGTCATATTAACTACAAGCCAGCTTTCTAATAATTAAGTAGAACCACACTCATAACCAGTCCTCCTAGCTCCCCCAGCGACGTCCATGGAGCCTTGAACTCCAGCTCTTTCCTCCCAATCTCTCTCATGCTCTTCGTCCGGGTCCCGGATCGGCTGTCGGCCCGGATGAAGAGCAGTGGTTCTTCCACTCCGGTGTTAATTCCGGCGGGATATTGTGACCCAATGAAATTATATATCAAACAAAAAACACAATTCAAAACTAATCAACTAATTCACTTAACAAAATCTTTTTAAATTAATAACCTCTAGACGTTCTAGTGACATATTAATTGACTTTTAAGATTTCGCTATCTTAAATTGTTCTAGTGACATATTAATTGACGAAAAGAGGGACATGGCAATAATTTGTTCTATCAATTTTGTATAAATATACATTAACAAAAAATAGTTCTAGCTGGTGTGTGTCTACAAAAATACACACACTTGTAATTTGGGGTTTCCTTATTAGAACTAAATTTTATTCAATAGAAAAGTAATAAAAATTTATAGTACACAAAATTATCTAGAGAAATAAACAAAACAAAAATTACATGAAAAGAAAATGTTCAACGTCATTAATTAATATTTTGCTCTTTGCTCAAAGATTTCTCTTGACCAATAAACTAATAGCTTCTTACAAATGCTTATAATTAGTTATAATTAATTAAGAAACCCATAAGCTAAAGAGTTTTTTTTTTTTTTTCAGTATTTAAAGAAGTTGATTTGAAAAAACAAAGACATCATGCTGCTCTTATAAACCGGTTTTAATTTTTAAAATATGACAAATAATTTATTTTAATTCTTTTAAACCAAATTTCAAGATCAATTTCTGCTTCAATTTCAACTTAGTTAATTACGAATGTAATACATTTCTGTTAACTATATAAAACAAAGTATCCATGATATGCTCTAAATAAATTAATTAAGGATTAACCTTACATACACATACAAAAAAGTTTTTTTACATTATCGAATGTAGATACATGTTATATATATAAAAATAATATTTAAATTTTAAGTAATTTCATGTATTCACACCCAACGATAAAGATTAATTAACTAGTTATCTTTTCTTCTAAAGTGGCCTTAGTCTTTTCCATACCGGTCTTTGCCAAAGCAGCTACATCGGTCGCGACTTCCTTTGCTTTCTGCATATTCTCTGCTGTTGCTAATTAAATTCCTGACTATTTTGTACTGCTGCGTTAATTTACAACTTTGTATGATGTTAATTATGTTTATATTTGGGTTTCAGAAAAGGCTTAGGTAGATTTGGTTTTTAACTTCACTTGTAAACCTTGTGGTGTAGATTAAATGTTATGGAATCTATGACATAAGTTGATGTAAGTAAGATTTTATAAAATTTAATCTTGACTGCAGGGTCTATAAGTGCTGAGCAAAAAACAGGGTTTATGTAAATTTTTTGCTTTGGTTTTTAGACAGGAAATGGAATTGAAGGAAGGTGTCATGTTGACGGCCATACACGTGGAACTTGAAGGGACAACTGAGCTGGGCAGGTTGTGACACTTTTCCAAAGAAATTAGTTGATGATGAGGAGATGTTTGTGTGGGAAATTTTTGGGTAGTTTATATCACAAAAATGAAATGGATCTATACAAAAATTTTATCATGAATAAGAAGTTTGATTTTGACATTTCGTATAGTAAGAGAATTGAAGTCTAAGATACATTAATTTTAAGTCTTACATAACTAAGGAGTAGATCTAATTTAGTGACAAAATTACACAAGTTTTAGTGAGAGCACGTCTCCACTGACCTAAAATAGGAGTAATACATTTGGATGGAAAAATAATCATAATATTGATTAATTTAGTGCCCCTACCGATTCAATGAGAATACATTTTTTTTTTTCATTTAAATTTGTTTGTAGTTGGGAAGTACCTAAAAATTTATAATATTTGAAGAAAAATGAAGAAAATGATAGTGTTGTCGGAATTGGTGAACAAAAACTTGTTTTCAACGCCTTTTGAACGGTAATTTTTGTTTATTAATTTAGTCTTTATCTAATCAGCTACTTTCTTGCATTTGAATAAGACACTAATTCAAAGTGATAAATATGAATTGCACTAATTTTTTCAAGGAATTATTTTGTATTCATAAACTATGTATAATATTAATTAGATGATCATTCATTTATGTGTAATTAATGTTGTATACATCTATGAATTGTGAACTTATTAATAATGTGTTCATTAATAAATTCATGAATTGTAGATTATATCCATAGATAATGAATGATGTGTTTATTACAAATGAAAATTCATTCACTTGTTATTAATGTTATGTTCATAAATTATGTGTATATATGAACTATGAATATTTACTCGTGTATTAATGTCATGTCTATTAATTTGCTCCAAAAATCTTATAAATAAGAGTGGTAGAACCTTTTTCAAGGAGTTGGGGATATACCTTCAAATTCAAGAGTTTTCATTCCATTCTTTATTCTTTTTGATCTTCTACTCCTACTCTAGAGTTTAAGAATTTTTTTTTAAAGAGAGAAAGTAGAGAAATATTTCACAAGTTCGTAAACCTTGTTAAGTAGTGCAACTTATAAGGATGGAGTTATTGAAATCTTGGGATGAAATTGCATAGGCATTTGCACTCAGTGACGGGCAATTACGACTTAAGAACAAAGGGTTAAATCCTTGGTAACAACTATATCAATCAGTTTGTATTGATTGATTTCATCTTTACTAAGTACTTGTATGTTTTACTTCATTTATAGCATATAATTATATTTAAACAAAAATAACAAATAATATCATTGTTTTTCCAACAATCTTAAGGCATAATTCTATTATTTGTTTCCTTTGTTAATCATTAGCATTTACTTAACAAATATTTTTTATTTGTTAAAATAAAAAAAAAATATTGGTGATTACTCATTATATCTACTCTTTGATCAAAACTTCATTTATAACTAATATTTAATTGTTATATATTGGTTTTATATGGTAACTACTATAAATGCTTTTGGCACATACCTTTCTAAGGTGAGAATTCCCTCTACACCTTCTACGGTACATGGTGAGACCCTGAGAAGTTGAATGGGTTAAATTCCAAGCGATAGTAACAAAAGATGTTGTTCTATCTAACCATCTTAAACTTGGCTAAATTCTTGACTGAGAATATACCTAAGCCCTAGGGAAAAGAATGCGATCCCGTTGTTGTGGCTGTTGCTGTGGATGCATTGAATAATAGTGATTTCGTGTGCAAGAACTATATTTTGAATAGTTTGGATAATACACTTTATGATGTGTATAGGTCTATTCTTAGTGTTAAGGCACTATGGGAAGTTTTTGATTGAAAGTACAAGGTTGAAATGCCAGCTTGAAAAACTTCATAGTCGGCAAATTCTTTGACTTTAAAATGATTCATATAGTATACCAAGTTGAAGAACATTTTAACTCATCTTACATAATATTCATGTTGAAGGCATGGTTTTTAGTGAATCTTTCCAAGTAGCTGCAATAATTGAAAAATTACTACTATCTTGGAAGAACATAAACGTAAGGAGATGAATGTTGAAGATCTTATTCTACAGTTAAGAATAGAAGAGGACAACAAAGTGTTCGAAAGGAAAGCAGGCCATTCATCTTTTGATGCAAAAGTAAATATAGTTGAAAAAGCAGAGAAATCTCATAAAAATAGCCATAATAAGAAGCTTTCTATGAAAGGAAAAGGCATTACCAAGAAGTTCAAAGGCAAATGTTGTTCTTACAATAAGGGTGGCGTCTAGCCAAGGATTGCAAAATTGTACCTCAACATGGGAAATCCAAGAAAAGAAATGTTGTCCATATTAATGAGGTTGATGACCTCTCAAGTGGTGTTTCAAAAATGAACTTGTTTGCATTGTTTCTGAAATAAATTAGTAAACAACCCTAAATAATGATAGGTTGATAAACTGGTGCCAGAAGACAGGTATGTGCGGAGAAGAAGATGTTTTCCACATACAAAGAGGTGGATGGTGAACAAATTGTTTATGGGAAATGCATCTACCTCCAAGGTACTTGACATTGGAAAGGTCATTCTAAAAATAACTTATGGAAAGCTTCTCACCCTCAACAATGTATAACAATATATTTCATGTAGCTAACATTAGAAAGAATTGGCTTATTGTTGAGCAAAAATGGTTTTAAATTGATTTTTGAAAGTGACAAATTTATACTTACCAAGAATGATATGTTTGTAGGAAAGGGGTATAATTGTGATGGCCTCTTTAACTTAAATGTAATGAACATTGTAACTAAGGATAAGAATAATAATAATAATCCATCTTCTTATTTGCCTGAATCTTGTGATATGTGACACAGCAGACTTGGACATGTGAATTACAATTCTATATAAAAGTTAATAGTCTAAGATTTGTTACCAAATATGGTTTTTGATAAAAACCATAAGTGTGAATTATCATTTGTGTAGAATTGAAATTCACAAATACTTCTTTTCATTTAGTTGCAAGAAGTAGTGTACCTCTAGATTTAATTCATTCAGATATTGGTGATTTAAAATATGTGCAAACTAGAAGTGATAAAAAGTATTATATTAATTATATAGATGATTTCACGAGGTATTGTTATAGCTATTTGCTATTTGCTTAAAAAGAAGGATGAAACTCTTGAAATGTTTAAACATTAAAAGACTGAAATTAAAAATCAACTTGGTAAGATAAAGATGATTAGAAATGATAGAAGGGGTGAATATGAGGCACCATTTGATTAATTTTGTTCCCAACATGGTATTATCCACCAAATTACTGTCCTTATTCAACGGAACAAAATGTCATTGTTGAGCATAAGAACCAAACTTTAAAGAAATGATGAATGCCATGTTAATAAATTCAAGAGTACCTCAAAACTTGTGGGGAAGGCAATTCTATTTACCAAACATATACTGAATAAAGTCCCTCACTACATATAGAAGTTAGAAAAGATACCACATAAATTGTGGAAAAGAACATTTTCTCTTATCTTCAAATATTTCAAAGTATGGAGGTGTCTAGCAAAAGTGGCAGTCTCCGATCCTAAAAAAATCAAGATAAGACCTAGAACAGTGAATTGTGTGTTCATTGGATATGCACATAATAGTAGTGCATATCGCTTTCTTGTGCATAAATCTGGTAATGAAGATATTCATCCTAATACCATTATGGAATTAAGGAATACTAAATTCTTTGAGAATGTATTTCCTTTTAAAGAGGGATAAGAAGTTCGTTCACTCAAAAGAATGAACAAGGCAAGTTCAAGTGGATATCAACAATTAGAAGTTGATGAATTTGAACTAAGAATGAGCAAGATGGGTAAAATAAAGAAATCATTTGGTTTTGATTTTTTAACTTACTTATTAAAAAATGAATCTCGAACTTTTACCGAGACTATGTCTTGTCCTAAAGCCTCTTATTAGAAGAAAGCAGTCAATAGTAAAATTTTGAGTCCATCATGCAAAGTCATACTTGGTAACTAGTGGATCTTCCTTATGGAAGTAAGCCATTAAGTTGTAAATGGATCTTCAAAAAGAAAAATGAAAACTAATGAAATTATTGACAAATACAAAGTAAGGTTTGTTGCTAAAGGCTACAAGAAACAAGACTTCCTTTGTAAAGAATAACATCCATACGAATTAATATCAATTGTTACTATTAATAAGTTGGAAAAACATCAAATAGATGTAAAAATAACTTTCCTAAATGGTGACCTTAATAAAGTGATTTATATGCAACGACCCAGGGGTCTGTAGTTAAAAGGAAAGAAAGAAAATGTGTAAACTTGTTAAATCATTATATGGCTTGAAACAACCACCTAAACAATGGTATGAGAAAGTTGACAAAGTTTTATTGTCAAATGAATTCAAAATCAACGAAGTTGACAAGTGTTAATGTAAAGAACACTGATAAGGATTATGTCATTGTAGATCAACACGTAGATGTTTTGGGACACAGACAGTAATGAATACATTATCAAGTCTACAAAAACCATGTTAACTAAAAGATTTGACATGAAAGACTTGAGTGTTGCAGATGTCATACTCGAAATTAAAACTTCTAGGATATGTGAAGGATTAATATTGTCCCAGTCTCATTATATTGAGAAAATTCTTAACAAATTTTCTAACGGTGACAATAGCATTGTCAAAATACTAATGGATTTGAGTGTACAAAAACTTATTCCTATTATTCCTTGGGGTTGGTTAAATCGTGGAAATCCAACAAACAAGCTTAATTATCCCTAAACTACAACTAACCAACACCCACATGCCTGCAAGTATACGGAATAGGTTTGTAGGCTAGTGGAGAAGAGATATCGTTCCCTTGAAAATTGAAGGGTGATTACTAGTTTAATTGGGGTCTTTGTAATTAGACTACAAAAAAGAAAGATGTGATCTTATTGGTAATTAAAATACTAACAACTAGTAGGAGACTAATCAACAAGAGTAACTACTTAGCCTTTAATTACTATCATTAACAAAGCAATAACAAGGCATGTTAGAAATAATAGAAGTTCTAATTAATCTAAACATAATGGAGCAATTAAAAATTAGCAATAAGTAATGACAATTAGATTACAATTATCACTAAAATACTCTACTATCTAAGGATGCAATTTAATTAAAAACAAATGGTTGGATGAGCAACCTACACTAAAAGATAGTCTAAAATTAGAAAGTAGTCAACTAAAGCTAAAAAAAACTAATTTACTCTACTTCACTAGAATAATAAAAGGGTCCAATAACTAAAAAAATAAAGCATTAATTAATATAATGGAAAATTATATTAAATGCTATTCTAAATAAGCAATTAATTACAACTATGCAATGATTGGGAAAATGGTTGAAATATGAAAGAATTTACCCTAAATAGATCTAGTCTACCTATATGCATATGAATGTTCTAAATTTTTTTTATTGTTTTTGGAAAGTAATGAGATGCAAGATCTAGAACTATAGATGAAGATTTAAAGCTCTCTAAGGAAATGATGTGAAATGAAAACCCATTGCTAGTTAATGCATAAAAATGAAGAACAAACAAGATTAAAAGCAAGATTTACTACTAAAATGCAAGATTATACTGATTAATGAAAATAGGGAAACTAGTCTACTAATAAAATGCAAGAGAACTTAGATGAAAACACGTAAAATAGATATCAATATGTATAAGAAAGAAAGCCAATAAATTAAAATTAAAAGTTTGAGTTTTTACAACCAAGGATTAAGCAAATATCAAGCTTGAAGATGAAGAATAAAAAGGGTTTATGACAAGACTAGACGACCCTATCTATAACTAAAATTAAACTACACCTACTACTATGTGCTGGTAGGTGTAGTTTTGGGTAATTTCAAAGTTTTGAACTAAGTCAAAGTGCTTAATTTGACTTCAAAACCACGGTCTCCTTTCTACCTATACAAATATGGAGACCACAGTTTACAATAATTCGTGTTCCAAATCGAAAACCATGGTCTACAAAGATACTTTGTATGTATATTTTCTAGACTGCAGTCTATGCACTCCGCATCTGAAGGGATGGAAACCATAGTTTTGCTCATCAATGCTTGTAAATCTAAATCGCGGTATGCAAATAGTTGACTAGCTTTGACTGATCCGATTAATTGCATTTCGGTCCCTAACTTCTTTCATTCTTCAAATAGCTTGCACAATTTAAATTACCTGCAAATCATACCATCTTTAATAAATTAAGATAGACCTGTCATAGTATATAGCAATTATGTCCAAATTTCTGCATAATTCTACCGAAATCCTAATATACATCTAATTCTCTTAGAAACACAAATAAATCCGAAATCGAACCAAGAGTATATAAAACCAAACCAATTGGGACTAAAATAGTCAAAATTGCATAGGAATTGAAGGTAAGTTAATTCTATGTAATAGAGTTATCATACATCTGACCAAGAATAAAGGAGAAGGGATATAGTAATTGGAGTATTCCTGAATCATTGGTAGCTTGATGTATTTTAGATAGTGAATTGCACAAGATTGGATACAACATACTATGTTAGTAAATTATGTCGGTTTACTAATAATCCAAGTGAGGATTATTAGAAAACTATCAAAAGGGTGTTCAAATATTTGAGGTACTCTTTAGACTATACTTTTCACTATATTGGATACCCGACAGTATTGGAAGACTATAGTGATGTAAATTGGATATCCAACACTAAAAGCCTCAAAATCCACAAGTGGATATGTCTTTACACCCAGTGTTGTAGCTGTGTCTTGGAAATCCTCTAAGCAAACGTGTATCAAAAGATCCACAATAGAATTAGAGTTTATTACTCTTGATAAAGCAGGAGAAGAAGATGAGTGGCTTCGAAATTTCTTTGTAGGATGAAGGTTCATGTAAGGAAAGAACAGTGGAGAAACAATGAAAATCACGAAGACAAGTAGAAGGTTCTCTTATCCTATTAGACTGACGAGGAGGCAAAGGTAAAGCAGTAGAGGACTTAGGAAGAGTGAATGACTCAATTGATAAGTGTGTGTGCTAGGGCAACCAGTTGGATATGGATTCTCGGAGTAAGTGAGATGGTTGTCATCAAAGATGGAGACCACATGAATTGAGTTAGGAAAACTTGTTACAGGGACAGTATCTGGAAAGAGATCAGGTGTGGGAGAGGTAAATAGGGGTGGCAAGAATGACACTGACAGACTAAATTTGGACATTGTAAAGAACATCTTGTGTTCCCAGAAAATAACATAACGAGAACTTGAAGCCTTTTAGATTGAGAATCCCAACAGCGATAACCCTTGTGTTCAATAGTATATCCTATAATGCAACATAACCTACCTTGAGACTTTAAATTGGTATGTTCACGAGGTTGTAAAAGTATGAAACAAGTACAATCAAAGATTTTCAAATTCTTATGGTTTAGAGGGAAGTCCTAGAAACGCTGATAAGGAGACTAATTATCAATGATAGGAGATGGAACCCGATTAATGGTATAAACAACAATAAGGGTAGTTTCACTCCAATAGAAGCACTCAGAACAAGAGTAAGAAAGTAAGAGATCATGAGTTGTGTCAAGAATATGTCGATGTTTATGTTCAGCACAGCCATTTTGTTGGGAAGTACCTGGACAAAAATAATGAAAAATGTGCCTTTTTAGCAAAGAAAATGAAAAAGATATGTTTCCTTGTATTCCATTAAATTATGAGTTCGAAAGATTTTGATAGGACAAGAAAACTAAGCTTTGACCATTATGGTAATGTCATGATAAATTTGTGGTATCTCTGATTTATTTTTTCACTAGAAAACTCTAGATAAACTGGGTAAAATCACCAACAAAGATAACAAAATACCTAGAATCACTCATAGTAGGTGTTAGAGAAGGACCCTATACAACTGAGTATACTAAATCAAATGGTGCAGTCGAAATAAACTCACTGATAGGAAATGGAGTGCATGATTTTTAACAAGTTGACAGGAAACACAATCAACATGTGTCATTTTGAGCAGATCTTAATTGGCCACTAGAAACTAAGTGTGATTTAACACGATCTAAAGATGCATGACCTAGACGGGAGTGTTAGAGACTTAAGAAAGGAATATTAGGTGCAAAAGCAGCAGATTGCACCTAAATAGATAATGGAAGTTTGAGGTTATCTAAGTCAAATAGATGCCCAACTTTACGACCTGTCCCGAGTAGTTGTCCTGTCTAACGGTCCAGTAAATGAAACCAGTAATAGAGAACCAAACATCAATCCCAAGTTCAACTAATTGTCGAATAGAAACAAGATTTAAAGTAAACTTAAGAACGTGAAAGGTATCTGGCAGATAGCGAGAAGGCATAGATATAATGTGCTTGTGATTAACATGCATAATAGATCCATCAACTGTGTGAATGGAAGATCTGGATGAGTGTTGTTTTGAAGAAAAAATGGTAGAATCAGATATCATATGATTAGAACAAGCAGAATCTAGATACCAATCAATGTTTGACATCAAATAGTTGACACTATTATAAGACAGGAGAAGTTTAAAAATAACATGATCTTCTTTGACTAATTCAACATTATTAGTAGTTACTGAGTTAAAAGCGAGAAATCAAAATTATTCATTGAAGTGGCATTATAGGAAGCCATTAGCACAAGATTTAAGGACAAGACTAAAATAATGAAGTCAAGGTTATGGAAAAATATCACCTTAGGGGTTCAATTTGAGAAAATTGAGGTCACAAACATATTCAAAACGTCAAAAATAGTGGGAAATTGGATTGAACAGGAATTAATCGGATAGATTAAAGAAGAATCGAAAAGGGAAAAGTGTTTGACTAGTGAACTGAACCAGACCAGACCGAACCAGTTTGAAATGGCGACAAAGGATGATGCAACAGCTAATTAGATGTGATGTGCCTAATGTGCCGATGACGTGTCTCCCACGTGGATAGATGACTTGGCTCCTACTTGGGTAATGATGTGGCAGAAAATAGGGCAAGACTGTTGACGTGTACAACATGTATCAGATGATGTGGTAAAATTTTGATGCCGTGGCTTTTGATGTCTAATACATGGCGATTTTTTTTTTAGCTTCTTCAACCTCAAGAATAGACCCATTTGTCAAACAGGTTGCATAACGAGTCGGTGGCTCATAGAGGTGCGTGAGGACTTGTCAGCTTGTCAAAATTGACAGGGATGACTAGAAAGGCTACAGAAACCCTTTGGAATTGATAATTTGACGGAATGGATAACTAGATTTTGATGGGTAACGAGGACACAACAAGCCTTGATACTTGGATAAAACCAAACAAAAGGAAATCAAGAAAGCTTGACTAGATTTTGACATAATGGAGAACTTGATACTAGGGATCTTGGAAGGACTAAACAAAGAGAAAATCAAAATATAGAAAATCTGGAGATTTTGGCTAGAAAAGAAGAAAATGTCAAACCCCAAATTGGGGCTCTGATACTAGAACAGATATATGGAAAAAACTTATATATAATTTTTGTAATTTGTAAAGGTACAAGTCAAGCCATTATATAGGTTTGATAATTACACAAATAAATAAACACTGTGGATATCTTGTTAATATCCCAATATTAACGACCTAATTATATAATTGACATATATACAAGAACTAAATATATATTTTTCATATTTACATATGTTAACAATGATATTGTATATTATAAATATTTAAAATATAATAAGATGATTCCATTATTATACATAAAATTTTCTATGATTTATGCTAACTAATTTGTAACTTCTTTAGGCCACTTAACTCAAGAATTGCCTCTAGTGGTCCCAACTCCCATGATTAAAATTATATCTTAATTCCAATATCAATTGTCACCTCATCGATATACACTTCCTTTACCACTTTCTCATTCATTTCTTACTAAAGAAAATTTAAAAACAATAAAACTTAAGCATGGCAATTTCGTTTACGTATTGGAATTTTGTTAGTGATAAGATCAAATATAGGATAGGAGATGGAAAATCTATTAATATTTGGAAAGACAAGTGGATTATTGGTAATAAGGATGGTAAAATCAGCACTGTTAGACCTTTTAATTCTAATTGTCCTCTTATTATTGTTAACCAACTTATGGAGGGAGAAGTCAGAACATTGATCTTCTTAAGAATTTGTTTTATACAGATGATGTAGCTAACATTGCAAAAATTCCCATATCCTTTACTACAAATACTGAAAAATGGGTTTGGGTGCATTCCTCCACAAGGTTATATGCTATGAATTCAAGCTATAAAACATTGAAGAGAAGACAAGAGGAAATGATGAAAAAGGTAGAAGTGGAGTTGAATCAAGCAGGGCTAATCAATAGGCATCACTTTGGAACTTCAGCTAGGGACTGAAGATCAAGCATTTATTTGGAAATGCTTCAATAGAATACTTCCAACTAATGCAAGTTTCTATTTCAGAATAGGGAAAGGAACTCCAAGTTGTACAAGATATGATAGAGTTTGGAGACAGCTGAACACACTTTTTCTTTTGTGAACATGCAGAAACAGTTTGGAATATGGCTCCACTAAACTGGGATGGATTAGAGGCAGTTAGCTCCTGTAAGGAGATTTTTGGAGATGGTAGGATCTAATTAGGTTAGCCACAGAAGAAAAGAAAGACTAAGAAGTAGCAACCATCACTGCATATATTCTTTGGCATATTTGGAAGGACAGAAATAATCATTTCTTTAGAGAAGACTGTACAAATTAGCGAGCTATTATGTCAAAGATATTGGATGAATGATGGGAATTCAAGAAAATTTTACTGCTAGTACAAGATACAAGCCCTGAAACAATACATGCACTCACATCTAGTACAAATTCAAGTAATGTTCATTCTGTAGATATGATGATTGAAGTAGCAAAAACATCAAGTAGTAGAAGTAACAGGTATGGTGGTTGATTGATTTCAAAAGATAGAACTAAGAAGACGGTCAAGATCTGGGTTGAAGGAAGGAAGGACTAATGAATCTGCTATCTTGGAAGCTGAGGCAATCAGAACCTCTCTGATTATGGCCTATTCCTCAAGATGGGACAAAGTGGAAATTAAAGCTTCAAACAAGATGAACTGATGAAAAAGTTGAAGAACAGAGTTGTAGAGGATGTAAAAGTGGAAAATTGTTGGAGGATGTACTTCATCTGAGTTCTCTTTTCTGTTTTTGCTTATTTTCTTGTAATTGTAGAGATAGTATGTCTAAGGCTACTAAATTAGCCTTTTTTGCAGTAAAATTAATTTCAATGATTAGTTGGGAGAATCATTTCCTTAGTTGGTTAATTCAACCGGATTGAGATTCTGTATTTTGAGCAGCTGCTTGTCTTTGTATATCTTGTTCATATTCTATAATACACAATTTTCTGCCGTCGGAAAAAAAGAGAGAGGAAGTACTAAATTAATTCGTTCGTAGAAAATCAAGAAATTTGTGGAATTTGAGATGCTTTCTTCCATTTTGTCGATTGTGTTTTTTGTTAATATTTTAATTCTTAAAAAAGGATCCTTTAACAAAAGTCAAATATCACGATTCATATCCACTTTAATAAATTTTTCTCCCTTTTAATTTCAAATTGTAAATCCATCAGATCTTTTCTTTTAAATAATTTGCGATCAATAGATTCACAAGAAAAATATGTAAAACAAAATTGATAGAACACATATTATTTGAGTGACGAAATACGAAGTATTGAAAGTTACAAGCATGACTTTTACATGCGTCTTTTCCCATTTTCATTTGTCACATCTAAAATGAAGACCAAAAGTTTGCTCAAAAAGGAAAATTGTTAAATTCAAGTTGAGTGTACAAGATTTAAATAAAACATTTTTATTATGGGTACTAATAAACTATTTAAAAACAATATCATATTGAACTATGTAGTATTGAAATGTTTCTAAAAACTTGGTGGAAAAATATCCAGAATGTTGAATTAAAAGAAAACCAGTATATATATATGTATGTATTTGGAATTTTGAAAAATGAAGTCATCTACTAAAATATGTACAATATACATAAAAATATTTGTCATTATATATTCTAAGTTGTTATAGGAATAATTAAGAAATTAAATTGATGAAAATCAATCCAATGGAAATGATCTATACACTTCAGTTTTAGCTTCATACACTTTCCTTGGTTTTTATCACATGCAAAGACTAAGAAGGCCTTAAACCTAGACTCATATATTTGCTAGGGAAATTTTTTTTTTGCTAGAACTCATGGGTATTCTAGTCTTTTCACGTACTAAAATAAATAAAAAATAGGAGTACACAGTACAAAAGCATGGCATAGCATATAAATCGTTTCCCAAAAGATTTTGAGAAAATTTAAGTGCCTTGATTTCTTTTTTCTTTTTTACTAACAAAGTAAGTTAAATGCACCTTCAGTACTGATATTCTGCGCCCACCCCTAGATATCCCTCCCTCCCTCCCTCCCTCCCTCTAAGTCACACCTTCACTAATGTCTGTTTGTAATACAACAGGCATCAAACAATAGAAGGTAGTAAAAATAACGGAACCCTTACAAGAATTATATTAAAAAAAAAAAAAAACTCACCTCTCTTCTCTACTTTCTAAATTTGAACATATGAATAATAAATCATAAAAGAAACTTATTATCACTTAAGGTGCATTTCATTGTCACCTTACTGATGATTCAAATGTATACAAGTCCCTTTTAATTTACCTAAAATTTTGCCTATCTTTTTATATATAAAGAGAGAGTCTCCAATTGGTCTGGTGCTATTTCTTTTATGGACTTTTTAAAATTTTTTTTTTTAAAAAACTACAACTCTCACGTTCACACACACCCACAACCACTAGCAATTTTTTTTATTTCAAATACAAAAACTACCCCAAGCAGTTACTTGATTCATCATTCTATTGCAACCTCACTCATCTTTTCATATTAATAATACTCATTAACTCACGTCTCTACCAAGAATTTCATACAAAATAATTATTTATGCATTTTTCTTTCTTTCACAGCAATACTAATATTTCAGGGAATCCAACCGGTATAAGGTAAGTTCTCCCTATTATAATTTTGTCTTATTTATTTATTTTTTATCTCTATCATTGTGTTTTTTTTTGTTTGTGGTGATCTTGAAATCGATTATTAATTTTGGATGAGATACACACACATCGAGTGTACGTGGATAACTAGTCCCCTCAAAGCATGGGCGGATCATGGGCTCAGGAAGAGTAGTCGTCTCCAATATTTTTAAAATTATACTTTATTTTTTAATTTTTTTTAAAATTATTATTATGTCTTTCTATATATAAAGGGAGAACCCCCAATTAGTTTGGTGGTCTCTCCCTTTTTGGATTCTTTTTAAACATCCAATTTTTTTTTAAAAAAAAAAAACTAAAATTCTCACGTTCACACACCCACAACCACTAGCATTTTTTTTTTTTTTATCTCAAATAAAAAAACTGCCACAAACAGTTACTTGACTCATCCTTCTATTGTAGCCTAACTCATCTTTCCATATTAATAATACTCATCAACTCACTTCTCTGCTAATAATTTCATACAAAATAATTATTTATGCATTTTTCTTTCTTTCACACTATTACTAATATTTCAGGGAATTCAACCGCTACAAGGTAAGTTTTCCCTATTATAATTTGGTCTTATTTTTTTATTTTTTTATCTTTGTCATTGAGTTTTTTTTGTTTATAATGATCTTGAAAATTATTAATTTTGAATGAGATGCACATACATCAAGTGTGTGTGAATGACTACTAACAATAATGAATATGTTAGCATTTATACAGTAACTTGTAGTATTAGGTCAAGTTGGGTGGAATGGAAACCAATGGCGCTGTTTGGATTGCAAAAAATTTGCATTATTTGCCAAATAATATTTGGTCAGAATATTTGCTTTTTGGTCAACAAACAACTATTTAAATAATATTTTATATTATTCATATTTTATCTTATTCATTATTTATTATTCATATTCATTATTCACACAATACATTATTTGCACTATTCATGTCCTATTCATTATTTACATTTTAAAAAATATTCTATTAATAATTATGTACAAACAATGGAATTAATTATTTTTTTTTTTTTTTTGCAATCCTTACTTTCGCATAAGGACGTTTTAATCCGGTAACTATTAAAGTCGTATACAAAATTTTTATCTTAACGTGTGTTTGTTGCAATATTTTGTTAGTAATTATAAATATTAATATTATGAGTATAAAAATAATATGTCTTTGTGCGTTCGTTTGAACCGTGAATATATATTTATTATTAGTTTAATTTGATTTATTTTGTATGTTTACTCAATTACAGACAAAATGTTTATATATGTGTATGTGTGGTAGTTCTCTTAATAATGGCATAAAATACATGGGTATAGATGTTAATTATCTTTTATCATTATTGATTTTGTACCCTTTCTTTTTTAATTTTTATGTAGGGTTAATTTCACTTTATCCCTTTAACGTTTAGGGTCATAATCACATTAGTCCCTAACGTTATTTTTTAGGCATTTTAGTCACTGGACTAACAGTTAATGCTAACAGTGTTAAATTTTGTCCTTAAATGATATTTTTACCCTCAAATTATTGATATGTAAACAAATTTTCTCTTAACGCCTAAAATATCTTATTTTATTTTCATAAATAGAGTAACTTTAATAAAATTTAAAATATGTTGATGAATAATAAAAAATTTATTAAAACATGTCAATAAAATAAGTGTGTGTGTGTGAGAGAGAAAATAAATCAAGTAAAATTGAAAAAAAAATAAGAAAATGAGAGAATAAGTGTATTTTTGTTAAAATAATATTGAATGTTGAGTGACAATGAAGTGCAGTTCAAATGGTAAAACTATAATTTTCCTGTGATTTAGATCATAGGTTCAAGTCACGTCATGGGTTCAAGTCAAGGGAATAGGTGAAAATTCATTGTAAATTCTCTTTAAAAAAAAAAATTCAATGTTGAGTTAAATTTAACGGAAAGATTTAAATATCTAAAAAATAACGTTACAAGTTAAAGTGATAATGAATATAAATATTAAAGGTGTAAAGTAAAATTAATCCTTTTTATGTATGTAGAGTTTGATAGAAACAAAGAGAAAGATACAATTTCAAGTTTTTATTAAATGTAGTGTAACGAGAATAAGTAAATAATTTTTATAACTCGTTATTTTTCTATTTGCATTATTATTTTTTTTATAAATAGGTTCACCAAATAATAGTTACTATTCATTATTTCCAATCCAAATTGTTATTTCAAAATATTATTTCATATTCAAACAATTATTCTATTATTCTAAAAGTCAAAATTATTTTTAAAAATCACTAAAGTCAACAGACAAATATTATTTACCAAATAATACTCTATTATTATTCAATGAATAATTTTACTCAGTAATTTTTCTTTTTCAAATTTAAATTTTGGTGAAAGTAATGAAATTCTGTTATGTTTTTCTGACCATTTGTTGGTTGAATTCTTTCCCATCTTAATTACTGCTTTCATGGAGAATTGATGTTGATATTGCCAATGGTGACTAATTTGGAACCAAATGAGTAAAGGTTGTTGTACGAAGGAAAAGAAAGAGAGATTATGAATACTTGCACATGGTTGGAGTAAAGAACAAAGACAAAAGTGTTGATGTTAGACGATCCAGCCATTAAAGAGAAGAAGCACCGTCGCCGGAGTAGTTGTAGGCCTGAAAGTCATTAGATCTCCTCATCGCACCATCACCGTCTAAATTTTAAAAATAAAGATACACATTGGATAGTACAAAAAAAAATAATACAAGCTAAGAAGAAAAACAAAAATTACATTTTTTTTATATATTTTAATTGAAAAGAATATATTATTACATTATTTATTTTATTATAAAAAATTAAAAATACTTTTAAAAATATATTTAAAATAATTCATACTAAAAAATAATTTAAAAAAAAAATTAAAAGCATCGACAATATTTTTGTTGCTAAGAGTGGTGGTGAATCTTCCCTTTTTGTTGCCAGTACTATCAATCAAAGGTAAAGTATGTTTAAATTTTGGACTAAACTACCGTATAGTGACCAAATTGACGTAAAGAAAAAGTTCAAAAATTTAATTGGCGCAAATTAAAGTTTAAGAACCACACACCTTTATTTTACAAAAAAATTTTAGGGACCATTTTGGTCCTTTTCCCAATTTTTGGCCTAAAGTTTCGTAAAATTAAACACTAATTACTCAACAAGTTGGGTGGAATGGCCTGGCCAAAAAAATTTAAAAAAAAAAAAGTTGGGTGGGGTGGACCCACCATGTAAATTTGATGGCAAAAGTACAAACAATATCATAAATTTTTATTGAGATTCGATTCATATAATAATGTATTACTCCATAATATTTAAATGAGAGATAATTATCATTTTATAAGATATATGTAATATAAGTACAATATCAAAAAATATATATTCCTTTCTTCTTATTTATTTTGTTACAATTTAATTTTTGTGATTAAATGAATCAATTTTGTAATCAAAAATTTATAGAAATTCATTTAAATTTTTGTCACATATTATCGCATTAAAATTTAAATTTTTAAAAAAAATTTACAAAATTCTGAGCATAGTTAACATTGACCAAAAAAAAAAATTTACATGTGATAAATTATTTAGGACGAAAATAGTAATAAAGGAGCAACCAAGATTTTTCCCACAACCACAAGTGAATGGTTAGTGGGGCGCAAGCGACTGGGCATTGACAAAAGTAGTAAAAGTCCAAATAGATATGTATGCAGCCGTGTGGATCAAAATTGTACACAGAGAATTGAGTGAAGAGAAGGAGGGAGACGTAGGAAATAAATAAAAGCATTTAAACTTCCAAGCCGACCCTCCTCTCCTCGATCTCCTCTTCTCTTCTCGTGCATCCACTTATTTTCTCCCTATTATAAAGCCAAGAGGGACAGCTCCTTCAAATTCACACCAAAACAGAGGGAGAGAGAGAGAGGAAAAAAAGAACAAGGCAACTTTAATTTGTGGGCTAAAGACTCAAGAGGAGGAGAAGAGAGGAAAATAAACATCAGGTATTTCTTCTAATTTTTATCTAAAAACTTTTTCAAGTACTTTTTTTTTTTTTTCATTTCATTAATTTTGGATAAGAGTTTAAAATGTAATATTATAAAATATTGTTCTTTAAATTAGATCTTGGTGACACCTTTTTAAATAAATGAAGAAGGATAATAGGATTATAGAGAAAAATGATTTTTAAAAAAAAAATATTTAATCCATATTTTCCTCTCCATTGTTTAAGCTCTACCATGACTTATTTAGTTCTATTAAATTAAAGCAAGAAAAATTATTAGGCGAACTTAGTCATGAAGTAAATTTTACAAACACTTAATTATTCATGTCACACATTTAATATCGTTTGACATGTAATATTGTATTTCGTGGATGTAACGCGGATACAAAAAGAGCTACAGTTGAGATCTTGATGCAAATAATTACTAGCATTATACATTGCATGAAGTTTTTACTAGTGAATGGGAAAAATGGTCTAATTATGAACTACAAAACAATATAGTAGCGAAAATATAAACTCAATCACTTAGCACCCTTTTTCTTTTTCTTTTTTTTGACAGGAATAAAGTTTAGAAAGAGGGTATATTACTCTTCTTTTTCTAGGGTCACGACATACTATCGATATATATTTCAATGGGTTATAGTAATTTTTATGGATTACCTACCAAATAGAGAATCGAGAACAACGAGAATCGAATCTTGAATCTTTTGATGATTTAATAGTTTTTCTTACCATCTTAGCCAACCCCCGTTGACCTAAGCTCCCATGTTCAATCCTTACTAGCGTTCGTAGTTTTGCACAGAAATCAATTTTATTTTTCAGATAAATTTAATAGTTGTTCTTAGACTAATTAAAATTTTACACGTAGAGTACACCTCTATATTGGACTCACTTTCTTAAAAATAAGAAGTCATTATTTTTTAAAGAGTAAGTGTTTAATCCATATAAAAAGTATTAATTGTACCATTCCATAGCCTTGGCATATCCAATAAAGTAGCCAGGCTAAAAAGGAGAGGGGCTGAGGGACGAGGGGAATGTAGGTTGTTGCAAGATAGTAGAACAACGAGGCAATTATCAGATCATAAACTACATAGGAGAAAGAACGAATAACGGACCGCTGGAAACAATGGAGTGAAGAACGAATAACGGACCGTTGGAAACAATGGAGTGGGATGGCTTTCTTGATATCTCCTACTGTGGATGGAGGCTTTGTGTAGGGAACTCTTTGGAGGACATCAGATTTTGACCTCTTGATCTCACTGGGAACACTATTCATTCTGCCTCCAGCACCCATTGCTCAATGATTTGCACAATTTATGGAAATTGTTAGAGAACAAACAAAAAAAAGAATTAATGAAATTGAAAAGTTTGGTTAAAAAAAAAATTAATCATACAGAGTACCATGTATATATAACAATGCAGGTAAACTATTGCTTTCAATAGATTATTGTAGACCAAGGACAACTTCATCACATGTAAAAGCTCCTGAATATTGAATTTATAACAATGTAAGTTTGCAATATAAACTAATTTAAGTTGAAAAAAAGTATCGGGTTCGTCTATATAATAATAATAATTAATATCATATTTATATCTGACATCGATGGGTTGGATCAATCCGTGAATTGAATATATAATACTTGATTCAGTCGGACCCATTTGAATCACATAGATAAAATTACTAAAATACTCTTAGTACTGATTGAGTTCGAGACCACATGTAATATTGTCATTAAGTATAATATTTTGGCATCATCATTTACAACAACCGATAAAAGTGAGATCAATAGATTCACAAGAAAAATATGTAAAACAAAATTGATAGAACACATATTATTTGAGTGACGAAATACGAAGTATTGAAAGTTACAAGCATGACTTTTACATGCGTCTTTTCCCATTTTCATTTGTCACATCTAAAATGAAGGCCAAAAGTTCGTTCAAAAAGGAAAATTGTTAAATTCAAGTTGAGTGTACAAGATTTAAATAAAACATTTTTATTATGGGTACTAATAAACTATTTAAAAACAGTATCATATTGAATTATCTAGTATTGAAATGTTTCTAAAAACTTGGTGGAAAAATATCCAGAATGTTGAATTAAAAGAAAACCAGTATATATATATGTATGTATTTGGAATTTTTAAAAATGAAGTCATCTACTAAAATATGTACAATATACATAAAAATATTTGTCATTATATATTCTAAGTTGTTATAGGAATAATTAAGAAATTAAATTGATGAAAATCATGGAAATGATCTATTCACTTCAGTTTTAGCTTCATACACTTTCCTTGTTTTTTATCACATGCAAAGACTATGAAGGCCTTATTCCTAGACTCATATATTTGCTAGGGAAATTTTTTTTTGCTAGAAGTCATGGGTATTCTAGTCTTTTCACTAGATGTACTAAAAGAAATAAAAATAGGAGTATACAATACAAAAGCATGGCAAAGCATATAAATCGTTTCCCAAAAGATTTTGAGGAAATTTAAGTGCCTTGATGTGTTTTTTTTTTTTTTACTAACAAAGCAAGTTAAATGCACCTTCAGTACTGATATTCTGCGCCCCCCCCCCCCCTGCTCTGTAAGTCACACCTTCACTAATGAATACTTGTAATATGAACAAGCATCAAATAATAGAAGGTAGTAAAAATAGAAGAACCCTTACAAGAATTATATTTTTAAAAAAAATCACCTCTCTTTTCTGCTTTTTAAATTTGAATTTATGAATAATAAATCATAAAAGAATCTTATTATCACTTAAGGTGCATTTCATTGTCACCTGGTTAATGATTCAAATGTATACAAGTCCCTTTTAATTTACCTAAAATTTTACTTATCTTTTTATATATAAAGAGAGAGTCTCCAATTGATCTAGTGATCTTTCTTTTATGGACTTTTTTTAAACATTTAAATTTTTTTTATGTTTAAAAAAAAACCACAACTCTCACGTTCACACACACTCACAACCACTAGCAGTTTTTTTTGTTTTTTGTTTTATTTCAAATACAAAAATTACTACAAACAGTTACTTGACTCATCCTATTATTGCAACTTCACTCATCTTTTTATATTAATAATACTCATTAACTCATGTTTCTATGAAGAATTTCATACAAAATAATTATTTATGCATTCTTCTTTCTTTTACAATAATATTAATATTAATATTAATATTCCAAGGAATTCTTTTTTTGTTTATAATAATTTTAAAAACTACTAATTTTAGATGAGATACGCATATAGTGAACGTATGTGGATGACTAGTATCAATAATGAATCTGTCAGCATTTGTATAGTAACTTGTAGTATTTGGTCAAGTTAGGGGCGGGGTGGAAACCAATGATATTTTCATAGTTTTTGTTAGGGGGTGGGGGGACCGCCAAAATGATCCCTGAACTTTTTTTTAAACCAGAAATAGTCTATGAACTTTATTTAGTGTCTTGTGTTGATTTAGTCTCTAAATTTTTTCTTTGTACTATTTAGTCCCTAAACGGTGGCTCAACCTAAAACTTGAATATCCTTCGCCTTTGACTGAAAAGACCATGGCAAAAAAAAAAATTTAATTAGACTGCTATATATATATATATACACACATAGAAGTAAGTGAATTTCTGTTATGTTTTTCTGACCATTTGTTGGTTACTGGACACTCATTTCCTAATTCTTTCCCCATCTTACTTACTGCTTTCATTGAGAATTGATGTTGATATTGTCATTGGTGACTAATTTGTAACCAAATGAGTAAAGGTGGTTGTATAGAGGAAAAGACAGTGAGATTATGAACAATGTTTTGAAAATCAGATTGGTTATTGAACCGGTGGCCTGTACGGTTCCTGGTTCGATTGGTCCGACCGACAGGTTTTTTTTTTTTTTTGAAGTGTGATAAAATTTAAAATGACTTAAAGATTAAAATACATTTTCAAAAATAAAAATACCACATCATCTCTAAGTTAGTCCATGATCACAATCAGAAAATAACCTGCCAAATACCAACATCATCTCTACAATCAACATTAACCTGTCCAACATCATTTTCGACTTCAAAAAACTAACAACAATAATTCTACATAATATTGTCTACATCCCAAACAAAGAAACAAATACAAGAAGAAGAGTTGATGGAGGAAGAGATGATGGAGGAAGTGAAGAGTTGAGAAGAAGCCAAGAGGAAGAGCCAAAGCACTAAGAGTAGGAGGAGGAAGGAGGAGGCTAGGCTAGTGGGAAAAAAAAAAAAGCAAGAAGAAGATGAGGAAGAGAGATAGATCTAGATATTATGTTTGTCAAAAATGGAAATTGGAAAGAAGGTGCTGCTGCTGTGCTGTCTTTGGTCTTTGCTGCCGCATTGCAAATTGCATCACGTGCTGCTGCTGCCGCCTGAAGGAATTTTTTTTTTTTTTAAAGTAAAAACTGAAAACCACAAAGCACCGGTTGAACCGATTTTACCAGTTCAATCCAGTTTTTTGCGGTTTTTTGTTCCATCCGGTTATGAAAGTGGACCGGACTGGTGGTTCTTCCGGTTCGCGGTCCGACCTGTCGAACCGGCCGGTCCGGTTCAATTTTAAAAACACTGATTATGAATACTTGCACATGGTTGGAGTAAAGGGAAAGACAAAGTGTTGATGTTAGAAGATTCAGCCATTAAAGAGAAGAAGCACCGCCGCCGGAGTAGTTGTAGGCCTGAAAGTCATTAGATCTCCTTATCGCACCATCAGCGTCTAAATTTTAAAAATAAAGATACATATTGTATAGTACAAAAAAATTAATATAAGCTAAGAAGGGAAACAAAAATTACATTTTATTTATATTTCATTTGTAAATTTTATTTTTTTAAAAAAAAGAATACACTATTATATTATTTATTTAATCATAAAAAATTAAAAATAAAAATATATTTAAAATTAGGGACCATTTTGGTCCTTTTCCCAATTTTTGGCATAAAGTTTCGTAAAATTAAACACTAGTTACTCAACAAGTTGGGTGGAATGGCCAATGGCTAGCCAAAAAAAGAAAAAAAAAAAAAAAAAAAAAGTTGGGTGGGGTGGACCCACCATGTAAATTGGGTGGCAAAAGTACAAACAATATCATAAATTGTTATTGAGATTCAATTCATATAATAATGCATAGACTCCATAATATTTAAATGAGAGATAAGCATAATCTTATCATATATATAATATAAGTATAACATCAAAAAAATAGATTCCTTTCTTCGTATTTATTTTGTCACTATTTAATTTTTGTGATTAAATGAATCAATTTTATAATCAAGAATTCATAGAAATTCATTGAAATTTTTAAAAAAAAATTTCAATATAAGCATTAATAACATTGACCAAAAATAAAAAATTACATGTGGTAAATTATTTAGGACGAAAATAGTAATAAAGGAGCAACCAAGATTTTTCCCACAACCACAAGTGAGTCAAGTGAATGGTTAGTGGGGCGCAAGCGACTGGGCATTGACAATAGTAGAAAAAGTCCAAAAAGACATGCAGCCGTGTGGACCAAAATTGTAGACAGAGAATTGAGTCGAGTCCCCACCCAAATTGGAGGAGGAGGAGGAGGAGGAGGGAGACCTACGTAATAAATAAAAGCATTTAAACTTTCCAGCCGACCCTCTCTTCTATTCTCGTGCATCCACTTCTTTTCTCTCCCTATATAAAGCCAAGAGGGCCGGCTCCTTCAAATTCACACAAAAAACAGAGAAAGAGAGAGAGGAAAAAAAGAACAAGGCAACTTTAATTTGTGGGCTCAAGACTCAAGAGGAGGAGGAGAAGAGAGGGAAATAAACATCAGGTATTTCTCCTAATTTTAATCTACCATATAAACTTTTTCAGCTATTTTTTTTTTTTTTTTTCATTTAATTAATTTTGGATAAGAGTTTAAATATTTTACGAGTATGTTAAACAATGTAGAGCTTGAATATAGATCTATGATTAAAGCGAATGACCTTATATATATATATATATATAAGTATTTTGGGATTTTTTCTTGATAATTTTGATCATTCATATAAGAATTCTAAAAGGATGACTAAAGGGCCATCATCATAAATGATCTTTTTTGCATGTATGGATCAACTACTGTTCTTGTTTTTTGGGCGGTGTCAAATGTCTGATAGTTTTTTATTTTTCTGATTCTGTTTGATTCGATAAAGAAACCTGGAAGATCAGAATAGCTGCAAAAAGGAAAGAAACATGATTAAATCTTCTCATGGGCTTCATGCTTTTATTAGCAATGTTAGAATTAGAATTGCAATCTGTTTTGCTTGCAATTTTTTAATAATACCATGAGATAGATCCAGATTTACCAAACACCATATCTGATTCCTCTCGAGATTCTGTCTTATTGATAATACTAAATTACTCATACGGAAATTGGAAGTTTCAACTATTCATTTTTTTTTTTTTTTTAATATTTAAGTGGATTCGATTTTTGATTTCAATTGTTTACCAGTAGATTAAATTTTTAAAAATTTATGACATTAACATATAAATAAGATATTTTAAAATCTAATATTGATTATAGAATCTATCGATTAGACCAAATATCGGATTCAGTCAAATATTTTTCATTATTTTTATATTCTTACCCCTGTTTCAGACCAAGTTAATGGGCCCCATCTTATGTGTATAGCGGTCATTTAGACCGAGTCTACACAATTTTTTTTTTTTTTTTAATTTTCGAATCTGTATTTATATAAAATAATAAATAAAAATTATTGATGTATCGTTAAATTAACAAAAAAAAAAAAAAAAAAATTTGACTAAAGATCTAAAAATTAAAGAATTAGATATTTAATAGAATTTTGACACTTGAAGGCGTTGAGTTTGAAAAGTAATTTTAAAATGTAATATTATAAAATATTGTTCTTTAAATTAGATCTTGGTGACACCTTTTTAAATAAATGAAGAAGGATAATAGGATTATAGAGAAAAATGATTTTTTTAAAAAAATATTTAATCCATATTTTCCTCTCCATTGTTTAAGCTCTACCATGACTTATTTAGTTCTATTAAATTAAAGCAAGAAAAATTATTAGGTGAACTTAGTCATGAAGTAAATTTTACAAACACTTAATTATTCACGTCACACATTTATTATTATTATTATTTTGTGCTTTGCTCTAAGCGAATCTTTATTAGATGCATATGGTCCCTTCCAAATTTATTGTTTTTTTCAATCTGGTAATGAGTTAATGTGCATATTATTATGGAAAATACTTATATAAATTCGATTTTTGGTCTTATCTATAAATTTTACTGTCAAGATTATTATAGATTTTATAACATTTAATCTACATCACAGAATTTACAAGTAGGATAAAAAATAACAGATCTACTTAAATATTTCCTTATTATTATACATAGCAGAGCTTGTGAGGGTGTGTGACCTACATATTTAATTACATTTTTTTGGTAAAATATTTAATTATATTCAGTAAAATAAAGATATGATTGTTACTCCTCCCTATGCTTAATGAATAAGATTTAGATTAGAAACACTAAAGATTAGAAAACAAATTGAGATTTTGTGAATACTTTAGGAACCAGTCAGGTAATTTTTTCCCATTATTTCCAAAAATTACGGTGTGATTTTTCAACGAGCTTTATACGCGTAATTAGTAAATTAATTGTTAGGTTAATACGCCACGATAAGTATCTCAACTACTAATAGCCGTATTCAATAGATGAGAATGACGGCTAATTTGGTCGACGTAGATTAATTAAATATTACTTAAGACTTTTCTTGCTTGGTTAGTTAATTTAATTACGGATGATAATAGAAAGTTCAGAGTATTACCATATTGGAAAAATAAGTTACCATACTAAACTTTAGGACTTTTCTATTAAGCAAGTGGTCAAATTGGTTGCCTTATTCCAAGTCATATTTTGATTTGATTGGCAAATCTGAGAAGTGGGTTTTCTGAAGACAAGTAATTTGAAGGTGAACGGTTGACCCTCAAATAGGGATGAAAAGGAAAGTTAATTAATGAATTTGCAATAACATATGTTATTGTTGATTTTAAAAATTTATATAATATTGTATAAATTTTTAAAATATATAATATTATACTATATAAATTTTTAAAGTATAATAAAACAGTTCCGGGATCATAAAATTTTTCAAATTTAGAAGGTGATTATAAAAACATGTTTATCAAATATTAAATTAATGCTGTCTAAACTGAGGCCATGTTAATTTTGACAAGCCTTTGCGGGAGAATAAAACATACAAAAAAAAAAAAAAAAGGGAAAAAATATCTAGCGGTTCACTATCTGCGACCTTGTAGCAATAGAAAGTTATTTTATTTCCTTAAACATTGGTGGCTTTGTACTACGGATTATACTTTACTAATTCCTTAGAGTAATATGTATCAAGTATTATTCTTCTTCCCATAAAAGAATATTCCTTATAGTAATAGGAAGAGCTAATGTCTCCACCTAAACCTCCACTGAAACAAGGTAATGATTATGATATTAATTATTATTATTATTAGATAGACGAACCAGATACTTTTTTCAATTTAAATTAGTTTATATTGCAAATTTACATTGTTATAAGTTCAATATTCAGGAGCTTTTACATTTGATGAAGTTGTCCTTGGCCTAAAATAATCTATTGAAAGCAATAGTTTACCTGCATTATTATATATACATGGTACTCGTTAATTTCTTTTTAACCAAACTTTTCAATCTCATTAATTCTTTTTTTTGTTTTTGTTCTCTAACAATTTCCATAAATTGTGCAGATCATTGAGCAATGGGTGCTGGAGGCAGAATGAATAGTGTTCCCAGTGAGATCAAGAGGTCAAAATCTGATGTCCTCCAAAGAGTTCCCTATGTTCACAAAGCCTCCATTCACAGTAGGAGATATCAAGAAAGCCATCCCACCCCATTGTTTCCAACGGTCCGTTATTCGTTCTTTCTCCTATGTAGTTTATGATCTGATAATTGCCTCGTTGTTCTACTATCTTGCAACAACCTACATTCCCCTCGTTCCTCAGCCCCTCTCCTTTTTAGCCTGGCCACTTTATTGGATATGCCAAGGCTGTCTTTTAACCGGCGTTTGGGTCATAGCACATGAATGCGGTCACCACGCCTTCAGTGATTATCAATGGCTTGATGACACTGTTGGACTAATCCTCCACTCTGCTCTCCTCGTCCCGTATTTCTCTTGGAAATATAGTCATCGTCGTCATCATTCTAACACAGGTTCTCTTGAGCGCGACGAAGTATTTGTACCTAAAGTTAAGTCTAATCTTAGAAAGTCTGCCAAGTTTCTTAACAATCCACCAGGCAGACTTTTGACACTTGTTGTTCAGTTTACTCTAGGCTGGCCTTTGTAATCATAATTATTTGATGTTTAATGTATCCGGGCGACCTTATGATCAGTTTGCTTGCCATTATGATCCCTACGGTCCTATCTACAATGACCGCGAGCGCCTTCAGATTTACCTTTCTGATGTTGGTGTACTAGCAGTCTTTTGTGGCCTGTATCGTCTTGTGACAGCGAAAGGACTTGCTTGGGTTGTTTGTGTTTATGGATGTCCATTGCTCGTCGTCAACGGGTTTCTTGTGTTGATAACATATTTGCAACATACTCACCCTTCGTTGCCTCATTACGATTCCTCCGAATGGGATTGGTTGAGGGGCGCTTTGGCTACAGTTGATAGAGATTATGGAATCTTGAATAAGGTATTCCACAACATAACAGATACTCAAATAGCTCATCATTTGTTTTCAACCATGCCTCATTATCATGCAATGGAGGCTACTAAGGCAATCAAGCCATTGTTGGGAGATTATTACCAATTTGATGGGACACCAGTTTTTAAGGCAACGTGGAGAGAAGCAACTAATTCTGTAGGAGTGTATTTATGTTGAGCAAGATGAAGCTGATAAGAAGAAAGGTGTCTTCTGGTACAATAACAAGTTTTAACAAGAAGATTTTGCTATCTTAATTAATTTCTTAGTAGTTTAATTAGGGTGTCTTCTTTTCTCTGTACTGAACATTTATTCTGTTTTAGTTGAACAATATTAGTTGGTTACTCAAGTCATGGAATGGTGCAATGAGTACAAGTAATGGACTCAGAAACACTTGTTGGATTGAACTTTGGTTGATCTGGGGTAAATAATTTTGACCTGATACTTCAGAACTTTTTTTTTCTTTTCAAAATTTGGTATTGAAAATGATTTAAAATGGCAAAGTTACAGAGAACTATTGAAACAAACCAAGTTTTAGGTTTCACAAAACTACTAATGTAGGAAAATTATATCAAATCATTAAGTTTCGATTTTAGATATCTCAACGAATTTTGTTTTGTTTTGTTTTTTTTTTTTTTTTTTTACGGACTTAACGAATTTAACGACGTCAATAAATAATTTTTATTACTTTATTACTCTGTAAAGTAATAGTCATTTGGTAATACTATACTCCATATCTAAATCTGAAGTGGTTAGAGATATGACTTCTAGACTTGAACAAATATCTGCCAAAAGTTTAGTAAAGTGGTAATTCATGTATAAAATTTATAACTAATTAAACATCAAACAGGTGAGCTTAATTGATTGTGTTATATACTTGTATCATGTTATATCTTAATGCTAAACTCTTTTTAAATCTGGTATTTGCACTGTACTTTTGTAATTTAGTTAAAAACTCGAAGTCATTAGCTCTACTCCATTGAGTCCACAGACTTAGCTTATCCATAAGATTTGTTGAGCATTGTTAAAAGTAAGTATTTTGGTTTTTAAATTAAACAAGCAGCAAAAGAACAAAAAAGAAAGTTACACGATTGAAGAGAATTTGAAAAAAATAAGAAGAAAGAATTGATTTTACTGAGTAAATGATTTATAAATGGTTACTTATACATACATCAATTTCAACGACTATAAATGGCTATAAAAGACTAGTATAACAGCTAGTTATAATAGCTACTATAACGGCTAATTATACTTGCTTAATTTGTGCCTAGTTACTAGTTTTTACACTTACTTAATTTATGCCTAGTTACTAGTTCTTACACTTACTTAATTTGTGCCTTGATTAAATTAATTTGTGTTTGAATTTTCAATATCTTCAATATCCCCCTTCAAGTTGGACTTGTATAAATTATATAAGTGCAACTTAGCAGCAATAAAGTGAAATTGTTGTACAATTGGAGGCTTGATGAGAACATCGACTAACTGGACTTTACTTTTCGCATAAGGGGGCGAGATTGTCTTATCTATGAGCTTTTCTCTTATAAAATGACAATCAATCTCAATGTACTTTGTTCTTTCATAGAAGACCAGATTATAGGCAATATGAGCGGCCGATTTGTCATCACAATAGAGTGGAATTGGAGTGTCTACTTTAAAACCCATTTCTCTAAGCAATGATACAGTTTTGATCTATACTAATTCACTCGTTGTAGAAGACATGGCTCTATACTGGGCTTCGATACTTGAATTGGCAACAACATTTTGCTTTTTGCTCTTCTAAGTTACCAAGTTTCCTCCACCAATGTCATGTTTCCAGGGGTGGATTTCCTTTCTTCTAAATCTCCTACCCAGTTTGCGTCTGAGTAAGCATAAACTTGATGGTATTCTTTACATTTCATGATAAGTCCTTGGCCGGGATCATTCTTGAGGTAGCAAAGAATCCTTTCCACTAACTTCATGTGCTTTTTTTGTTAGCCGTCATGTATTGACTAACCTGGTGCCCTGAATAAGAGATGTGTCAGGCCTTGTTATGGTTAAGTAAATTAACTTGCCTACTAATTTTTGATAGATCAGAATACCTTCTAAAGATTCTTCTAATGCATCTTTTTCATCAAAGTTATATGTTCTTCCTTCTTCTTCCTTTTCAGCATCTTAATGGGCATAAATACAGGTTTCACTCCAAGTTTATTTTTGCCTATATCTATCAAGAGATCAAGTGTGTATTTCTTTTGTAATAGAATTAACCCATTACTTGAATAGACCATTTCTATCCCAAGAAAATACCTTAGTATGGCCAAATCTTTAATGTCAAATGATGTTTTTAAGAACATTTTAATATCTTTAATGCCTTGAATATCATTACCGGTGATAATAATGTTATCAACATAAATGAGAACAATAATAGCATCATGAGAACCAAACTCAACAAAAAGTAAATGATTGGAGTTATACTTTGAATCCATTTTGTTTTAATGCATTGGTTAATCTAGAATACCATGCCCTAGGAGATTGTTTCAATCCATAGATGGCCTTTTTAAATTTACGAACATAATCTCTAGGTACTTTAACTTGATATCTTTTTGGTATATGCATGTAAAACTCTTCTTCTAAATGACCTTGTAGGAAAGCATTTTTGACATCTATTTTGAAAAGACTCCAATCATAGTTAGTAGATAAAGACAAAAGTATCCTAATCTAGTGTTCATCTTAGCTATGGGTGCAAATATTTTTCATAATCTAGTCCATATATTCATATGAATCTTTTTGCTACTAACCTAACTTTGTAATTGTCTAATATTTCATCACTATGTAATTTAGTCTTATAAACCCATTTTCAATCTACGGTCTTTTTTTCCTAAGGGTAGTTTGACTATGTCCCATGTTATATTCTTTTTCAAGACATCTAATTCTTCTTTCATGTCTTGTTGCCAAATTGGTTAATCTTTAGCTTGATTAAAGGTTTTATGGTATTGAATTCTATCTACTTTAATTAGGAAGGCTTGGTATTGATCGTTAATGTGATTAAAGGAGTAATAATTTTGAATGGAATAACATGCCTTGTTGCCATAAAAGAATAGATAATGTTGGTTCCATTTGAAGATAGGCCTACGGTTTCTTTGAGATCTTCTTAGTTGAGAGAGTGGTTCCATAATTTGTGGTTGTGGTTCTAATGTCGTTTGCGGATCACTAAGTTAATGACGAGTAATTTTATAGAGTCATGTGTAGATTCAATGGTGTACTCATGTGTACTTTCCTAAGGTTTCATTCGATTATTCTTCACTATTAGAGTTTTTTTTCACATGTAAGGGTTAAGTTTGTTTGGGGTGAAAAAGGATCATGATTTTGGTGTTCATTTAAGGGCAGTTGATGTATAAATCTAAATGGTGGCGTATCGTCATAAGTAATTGTCCTAGGAAGTGCATTATCTATAGTTTCATCAATTATGTCTTCTTTGGTAAAGTAAGGTATGTTTTCTAAAAATGTGACATTTCTTGAAATAAATTTTTTATTAGTTAGAGGGTTAAAACATCTATATCCTTTAGTGTCCACACAATATCTTAAGAATATGCATTTAGTGCTTCTATGGCTTAACTTATCTCTAGAGTAACTATCTATATGCACATAACAAACACAACCAAATATTCTAAAGTAAGTTAAATCTATTTGTGACCATATGCTATCTCAATTGGTGACATATTTGTTTTATTGATACTAAAACATTATGGATCTAACTACATCTAAGATGTGTCTATTTTTTCTTTCTGCAACTCTATTTTGTTTCGGAGTATATGGACAAGTGGTTTGATGAATGGCACCATTTTTAGCAAAAAAACTCTTTAAATGCATTGTTAACATCTTCTTTTCTATTGTCTGTTCTAAGTCTTTTAGTTGTTGAGTTAAGCTGATTTTCAATTAGTAAAGTGAAATTAACAAAACATTAATATGCTTCGGATTTAGTCCTTATTAGGTACATCCATGTATATTTTGATTTATGATCTATAAAACTAATGAAGTATCTATAATTATTATGAGATAAATATGGTGCACACCAAATGTCCGAATGAACTAAATCAAAAAGATTTTCATATTCATTTTGAGAGCTTACAAATGGTAACCTAATCTATTTACCCAAAATACAAGAGAAACATGTTTTGAAATCATGGAACTTTACATTAGGCACTAGTTGACTCAAAACATTATTAAGTGGGTGAAGCAGAGCCCTAGTTGACTCAAAACATTATTAGGTGGATGACCTAAGCTAGCATGCCATATTTCTTCAAGGCTTTAGATTTCTTCAACACTAAGTGCTCTAGTTGTGCTTTGTAAAAGGTAAAGTCCATGTTTCAGTCTTTCTTCACCAATCACATGGCCGATTGTTATGTTCTGAAATATGACTTTATTAGGATAAAAAATTACATAACAATTTAAATCTCCAGTAAACTTACTTATGGGAAGCAAATTTGAGGCAAAGTTAGGTAAGTACAATCTTTCGGTTTGGTGTGCTAAAATATTCGATTTTCCTATTCCTTCTATAGATATTTCAGCTTCATTAGCAATAGTAACTTGTTTTTCATCACAAAATGATTCAATATTAGATGCATAGATCTTATTCTTAAACATGTGATTACTAGCACTTGAATCAATTATTTATGATTCAAAACAAGTAGTTAAGTTAGATTTCACACCTTGGCTGTGAGACGTGCTTACTTTGTGAGAGTTGAGCAAAAGCTTAGCTAATTCTTCCAGAAGGTTTGAAGTAGAATTGCTCTCGATTGTATACTTTGTTTCTTGAGTATTTAACTTGGTTGGAAGATCCTTAATATTGAGGTGAGGGTCCAATTTCCAACATTTTCTTTTGGATACCCTTGCTTACCACTATTCACAATTTCTACATCATTTGTCAAAAATGACCAATTTTGCTACATTTTGGCACCTTGATGGTGCCCTTTTTCCTTGATTATTGTTGCCAACTTGTATGGATGTGTTTGCGTGAGCAATTGAGCCATTTTCCTTTGTTTCCTCAACAAGAGCAACTCTTGCAGCCTTAGGTATATCATAGAGCTTTCCTGTTGAAATTTCTTTTTCTACCACACAAATCACTTCATCGTAAAGTGGCATCTCCTTGCTCTTCAAAATGTTGTACCTTAGTTCACTAAATTTGGATCCAAGACTAGACAAGAGAGACATCACTAAATTTTTTATTTTCTCTCTTTCAAGTTCATCTGGATTGTTAACATGGGGTGGCGGGAGTACACAATGCACGGATTTCATCCCATGTCTCCTTCACCTTGTTAGAATAATTTAAAAAATCACCATTCAAATTAAGACTTTTAAGATCTTGCTTGAGATCATATATTCTCAACAAATTCTCTTTTCTTACAAATCGCCAATTAATTGCTTCCCACAAGTTTTTGGCATCCTTTGCGCTTGAAATGTAGCAACATGGGAGGAATCAATTAGTTGGTGATCCATGTGAACACCATTGTGTCTGCATAGAACCACTCATTATACTCCTTGATTCCCTCCATTGGAGGCTGAATGTTGCTATATACGGAGCCAAAGACGCTTTGGGTGTTTAAACCCCTTATTGCAGCGTTGATCCATATTGACAAATTTTTACCATTGAGGGGGAATATTGTGAACTTGGTTCCAATACCACCATCGGTATTAATTTTGAAGATACTGTCTTTGATTGAGTTTGCACCCGTATCTGCCATGACCAAATTCGGCTAAGATAATTTTTTGGTAGGGTGTTGAAAACAACCAAGGGATAAACAAGAATTATGGTGGTTAATAACGCTCAAAACACTTAATAGTTCTTTGATACCATATTAAAAGTAAGTGTTTTGGTGTTTAATTAAGCAAGAAACAAAGGAATAAGAAATAGAGATTCACGATTGAAGAGAATTTGAAAGAAAGAAAGAATTGATTTCATTGAGTAAATGATTTATAAACGGTTACATATATATACAAAATTTCAACGGCTTGTATAATGGCTAGTTATATATACTTAATTTGTGCCTATTTACTAGCTTTCATACTTACTTGATTTGTGCCTTGATTAAATTAATTTGAACTCGAATCTTCAATATCTTCAACAAGAAATTTGATATGCAGTCTAGAAATGTGACAGATACTAAAAAGCCAATCACGGGAAAAATTGGGATTAAGAGAGTTGATCCAAGCTACTTGTTGTTCTACTAAGATCTCCAATGACATCGATGATTCAAAAAGTGGATACACAAGCTAACAAATCAGCGAAACCATTGTCTGTAACAGTGATTATTAGGACAATTATGACTCTTTATCACCTAAAGAAAGCGTCGACACCCCAAACTCCTCTTGGTTATTATCACCTTCTCAGCTAGAGGAGCAAGAGAAGTCTACTTATGAGAATATTCTACAGTTTGATGAGGGTGAGATGGATTGTGCGAAAATATAAGATCGAGAAACACTGGAAAACCATGTCAATAGGAACCTGTTAAACTGTTAGAGGATCCTATTTTTGATAAAACTAGTATATTGTCAGTATCCAGTGCAAACCATAGTGATAAAGTTGCATTACTTGACAAAGAAATTATTTTGACAGTAGAAACTTCAAGATGTGTAGGAGATGCAGAAACTACCGGTCACACAAAGAATAAAAAATGCTTGTGCATGTACAGGAGTTTCATTTGACAATGTAAAAAGTGAGAGAAACGAAACACATCTTGCTAAGCCCAAGACAGAAATAAAAGTTGATATGGTTGATCATACAGTGCAACCTAATGTGATGTAAAGATGGCAATGAAGTAATGCATCAGGCACTAGGTGACATGGCTTTGCTGAATACACTAGCTACAAATGGCATTGATGAGAGCAAGAATGAATGGGAGAATTTAAGTCAACAAAGAGCAGATGCTTTAGAGTCTTAGCGTGAGCTGGATGCAAGGCTACTTAAATAAGATAAACTTGATGAGCTTGTTGGTGTTATAAAACCATTTGGTGAAGATGTTGTCTTGTCCCAGGAAACAACAATTTAATTTGGTTGACAAAAAGCCTTATGAATGCAGAAAAACCAGCCAAAGGTTCCAGATACTTTTTTGACTGTTGGAGAGTTAGAATTTTGAAACTGCTAGCAAGTCATTGTAAAAAGTTGTATTTTGTCTGATTTGCTTACATATAATGTTTTTTTCAAGATGCTACTGACATATAATGTTGTTTCTTGAAGAGTCTTGTTTCAACTTTTAAGGGATTTTTTAGGTTTTTCTTTGTCTTTTCTCCTTCGCTTTTGGTTATGATTTTTTTGCAGAGCAGAAGTTTGGATTGAGGAGCTTGAGCCTTTCTGCAAATTAGCTTCATTTCCAAGACAGTGAATGTATTAAAAATTTATCAAATATAAGTATGTGTTATTTTTAGATTCTTTTTCAATTTTGCCTGGGTTTTGACATATTTAATTGATATAATATTGGTCATTATCATAGAACTTTTACAGATCTTGTTCATTTATTTGATTTGCTCAAAGAAAATTACCTTTTTTTTTCCGATTTACAACAACACCAACCATACTAACCTTTAGGAAGACCAAACTAGTGGAAGAGAAACTAGAGCTATGTGTCTAACTTTGTTTAGACAGAACAATTTTTCATTTCAAAACTTTGAGAACCACTTTGATATAGTGTCAAAATTTTAGAGATCAAGATTGTGATCCTCTTTTTTTGTCATCACAAAAAGAGCCTACAATGAACTCTAACAAGGAAAAGATCACCAAGATCCGTTTTTGTGCTTGACTTCTAGCATATGATGATTTTTTCGCTCTGTAACCCCATTTTGTTGGGGTGTATTAGAACAAGTGATTTGATTAATAATTCCTTGCACTTCAAAAAACTATTGAAGTTCAAAATTTTGATATTCTCCTCCATTGTCACTTCGAAGAACCTGAATTTGTGCATTATACTAAGTTTTAATCATTTTATGAAAGTTCTAAAATAGTAAATTCACTTCACTTTTGGACTTCATTAACCATAACCAAGTCATCTTAGTATAATCATCAATAAAAATAAAACCAAAGTGATCCACCCAAAGTTGAAATTTTGGATGGACCTCACACATTAGAATAGATAACCATAAAAGGAAAAGGACTTTTTATTTATAATCAAAGGAAATGAAGTTCGGCGGCTTTTTGCAAGTTTACAAATGTCACAACGAAAACTAGAAAGATCAAAACTTTCAAACAAACTGGGAAACAATTTTTTGAGATAAGCAAAGGATGCATGCCCCAATCTTTGATGCCATAGCCAAATCTCGATTTTATTCTTCTTCTCTTTTATATAGAGCTTCCCACTGCCAAAGCCTAATGCAACTTGTCAGAAAATTTTGATGTCAAATCCAAAAAAAATAATTTCCCTTGCATAATACCATAACCAATCGTCTGCTTTGTTTCGATGTCCTTAAAAACACAAGAGTCAGGCCAAAAAATTACAACGCAAGATAAGGCTTTGGTTATTTGTGAGATAGATAAAAGATTATAATCAAAATATGGGACAATTAAAACAGAATCAAGATTTAAAGTATTGATGAGAGATAAAGAACCTTCCCTAATAATTGAGGTATCATTACCATTAGTAGTAGAAATGGATTTTTGTGAAGAGCTTCTACGATGTTCAACCTGTCTGAATCAAATGTCATATGATCTATAGCACCAGAATCGATTATGCATGCACTATTAGAAATAGGTGTAGAAATATTTAAACCCTTATCACAAATATTTGTAGTTGCTACCAATGCTAAACTTTTTTTAGCAGCATCATCATCACCTGTATTTGTTTTAGTGACAGCAATGAATCTAGTTGGAGTCTTTTTGGAATTCTTTTTTTGAGATTCTCGACTATGATCCCACCATTCTGGATATCCCACAGATTCGTAGCAATGATCTTTGGTATGCCCAAACTGATTACAGTGGGTACAGTAATAGGCAGATTTTTTGACATTTTTGGTTGTTTTCGACCTATTTTGACTTACTATTGCTATAGATTCAGAATTTCCAATCTCATTCTTCAAAGCTTCACGGCGTACTGCTTCTCGTTGAATTAATGCATAACATTCTTCCAAACCTAAAACTGGTTCCTTGTGTAAAATTTCTCCATGAACTTATTCAAAATTACTATCCAATCCAGCGAGAAATATATGTACCCTTAATTGTTCAATTGACTTTTGGTATGCTGTTACATCATCAGGATCTTTCATGACCACTTTATCTCGATGGTCCAATTCTCGAAAAATCTCAACCAACTCTCCATAGTATTTAGAGAGCGACTTTCCACTTTGTTTTGAAGTGAAAGCCTTTTGGCTTAGCCAAGCAAAGACTTGCAGTTCATTACTTCCATCATAAAATACTTGTGATAAAGCACTCCATTTTTCATGGGCGTTGGGCAAACGTAAATACCGCTTCATAATTTCTGGTGTCCTAGACATCAATAACTACCTTTTCACTTTTTGACTTTCAGCATACCACTTTTCATATCCATCTTCTGATCTGCAGATTGCTTCATCTTTTTGCGAATATAAGAGAGTTTCTCTCTTTCGGCAATATGCATCTCCATCAATTATGACCAAACATCATAATTTGATTCATTAATGATGATTCATGCATTAAAAATATCTTCAAATTGAATTACCACAGGAATCGATTTTGTTCCAGATGATTCAATACTTTTCTTACTCATTTTGATAAACGTTTCAAGATTTAATGAAGTTGGCTCCAATTCCAACTTGAAAATAAGAAGGAATAATTCTTATTTGCACTTTGAAATGAGTATGTACAACCAATATTTATAGTACAATGGAGCTATAAGTTAGGGGAACTAATTAGCTAAACATTAGAAGTATAATTAGCCCTAAATTAGGAGATACTAATTGGTTAAAGAATCTCTTAATCTAAGGGGTTACAGAGAGATTTTTGGAGAAAATTATAGAAAGAAAATCTCAACAAAAATTACCTTCAATGCCCTTCGCAACAACGGCATTTTCTTCATTTTTAAACATTAGCAACTCTATCCTTCTTCTCATTGCTTCACTCATAGTTACCAAGTTCTAACCCTTCATATCGTGTACCAATTTGCATGTATCAATATACTGTATCTGGTATTGGTACATTATATATATGTATTTTTTTTTAAAAAGTGACGTATTACATTTCGATACTCGTACCATGTGCAAGAGAGTAGTACGTATTCGTTAACTATGGCTTCACTTGCCACTCCCATCCAAGAAGTCAATCACAAACATATGTAAATATGAATTTATACTCATGTCTTTTCGAAACTATTATAGAAAATAAACTTTTACCTTATATATTATATGTTATAATAACTTCTAGTCACACAAACAATTAAAAAAAAAAAATCAGACAACAATGACTGTACGAAAGCAACATTAGCAAGGAAAACATTGTAAGTAGGGTAAAGAAGAAATAGTTCTCAGAATAAGTCGGCGTAACAAAACATAGACATACTTCATCAATACTTGCACTCTAGTTTACTGTATATTAGCAAACAATTCCCAAATTCAATCATAATTACTAATTATATTCAAACCAAAATACACATAAATTAAACCCTTAACTCAAGTTCAAATAAAGTCCAAAAAAGGAACTTCCAAAGAAAAAGAAAATCATCACACAAAAATAAATTGTGAATAAAAATCATGATTAATTAATTAAGTAGAAAAGCTGTTATAGAACATTCACTAGAAATTAGTACAAAATCGAGTTAATAACTCGTATGAATGGCAAATTTAAGAAAGTTTACATAAATACATTTAGGGAGAATTGCAATTTTGGTCCCCAAACTATGAGTAGTGCTCAAAACTAGTCCACAATCTATGCGAAATTGTGATGTTGGTCTCCCAAGTATCAATTATGCGTGAAAATAGGACAAATGACGGAAAAAAACCAAAAACCTAACGATTTTGGTCATGTGCACGTTAACCCTAAATTTTTTTGTCAAAGTTCATGCAATTGTGTACGAAATTGATCCCCAGTCTTTATGGATTTTAGCTAAATAAGTCCCCATTCTAGGATAGTTTGCTAGATTATAAATGAGTTAATCAAACATCATTTAATCCATATATTAAACAGTACAACAACAACATCTTAATATAAATTTTGGTTAATTTTTTGAGCATTATTAATGTTAACAAATTTAAAAAGAGAAGGGAAATAAAAAAGATGTCAATGATTATATAATAAACTAGTACAGTGGATATCAATTGAGCAAAATAAGAGTTGTTTCTCAATAGGGAATTGGCATACAAACCTTGTTAGCGTAATTTACAAATCACATTTACAACCAATATAGGCATTTTGTATCAAAAAAAAGATAATGCTAATACTACATACCTCTAAAACCATAATAAATTACAATTGCAGGATTGCATGAATGTCAAAGTGAAAATTCTTCTACAAATCCTAAAAATAAAGGAGAATTAATAAATTTTTATCATTAGAAATAACATACAACAAAGAAATTAGAGCTTATAGTAGAGGGAAGGTGTAAAAAATAAGCGAAATGCAAGAGGCATAATGCTGGATGGCTTCTTTAATAGGTTTTCAAGAATCCCTGCTATTAGAGTAAACGGGTGAAAAATTCCTCGATTACCATAAAATCAATCTTGGGTGGCCGACTATGGTACAAATGCCTTCTGATGTGTTTATTGGGTATTAGTAATTGTTGAATTATATTAAAATGTTGTTGTAATGTTTAATATATGGATTGAATGAATTTGTTTAAGGTACTTATAATCTGGCAAACCATTCTAGAGCGGGGACCTACTTAGCTAAAATCCATAAAGATTGGGAATCAATTTTGCACACAATTGATGAAATTTGACCTCAAAAACCTTTTTAGAGTTAATGGTCATGTGCACTGCATATAACCAAAATCGTTAGGGTTTTTGGACTTTTCTGTCATATGTCATATTTTCGCGCATAATTGATAGTTTGAGAACCAAAAGCGCAATTTTGCATAGATTGGGGACCAATTTTGAGCACTACCTATAATTTGGAGACAAAACTACAATTCTCCCATATGTTTATGTATCTAGGTTTCCTTCAATTAGAAACCCTAGAGAAAATGAAATAAAAAAAAGAAGTGTTATAACTGGAATTTGGAAGTTGAGTTGGAGAACAGGTGGCTGATGAAGTGGTTAAATCAAGAAGCTAACATGGCAATAGTTAGTTAGGGAATTGAGAGTGAGTTAGGCTATCACTAAGCTTAGCTTGTACAGTAGTTGTGAATTATTGTACCTTTTCTGTTACAATCAGTTACACTAATTGTATTGCTCGATAAGTATATTTTTTATCAAAAAGATAATTGAGAACCAAACTCCAATTCATTTCCCCAATTAATCCACATCTTAACAAAACTCTCAATTTGAGTTTGGTTCTGAATTGTCTTCAATTAATATTCCCTATACTGTTGATCCTAGAGGTTGAGTTAATTAACCTTTACTATTCTCAGCATTAGTTGTATCACAGCTGTGGTTCGAATAACCATGATTGAGGGTACTAGGTCACAAGATGTGAGGAAGATTGAAGGAGTGAAGCAGTTGATGATGGAACATCATGATAGACTTGAGAAAGAAATTTTCGGGGAGATTGCAACTTTAAGACCTCTGATTCTTGAAGTAAATTAACATAAAGATTCATCTATGAATCCGTCTCCAATTCACTCTAATCATGCCCATCTATCTGCCAATATAGGCAATCACTATCAAGCTCCAACTACTTCTCTTGATTGGAATTTCCCAAATTTCAAGGAGATGACTTCAAGGGTTGGTTTTATAAATGTGATTAGTTTTTCGAATTTGTTGAAATATCTAGTGAATCCAAGATGAAAGTGATTGCAATGCACTCTTGAATGGGAAAGATTTACAATGGCACCAGATCTTTTTGAAGTCGAGAATGACTGGAAGATTATCTGGATGGAAGAATACGTAAGAGCCATGTTGTCAAGATTTGGGAATTTTGTGTTTGATGACCCAATATGCAACTGTCATACATAAATTTGATATAGTTAATGTTTATTTTTTATAATTAATTTTCAATTATTTTTGCAATACTAAAGTTCGAAAATTTTTGAGAGTGCATTTGAGAAGTTTATTGCTTTTATCTATTCTTTTAGTTTATGGTGTTATAGAATCTAATAGCATTAAGGTTCTATTCAAATAACGTGAATTATTCATTATGTTTTGAATTATATTTTAGAATTATTTATAACACGTTTTCAAATTACTTTTTTTTTTATCTCACATATATCAAATTTAAAGATAAGTTATAATAACTATTTTAAATAATATTACGAAAAATAGCTACCCAAGCAGAGTGGAATTCCGATTTAATTTTTAAAAAATATATATCTAAAGTTTATATATTTGACAATTAAATTTCATAATCTTTCTTTTTCTATGCATAGTATTGGTTCTTAGACTTGTATACTTGTAGCATGTTATATCTAAATGCCAAACTATTTAAATCTGGTATTTGAACTGAACTTTTGTAATTTAGTTAAACACTCGTTGTCATTAGCTCTACTCCACTAAATCCTCAAACTTAGATTGTCCATAAGATTTGTGGGCTAATCAAATTAGCTACAAAATTGAGTCTTTTAGTCGTCTTCAATAAATAGTGAAATTTGTGCTTCATCATTTGATTCTTCCTATTATAACGAAATTTAAAAAATCTATCTGATCTAAGATATTATTTCACGGATCTCTTGGTTCAGAATGAACGACACCGCGATATAAGAAATTTACGACACATATAATGTCAAGGATTGATTTCAGGCCCCTGTTAGAAGGTTAGAAAATTATATTGACACTCATAAAAGAAGGTGAAGAGCAATGAGTTTTTACTTTTTAGACTTGTTATATTAGATTAAAGTTGGGCTGCAGAATTGATATTTCTGGCCTTTCAGGGAAATGCGGTCTCCTGTCCAAATTTTCATGCGATGCTGTTGGGTATAAGCATATAGATGGGTCAGGTTTAGATTCGGACTCAACTCGTTCTGGATCTATTTATCTGAATTTAGATTTATGAGAAATTTTGATTACTCGGATCTGATTCAAATTTGGATTCGATTAAAATATTAAATTTGTAATAAAATTATATACAATTAATGTTATTCTATATATTGTATAAATTGTCAATGTAAATTATATTTTATTGTAAAACTCAGTTATTCTATATGTACACATACATATATGTTGAATAAATTGTCAATGTAAATTATATTTTATTATAAAATCCATGCATAATATTCATATTGGGTATAAATTTACTAGTTTTGACTCGAATCTTACCCGTTTACAGGCCTAGTTGGATAACTCCCAATATACAAGGATTCCTAAATTTAGGCCGGTTCTCCTATGATAAATATGAGGCTCTCAGTCCATTTGCTTGAGCTATGAAAGCCCTTTTAATCTAGCCAACTTGCAGCAATATTTCACACGAAGAGAGTCCAAAACAAAGTTGATATTGAATCAAGGTTTGAGCCCAAGCTTGACGGTTGGCACACTATAGATATTTAGAGAAGGATTCCAATTCGGCATTTGATCATATTTCACCTTCTTTTTTTTTTTGGGTAGAAGCTCACTTATTTTACTAATACCTAAATTTGATCACAATGGGGGAATACAATTAAAACAGTGAGGTAACTAAGTGTAATTTAGGTAGTTAAACACTTTTTCTATAATATGTTGGTCATGAGTTTTAGTTACTAAAAGGTAGGGAGAGAAGTAAGTTTTTTATTTATAAAAAAAAAAAATTGAAATAGCGAAATCCACATATAATGAAAGAAATATTAATATTTAATTAGATTAAAACTCACATATAGTGAGATAAACTAACTATACTATTAATCTTACCTTGATCGCTACTTTACACAGTGCTTTTTTTTACTTCAGTTAAAACTATTTTAGTGTTTCTCTTTATTCTGGTTGAGACTCGTTCTTCCATGTCGTTGACTGCTTCATGAGTAAAAGTGTAAAGATTTAATTCTTGAACCTCCAACTCATGAGTGACTTAAAGTTACTCTCTTATCAATAATTAGTTTACCATATTAGTTTTTTTCTTGGCACTCTCTATAATGTAAGTGTAAAATAATCACTGAGACTTGTTCAAAGAATTTGGCTTGTCTTGCCGCTTCAAAGTAGCTTAAATGTCCAGGGAATCATCATTCTTGATGAGGTTATTCACCTGCTTCAATTACCACAAAAGCAAAGGAAAAAGAGTAATTTTTAGGTTTGAATGGCTCCAACTGCAAGTACAACTTTTATTTCAAGTAATAGTAGGTGTAACTTATTGGATTACGAATATGAATCGGATGATCAATGATTGCTAGAAACAAAACTATAATTATTGAATTGACTCAGATTGAACGGGGGAGGACAATCTAGATTCACGGATATCTCTATTTACTAGGTAAATGGAGGAATAATGAATGGAATCTCATATAAAAACATAATAAAAGGTGAAGTATTTGTTAAATGATTCTTTTTATAAATTTTGATGAAAAATTATGTATTTTTATTTTATTTTCTTGATATTTAATTAAATTAAAAAATCATTGAGAGTGAAGAAAAAAATTAAGCAATTTTATATTTTATCAAATTTTATTATTTGATTAAGAAATTTTGTATTTTTATCAAAATTTAAAAATTTATACAACATTTAAGTGTTTCGAATAAATTGATTTTGGGATATTATTATTTATTTAGTGAGATAAAATTAATATATTTAAATTATTTTTTGAAATGAATAAATAAATGGAGAAAATGTGAATCCCAATATCCAAGAATAGTAGATAGTACAAGATTATTATATTGCCGAAGACCAGCCTAAGCTAATGAATTTTGAGGCTGACTATTTCTTGCAAATATGTTTGGTTTTTCTACATTTTCTCAGCCATAATGCTCGGAAGCCGACTCCATGGTTAGAAATTATAACTCACAAAGTACAAGCGAGTATCTTATAAGAAAATATCTATTGATATTATAACGGTGTATTTATAAAAAATGATAAAATAATAAAATTAATAAATTAAAAAAAAAAGAAATAAAATTCATCAATTGAATATCTAAAATTAAGAATTGATAAATTACTATAGATTTGTCACATAAAGTAATTTTAGTAAATTATTTTAAATTTATAAATTTATAAATTATTTTTTTATTATTAAATAATCAAATAGAATTTGGGCTATTTTAACTAATAGTCATGTGCCCAAGCCACCTGTCATTGGACACATTAAGGAGGTCTATTAGAAGTTAAATTTACTTAAATTAATTTTTCCCATAGCCAAGGCGTAAAACACAGGTAAATAACAATCAACGGCTATACAGTACCAACTTATTATTACGACTTCATTTATTACGACATTATATAATTATATAATGTATGAGTAATGGTGGTAATTTTGGTGTAATTTTTGGTGTAGTTTAAAAAAAAAATAAAACAAAATAACTTGACTAAAATGCATGAGCAATGGTGTAATTTGAAAAAAATTAAACAAATTAACTAAGCAACTATTCATTCTCTATTTTCTTTTTAAAATTACTCTCCACAAAATACAAATTGATATGACCAACTTCAAAACTAATTTTACAATTTCTACGTATTTTCTTTTTATTTAATTAAATTTATTTTGTGTAAGTGCACACATATAGAATGTGCCTTTAGCCCTAGTTTATATAATGAAAGAGCTTTTTTTGGTGTAATATGTATTGTTTTTTTATTTTCTAAAAAAAGAAGAAAAAGCTAACTCATGCCAATGATTTCCATAACTCCTCTCTAATTCAGTAACTTATCATAATCCTCTATTTAATCTAATTTATTTTTATGCTTTTCTTGTGCATACACATAGAGTGTGTCAATTGAACTAATTTTTTATAAGTCAACTATCAAAAAGCCAAAATGTCATCATCATGAATCGTTAAAGTATAAAAGTTGAGTATTCTATCATACTCTATTGATTTAAACATAACAAAGCCAGAGACAGAAATGTATATTTATTTAATTTTTTTTTTAAAAATGAGGGGTGATGTAAAATTATGGAACTTTATGACTAGTATCCTCAAGGCAGTAATTAACATACATATTTTTTTCATCTATGTTGCACACAAGTATTTATTTAATTTAACTTTACTTTTTTGGAAAACTAACTTATGGGTTCTAGTTAACCTGTATCCTTAGTCCACTCATTAGACAAACGAAATTAATTATCGACTTTGATTATATTCTTTGCTTTTGTCAAATATTTATGTATAGTATATTTTACTCGTGTAAATAAATGACTAAAGTTAACAGTATTAGAATGTAGGAAAATTTACCATTGTACTTTAAAATTTGTATTATATAAACATAAAAAGTATATATTATTGTAAAGTACAAACATTCAAAGTATAATGATATAATAACTTAATGGGATTAACATTTTTTTTACGAATGTATATCTAAAAGTAACCTATTAAACCTCTTTTTATGATAAGCCCTAATCAAATAATTTAATGATCAATACAATCCACTAAGAATAGTGCACTAAATACTAACCATTCTGGCTTGATTTCATCAAGAAAAGGAATAAAGAAGCAGAAAATTGATGTAAAACTCAGAAATTGTGTCTTTTTCTTTTGGTTCGAGGGAGCAAACTTTAGACTTGTTGGTTAGTTAATTGGAAACAGCAAAAGCTAACCCGCAACGCTACCACTTTACCACGTGGCAGCAGAGTTGCTGGTGCGTGGGAGTGATGTGGGCCGGCTGGCCCAGCTGGCACACGAGTCTGGTGTGTTTTGCCTTTTTTATGCCCGACGCCTGGCGAGTTACTGTTGGGCTTGGGCTGGCTGGATTCAGTGGCGAACAACAGATCTCAAAATCTTGATTATAAGATGGGAAATATTTAGGTAGATTTAATATTTGATTTCACTTGTAAATTTCGGTGTAATACAGATTAAATATTATGGAATGTATGATATTAATTGATGTAAGAAAAATTTTATAAAATTTAATATTAACAGTAAAGTTTACAAATGGGATAACAAAATCGATTTTATGTAAATATTTTCCTTCCATGATACCCGTCTCTGACATGAGCACGTGCAGATCCAACGGCATATAGTCAATCATTTAGCACGGACACAGACAAATCTCAATCATCTTTCAGTTTTATGTAGCTCTGCATTGGAAAATTCGGGAAATTCTTATATGTATCGTACTCATAACATAATGTCATAAATTTTTTAATTTAAAATATTTTATATCAACTTACGTCACATTATTTGTTAATGTAATATGTTTTGGATTAAAGGATTTATGGTATTATGCCTCACTGTATGTCTTGTTATCTATAATTCTCCACATTTTTTATTTTTTTAAAAAAAATTAAAAATATAATGTTTTATCCACAAACTAGAGGCTGCGAAGAATTATGAACTACAACCGTACATCAACTTAACTTGATTCATGAAAGAATTTTTCCTCTATATGTGTGTGTGAATGCGAGCCTGAACTAATATTTAAAAATTTGAAATTCTGACTCTGACTTGATAAGTTAATGAGTTAAGTATATTTAAAAAGTCAGTTAAATTTTAGGAAATTCTACAATCTCTTTTAGGAAATCATTTTCTTATAATTTAAATATTTGTACGGTACAACACTATATATTCTAAATGCTTATACTGTATAAATTTTTAAATTTAAGAGAATGGTTCCCTTTAGACTGTAGAATTTACTAAATTTTATTGAATTAAAAATTAAAAATTTAGAATTATAAAGTATATACATTTATTATTTCATCTATGAAAAATAAAATTATACTAATAATTAGGGTTAAATATTTAAAATTTTAACTTTCTTATATGATCCTTTTATATATTATTCTGTTTTAATTCAAATAATTTGATTTTGAAAAATTTTGTTAACAATTTATTTATTTTGAGTATTAAATAAATTCGGCTCAAACTAATAAAAATTCATGATTGCTCAATAAATTTATCAAATTTAATCTAAAACTCAACATATCAAAACGCCTATAATTCTATCGAATTGAGTCCATTCGATCAAATTTTTTTTTCGAATTTTTAAACTATGGTGTGAACAACATAGTAGACACTACAGGCCGCCTAGAGCCATCAGATCATATTATCATTGCGAGTTGGTAACACAAATGTTTTATATGTTTTATAATTTTGACGATAATTAAGTATTGAATGCCACTCAATAATTAAAAAATAAGAAGTGGTTGTGGTCTGAAAAAGGCGTGGCAGTGACTATTGGTGGCACTAAAAAAGGGTAGTACCTCTACTGGTCCATTGAAAAGGTCCGTTTTAAAAGTAAAATTTTTAAATTTTACTTGTATCCACTAATTTGCAAAAAGGGAAAAAAAATAATAAATAAAAATCATATATTCACTTGACTATACTATAATATTTTATAGTAATTTTTACTGAAATAAATAAAAGGTAATTGGACCATAGTAATATTATTTATGGCCGCATCATTAGTGGATTTTGTCATTCAAAAAATTTCATTACTTTTAATTTGTTAGAGTCATTAGAATTAAAAAAAAAGAAAAAAAGTGTTATTGTTATTAATGAAATTTATTGTATTATCTTTTTATGTTACATTATTTGTTAACCACATGTATGTCTATTACTTGCTATGCACCTATATTGTTACAACTATTCTTTAGAATGCTAATATAATATCTTATTATTTGTGGAAAGCTGATTATGGCACTCACACATTTGTTAATGGTAATATTGATTTTTTTAAGTAATTTGAAAGGCAAAAATATTACTAGGAGGTAATTACAACTTAAGAAAAAAAAATAGAATGGTCACAATAGCAACAAAAATAGGGGAATTATGATATTTTTAAATACGTTAAAATGTATCATTAATAGATACAACAATGCAATATTAAGTCCTTCGTTTAGGCGGTGACCCACTAAAAACAAATTCTACCTCCGACTCTGACTCAGAGTAATACTAATTTAAGATATTTAAAGTCACTCTTCATAAAGTCATCTATTAGAGCTAGATTATTTGTACCAATTGCATTTGATTTACTAGTTTTGTCCGAATTTCACATAATTTAAATACTAGTAATTATACCCAAACTTCTAACCTAATTATTTGTAAGAATATGAAATTTTTATAGCCTGCTTTCACAAATAAGGTTATGCAATTGTTGGCAAATATTCGCTCAAAATATCTTCCAATGTCAATGACAAGAATTCATCTCATTTGCTCTAAGATACATATATGTATTTATTTTGGTTCGAGGATATAATTTTTTTTTTTTTTTTTTTTAAAATTTAGAAGGAGAATAGATTGTCTTCATTTTTTAGGGTCAGAGCAGGTAATTGGTGCATATTTTAACAGTTTACCGTGATTGTTTTAGTTTACCTACCAATAAAGTATTGAGAGCAGTTAGAATTGAATTTTGAACTTTTCATGTGATCTAATCATCTCTTACTATCTAAACCAACATGTTTCATTAACGACGATGTGATTTGGATCTAACAAAGATGGTGATAGTTAAATGTTACATCAAACGGCAAACATTTCAATTGAAATAAAGAAAACGAGCTCGCCTACTGTAAATTAATTACACTAAATTAACAAAAGCTACAAATTTATTTACTGCTTAGAATGAGGTAAATTGTCGTTTTTGCAAGTTGAATTGGAAGCATGTTCACGTCTTTTTTTCTGAACTATACAAGCGGCCGGTCTATCATTAACCAATAAGTACAGTTTCTTCTCTAGTCCATTACCTGCATGCAGATGTCGAGAAATTTGTAGCTTATATTTAGTGCCCCATGTCACTAAAATATAACTATGAATGGTTTTACAATCCCGTTTAAGAAATTATTTTATGGGTTTTAAAGTTTCTTACAATATAAATTTTTAAAATAATTAATATTGTAATGTACAAAGACTTTAAAAAATAAAGAAATGGTATTTAAAAGGATTATAAAATTTTCTTGTAACTATTGTAAGTCGATTAGGAACATTAAGAAAGAAAAACGTAAGTTACACTAATCAGTTATGAACATAATTTGTTTTATATGATCATAATAAGCTCCGCTTAGCTTTAGAATTTTCTGAAAAATATTTAGTTTTCAAGTTACTTTTACCATTTTAATCAATGATTTTGATTTCAATGTTCATGATATTTGCAATTCCTGTGTGCAGTTAGATTTGTCGATAAATAGTATGGTCTAGAAAATTAAGGGACCAAATATGTCCTAATTAAGATATGTAAGTGATTGAAATGGAAACTCTGTAAAAGTTCAGGATTAAATATGCTAAAAAAGTAAATATCTTAGAGGGCATCAAATGAGTATATGTCTATTAAAAACAATGTTTAGAAAATTGGATCGGGCATTGATCGGTATCCTGTCTGAATTACGGTTCAACCAGTCATACTAGTTGAACTCTTAGGGTCACATCTTTTTTTGTTAATAGTGTGATATAAATAAAATGACATAAAATATACTTGTATGAAGCGTTTGTATCCAAAAATTGGAAGAGAACACTACTTTTTGAGGATTCTAGTCCTAATATCTAAAAATACTAATTAAATTTCCAACAAAGAAAAATCAAACCTGTAAAAAAATAAGTATAAAAAAGCTCAAAAAATAATAACTTAAAAGTTTAGACTTTGGTGTATTAATTGTTTTGCCATTTTGGAGTTTGTTTCACGATTTTTTTTAAATTTAAAAAATTCTCTTTTTTTAAATTGTTTTTTAATCTGAAATTTAAAAAATCGACAAGGGTCGGCTGAACCAATTTTCTTCTAGTTCACGATTCTTTATGATTATGTCTGATTTTTAATACAGTCTAGATATAAAGATAGATCGGACTGGTGGCTCTTCCAAATTGCGATCCGACACTAGCGAATCTACCAGTCTGATCCTATTTTCAAAACACTGATAAAAACTGCTATTTCAAATCAAAATGAAAAGTCATATAGTTGGAGTCCACATCTATTTGGTAAAATATTAACCAACAACGATAATTTACTAATCTTACACAATTGGATTGCCACATGTATAGTTTTGAACTGTGACTCTAAAATGTGGATTTGTAAATGATTTATTGCATTTAAATATGCTAAGACCCATGGGACAAGAATAACAATGTACCCAAATTTGAAATTATGTATACAAATTTTTCACGAGAAAAAATATTTGTTATTCACTTCGTAATGCGTAATGTAATTTTTTTTTTTTGCACAATAAATTTTCTGAACTCTTGAATGATTGAAAAGTATCATCACAACAATTGTAAAATCTATCACATACTTACTCAAGATATGAAAACTGAAGGAAAAGTACAATCAATTTGGAAATAAGTGTAAAAAAAAAATGTCAAAACAAAATAGAAAGGATTACTTGAAAAAGGAGACATGGACAGTTTAAATCATGAGAGCTGGAGGTGAAAAGGAAGGTCGATCAAATGTAGCCGAGGAGTCCTCCAATCTTTATCTTTCTTAAACAAAAGCCAACATCTAAAAGCCAATCAATATGTACAAACAGCTGATGCTATAGTAATATATTCAAGGCAAATTTTTCGTGATTTTAATAGGGAATTATTTAAATGTAGAAGATTATGATTGTTGGGATTCTGAGGATAAATGCACAAGTATATTATGATGGTGAAACTTGAAACGGCAGAATTAATTTGATATTAATTGAGAGTTAAAAGGGTAGTGAGTAGTGACAGTAGGAAATAATTAATTAAAAGACTAATTTCATTTTTTTCACCCCTCAACTAATAGTCAATTTCCACTTTGCACCCCTAACTTTTAAATTTGCACCATTTATGTCAAAAATTTAATATTATCACCGAAATTAATGGAATTTTTGCTTGCACCCCTAAAATATTGCTGTATCATTAATTGTTGTATATCCTGTTGAATTTGTTATGCACAAAAAATATTTTTTAAAATTGTGTTGCGGTGTTAAAAATTGAATTAGGATGAGACAAATTTGGGAGTAGTGGGTGCAAAATAATCAAGTTTGAAATTAGGAGTGTAATGATATAGAAATTGATTGGGGGACGCAAAGTAGAATTAGACCATTAATTAATTGATCTTTCTATGAAAACGAAATTTGTTTGGACACAAATACCCAAAAAAAATTTGAAAATGTAACGAAAACAGCTCTTTAGAGGGATAAACAATTACTACTGGCGATGAGCTAGCACAAGGATCATATCTACTAGAACTTCCAAGAATATAAACTAATTAATCTATGGGAAAGAAATTAAGAAACATTTTTTAAATTAAAGATTTTTTAAGTGTCTATTTTTATGTGCAATAGATCAGGAAATTTTGCTTAATTTGATAATTAAAACAACATTTGACTCAAAAGTATTCTGTTTAATTTGTTAAACAACTGTCGTGACAACTAATTTTTTAGCATATCTTAAATAGCAACTGACAATGAGTATCGATTACTAAGCCACAGCTTGACCAAGCATTTTTAATGCATTATTACTGAGAATAATGGCAAAAAGATATTCGAATATATTTAGCTAAGTACAATCGTACACAGAAGGTTCTCCTAACGTAGGGTTGTAAACGAACCGAGCTGCTCGCGAGCAATTCGGTCAAAAACTCGATTCGAGCTTGAGTTGACCGAACTCGAATCTAGCCTGCTCTAGTTCAAAACTTTTGATAAGCCGATCTCGAGCATATGTATAATATGCTCGTGTGCTCGTCGAGCTTTTTGAGTATTATATAATTTTTTTAAAATTTTTTATTATATGTAAAATTACTAAAATATCCATACTTTTTAAAAAATTATATCTTTTACTTACGAAAAAGTCGAACTATTCGAGTTTGAGCTCGAATTCGAGCTCATTTTATTTATTTTCGAGCGAGCTCGAACTATGTCAAATTTTTCGAACTCGAGTTCGGGCTCAAATTTTGAAACTCATTCGAGCTCGAGCTCGAGTTCGAGTATCAAAAAAAATTTCGAGTTCGAGTTTTAGTAAGGCACTATTCGTACTCGATTCGACTCGTTTACCCCTATCCAAACGTGCGTCCGCCTTAAAATAATTCCCAAGTAAGCTAATTTTAACAGGTGATGGTTACTCAATTTGTGTCGAGTGAATATTATAATTATTACAACAACTGAAAAATAGGTAAATTTTATTATTTTTCAATCATTCAACGATGTAAGACACTCACTCCGCAGAGTAATTAGCAAATAATTTTTCAATTTTAAGAGGGAGATATCTATATCAATATATATAAATACATATAGTAAAGTAAAGGGGTATTTACTGAGAAGTTATTATATGATGACAAGTGACAAGTATATTCCAAAATTTACATACTAATTAGTAAAAATTAAAGACAAAATACATTAGTTACCATCTAAATTCAAATTAATGACTTATATTTTATTCTTATAATAATTTTACATATTATATAGTAAAAAGTAAAAATGAAATATTTAGTTAACTATTTGATTCATATTAATACATAGATCTTATGATTAACTACTACTATTTATTTAAGACATTCACAGTTCCTCCTACAATTTTCTTTCACAATTATACATCTTCTCTTCTCTCCCTTAATCACATAACTCAAATTTACTGTCTTTATCACTAATCCCCACACTTACTCCCTATCCTCATCTTGCCATAAAGTTATTCACCTTTTAATGTTTTCAAAAATTTTAAAAATTATAATGAACTAATTGTATCACTTCCGATCTTTAATCACCATGTCTCAAAAGTCATCAGGTGAAGATAATAAACTATTCTAAGTGTCATGGAAAAACTTTTCCGCATATCAATAATTTGAGGGTAAAAATGTCATTTTTAATAATGTCATTTTTAATAAAAAAAAAATTAAATACTATTAGATATGACCATTAGTCCAGGACTTTAGTATCTAAAAAATAACATAAGGACTAAAGTAATAAAAACCCTAACCGTTAAGGAGTTAAAGTGAAATTAATCATAAAATTTATCCTAGTCAACTATTAATTCAATTTTGAACACAAAAGTTACGTCTCTTAGTTAATTATTACCCCATAAAATTGATAGATTTTCTCATATATCTAGGTTGTTTCTTTTAACATTTTTTTAAGAAAAATATTTCTTACTCTTTGATTCATTCTACCAAACAACTAATAATCCTTCACTCTAAATCTTTGCTTCTAGAGTTTTTTTTTTTAAAAATTATTTTAATGATTCTTGATTTCAATATTGCTCTCCTAGATGATTTTTCTTTAATGGGATTTTCAATTATTGACATCTTAATTATTAGTCCTTGAATTTTTGTGCTTCTAATATCAGTTTTGTAATTATTCACTAAATGGTGGAGTATGTATGTCTTTTTTTTTTTTTTTTTTTTTTTTTTGTTCTTGGTTCAAAATGTCTATACCCCAATTAATTAGTTCTTGATACTTTTGAAAGAAAAACTAACAGATGTTAATCATATGTTTCTGGTATTCATTTTAGATTTATTAATGTTCAAAAAGATATATTGATTGAGACATTGTCAAGGTTTTTAGAGTTTTTATTTTTAACAAATGATTAATAATAATAATATCTTAATAACAAGACTATCCTATGTTATTTTTTTTAATATGGTTAACGGATTACTAAATTTATTAATTAAAATAAATTACTTTAAATATTTTGATAATAACTGGAATTAAATACTTATTGAGATTGATGATATTATAATTTTACCTAAACTTTTGTTTTCTTAAAATTTATTATGTAATATTTCAAAAAACTATTTTATTAAACAAACGTGAATTCCGAAAAGTTATTGTATAATATTATTTTATTTTATAAGTTAAATATAATTACCCTCCCGTGCATAGCATGGGATATCATTTAGTATAAAATATGGATTAAGCCAAAACCTTAAATTTATTAAAGCGATAATGTGAATTAACTTGTGGTGCATTTTGAAGATCATAAACACATGATATAGATTGTGTTTGGATTGGTGAATTTGAATTATAAAAAGGATTTTAAATGAATGAATTTGAAATAAATAGATTTGGAATGACATGAAATTTGGTAAAATTGAAATTCATTTATTTTAACTAATAAATCCTCATCTCTCATTTGATGGTGGATATCAAATTTTTAATTAAATTTCTTAAATTGTTTGAATAATTTAAAATAGATTTGGATTTAGAATCTAAATATACCCAAATCCCTCCATCCAAACGGAACGATATAGAGTAGACAGATATGAGACAAAATTGTTCTTTTAAAATTGTAAACAACTTTAATAAAATTTTTCAATTTCATCTATAGCAAAGTAGAATGACTATACCTAAACATTGGCTCGTCTCTATATTCGTAAAACAGAAAAGAATCCACGCAAATATTTAAAAGAAAAATTATTTACAAGACCATAAATTTAGGATAACTTGTCAAAATCAATTCACATGTTAAAATTATATATTGAATCATCAATTTTTGATTTTATATATTTGGTCAAATTTTGTTTATTCTTTCGCAAGTCTGATAATATATTAATACTTTTGTCACTTTGTATAAATTCATATACTTTATCTGAAATTAAGCCTTTGATAATCTAATACCATTTGCCACATGTATCAGGATCTCGTTTCGCTTTATCACTTTTAAGTTTTAAATCATTTTTCAATTAAAAAAATCAAGGTTCAACCCTAATCTAACGTTTTTTATGAAAGAGTATTTACGGTAGATTTTCATCTACTATTAGTCTATTTCTTAGTGAGTCGAATACATAACATATAAGTTATACTATAAACTATAAAAAAAAATGTTTTACCAATTAAATTCTACTTCATTGTCAACTCGTAATCTAACATATTAAAAAAGCCAAAGCAACTATCCGATACATAATTATTGAGAACTTTCCAAAATCACCTTATGCAAGAAGTTAGACTTGGATAGTGATGAATCTATAATTTTAGAAACAAGAATCCAATTTAATCTAACCATTGATTAGGGGCGTTGATTAATTCTCACCGTTCTCATCCTCTTCCAACTTTTTCTTTCTCATCCCTCCCCTTATTAGCATTTGGGACAATATTTTACATATATTTGCTTTCGAACATTTCTAATTGCAATTCGTATCCGAGAACATTCTCCAGGAATACGTCCGCCCAAATGACCCTCTAACCCTTGCAAGGGGGACATCGAGTAAACATTAATCTTTCACACACTGATGGTGTAGAAAACTTTTATATAGTCTCGGTGTAGGAAAAATTTATACCATCGATACTAGATATCTGTTGCATAATTAATTTTTGAATTTCAAATATTATTTTTACGTAAGTGACATGCATCCATTGATGGCGTAATTATTATTATTTTTTTTACAATAACAATGTAAGAAATATTAACTCTAAATTAAAGTCAAAAACTTCAAACTCACATAACAAACAACTTGTGATGAGTGTGAAAGATTATGGTATACCAAAATTAAGCAAGGAAAGATGAGATGATAGTATTTTGAGACGTCTGAAACGCGGATACGATATGGCCGTATCGATATCCTACTATAATGGGAAGCCATGACATTTTGGTTTAGTTTCTTCCTGCTACGCGGATTCGTGTGTGTGTAATGAGTGAGCATCATCGTATTTACGTGTTGGATGTTTGTTCCCCATTCGGGCCAAAATGACCTACACACATATATTTGTGTGTTGGAAATATATATATTTTTATTTGAGTTACCAATAATTAATTGTCTTGGCTTTATAAAAAAGGGTTAAACTAAATGGGTAAAATTCATTATTTTATGATTCACTTTAGTTGGATATACATTTGTCTCAATTGTTTATTTGATGTGATATATAAGGTACAAACTTATTTTCTAAAAGTATTGACTTAAGTAGAGGTGTTTATCGGTTGATTTTCGGTGAATGAAAATCAAATCCATATTTAAACTAAACTTTTATTTAGGTCAGTTAACTGATTCTTTTTTCGATTTCAGTGTATTCGATATTGAAAATTGGTAGTTAGTTTTAAAAATTAAGTATAACTACAAATATAAAACTAATAAAGCTAAAACCTTTAATAAAACTAAAAGTAAAAGTAATAAAATTAAAACTCAAACCTAAAAATGTTCTCAAAGTGTGTAATTAAGGAAAATATGGAACAGTTTACTAAAAAATAAAATTAATAGTTCGGTTATATGATTTTTAATTTTCAATAATTAAATCCAAACAGTAAAACCAATTATTTAGTTTTCATTCAATTTAATCCAACAATGATTATTTGAAAATCAAAAATCAAACTAATTTTGTTCGATCAGTTTATTCAGCTAAATCAAATTATAAAAAACCCTCTAGGCTTTGGAGTCTTCTTGATAAAAGTTACAAATAAAGTTATTAAGGTTAATTAGGTCCTTGTTCTTATCTATAATACTACATCCTTTGTATATAGAGTATTAGGATTGGTTTGGTTTGGTCTGTTGATATAATCATCTGACATAGAGTTGGGGATAGGATTTGAAGAGGGAAAGGAATACCTAGTCAAGGTACGTGAACCTCAAAGTGTTGATTGAAATCTTCACATCATCTTCAAGTATTTCATAATTATTACAGCAATTTTATATTTACAATCATATTCATATTATCTGAGATTTTGTATAGGAAAAAAAAACATATATCTGAATTCAAGATTAATGATGTTGAATCCAACATTATTGTCAAAATGAATCAAATTATTTGCATTTATTTCGAAGCCAATCTTTTCTTTTTCTGATACAATTATTCTCGTCTAAAAGGAGAGAAGGAATACTGAGGCCAGTAAAAATATCATTTGCATAAAGAGATCAATTCTTGTTTTCATGGAATTGTTTTATATCTTTTGGAAGGGACGGGGGAAGGATTAAACGTGAAATGGAAATGTGGATATTAGAATTATTTTCTTGTTTGAATACAAAATATAAATCCAGTTGATCACCGCATTTTACTTAATTATGGTATAGAGTTTTCCTGGAATTATATATTTGGTCTCAACTAACATATTAGCTATGCCTTCGTTCTTGAATGAATGGAAAAACTCAAGGAAAAAGGTAAAGATAAAAAGATATGCATCATGCTTGCTTCCCCCAAAATAAAAGACTCAATACTAGCCAGCCTTTTACAATGCTTGGAAATCTTATATACATCTGGAAAAGATATATTAGATACTCCTTTAATCCCTAATATGAGGGCTTAATTAATACTAAGCATTAAATTCCCTTGATAGTTATTTGGTAAAAAGCTTTTTTTGTTTTTTTTTTTCCATTTTTGGGAAAATAACAGTTTGCTCTTTTTTGTGTTAATAACAATTCCACTCCCCTCCCTTGAATTAGGTAGGTAATTACACTTTCTCCACCTAAATTAAAAGAATATAGATTTTGTCCCCTTTCACATTATTCATTTGTTAACAATTTTAACCCCGTCAACAAAAGCCTTATAAATGACTAAACTGCCCTTAGCACTATTTTTTATTTTTGATGTTTGATAGTTAAAAAAATTAGGAAAATTTGTATTATAATAAATAATTGATATCTTTGTCTTGACAAAGTGAAAATGTCAGAAAAAATATTGAATTAAATTATCTCTGACGTTGTAATTTGCACAAATGTAAGTGTGTAACCAAAATTTTAAAAGTACGTATAAGTAAAATACTGAAAGACATAAAAAATCACAAAATTTTTTTGAAAAATCAATTGTCACACGACAAGACCATTAATAAAAAAAATTTAGTGAATATAAGCCATTTTGGGAAGCTAACTACCACAACGGTTAAACATTCAAATTCGAAATATTATCAAGTATAACTCCATAAATTATGAAAATTTGACTGTAACGAAATATAATAATATGGATTTATTAGGATATGCTAGAGTTCATTTTTCCTTATTTTGAATAATTGTCGTACCACTATCAAAAATTAAATATATGAAAAATCAAAATATGGGGAGCAAAGTGTTATTCTTTTAATTTAGGTAGGCAAAGTATAATTACCCACATAGTTCAAAGGCAAAGTGTTATTAATCCTTTTTTTTAATTTTATTTCAAGGTTTTGTATTCAACTAAAAAGCAAGTTGGCAAATATTATATTTCATACTAATCCTCTACTAAAAATTTATTATCATATTGTGTCAATTAATTAAATTATCAACGTATCTGAGGACTGTTATTACTTGGGGACCAATAGGCAATAGATAGATGAATTCCATAATTTATTGACTCTCTCCAATTCTTCAATATGTCACAGAAAGATTCATCCAATCCTTGCCCCAACAGACAGCTTGTTTTATTTTTCATATTTTTTTCTATTGTTCCCACATTTTCAATTGAACTGCGTACTACCTTTACTTGCTTCCCCCTTTATATACAAACATCCCCCTTTTCTTCTTCCCTAAATAATCAAAATCAACCAACTTCTCCACTTCTTCTCCACTCTTAATTTCTCCACCCCTCCTCTTCCCTAATAAATTATTATACAACTTACCATTTTTTAATAAATATATAGCTCAAGTCTCTAGAGATGTATATCATGGAAGGGATGATGAACAAACAAAATTGTGTTACAAACACAAGTGTAACATGTGCAGCAACACCTTCAGCAGCGCTAGGAGTGCACAAGAGTTCTCAAATAATATCCAAAATGAAGCCGAAAATTCGATAACTCCATAATCCACATATTTGCACCGGAGATCATCAAGACAGACGTCGCAAATTTCCGGGAATTGGTACAAAGGCTCACTGGAAAGCCTACTGATGAACACACAAAAAACAACATGAGTTGCACCAAGAAGAAATTACCAAGACTTCTTATTCCTGGTAACAAAAATGAGGCATCAAGAAATATTAGTACTTCTAGTTTTCCTTACCATCATCATCATCAATTGATTCACAAGCCACTTGCAAAGAAAATGGGATTTCATTATTCTGAATTTATTGGAGAAAGGATTAAAGGTGAAGAAGAAATGTGGAGAGGTGCAAATTCAGGTGGAGGTTTTCTAGGTGGTTTTGCTGAGTTAGAGGGCTTCATGGAACAGCTTAATCATGAGTTTCCTAATACTACTATGCCTACGGAAATTTCTCACATGGATGGTTATGGACAATCCCAGCTTGCTTAATTAAATCCCATATTGCTTTATTAGTAGTTAGAAGTTATTAACGACTTAGAAAACAAAAATGGTTGTTAATTTATTTATTTTCATGGGTATTTTATTAATTATGCAATATTTAATGATTTTTAGGGTTTAACCATTTTTTTTTTGTACCGCGATAATTGATTTCCTTTCTTCTCTTATTCATCTCTCTTGAGTTGAATTTTAATTTTTTTTTAATCAAAAGTTCAAATTTATTCGCTAAATTACTTTTGATCATATGAAGTTTCTGATGAGTATGCAATCAATTAATGGGTATTTTTCATGAGACCAGAGGAAATTAATATGGCATGCAGTTATTGGAATAGTAAACTTATAAAAAATGGAGGGGCATATCTATTCTTCATTTGGATGTTTCTTAAAGATTCAATTTATTCTCATTAGAATTGTTATTTTGTCCTGAGAAGTTTCTGTTAGTTCTTTTTCGTTTTGTTCCTTATATAGAGTATTTTAGGAACTTGGACATGGGTTTTGTTTTTATCTTTTGGATGCTACACTACAACGGTTTTTTTTTTTCCTTTTTTTTCCTATCTACTTTGGCCTTACTTTCACAGATCTCTCTCTCTCTAAAATTGTATTTTTTAAAAAGAAAACTCACTTCTCTCCCTACCCTATAGAAACTCAAACCCATCACTAATAGATAATAAAAAAAGTGTCTTATCACTTAATTTACAATTTGTTATCGCCTCTATCTCTAAAACACTGACAAAAATACAAAATAATCTCTTATAGCATAGTTATTGAACCCTACCTGGCCCGGTGGTTTAATCGGTGAACCCGGCGAATCGACTTAGAGACCGAGTTGGGTTCCTCAGATGACCAAACAAGGAGGGAATCCGCCGGGTTTCATGCAACCCGGCGGTTCAACCAATAAACCCGAGAACCTGGCCGGGTTTGAAGAAACTCGGGGGGTTTGTTTCTTTGATGAAAAAACTAAATTGTAATTATCAAATTTTGAACCAAACACCTCTTAAAGAGAAATAAAAAGTTTTACAACCTAACCATGTAAGCTTTTGTTTATTATGTGTCTCTTTTTTATTTATATATGACTCTCCAAATTCCACTCTATGCATTAATTCCTTTATAACTCTTCATGTGAAAAGACTATATAAATATTCATTACTAGCGTATAAATTGTCAAATTTCTTCATCCATTAATAGCATAAAACATCTTTTCACAATAAAATTAAAAATTACAAAAGAAATTAAGATTCCTTTTATAAAATTTTTGTTAGATATCAATTACCAACAAATTATTATATTGTTTTCTACAAGAATAACTATCCAAGAAATATTAAAAAGTTACATTTATAATTAAATTTTTTTAATAAAATACATTTTTATCAATATTTTCACCATATATCTTGTATTTAATAATTTGTAGGTATTATATATTAATAAAAAATATATTTAAACTACCTACCGGTTGAACCAATAACTCGGTGATCCACCTCCTTCGCCGAATTCCTTCCTGGGTCTGGTTTAATAACTATGTCTTCTAGTGATAGTTTCTAGTACCACCAATTACCTTTACTTTCTTTTCCAAAACCAGGATATAGTTTGACATACTAAATAAAAAGGACGACTTCAAGTAATTTAGATTTTTTCCCATTTGAAATTTTGAATAATGTTTGGCTTTTCTTGCAAGAATCATTATTTATTGTGATTATAATAAGTCTGACTCGATCTTATCTGCTTAGATAATCACTCACCAAACGTTCATTTTACTTACCTAAACATTTGGTATATTACTATCTTGTTAAGGGAAAATTTTTAGGTGGATCGGATGCTCGATAGGTGTCATAGATCCTTTGATCCATATTTATTCATATCATCCTGAAGGAGTTTAGTTTATTGAGTTGAAGTGATGTAGATGAATATGGAGCAAGGGAATCATGGCACCTATCATGGACCCGGTCCACCTAAAAATTTCCAAGTAAGTATGCCTTGAATCTTATGTTTTGTCCCATAATGATTTGAGAAGAGTGCTTTCTCTTTCACTCAAAGTTATAAACTAAATGTCTTAGTTAAAGTTTTAAGTGTAACAAGTCAATACTGGAGAGAGCTTTAGTAGGTTTTCAAGGCCTTTGTGACTTTCTAGCGTTTTATCATAGTTTGGGCACTCTTATGCTTTTGTTATAATGGTGCTTAGAGCCCATTTTGTATTATTTGTATACACCTTTTGGAGAGAGTGAATTAGATCTTTTAGAGCCTTTATCTATTAAGGTTCTCGTTGGTTTTTTGGGTGTTTTGTTTTTTGGCTTTGTGGAGGGTTCTCCAAATTTATATTCCTCTTCTGATTTAGTGGATTTCTTACCTTTTGCCAGTGGACGTAGGTCGATTTGACCGAACCACATCTTTGTGTTCCTTTTGTTGTTATATTTCTCTTTGATTATCTTTGTTATTGTTTTTAAAAGCTGGTTAAGTAATTTTTTTTGCAACTTTTCAAAATTTTGATCCTAACAAACTGGTATCAGAGTCGGGGACCCAGATTAAGTTAAATCAGTTGTTTAGGTACGATTAGATGGTAATGAAGTTTTTGGGTTGAGAAATTTTGGATTGAGAAAACTTTTGAATCTTGGGTTACTCGTTGGCAAGCAGTTTTATCTTGGTGTTGGCAGTTTTGTTACTCTCTTCAAAACAAAATACCTTTGACCTTTCGGGTGGTCCATTTGGTATTTGCGAAGAGTTTTATTGGGCTTATTTTGTTGATAAAGAGTTGACTTGTGTTGAGTATTGATTTGGGACTTTGCTAGAGAAAGTGGAGCTAGTTATGTTGATCTATTTGTAGATAGAGGATTTGGGTGGTTGGGCTTTTGTGGAGAAAGTGGAGAAATTTTGTTTTGTAAAAATTTTACTTATGAGGATTTGTTATTCGATACAAGGTAAGGTGGAGATTTTTTAAATAAGTCTTGTATTTTATGTTTTGTCCCATATTAGTTTGAGATGAGTGTTTTCTCGTTCACTCAAAGTTATAAATTAAAGGTCTTAGTTAAGGTTTTAAGCGTACGAAACCAAGAGAGGTTTAATGGACTTTCAGGGTGTTTATGGCCATCCAACCTTTTATCATATCTTGGGCTCTCTTGTGCTTTTGTTATCATGGTGCCTAGAGCCCATTTCGTCTTTTTTGTATACACCTTTAGGTGAGAGAGAATTAAGTCTTTTAGGGCTTTTTGTGCTTCTCATTGTTTTTTTGAGTGTTTTGTTTTTGGGCTTTGTGGAGGGTTCTCCAAATTTGTATTCCTCTTATGATTTAGTGAATTTCTCACCTTTCTCATACAGATGTAGGTTGATTTGACCGAACCATATAAATCTTTGTATCCCTTTTATTACTATATTTCTCTTTATTTATCTTTGTTATCATTTTCAATGGCTTGTTATGTAATTTTCGCATATTTCTAAGGTTCCAATCCTAACATAGCTAGCTAGCTTTAGTAACACCACCTCCAACCTCATTCACAAAGGCCTTTAGATGAACCTCCATCCTTGGTAGCTGTTCTAGCCAAAATTTTCTATTTTTTAGCATTTCTTCTCATCTTTTCACCTCTATGTCCACCATCCAAAATCATCTCTCTTTCTGATGAGACTTTGAGTGTAATGGTATAAAGATAGAGTGGAAAAGATGTATGTGTGTAAGGCCCGTAGGCTTTGTATTATATTAATCAGTTGCTTTAATCAACTTCCCTTTTCTTTTCCTGTGTTTTTCATACTATTTGTGTGCAACAAAATATTTTGAGTCTGTAAAAAATTAACAAACAAGAAAATAACGAATATACTTTATTTATATAAAAAAATGAGATAAAATCTCCAGGATCTCCTCTGATTCTTCTTTTCAATTGTTGACTTGAGGGCCTCACGACTTGATCCCGATCTTGAAATTGGTTGAGGGCTTGAGAGCTTTATCTTGAACTTGGAGTTGATCAAGAGCCTCACGACTTGATCTCGAATTTGGAATTGATTGAGGGCTTGACAACTTGATCTCGAACTTGGAGTTGATCGAGGGCCTCACGACTTGATCTCGAATTTGGAATTGATCGAGGGCTTGACAGCTTGATCCCGAACTTAGACTTGATCGAGGGCAAGTATACAGAGACAGTGTAATTAGTGCATTGTGGTGTGTGAGTGTTGTATGATGGCTGAATATTCAGAAACAAATGATAAGGATAGAACAGATTAGTTTTGGGTTAATTAGTCAACTTGGAGACTATTTGGTCAACTTTACTATTTGGGTCATCTAGATGTGTATAAGAGACTTCTTCTTGTTGTTTCTTCCTCATTTCTTCCTAGCAGCAGCTGAACATCCTCTTCCTCCATTTTCCCCAAAAATTTTCTTGGATTTCAAGTAGGAATCACTTGGAAGGTAAGATTTTATGTATTTTAGCATTTATGGCTTATGGGCTTTATGATAATCAAGCTTTAATTTCAAGTTTTCTAGGATTCTTACAATGGAAGACAAAACATTCATCCACATAATCCCATAACATATGTGTTACAAGCATGTATGTTAACTCATGTTTTTAGTGTTTTGGAGGTTGGGAAGTGATTGGGGTTGATTTTTAACAACTTTCCATGGTTAGATTACAAATTTTAAGATTATGAGTTAGGGTTTTGTCTTCCATATGAGCCTAGAATGTTATGCTATGAATGCTTATGTCTATGCTTGTAATGATGTTTTAAGAGTGTTTTAAGGTTAGTTTGGATAGGAATTTAGACTTGAAACCAAGTGGAATTGATTTCACTTGTTTTGAGTTGGGTTGTAACCAAGGTCCCTTGAATACCTTGGAAATGGATTTTGTTGGTTGGTTGTATATGTTGTTTTGAGTTGGGTTATGACCAAGGTCCCTTGAATACCTTGGAATTGGATTTTGTTGGCAGATGAGTATAACCTACAGGTAGCCTAGGGAGGCGAAGTTTTCAGTTTTAAAAAGCTTATTATCTCCTAATCTAGTGTAATAAGAATTTGAGGGATTAACTAAGTGTTTTGACTGGGGTTTTAGCTTGTCGAAGTTGGTCGAATTTGTGAAAAGGTCATTTTGACCAAAGAGCTTTTGGTGTGGTTTTTATCGTTTCGCGTCGTTTCGCTTCTCTTCATTCAATACACGATGTGTCTCTTATACAGGCGGTAGGTGGCGTGGTATTTAAAACAGGCGGTAAGAGGCCTGGTACCGCGATCGCGTTCGTGATCTTTTGGGCAGTTTTGCTTTGATAGGTGGGTAACATAGACCCTCTTCCACTTGTATTTTGTTTCTAGATGTGTATAAGAAACAGCACCAAATTTATGATGTTTGGAACTGAACACGTTTACCAAGTTTTGGAATTATTATATATGAAATCGGGACCAAGATATTTTATGTTAATCAATTGATATATTTGCAAACTCTTTTGATATGAAAGCATTTTATGACTTTTTGGCTCATAGGTGACCGAGGTATATAATTTTGGATGTATTTGGAAATGTTTGATTTGGGGTGCACGGTTCTATAGTCATCCATGGGACGCCATGGTGATGAATGTGATGAACTATTTCTTGAGGGTCTTGTGATGGGATAACTTGACCTCCGGACTAGTAGGTGTGGTAGATTACTAGATCTAGTAGGTTATACCTTGGAGCCTAAAAGATACTCATGCTATTTTATTAAATTCGGATTGAAGGATTTGGGATAACTTCTCATCGCATAAACCGGAAAGGTTGCCGAACTTGATAAAAATGTTTAGAAGTACTTTATGACTATTTAATACACCTGTGTATTAGATAGGTTTTGTATTGATGAACTTTGTTTTTGTTGTAGCATCTTTTGTACTAAGAAGGAATTTTGTAATTCGTATTTTTGTGTAAAATGAAATATTCGGTTTTATAGTGGAGAAATGGCTAGATGGTTATATTATATTGCGGTTAAAGTTTGTTGCTTTGTTCGTTTGTGCCTTGCGCTTTCACTCCGGTGTACCATTAGCGCGGCGTGTTACGGTCCCGTTTTTGGGGCGTGACAGAGGGCCTCACGGCTTGATCTCAAATTTGGAATTGATCGAGGGCTTGACTGCTTGATCTCGAACTTGGACTTTGATTTTTTCAACTCTAGGTATGGAAGACTTGAAGAACAGTTGATGAAAAATTTTTAAATCTTGATATATGGAAGATTTGAAGAGAGAACTTGAAGAATTGATGGAGAATTTAGGGTGCTCTTGTAACTGGTAGAGAGCTTCCAAGAATATGTGTTGTGCGTCTTCATACCTAGGGGTGACCCCTATTTATACATGTAGGATGAGAGGAGTTGGGGTGGTTTAGTATAATCTTACTCTTAACTTTTCTCCTAAGAAACATGAAGTGTAAAACAATTGCACTACCTATATGTCATCTTTATTCCTTAAAGAGACAAAATTACAAAAGAACTACTCTCTCTAAAATACATGTATTATCTCGTAAAGTAGTATCAAAACATAAGGAATTTAATTGCCTATAATACTATCCCTTTATTTATTTATTATTTTTAAATAAAGAGATAAATCCTAATGTATACATATTTATGACATAGTGCAATTTAATTAGGATACCACTCCAAGATTACAATGTAGGAATTTTAATTAAACTAAAAATTTGACACCTACACTATTATCTGACCATATAAGCAGAGTTTCTCACCCTTATGGTCAAAACCTCTGACTTATAGGAGGTCGGATCTATATGGTCTGCTAATTGACCATACCCGATCATCCATCTAGTTGAGCATTCAACAGTTAATATCATAATATTACAAAATAACCCTCACGGGGGTTACAAAATATGTGTCGTTATTCTATAGGGTGAACACTTCATGTATTATCAAGAGTCCCCTAGGCTAGATCTGTACTTCAATCAGGATTTGCCAAAATTCACACTCTGTCCTGCTTTTTCAAAGACTAGCTCAGTCCCCCGGAGATCTGGTTCCTTAGAGACAGTGAACTATCTATTTGAGTATTTTCCCTATGAAGTCCCCATTTTTAAGAACTGAATTAATTTACGTGAGTTCCCAAGAGAGAACTAGCTTCCTTCTCATCTGCGTCCTCTTTTGCTTTGACTTTCGTGTCTTGTCGGAGAATGCTTTTAAAGAGTTGACTTTAATACTTTGACCTTAGATCTTATTATATATATCCTAGGTCTAATTTAGTGTTTCAAAGATCCTGCCACTTTTACAGGCTACATATCCCTTTTGAAAAGAGAAAATTTGCTGAAAGAAATCTTTCTTCCTCATTACTCATGGCTTCTCATCAAGGAGACGACTCTGGCAAGACACTTTTTTTCGAATCCTGTTCCTTTCAAGTTTTCCCTCAAAAAAAGCATTTATGGATCTAAAAGTAGAGTTGGCCTGCCTGTAACTACAGTTCCTCCTTGGGCTCCTTCGCTTCTGATTTTGCCAGTTATAAGCCATGATTTCCCTAGTTATAAGCCAAGCTATAGTCAGCCTATTAGTGAACAGTCTACTTTTGCAGCGGCTAATTCCTCTTTGCCCATTATGATAGTGATTGCGTCACAGTCTACATCATCACAAGTTGTAATCCTTCCTCAGAAATGGATGAGCCCACCTTCAGACATTGGCTTGGATTCAGGGAAACCAACCAGTCATACTTTATCAGACGCATCTATACAACCACCTCTAGACCAAGACGCCAAGTCAGGCTAATCAGGTTTAAAATTTATCCAATCAGCCCATCCCAACAAGTTCCGTGGCCTGACGATTGATGACTCTACTCTAGAGAAATATATTCTCAATTAGGAGATCACCACCCATAGCTGGCTGGACACCATAGACACCATTCACAATTTTCTCTATCATGCATTCTCTTCAAAAGAGGCGAAACATTTGAAGAATTGCTCCTACGATGAGCTATGTGCTCGAGCAGTGTATCTTCCATTTTAGCCATTCATTTCTTGATCTGCTGTCTAGCCTATGCTCGCATGGTCGCTGCTTTAGCTAAATGGCTAACATGACTGATATGAGATAAAGCAGGTTGAGATGTCATAGAAGCTTCAAGAGCAAAGTGCCGAAGCTCTGACTTTTTTTTTTTAGAAAAAAATGAAAAGAGAATGAGAATCTTCTCTGGAAGCTCTTAGCACAAGCTAAAATGTCAACATCTACTCGAGATGGAAAAGCTGAAGAAGATTTCTAATCAAATGTCAAAGGACTTGGAAATTACTCATGCTGAGGTTGAGTCTCATAAGTCTGAGGCTGAGAAGCTGAGGACTGAGCTGGATTTGCTAAAGACTGAGCTAGCTGATCTAGAGGCCAAGTTGTCTTTACAAAGTGTTAAAAGCTTTCTCTCATTTAGCACTTTAGCGAATGACCGATGATCCTCTGCCAAGAAGTCCATAAGCTTGGATTCAAGGATGCAACCAATCTAGCCAAGAAAGAATTTCTGAATGTTCCTCTATAGAGAGAAATAAGAAAATTGTTTGATCTTTCTGTGTGTAAAGAATATGTGGATTCCAGACCTTGGGAGAATTTTTTAGAACTACTTGAACGGAGCAAAACGTGACTCAGAGCATTCTGCCTCGTCGTTCAACTGAAAATGTTAAACAGGCACAATCTTCTAAGGTAGTTTATATTTTTGATCTCCTTCTTTCTTCAAACTCTTTTGATATTGAGTATTGGATGAATTGTAATTTTCATTTTCTTGATCAGGCTTTGGCTGAGATGTCTTTTACTTTAGGCATTCCTCTTCCTGATGTTGATCAGCCTCCCGCTGATTAGAATCAGGACCAGAATGGGGACGATTAGCATCAGACGCCTGTTTAACTTAAGGATGCTTTGCATTGCCCTCTTAGTAATAAAATGTTGTTTCGTTCTATTCATTTGTTTGTTTGTATTTCAAATAGAATAGAGATTGTATCACAACTCCTTTCTTAATAACTGTATTCATTCATCTTTTTAGAGAATCTGTATTTCTTGTATCATGGGTAGGAATAAACATTTGTTGTGCAAAGGTTCATTCCCGTGGAAATTGATATGGTACGGGCTTTTGCCCTCATATTTATGTGTCTGTCTAACGCAGACCTCATTCTAAATATAACTATCTTCAACCTTTTGATACTTCGTTTTCGTGAGATCCAGGTCAAATGAATGACCTATAGATGTTTGCCCCAGAGGGACATCTTGGGTCTTGGAGAATGATTCTCAACTTGATTTGACCTTTTTGAGTCCATTATATTCGAACCTTTGGGTCTCAAGTTTAGTCAATTGCCCACTTCTGTTAGCTGTTAGGTGTTTATTTATATAACCTCTGTTTGCCCCTTTTCTACCAATTGTCGGGTCTTTTCTTAGATGCGCCTTCAACCTATAATTGCTCATCCTTCATGGGCTCTAAGGTTGATATTAGCATGACCTTTAGTTGTCCATCTTCTATGAACTCTTGGGTTATGATTACAAATTTATCTGACCTCTAACCGTCCATCTTTTGTGGACTATTAGGTCTTGATTTTCATACTTGTCTGACCTCGAGTTATCCAAGATGATCTTCCATGGACTCCCGGGTCTTGATTTTCATATTTGTCTGACCTCTGAATGCCCATCCTCTATGGAATCTTGGGTCTTGATTTTCTTATTTGTCTAACCTGTGAGCGTCCCTCTTTCGTGCACTCCCGGTCTTGATTTTCATATTCGACTAACCTCTGAATTCTCATCCTCTGTGGACTCTTGGGTCTTGATTTTCTTGTTTGTATGACCTCTAAGTTCCATCCTCCGTAGATTCTTGGGTCTTGATTTTCTTATTTGTCTGACCTTTAAGCGTCTGTTCTCTATGGACTCATAGGTCTTGATTTGTTTGTTTAGTTTTTTTTTAATTATTATTGAAGCTTCGAATTATGGAGTATGTACAGATAGACTTCAATGGTTTAAATCCATAAAGTTATTGCTTTATCTCTTTTTCAAATGATTTTTTCGCTTCTCGAGAAGCATTTTTCAGACTACACACTTCCATTTATTATCCTTTCTTAATTTTGTATGACATCTTTAATATTAGTAAGCAAAACATCTAGGTAGTGGTCATTTCACATCCCATTAGTTCAACTTCTTTTTGGCTATAAGTAGGCTTGATCTATGCTTTTCAAACCCACCAAATCTTTATGATTTGCTATGATTATCCCTCACGACTTCTCTCATTCATTCTTCTGATTCTTTTGGCATGAGAATGCTTTCTCAGCCATAATCAAGCATCCAATCTCTTTTCTAGTTTTATGGGTTTTGGGACTGGATATTTGCTTCCAGCTGAGATGGCTTTCTTGAATGCTTGAGTTCGGTTGATAAGGGAGTATCTCGGGGAGAGAGATCAGCTGTTAGGAGTTTGAAGCTTGCCTTTTAGTTCCTTGCATACTGGTTTTTTTCTTAGCTTGAGAGCTCCAAAGTGATGTGGTGGGTGGAATCGTCCGCCTATTTCCTTACCAAACTTGGTCCTTCACTCCCAAGCATTTGAAGTGGTAGTGGGTAGGTCTTCCTCCAATACTCACTTTTTTTTTTTATCTTTTCTTCTTCTTTTAAACTTTCTATTTTCTTCCTTGGTACTATTGAGGAATTCTCTAGTCTTTTACATGTAGCCAGGTAGTTTTTTCTTTTTCTTTATTTCCTTTTTCAACCTTCTCTGGAGCTGGATCATCTTAAAAGATCCTTAGCTTTGCAGTGAGAATCTTTTGATATCTAGAAAAGTATTGCAGAAGATCTAGAACATGCTTGCACACTTATATTATAGGTTGAATGATTCAACTCTCTCTTGGAATGAGCTTTATAGCTGTAATGATTTTGCCATCTCTCGAGATGAGCTATATCTTGTAACTCTTCCATGAATGAAATAAAATACATCTGGTTTCTCATTTTTTGTTGTGTGCTTTGCATTTTTTCATTTGCCTGATTGTCAAATGCGATCTTAATCAACATCAAACAATGATGCTTTTGAATGAACAAGTATGTCGTCTTGATTGTAGGCCAACTTATTGTTCTTCTGACCTATTCATGTTGATATATTTTGATAGTGTGCCAACCAAGGCTTAGGCTAGCTGTTTCATGTAATATGCTGTCCTAAATTTGGGACAGCTTCTCTTAGATTCTTTGACTTTGACTTAGTCAGTCGTTATTGATGCATTTTGTTGATGTGCTAACAAAGGCTTAGACCAACTTTTATATAATGTGCTGACCTTAATCTAGGCAAACTTCTCTTAGATTCCCATACCTGAACTTAGACCAATTTGTCTAATTCCCAGAAGAACTCCTTTGGATGATCATCTAGTTAGATTTACTATAGCATCAAGTTTGGTTTTCAAAATCTCTTAACGTACTTGGACGAGTACCAGCCAAATTAATGCATTTGCTTTTCTATTTGGCCTTTCAGAACCTTTTACGGCACTTTGATGAGATCCAACCAAATTAATGATTTTCTTTATATTTGGTCTTTCAGAACCTTGTAAGGCACTTCGGCGAGTTCCCACCAAATCAATGTATTTTCTATTTGGTCTTTCAGAATCTCTTAAGGCACTTCAGTGAGTTCCGACCAAATCAATGTGCAGAGATTAATTTTCTTTCTATTTGCTTTTTCTAAACCTCTTAAGATACTTCGTCAAGTTCCGACCAAATCAATGTATTTCTTTTTTTTTGGTCTTTCAGAACCTCTTATGACACTTCAGCAAGTTTCGACCAAATTAATGTATCTTGTTTTTCGTGTCATTGCTAAATTGGAGCTTTGCCTTAGCGTTTAGAGCCATAAGATGACCCTTGGGTCTATTGGTCAGCATCAAATTTTGTCCCAACTTCAGCTAGTAACTCCTGAGCGTATTCTACTAGCTGAGACTCGCACTCTTATTGATTTTTGGACAACTTGCTAATTGTTGCCATGATTGGGCTACAAAGAGCCATGCCATTGATAGTCGCGCGCATTTAATGCCACGCCTTTTCATCTGATTTGCTGGCGATTACTTTTTGCCCTTTGAGGTTTTTCACCGTTTGACTCTTAGTATAATGGTATAAAGATAGAGTGGGAAAGATGTATGTGTGTAAGGCCCGTAGGATTTGTATTATATTAATCAGTTAGAATAAAATTGCTTTAATCATCTTCCCTTGTCTTTTCCTGTGTTTTGCATACTATTATCTAGTATTTATTGGCAGAGTTTCTCACCCTTATGGTCGAAACCTCTAACCTATAGGAGGTCGGATCTATACCATCTAGATGAGCATTCAACAGTTAATATCATGATATTACAAAATCATCCTCGCAAGGTTTATATGACACATGTTACTATTTTATAGGGTGAACACTTCATGTATCATCAATTTCCAAAATTCTTTTTATTTCATTAGTCTCAACAATTCTTCCTTTATTGGTACTCACAACTCTTATCCCTGTACTCCAAACATCTTGAACCAACTTTGCATTGGTAATCTGATCTATCCACTAAGGAATTCCCACCATTGACACCCCACAGGCCAAACTCTCCAGTGTAGAATTGCAACCACAATGACTCAAAAAACAACCTACAGAAGAATGTGATAGAACTTGCAATTGGGAGCACCATGGAATTATCATTCCTTGCTTTCCCTTGATCTATAAATTCTTTCCAATTCTTGATTTTCTCATCACCCACAAAAACAGCTTCTGACTTTCCACCAACCCTTTAACAATCTCATCAATCTGTCTCTGTGGTAATTATACTTGGATTCCAAATGAAACGTAAGCTACAAATCCCACAGGCATTGAATTCAACCATTCAAGATAATGTCTTGACTTGTCAATCTCACAAGATCACCTCCAAATGAAGCATCGCAAGAATTATCCGCCCAACTCCTATCACTTTGGAGATGTGTGTCCCGTAAGATTCTCCCCTTGGGCATTTAATTTGACTCTCAATTTTCTTTTTAATTTCCCTCTTAATTTCTTTTTAAACCTATTTTTTGATTTCCTCTTAGATTTGTCCTTTAATTCTCTCTGAATTTGTCTTATGGTGTTTAATTATTATGTGTTTTATGTATTTTTGATGTGGTATAACCTGTGAGGTTGATTGAATCTCTTATACACATTGGAGTTTGAGAGAGACAGGTACCCAGATGAGATTTTCCAGAAAAAGGAAGAGTCTGGAAAATTTTCCAGACCACCAACTTTGAGCAAAGATTTCAAGCGATGGAAGAGGAACTGGATTAAACTCAAAGAATCAAAGTTGTAGACCGTTCCTCAACCTTCAACTTTTCTTTTCTACCCCGAAGCAAAATCGTTCATATTCTGGGTCAAAATCGTGCGTGGAAAAGGGCTGGTAGTCCACCAAAATCTGCAAAAAAAAAGAAAGGTTAGAAAAGTTTTTTCATTTTACTCCCCATATTTCAGTTTTCTTTTAGTTTAGCCCGAGAATATTTTTTTAAATTACATTTAGGCCCTTCTGATAGGGAAAACTTGGTGCCACGTCATCGATGACGTGGCACCCCTGTCTCTTATACACATCATCCGTATAAGAGACAGCACCACCGGATTGAGGCACATCTATGACGTGGCACGTCCCAGCTTCCGCCACGTCATCTGTGACGTGGCTCAACCAGATTGCTCCACGTCATCGATGACGTGGCACCCCCAGATTGCGCCACGTCATCTGTGACGTGGCTCAACCAGATTGCGCCACGTCATCTGTGACGTGGCTCCACCAGAGTGCGCCACGTTATCGATGACGTGGCTCCACCAGATTGTGCCACGTCATCGATGACGTGGCATTTTTTAATATAAAAAATCCAAAATTTCAGAAAAAAATAAATTTACTTTTTGGCCCTTCCCAGATTTCGGATTTCTGTATTTTTATCCCTCAAATAATTTTTTTAAATTACATTTAGGCCCTTAAGGACTTTTCTTTAAAATTAGGTTTTTTTTTTCTTCAAATCTCTTACAAATTAGAGGTAATGTTTTATGTCAATAATCACCAAGTTTTTACTTTGATTTTTGTTTGGCATTTTAATACGTTTTAATTACCCTTGATTGTGAAATTCTTGTTTTGCCCTTAAGAGACAGGCACTGGTCAGTGCTATAATACTGCAACCTCTATATATAGGGTATTACGGTAAGTTTGCCCTTTGTGCTTTATTTTAATGTTCGTTGGTCTCAATATAATATTTATGTCTTCTTCTTAAACTATGAAAATGTGTATAAGAGACAGATTGGAGATACTTCCACGGCTAGTTGTGAAACTGATTCAAATACTTAACGTCTAGTTGTGCAACGGCGCACCAACACACCGGGTGGCGACTCCAATCTTGAAACTTCAAAGTTTAGATTGTTTTTATACAATTCATAGTCGCATTGAAGGCCCCGTTATGTAATAGTAAATAGGTGATTCATTTTATTTGTAATAATAAGTAGGTAATTTCTTGGTCAAAGCCTTATTGCAAACATCTTGAATTTCTTGATTGCCCTCAAAGTCTCAAACTCCAATGCATCACAATTCACAAGTGTTCACGAGGATTTTCGGGTTTCTTCCCCTTCAAGAAGATTTATGTGTACCTTCATACCCGATACCGCGTACTTCAGGACATGAATTTAGTAAAAGAGACGGAAACTTATGACTAGTGAGCAATGGAAGACCTCGTAACTCAATTGCATCATTGCTTGTAGAACTGCTTGACATTTTCTCACCATATCCACCAAAATAGTAATAGTTGAAGAAGCTAGAATTAGATTTTGGGAAAAGAGAGAAGGTGGAAGAGCTGAATATCTGGAATGTATTTAGTTATCTGAATTTCGATCCCTTTTTAGTGCACCCCAGCCTCTTATTTATAGAATTACATAAGGAGGCATAAAGCTATCTGTGTGTTAGTCCAGCTACTAAAGCTGAATTACATAGTTGCCCTTAATGAGGCTGCCACGTAGGCGCTTCTAGAACAATTTAGGTAGTATGCTATGTATCGCTAATCCACATCATCATTAGTCCCCTCGGCTTGGTGCCGAGCCTACTGTTCATAGTTCCCAACCAATGACAGCCAGGACTTTTATACCGAGCCGAGGTGGAAACCTTTGGAGCACCTTCGTAATTCATTGCCGACCCGAGGTCATACGACCCCTAGCTCATCAGCGGGTCGTAACTGCAGCATTAACTCCCAAGGGTGACATTTTCGTCCAGTCCCCATGCATTGAATTCGCATTTATTGCCCTGTATTATTAGCCCTAATTTTGCTGCAAAATGCCTCGTTTTACGCTCCGTAACGCCGGCACCATGTCTCGATTTTCACGCCATACCCCATTTATCACGCCATAACGCCTCGCTTTTCACGCCATAACGCCTCGCCTTTCCCTCCTAAACGTCTTTTTACATTTCGAAACCGTCAATTTTTTCCTCCAGAAAGTCACAGAACATTCTAGAAGAAAACTCACCTATTTATACCCCCATTCACTCCCAAATCTTTTTTCTTCTTGTTACTCACATTTTCCTTACTCGCTTTTACTTTATTTTCCTATACTTACACTCCCTCTCTTTTTTACTCTCATCTCCCAGAGACTTACATATTACACTCCCTATCTTTTTTACTCTCTGCCGTCTCACGGTTGCAGATTTCTGATCATCACTCTACGCCACCACCGGACACCACTAGGAGCTTTTTCAAAAAACTGCCACACGCCCTCAAAACAGAAGATTATGGCCTGTACGTTCACTCCCACTTCTCTTATTAGCACACCAGTTCCTCTTTCCCCGGTAAACGCCGTTGACAGGATGCTAAATTCTTTTGACGAAACGCTTCTGGCAGCAGTGCCATTAAACTTTTCTCCTGATCCGCTCTTTTCCGAACCTCCACAAAATGACTACCCTAACCTTCAAACCCAAAGTATATCAAACTCCCTTGACCCCGAGGATATCAAAATTCTTCGGGCCTTAGATCTGTGCCGTTTTCCCAAGAACGTGCACATTAAACTCCTGACCTCCGAGGACCGAGGCCATTTACCCCCACCTGGTTACCTAACAGTCTACCAGGAACAACTCGAGGCAAGGCTGAGGCTTTTCATAGCCCGTCTCCTCGTCAACCTGTCGAACCACTGGGTTATCAGCATATCCCTGCTGACCCCAAACGCACTTCGAGTCATCGCTGGCTTTACCTTCTTATGTAGATTACACGACATCCTCCTCTCCTTAGACACATTTAGGATGATGCTGAAATTATCCCCTACAAAGGGATTTTTTTACATCTCCCCCCGAATTGTGGGCAAACTGCTCATTTCGGGTAACCCATCATCTATTCATGACTAAAAAAAGTCATTTTTCTTCGTCCGGTACCTCGACCCTCCAATGCCCCGGGGTCCATGAAACCTTATAAAAAAAAACCTAAAAACCAAAATGCCTCTCTCCCGGACTCTCTCCACGCCCGGAGGCTCGTCGAATCCAACCTCCGGATAAACTTTCTCAATAACCAACCTACCATCCTATCGAACAACATTCTGGCCTGGGCAGGACTATTTCCTACCCACGATATCCACCAGAGCTACGACCCTCAACAAGGTCACTATCACCATTTCCTACTTATCTCCTACTTTTCTCTCCATTTTTTTTAATATATTGTTTTTCTGACCATTCATCTTCTGCAGAGCTCGGAGCATTTCTCAGGGGGCTGGTGTCCACTACTGCTGCCACCGGTGTGGGCACTTCAAGTCAGACCTCTTCATCAGCAAGTTGATCCTCATCCGCCACCATCAACACCCCCTCAGGGAGTGCCGAGGCTACACCTTCAACCTCAACACCCCTGAATCAAACTGAGGCGGCCAGTTCACCGGGGAGGCAAGCCAGGAAAGTTACCCTGGCTCTTCGGCCCACAGAACCCGAGCCAACTCGGGTTACAATGAAGAGGACTAGGGAGGCTGCTGGCCTCAGGGAGGGCCCTTCTTCTGCCATGACCCTTTCTTCCTCGTCGTTGCCCCCGAGGTCCATGAACAAATTCCAGTAGCGAGGGTTTGAACCCCAGGGATTGGCTCGGGCAACGCCTCTCTATCCAAACAACTCATCACTTCTTATGCTAAGTACAGCCGGACCTCATTTGTTCCCATTACTTAATCTTTCTTCAGTGTCATGAATTAACACTTAAATTTTTTAGGTGATAGAAAATATACTCTCAAGGAGGAGAAGAAATCTGCAGGGTTGCAGGATGTGCCCTGGGGTCGGCTGTCTGTTGATCCTCTTCCAGTACCTTCTACCTCGGGGAGTTCTGATCTCCGACCCACCATACCGATCGATGTTAATGATCGGGCCTAATTTTCTAGGATGGCTCGAGAACAGGCCAAAATGGTGGCTTTGCTTCGGGATGTGGCCTATGTCAAAAGGCTCAGCCCTCAACAGAGGCTAGACGAATTTCATGTCAGCCTGATGAACGTAAGTCTATCTAATTCTTTGTGAAATTCCCATTTCTTGCACCTCGAATTTCATCTTTGCACCTCAGATTTCATGCAATCTATCTTTTGTTTTTCTTTTGCAGGCCCTCACAATTTTACTCGCCTTGGCAGATCGGGAGGCCTCCTTCAACTCTGCCTTTAACTCTCTGAAGCAAGAGTTGTGATACATCCCAAGGACTTGATGGTGATCAATTGTCCACAAAGGCTCGATATAGGCTCACGGAATCCGCACTTCAAGTTCCACAAGGTCCAATTACGAGATCAAGAGCTAAGAACCTCAATGAAGCTATGTTGGGCTTAGTTGAAGTTGTTGAAGATCAAGAAGAGCTCACAAACCTTTTGGAGATGAAGTCCACTAAAGAGTCTAAGATGTTCTTAGTAATGGACGTCCAAGTCATTGAAGATCAAGCCTAGGATGAGAAGCTGAAGGGCCAAAATTTAGCCTTATTATTTCGGCCATGGATATTCTTTTATTTAGTTGTCTAGTCTTTTATTTTGAGCCCAATTGTTTTAAGTGTTAGTGTGTTTAATTGGGTTGGTTTCGAGACGTAATTATTTGTATTGGGCCACTGGCATGTATTTCGGCCATTAGTTAAGTGTACAAGAATTGGATTTAAAGGCTACTGGGCTGTAGGATCCATCCCAACTATTAAAACTAGCTATCCCACATTGAATAATTTAGTCATAGAATCCTCCACCATCAACTATAAATAGAGGGGTCTTGTACACAATTGAGGGAATGAATTTTGGCAATAAGATTTCAGTTTTTTCTTTTTCCTCTCATACGAGTGAATTAGAATTTTAGATTTCTCTTTAGTCTTGTCTAGACTAGGAATCTAGTTGGGGCTTCAAGATTGAGCACTTGAGGTTATAACCAACACCAGGTAAGAGTTTTTCTGCCAATTAGGCTTTGGATCAATTTCTTGCTCATAGTTAAAAGATTGCCTTGTGGCTAATCAAGGAGGTCTATTAACAACTACCTTTCGCTTGTGCATATAAACCCTAGTCCGTCTCTTTTCTCTTTTTTTTTTTTATCATAAAGTTGGGATCTTTAACGTTTGTGACCAAGTTCTACATGATGTTTTCCAAACCTTATTTTGATGATGACATAAACACTTAACTCTGTAAAACAAGCTTTTGCAGGAACAGATCTTTCGGACGCACAGAACCGTTCGAACTAGGTCAAAGCTCCTCGGACGCATGCATCGTCCTGGTACTGGCAGAAAGTCTGTTAACCTACTGCCTTTGATTCGGATATCAGGACCGTCCGAAACCTCTGTCGGACGAAGGACCGGACGCATGCACGGACGTCCGAACGAAACCTCTCAACAAAACTGAAAGAAGATCGGACGCTTCCTCGGACGCATTCAATCCTCGTCGGACGTCCGAAACCCCAACGGCTATTTTTTGTGCATTTATTACTTAGCCGTTAGGAAGTAGTTGAAACCACTATTTATTGCTCTTATAAATAGGTGCTTTAATAACCTGAATATATAATCTAATACATTGAATACAAGCCTAAGAAAAGAGTAATTTGAGTGCAAATTGACTATAGTGCTTTGTTGTATTAGTGTGAAGTTGTGAGTGCATTATATTCAACTTTGAGTGGAGTGATAATCTTGTATGAAAATGTGGTTGTAAGTAAGATTCTTGGCTCAACTAAAAGAGCTTTAGTGTGAGCAAGAACTTCCCAACTTTGTAAAGATTATTGGCTCACCAAGTGTGTGAAGCATTCAAGAAATTTGATATTTCAAGCTTGCTAGCTTGGAAGTATTGTTTGTTCAATTTCTCTCTCTTTACTTTACTGTTCTAGTAAATTTATTATATCTGCATTTAAATTAAAAAGCTCACTATTTTCTAAAAGCATAATTTTTAGGAACCTAACTCACCCCCCCTCTTAGGTTGCTCTGATACCAAAGTTCATCTTGCATAGCATTAACCCAAGATTCATCACTCAAAGCAACATCTATATGTTTGGGTTCAATGTGAGAAAAATAATGTATGGACCTTAGTTGAAAGACCTTCTTCTCATCCCGTTATTGGTACTAAATGGGTTTTTAGAAACAAATTAAATGACAAAGGCGAGATCATAAGAAGTGTAAGAAGACAAAGCTAGACTTGTTGCAAAAGGTTACGCTCAAGAAGAAGGTATTGACTTTGATGAAACCTTTGCACCCGTGGCTAGATTAGAATCCATCCGCATGTTTCTTGCATTTGCATGTTTCAATAATTTAAAATTATTTCAAATGGATGTCAAAAGTGTTTTTTTAAATGGTTTTATCGACCAAGAAGTTTTCGTCGAACAACCTCCGGGCTTTGAAAATAAGAATCTTCCAAATTATGTTTTCAAACTTTCCAAAGCTTTATATGGTTTGAAACAAGCTCCAAGAGTTTGGTATGAAAGATTAAGTGGCTTCTTGATAGAAAATGGTTTCAAAAGAGGTATAGTTGACACCACACTTTTTACAAAAACGGATTTAAAAGGATTGTTAATTGTTCAAATTTATGTTGATGATATTATTTTTGGAGCAACTAATGAAAATTTGTGCAAGGATTTTTCACAATTAATGCAAGAAGAGTTTGAGATGAGTATGATGGGCAAGTTGCAGAACAAAATTTTTCCTCGGACTACAAGTTCATCAAACTAAGGAAGGAACATTTATTACACAAATCAAGTACACAAAGGAGCTGCTCAAACGATTTGGTATGGAAGATTGCAAACAAGTTGGTACGCCAATGTGTACTTCAACCAAACTTGATAAAGACGAAGAAGGTAATAGTGTTGATGAAAAACACTATAGAGGTATGATCGGAAGTCTACTTTACTTAACTGCCAGTAGACCAGATATCATGTTTGTTGTTTGTTTATGTGCTAGATTTCAATATTGTCCTAAAGAATCACATTTGATGGCAGTTAATTGAATTTTTAGATACATAAAAGGAACAACGGATTTTGGTCTGTAGTATCCACAGTCCTCTACATTTGATCTGATTAGCTATTCTGATGCTGACTTTGCTGGGTATAAACATGATAACAATTAATACCAGTGGTATGTGTTATTTTCTGAAAAATTGTCTTGTGTCTTGGTTCCTAGTCTAGAAACAAAATTCCATTTCTCTTTCTACGGCTGAAGCCGAATACATTGCTGCCGGAAATTGTTGTGCTCAACTTCTTTGGATGAAACATACTCTGAAAGATTTTGGTGTAATTTTTGATTGTGTTCCTATATTGTGTGACAACACTAGTGCAATTAATCTCACAAAAAATCCTGTTATGCATTCTAGAACCAAACACATTGATGTTAAGCATCATTTCATTAGAGACCTCGTTTGTCAAAAGGAAATTCGTGTTGATTATGTGCCTAAGAGATCAATTGGCTGAGTATTTTAACAAAACCCTTAGCTCTAGATCGCTTTGAATCGCTCAGAAAATGTTTGGGGATTTTACAGATAAATTTGGCATAGGTTTATAGTTCGGACGCACTCCTTCGTCCAAACAACTTTCCTTTCGGACGCTCTGGATCGTCCGAAAGCATCTGTTACTTCTCGGACGCTCATATTCGTCCGAACAATATTCCTTTTTTCCTTAAACTCTCTGGAAATCTTCCGGACGCACAACTTTGTCCGAGAGAACTTCGGACTTTACGCACTAGCTCCTCTTTCGGCCGTCCGTTCTTCAGCTTTCGGACGCTTTGTCGGGATCACACCAAGCGTTCGGTCGTCCGAAAGGTACCCCTGTTTGATTAAAATCGTCCAAATTCCTCTTTTCGGACTTACCCTCTCCCCCGAAAACCCTTAGGCGAATTTTTTCCTCTCCACTACCCCCTCCAAATTCTCACTCTCTCTTCCAAAATTGATTGGAAAATATCCTACCCATAGTCCTTATCACCTAAATCACATCTCATTTCCCCCATTCACCATCTCATTTCCTCAAAATCTCACCAATCTTCAAATTTTTTCAATTTTCTCTTCTTCTATTGCAATGGTGAAATCTCGCAGCGGTTCCTCTACAGCAATTTGGGGTCGAAAAACTAAAGGGAAGGCTCCAGTACGAGGAGAATCATCGGCCAATCCTCAAGTCACCACCACTCGAACTTTATCAAAATTTATCGATGCCAAGGCATCCGAACGGTATACTTCCCTTCTCTGTAAATCCATTCATCGTTCAACGTCCTGCTTCTCATAGTCTATTTGACGAATATAATCTTCCAATTATCAAATCCTGTTTTGAAAAACAAAATTGGGGTCATCTTGTGCATCTTGATTTACCTGTTTATCATGACATGGTGCTTCAGTTCACGGCCAATCTTCGGAAATCCTGATACCTTCACACCCTCATTTCTCATGTTAACAACACTGATCTTGAGATTTCATCAAACATAATTAACACCATTTTTGAATGTGAAATCTCAAACCCCTCTGATTTTTCCTATTTCTTTTCATTAGATAAATGGCCCGCTGATGATACTCAGTTTGATATTGATGAAGTTAGAGCCATTTTTAACATTTATTTTAAACAGGCCTCGGAAGCCAAAATTATTTTGCTCGCTCCTGAACTTAATATTCTGTACACCCTTGTCACCAATCTGTTATTGCCAACTGACGGGCATCGTACTGAGCCAGGAAAATGCAACTTTACTTATTTTTCTGTGTCTTCAAGGGTATGGCTTCCTCTTGACTTTGGGTATCTTTTTTGTTTCCTATGGGAACTCTTTCTCACTGATACTCGAAGAAACATTCCTTTTAGAAAATTTCTCAATAAGGTTTTTGATTTCCTCAACATTCCCTTCACCGGAAACAAACAATATCCTCCCTATTTCAACAAATCCTACATTGAACGCAAAGGTCTCCATTTTTTCAATGATCAATGGCTAACTAAGGCAGCCTTTGATATTGCCCAGTCACAATCCCATGCCTCCACATCTAATTATGCTATCCCTCATTCTCCTACTCCTCAACCACCTCCACTCACATCTGCACCATCTACTTCTGAACAGAGATCTCTTTCACATATCTGTGGACTTCTCATATCTCAGAGCACTCAAGTCAGTTCATTTCAACGTCGCACAAATCGAAAGTTAAAACGACTTGAAACTCGTCAAATGACTGTCTCCAATAGGCATCTCAGTCTTGAACATGTCTGCTTCGGCTCAAGTCCAATTTGCTGATCTTCAGTCCCATGCTTATTAGAACCTTTCAAGTATCTCTTTTGTTTGTCAGCTTATACCACATCTGGTTATGTATTTACTTGACTAAAGCACCATTAGAACCTTTTCGTTGGATGTATTAATCTTGTTTCATTTCTATCAAACTACTTGCATGATCTAAGGGGGAGTATTTTTGATTGATGTCAAAAGGGGGAGTAGTTCTATAGTTATGCTTTGATATGATTGATATGTTGATATCACAATTATGAGATATTGCAATGCTTTGATATGATTGATATGTTGATAATTAATATCCAATTATGATATACTGCAAATTGATTAGTCATATCTAATTGAGGTTTGTCATCATCAAAAAGGAGGAGATTGATGTTTTCCAAACCTTATTTTGATGATGACATAAACACTTAACTCTGTAAAATAAGCTTTTGCAGGAACAGATCTTTCGGACGCACAGAACCGTCCGAACTAGGTCAAAGCTCCTCGGACGCATTGCATCGTCCGAACAAACTGGCAGAAAGAATGGGATCCTACTGCCTTTTCTTCGGACGCTCAGGACCGTCCGAAATCTCTGTCGGACGAAAGACCGGATGCATGCACGGACGTCCGAATGAAGCCTCTCAACAAAACTGAAAGAAGATCGGACGCTTCCTCGAACGCATTCAATCCTCCTCGGACGTCCGAAACCCCAACGGCTATTTTTTGTGCATTTATTACTTAGCCGTTAGGAAGTAGTTGAAACCACTATTTATCATGCTCTTATAAATAGGTGCTTTAATAACCTGAATATATTATCTAATAAGAAAAGAGTAATTTGAGTGCAAATTGACTATAGTGCTTTGTTGTATTAGTGTGAAGTTGTGAGTGCAATTCAACTTTGAGTGGAGTGATAATCTTGTATGAAAGTGTGGTTGTAAGTAAGATTCTTGGCTCAACTAAAAGAGTTTTAGTGTGAGCAAGAACTTCCCAACTTTGTAAAGATTATTGGCTCACCAAGTGTGTGAAGCATTCAAGAAATTTGATACTTCAAGCTTGCTAGCTTGGACACATTGTTTGTTCAATTTTTCTCTCTTTACTTTACTGTTCTAGTAAATTTAGTTATATCTGCATTTAAATTAAAAAGCTCACTATTTTCTGAAAGCATAATTTTTAGGAACCTAATTCACCCCCCCTCTTAGGTTGCTTTGGGACCAACACTACATACCCTGGGCATCAACCCGTATCAAGTTGCCCCATGCAAAATCCAGCGTGGATCAGGCAGGGTTAAGGAGGTTGTTAAGGCCAACGAGCTGAAATGTAATATCAAGGCAGGCAAAAAATATGACGAGTGGAAGGCCGAACTGGCTGAGGTCAAGGACAAGCTTCGACAATCCGAGCTGGAGAAGAAGACCCTTGAGGTGGATATTGGTGATCGAGACAAGAAGATCGCAGATTTGGAGGAAAGGGTCCTTCAACTTCAAGAAGAAGCTCTGATGTCCGAGGCAAAGTTCGCCTCTCGGGAGGTGGAGTTGCTGATCGAGAGAAGGAATCAATTTGTGGCCTCGGCTGAAGCGGATAAAATGCTGAAGGAATTTACAAAGAAGGTCTTCTCTATGGGGTTCACACTAACCTGTGACCACTTGGTAAAGAACCCTGACTTGTATGAGGGGCTGCCTGACGATGCTTCTCACAGAGGAGTATCATCAACGGCCTACAAGCTCAATTCAAAGCCCCTGCTTCGATTCCTGAGACTTCTAGAGCGACTCTGCTGATCTTGGTCCGAACCCCAGAGGCCGAGTCTGAGCCCACGAACCAGGCTTCCACCTCCACTGCCGAGCCTTCCACTTCTGGTGCTCAGGGTGATGTGATTTTACTGTAATAATTATGAACTCCGTTTGTAAATAGTTAAGAACTTCTTTTGTAATAGTTAGGTCTTTTTTTAATGAAATTGCTAAGTTTTGGTAACTTTCGCCCTCTTGGTATGAGTCTCGACTTCCTTGCTTCTAATCTTTTACTTGCTTTTCAATTTTATCATTTTCTGCACTAAAAACAAAAGTTTTATGATATAAGCAGGTAACAAAACTTTCCATACTTAAGCACTTAATCATAAAAGATTGTCGAAAACTTCCTTTCTTTCTGTATTTAGGCTTTGTTCGGACCCTTCCGAAGTGAGGCAAAATGATTCAAGTTGGTTCCTTAAGAGACAGAAACCATTTAATTTGAGTCATACTCTCTAAATTTTAAGAGATGATGCTTTGTTTAATCAAGGCAATCAAGCATTTTTGAGGATAGGACATCCTCTTCAATCTCATTGTGCTTAGAGAGGGCTGCTGAGTTTCTACCCTTGCAGGGAAACTGTCTGGCCTCGGCCCTCAATCATTTGCTTCTTTGTTCAACTGGATCCGAAACTCTTAGAGTTGGAGCAGTTCGAACATTTGACAGTGCCTTGTCCGAACCTCTGAGGGTTGGCACAGCTTTTGTTTTGCTTGGGGGGGCTACTAAGGTTCGGCCCTTGAGGGGGGACCGCTAAGTCTCGGCCCTCAATCATTTGCTTCTTTGTTCAACTGGATCCGAAACTCTTAGAGTTGGAGCAGTTCGAACATCTGACAGTGCCTTGTCATAACCTCTGAGGGTTGGCGCGGCTTTGTTTTTGATTGGGGGGCTACTAAGCCTCGGCCCTCAATCATTTGCTTTTTTGTTCAACTGGATCCGAAATTCTTAGAGTTGGAGCAGTTTGAACATCTGACAGTGCCTTGTCCGAACCTCTGAGGGTTGGCGCGACTTTGTTTTTGCTTGGGGGGCTGCTAAGAATGTGAGCCTCAGCCCTTGAGGGGGGACTACTAACCCTCGGCCCTCAATCATTTGCTTCTTTGTTCAACTGGATCCGAATCTCTTAGAGTTGGAGCAGTTCGAACATCTTACAGTGCCTTGTCCGAACCTCAGAGAGTTGGCACGGCTTTGTTTTTACTTGGGAGACTACTAAGCCTCGGCTCTTGATGGGGGGACTGCTAAGCCTTGGCCCTCAATCATTTGCTTTTTTGTTCAACTGGATCCGAATCTCTTAGAGTTGGAGCAGTTCAAACATCTGACAGTGCCTTGTTCGAACCTCTGAGGGTTGGCGAGGCTTTGTTTTTGCTTGGGGGGCTACTAAGCCTCGACCCTTGAGGGGGGACTGCTAAGCCTCGGCCCTCAATCATTTGCTTCTTTGTTCAACTGGATCCGAAACTCTTAGAGTTGGAGCAGTTCGAACATCTGACATTTGAAAATAGACCTTCATTATATTGATAATATTTTTTCAAATTTACAATGTTATAATTTTCTAGAAACAATGATCCCCTCTCATATTAACCAATTTGTAATAGCCCGAGGAGTGAGCTTCTATTACACAATAGGGTCCTTCCCAGTTTGGATCTAACTTCTTAGTCCCCTCTACACGACTTGCTTCATTTTTTCGAAGCATCAAGTTTTCAGGCCGCAAATACCGATGCTTAACCCTGGCGTTGTAGTGCTTAGCCATGACTTGCTTGTACTTGGCTTCCCGGATGGATGCATCCAATCTTTTCTCCTCAAGTAAATCTAAGTTAGCTCGCAGAGACTCATGATTGGATTCCAAATCATACATGGATACTCGAGCCGAGGGTAACCCAATCTCCGCAGGGATAACAGCCTCGGACCCGTAGGCCAAACTGAATGGAGTGTTTCCATTAGCCGTTCGAGGTGTGGTCCTGTATGCCCATAGGACACTAGGCAATTTCTCAATCCAAGCACCCTTGGCTCTTTCAAGTCGGGTCTTGCAGTTCTACCAAAATCTCTTTTATTAAATACGAGTATATTGCCGAACTAAAATGCTAGTTTTGACAGAGCATCGGCATGTGTGTTTCTGGTACGAGCAATCTTAATGATGTCCACTTTTTTGAATTTTCCAATCCAGTTTTTGACCTCAGTTAGATATCTTTTCAAAATCACTTCTCGAGCCTCGTAATTTCCCAGGCTTTGATTTACAACTAGTTGAGAATCTGAATGTATCTTTAAGGTTCGGGCACCCATCTGGTGGGCCATTTCCATCCCACAGATAAGGGCTTCATACTTAGCTTCATTGTTGGTTGCCTTGCATCCGAATCTTAAGGCATAAGTGAGATAGTCCCCTTCTGCAGATCGAATTATTATCCCTGTCCCGGCTCCGGACTCACACGAAGCTCCGTCAACATGAAGCTCCCATAGAAGATCTTCTCTTATTTCTTGTTCCCTTGCATGATCAGTCACCATGATGAGGTCAATCTTCTTGATGTCACAGTTTTCTGCAATGAAATCTGCCAAAGCCTGAGCTTTGATTGCGGTCCGAGGCCTGAATTCTATGTCAAACTGGATCAAACAGCTCTACAAACCATTTTAGCATTCGTCTTGAAGCATCTGGTTTGTTCAAGATATTTTTCAAAGGAAGGTTGGTCAAAATTATTATTTGTGACCATGAAAATAAGGCCTCAGCTTCCGAGCTGACACTACCAGCGAGAAGGCTGCCTTTTCAATGGAGGTGTAGTTCTTCTCTGGACCTTGAAGCACTTTGCTTACGAAATACACAGGACATTGGCTACCTTATTCATCTTGCCTCAAGAGAATCGAGCTGACTGTCGGTTCGGCAATCGAGATATACAGGTATAGCGGTTCTCTTTTTTATGGAGAAGCGAGCTTTAGTAAGGTGCCCAAGTATTCTTTAAGCTCTTCAAAGGCTTTACAAGCTTCTTCGATCCATTGAAAGCCCTCAATCTTCTTTATGACTCAGAAGAATGACAGGCCCCTTTCTGCTGATTTGGATAAGAATCGATTTAGGGCCGCCATTCTACCGGTTAGTCTTTGAACCTCCTTCACCGAGGTAGGAGTGTATTTTTCATATTAATTATGGTTTGCACCTTTTCAGGGTTCACCTCTATTCCCCGGTGAGAGACAATGAATCCTAAGAATTTTCCCAAGGGGACCCCAAATGTACATTTTTTGGGATTCAACCTCATTTGGATAGATCTTAATGTCTCGAATGTCTCCCTTAGATCTTCCAAGGTTTCTTCATAAGTTCGACTCTTAACCACCATGTCGTCAATATATACCTCCATATTTCGTCCTATCTGGGACTTGAAGGTTTTATTGATGAGACGTTGATATGTGACCCCAGCGTTTTTGAGTCCGAAGGGCATGGTGCTATAACAGTAAGTGCCTCTGTCAGTGATGAAAGAGATTTTCTGTCATCTTCTCTAGCCATATATATTTAATGGTTACGCTTGAATGCATCTAAAAAATATAGAATGTAAAATCCAACAAATGAATCTATAACTGTATCGATCCGGGGGTACGGATAACTGTCTTTTGGACAGGCTTTATTAAGGTCAGTAAAATCTACTCTGGCACATTCGCCAAGAAGAATCTGGTTTTGTTACAAGGACTAGATTACACAGTCAAGTGGGATACAATACTTCTCTAATTAATCTGGCCATTAAAAGCTTATCCACCTCAGCCTCGATTATCAAACTGCGCTCCGGACCGAAGAGGCGCTTCTTTTGCTTCACTGGTTTAGATGCCGGATCCACTCCGAGTTTATGCTCAATAATTTCCCGAGGGATGCATGGCATGTCCTCAACGGTCCAGGCAAATACGTTCTTGTATTCGACTAACAGCCTAAAGAGAAGGCCTTTAAATTCTGCTGGGAGGGTAGCACAGATCTTGATTTTTTGATCAGGGAGGCTCGGATCTAATGACACCTCCTTTATTGGAACCTCGTCTTGGGATTCAACTTTTGCTTTTCCCTTCTCCTTGGACTCTGGAGGTTCGGGGATTTTAGTAGCTCCGCGTCGGGGTTGCACATTCTCTTCTTCTTTCCTCTGAACCATCAAAGGTTCTTCTACACCATCCCAGGTGGATAATAACAGGAGGTATCAAAGGTTTCCAAATAAGCCTTGTCAGTAATTGACATTGTTTGCGATTGGGACCGCAAGGACATCATATAACAGGCTCGGGCCTCCTGTTGGCTGCCAATTACTATTCTCTCAGATCCATCCCTCAACATAAATTTTATCCTGATATAGAACACAGAGGAAAGGATTATGTAAGTGTATTGCATGGGTCAGCCCAAGATCATATTATAAGAGCTATCCCTTTTGACGATGACAAAGTTGGTCATCTTAATTCTATGTCTCGGGGGAGCTCCAGGACACAATGGGAGCATTATTTGCCCCTTGGGCACTATCGAGTCTCCGATAAAGCCACCACCAGTGGGGTCTTGAAAGGTTTTATCAAAAAATTGTCCATATATATTTTGATCCAAGCATCCCAAAAGATTATGTCGGCCGAACTTTCAGTGTCAAAGAACACAAAGTGCATTTCGTATCCAGCCACGTTTACGTGAATTACCACGGGATCGTTGTGTGGCATTCGGCTGATCATGAACGGGGTCTTCGGAGATGTATCCGAGGGACATAAATGGTTTTAGTCGCTTCTCCCGGTCCTCGCCCGAGGGAATGCTTCGGGCATATTTTTTTCGGGCATTGTTTGAGTCCCCGATCGTCGATTCTCTGGCAATTATTGTTTGAGTCCCCGATCGTCGGTTCTCTGGCAATTGTATTTATCACCCCAGCGACCCTGACCTGCTCGTCTTGATTTGTCGGGGGATTATTGTTTTGACCGCCTCGGTTCGATTGACGAGGTGGCGGGCAGGGTTGCACCGGATTTCTCTTATTAGTAGTGTTCCTTTGGAACTCCACCGCAGTTTAGCAAATGAACTGTTGCAAATGTCCTCCTGTATGGCCTTCTCGATTTCCACCTTTAGGTGGTTGCATGCTTCGGTGTCATGGCCGTATTGACCATGAAAAGCGCAGTATTTTGCCCGATCTCTTTTGTCTGAGACCGACACCATTCGAGGGGGTGGTTCCAAGAGGCCCAGATGTTGTACTTGGGAATAAAATTTCTCTCCTTGTTGCATTGAGAGGTGTAAAGTCGACATCAGGATGGCTCATTGTTTGCGGGGATCGGTTCCCGATATTATTGCCCGGGAAGACCATTTTTTTCGCCAAAGGTGTGGCCCTGGAATAGGTCAGCCTATCAGCGACCCTCAACTTTTTTTATGATGAGGGGTTCGGAGTCTTGAGGACTTTTTTTCTTTGTGTATCGTAAAGTTCTCTTTTTGTCCTGTTCGACTCTTCACCCCGTATGAACTCCGATGCTCTTTCGAGAAGTTCAGAATAAGAGCTCGGCATCCTTTTAGCTAGCTCGGCGTTGAAGTTGCCTGGTTTAATACCACTGTAGAAAGCAGCCACCAGAATTCTTTCATCAACGTTTTTGACTTGGACCACCTTATCAGTGAAGCGGTCCAAAAATTTACTAAGTGATTCCTCAGACCTCTGCCGAATATTCATGAGGTGTGAGGTGTCTTTTTGCAATATTGATTTTCTCCTGAAGTGATCCAGGAAAGACTTCAGCCAAGTCATGAAAAGTGGCGATTGAATTCGTCGGCAACTCCTGAAATTATTTTTGTGCTGGACCTCGAAGAGCTGTTGCGAACAACTTGCATCTGGTTGCATCACTGTAGCCATACAGACTAGTGATTGCCACCACGTGTTGCAAGTGATCTGACGGATCAGATTCTCCCTTGTAGCGATCAAGGTCTGGCTACTTGAATTGTGTTGGAAGAGGTTCAAGCTTGACAGAGATCGTAAATGGATCTCTATCAATCTCTGCCGTAGCAGGAGCATTCAGAAGTAAATTATTTTTTCTCAAAATCTCTTGGATCTTATTTTCGAGGCTCTACTCTTCAAGTTGTTTTAAAACAACCGAAGAGGCTCCTCTCGATCCTGATTTTTTTGAAGAATGCGCACCGAGTCTCTCGCACATCGATAATTTTTTGCTTGTTGATGAATATGACTCATCCGATTGTTCGTTCGAGCGTGACTTTGTTAGTTTGTGGCATAGATCGATTGGGCTCATGGCGACATCAACCGGTTCTTTGCCAGGTCGTCGTCCGGAGTCACGCTTCTGTTCGGCTTGTAGAGTGGCTACTCTGTTCGAACGCTCAGACGGAGTTTTGTTCTCGCGCTGTTCCACGAATGCTCGAAAAGACTCAAAGTGGTCAGCAATGTACTTCAGTACATCGTTTTGCTTTTTTTGAGCCTCCATTGGTGTACCGATATTTTCTAACTCATCGGTATGCACCACGAGGTGTTGATTGCTCGTCTCGGCGTCTTTGCTGGCAGTTCGGCATGTTCCACGATTCTTCATCCTCCTGAAAGCAAAAAACAAACAATTCAAATGATTGAGAATTGATTGGAAGTGATGGTCGTGGGTTCGATTCCCGCAGACGGCGCCAATTGAAAAAGCTAGAATTAGATTTTGGGAGAAGAGAGAAAGTGGAAGAGCTGAATATCTGGAATGTATTTAGTTATCTGAATTCCGATCCCTTTTTAGTAGCACCCCAAACCCTTATTTATAGAATTACACAAGGAGGCGGAGTCATAAGGCTATCTGTGTGTTAGTCCAGCTGAAGCTGAATAACATAGTTGCCCTTAATGAGGCTGCCACGTAGGCGCTTCTAAAACAATTTAGGTAGTATGCTATGTATCGCTAATCCACATCATCAATAGTGTATAACCAAAATCGAAGCCGGTTGAGCCCAAAACAGCTTGGATGGGATGCAAAGTTCTTTAGCAACTTGGCTTGCCCAAGACATTATTGGGGTGTAGATGACATGTGTAATTGGATCACCCTCTTTCTCTTTGGCCATTATAAGCTCGACCACGGCTCGAGAACTATGAGCTTTTAGAGAAGAGAGGAAGTCTTGATTCTCTTGAATTCCATTAGGACCCCAGAGAATCATCAGAGGAAGTGACAAATATAATGCCTGAATCTGCTGCTTTGGTTATGCGACTAGTTGTTGAAATGGTTGTTGAATAGGTGATCTTGATGCCTATTTTATCACCCGTTTGGCGAATTCTAGGGCTAGATTGATTTGGCCCTATGCGTTATGGAAATGTTATGAGTAAAAAATGGCAACAAATGTTTCTCCATGTTTTGTTTGCATGCCACGTGCAATTCTAATTAAGGGAGATTTATAAGAGGCTAGCTAGTGAGAGATTGAAAGTGTGAAGTGAACTAGCTAGTAGTAAATGGTTTCTAGTAATACCTCTATACCACTGAAGTTGTCACGATTTAACTTTCTGGTTAACACATTAAGTTTTCATAACTTAATTATATATATATATATATATATTTCTTTAACATTTTAAAATTTTAAAATTTATATATGTTAATATTTAATATAAATTTCACTTTTGTTGAATAAATTTCACTAAAAATTGAATAAAATTATATAAATTATTAATTACAAAATTACTCTGTTGGACAAAAAAAATCAAACTATGATAAAAAAACCAGGGCAGTTATTGGACATGTCACTGGAGTAATGGCCTAAGTGGTATTAGGAGTAAAACAATAATGGTGCTCTTTCTTTTACAAACAATAATGGTGCTGAGTCTTTTATTTTACCGTATCTGTTACAACGTACAAAGTGAAAACTTGAGTGCAAAAATGTCATTTTAACATCATGTGCTAAACATATGATCTTTTTCACTCAATATTTCCACAATTCTATTAACGGTGTTTATAATTTTGTGAATATTAATATTTCAAGGGGGCAATTTGGTACAATTAAAAGTTTAAGGAGCAATTTAGAACAGAAGCATAGTTTGAGGGGGTGTTTGTACCTTAACACAGTACATCTATATAAAGTGACAAAGTCACTGATGTATCACTAGAACCGAAAACGAAAGAATGATATAAATTAAGGGATTGGTGATTTATTATAATTTTGCACATAGAATAAATTTGAGAAGTAATTCTGAATTTATGATTTTGTAAATTATTTTCTGACAATATAATTGGGACTGATGGGTATCAATATGATACAACTAGCGAATGAACGAATGAAGTATTTTTACCCCGCAACCCTACCAGAATCGGAGTTCTTAGCTGATCAGTTGACACATTGTGGTGTTAGTGAATGGTGTCTATTATGAGAAAAACTTCAATTCCACTTAATTATGTGCCATGTGACCAAGTAGTCATTTTAATTCAAGGAATGATCAGCACCAAACATAAAAGACTATTAATTTTTGTATATCAAACAGAGAAAAATATTTAATAATTGTTCCCTATAGAGTTGTAATAATATATGTACTAATTCATTTATACAATTGCATCTCCTCGTGAAGCGTTGACATTTCCCTTCAATTACTAGAGTTGTACCTAACTCAGAAGATGTGAACAAGAAATAAAAAAAAGAAGGAACAAAAATAATAAATTAAAAATTAAAAATTAAATTAAATTAATTACCTTCAAAATAATAATACGCAGCAAATTAAAAATTCTTTTAAGACCATGATTGATCTGTTGTCATTTGGGCGTTTTCGACCGATACATTGAAACCCCTTTGTTTTTATGGTCAATCGAAGGAAGTATTAAGTTTCTAAGAACTACTGGGAAAGTCTTGATCTAGTAGTCTCAAATTCGAAACTTGGAATCTCCATCACCCAATTACACAAAAAAGTAACTATTATAACATCACAAATTAAGGATCATTTATCAAAACTAATTCACGTGATAAAATTATACTGAATCACTAATCACTAATTTTAAATATTTCATTACATTTTAAATTAAGGATCATTTATCAAAACTAATTCACGTGATAAAATTATACTGAATCACTAATCACTAATTTTAAATATTTCATCACATGTTTTTCATTCTTTTATATATCTAATAATATATCAGTGATTTCGTCAATTTATCACTTTATACAAATACACTGATTATAAAATAGTTGATCAACATTTAAGCCCAAAAAATTAAGTGTTTTATAAATAATCTACAATATGTTGACCTCAATCTTGATGGGGATATGCAATTGAAACCGATTTGATTAATTATATATTTCTTAAAATTGAAACAATACAATTTATAACAATGTATTACTTACTATTGCATATGTTAAACTATACAAATTTTCAAAAGTTGCAAATATAATACAACTTTCTTGGAATAAAAATAATGGTTATACATTAGAACATTACTTTGTTTTTGTATCTCAATCAAGATGAAAGATTTGAATGTATGTGAAAGGTTTCAGTACAGGAGCGACTCTATTGGTACCACAATGGGGTCTGCTTTTTTGTCCCTTTTTTTAAAAATAAAAAATAAAAAATAAAAATTGATATAATCAACTGTAGCCGTCTGTCCTATTCTTAGTAGTTGGACTTCACCTAATATCATCAATTATAATACTAGTACTTTTTTTGGTCTTTGGCCTAAATAATTAAAAAATATAATTAATTAATGTCACGTTGGATGTTGTTTGCTTTGTATAAAAATGGTGTTAGTTTCATGGCCCCTTTTCAATTTCTGTTGGCTTTATTGACTACTTCAATCTAGCTTTAATTTCTTTTTTTTTTTGGAAGAAAAATAAATTTGCATTTATGGGGTCAGAAACAAAAGCCAATGGAATTCTTCCAATTATACACTTTTCTGTGGAAAATCTAAAGCCAGGAACGAGTTCTTGGTTATCCACTTGTAAAAATGTGAGAGATGCATTAGAGGAACATAGTTGTTTTCTGATTCAATATGAAAAAATTCCTTCAGAGCTGATCAATGCAATTTTCCTTCAATTAGAAGAGTTATTTAATCTCCCCACAGAGACCAAAGTTCAAAATATCACCAAAACAGATGGTTTAATTGGGTATGTTGGGAAACGGCCATCGAATCCCACTATTGAAAGTATGGGGATTGAAGATGTAATAAATCCAGAAGCTGTATTGAAGTTCACAAATCTCATGTGGTCCTCAGGAAATGATAGTTTCAGGTATATTTGATTTTGTTCTAAAGTTCTTGCTTTAATAATTCCAAGTTGTTTGCAGGAAAATTTTAGTTTGACTCCCTAATATTCTTGATAGTTCCAATTTCGTGATATATACTTTAATTGGTTAATTCTTTTAAGTTTTCAGTTTTCTTATTGTTCTTAATTCAATAATCTAACAACTTCAGTTTGAAGTATTTGACAATTTATGTTTTTGAAATTGTACTCTTAATTTGAGGACATGTACAACATCGAGCGTAAATTTAACTGATATAAAAGACTAAATAAATGTATTAGAAAGAGATAATGAATTGCATTTTAAGTGATAAGAAACTTTTCTTATGATCTATTGGTCATAAATTCGAGTTACTAATTATTAAAAAAAAATGTATTGAAAAGATGAGGAACTACAAACTTTTGCAAGTTCAAAGACTATAGTATAGACTTGGAAAAGAAAATTGATACGGACCCTTTCCTGAAGTCTAAATTGTAGGTTTCTGGGGCAAAACTTGTATGTTCAGACAAGATAATGTATATTTAGTAACAGTGCATCTATATACAAATTTAATACTACCAGCACATTATTAGATTAGTTAAAAGACAAACGAAACTCAACGAAACATCTAATATCATGAGTTGATAATTTAGTAAGATGCCATTTATTATGTAAAATAATTTTGTCAAGTAATCTCATAAATAATTTTCTATTATTTAGTAATTTAACTTGTTTGTGGTACTTTTATTAATCAGTGAATTGATGGAGTCTTACAAAAACCACGTTTCGGACCTAGAAAAAGTGGTGATGAGAATGATTTTCGAAAGCTATGGTGTAGAGAAGTCGTATAGCTCTTACAATGAATCATCCAATAGAATGATTCGATTCAATAAACATAGACCACCACAACTGAATGAGAATATTGGTGGTGTTCATGAACATACAGACCCAACTTTCGTAACAATTCTTCAACAAAATCAAGTTACAAGTTTAGAGGTAAAGTCAAAGGATGGAAGCTGGATTGCTGTTGATTTTCCTCCATCATCATTTCTTGTCATGGCCGGTGATGCATTACTGGTATGTACATCCTCCTTAATTTTGTTGTTGGTATTACCTAAAAAATTCCTACACAGAATCGATTTATGATATAGTGTCATGAATCTCTTGATTCATATTAAGTCACATCACCCACATAGATGATGTGAGATGATGTAGCTCAACATAAACTAAAGAATTCATAACACTATACTATCTATCGGGTTCATATAAAAATTTGTTTAATTAACTTATAATTGAGAGAATCAAGGAATTAATTATCATCATAAAGCTTTGTGGTTAACCATTTTTAGGATGTAATATTTTGCTCTTTATTTGTTCCCAAAACATGTATACAAGTCTTTTTCATTCCTGCCTTGTTAGGTCATTCTTCTTGAAATGGAAAAAATATTGGATTTGGAACATCTCATTAAGTGTTAAGACTCTATTATGATCAAGGACTTTATTTACTTCATCAAATAGGTTTTTTTTTAGCAAAAATATAAGTATGATTGTCAATGACTTTTACTGAAGCACCAAGTTTTACCACAGACTTTACGCAAATACATGAGATTTATCATTATTATACATACAGCAATTTATCATCTTTATGTAAAATGAGTATATAATAGTTGTAAAATCTAAACAAGCTAGAAAATATTCAGTGTATATTCAAAAGTTAGTGGTTTTTGTCTAACCTACCACCAATACAATATTTGAGTTTTTTTTTTTTTTTTTCTAAGAAATTAGATTATGAGAACCCATTCCCATTTGATTTAGTTCCTCATCATTTGAAGTTTGAAACGAATTAGTAAATTTTTTCTCATTATTCTAGACCTTTATGTTTTCAAAATTTTATAAATTTGGTTTCTCAGGTTTTTTAAAATATTAATTACTAGTTGTTAATATTTTTCGATTTTGTGTAAAATTAAAAATATTGAAAAATTTTAGAATTCTTTGGTTAATGCTTCTCAAAACACCTTCACCTAGTTGAACTTGAAAGAAAATAAAGGCATAAGTTAGTTTGCATGTGTAAGAACAAGAAATCACTAGTTCACAGCTAAAAATGTAAAGGATTAAATTGTTCGATACACATTTATAGTAAACTAAAATGATAATTATCGTCATATAATATCATGTCTACTATATGTCAGAAGTAAGTTAGTGTCCCAAAGAACTATAATTAAACTCATCCAACTAAAGAAGAAAAAAAAAATTTGACAACAACATCTCATAATTAATTGAAAATTGAATTGATTTACTAAGATTCATGAAAAATGTGATTAATGTTATTCTTGGGTTTAGGCATGGAGCAATGGTAGGGTGCATTCTACTTTGCACCGAGTCAGAATGAGTCCAGGAGAAACAAGATTCTCAACTGCCCTATTTTCGTATCACAATGGGACAATTCAAGTACCCAAAGAGCTAGTTGACGATGACCATCCTTTGCAGTTTAAACCATTTGATCAATTGGGATTTTTCCGTTTTACGTTCTCGAATTTCTCTTTGAATGATGGAAGTAAAATTAGAGCCTATTGTGGTGTTTAGGACTTTGTTTTTCTTTTTTTTCTTTTCTTTTGGATGTGAAGTGTGAACTCAAACACATGCCCATGTTTAATGTCAATTGTGATTCGTGAATGAAGTGTTTTCATTATGATGCTAAAGCAAAAATTTTCCCCCTTTCTTGCAGAATGATATTTGAGGGTTTTATGTTTCCATTAAAGCAAAAATTAAGGATTTTTTGTTTCATATTAATATACTGCATATTGATATGTGAGGGTTTTATGTTTCCATTAAAGCAAAAATTAAGGATTTTTTGTTTCATATTAATATACTGTTGGTGTAGAAAATTTTCTACACTAAGGGTTTAGATGTTTGTCACGTGTACATTGTTTAAAATTTAAATGTCATCTTTGCACATGTGACATGTATTCACAACCAATAATATAAAAAAAAATTTAAACCGATTAACCCATTTGATAATCATATACATTCTTTTTTCTGTTTCTATTTCCATTATACCTTTAAAATATTTATCAATTCATTGTCTAGGTCTTGACAAGTCCAAACTTAAGTCCAAACTTAAGTCCAAATAACAAAACAGAAGTTTCGGCCAACCTCAAACCCTCGGAAGCTGACAAATGCTAGACCCAAATCAGGGCCAATTTATTTATACGGGCTTTGGGCAAAGATTTTTACTTTTAGATTTCTAAGTGTTTTAGTAATTATATGAGAGTAATACAATAAAAATAAATTAATAAGTTGATATAGTTTGTGAAAAATATGTTTTTAATATAAATATTGTTATCAATGTAATAATTTTATACTAATATTTCTCATTTATTTAACCACGTAAGTATATTAAACATATAAAAATAACATTTAGTATAAGAGCGATGAAATTTACAAATCTTGTTCTTTCTTACACATCCTATCTACTATTTATTAATACAATTAATTTCTTATATACTCTTTTTAACTTCGTGTACACCATTTAAATGAACATAATGTACTAATGAATTGTAATAAGAGTGTGCAAAAAATTAAAATGAGTGTGTGAATATCATCACCTTTAGTACAACAGTGTAGTAGTAGGACAACGGACACTATTATTTTTAAAATTACAGACACCACTTATAATTCTTATGGAAAAGTTTTACTTTTAACGGATGAATATTTAAAAACTAAAGGATAAAATCAATTTAAAATTTAAGAATGAAAATTAAGATATTAAAAGAGTTTGTAAATTACAATAAGTAATCTTTCTATTTTTCTAGTACAGTATTAGATGTGTCGTGTCGGGCCTTCAAGGGCTGAAGCTGGCTTTGCCCAAGCTCGGTCCACATTTTAATGAGGTTCGAAATGCATCACACACATACACCCCAAAATATTTGAATATTGGCATTTTGTTCATAATTTTCAAATATGTAGAATACTTTCATTGTATACAACATCTTATTTGTGTCAACTCTTATCAAACTTTTACTTTTATTTTTTATTATAATCATGTTCCGCTAGCAACAGTGTTAGCATAAAAAACACGCAGCGAAAAATAAATTTATTCAACACATATAAAAATATGTGGGAGAAGAGGAGGAGTTACAAAATAAGCACATCGGACTCTCATATTGAGACTCGCATAAACCCATGGTATAATAGCCTGATGTACCATTAGGCTAGAATCTCTCTATTTTAGGGTCTCTCAACTCATCTCAACTGAATCAACTAAACAAACCCTCTATTTATAGAGTAACAAATTTAACTACCAAGAAACCTAGAAACCTAATTAGAATAGAAAATAACAACTCTAAACATAATTGTATTAGGAAACTAAATTACTTAAATAACTAAATTACCAAAACCTAACAATAACATATTTTCTAATTGATAAGGAGTTTGGTTTAATTATGCTATCAATGTCTCCTTTAAACCAAACTCTCCATGAGGATAGATCCACGCCATGCACGATTAAGACGATTAAAATTTTCCATGCAATTTTTTTCTACCACAATTTGGCATCGTCAATTTGATTTAATCTTCATCTTCAAAAATTTTTCAAACAATCCACGTATCTGGACTGATAAATCTTCATCGTATACTTTTCTTGAATTTATCAACCTCCATGAATTTCATGATAACTAGTATCAAAATTCTCAATTTTTGTAAATATTCAATCACAATCTACTTAGTAGGATTTTTTTTCCTCCATCACTGCTCAACACCAACAAAAATAATCACGACAGGATCCCTCTTTTTAGATCTCTGTCCAATTAGGGCCAATTTCGTTACACCCTAATTGTCAAACGAGTACCCAAAGACCAACTTCTCTTGTGGTCCAAATTTTCCGATGTTCGAGTACTCCAACAAAAAAAAATTTCTCCAATTTTCGACAGATATCCCAAAATCAAATTCTTGAACGTAGAACTCTGATACCAATTTGTTGGATTTAAAATTCCAAAATAAGATTAACCCACAAGAAATTGACTCGAATCAAACGCAGCCGAAGAAGAAATAAAAAACCAATAGTAACGATGCAAGAAGGATTTTAAGCACAAAGTATTTAGGCAACAAAACAATTTTTGGTTACTTCTCAAAGAGCACAAAAATCGAGACAACAAACTTTTTATTTATTTCTCAAAAAAATGCGACACACACACACAACAACAATCAAGCTATTTTAAGTGAATTAATTCTCAAACTTCACGCGAAGCAAACGACAATCAATTTTTTTAAATTAACTACCTATGACGGCAATAGTACCACTATATATATAAGTTTTTCCAAAGCAAACCTAAATTGAGTCCTTATTGGATTTAACCCCACTAACAAATCAAAAACTTATTTGGATTTAGTTCCACAAACCTAAATACATATGAAAAAGACTTAATAACCGAGTCCAATTCCTATTGGTACTTAGTTTAACTTCTACATTGCCTCCCTTAAACCAAGATCTTCAAATTTGAACATGTCCAATATTTTTTTCAACTTGACAAATAACTCAAACTTCAACGGTTTTGTAAAAATATCAGCTACTTGATTTTCGATCTTACAGTAATCAATGACAATTTCCTTGTCTTGAACGAAATCACGAATGAAGTGAAACTTAATGTCAATATGTTTGTTGCGCTCATGAAAAACAAGATTCTTTGTCAACTCAATAGCGGACTTGCTATCACAAAGGATCTTGGAACTGTAGGACCCTCTTGCTTGTGTTGTAGAAACCCAAGCATTCTTCTCAACCATAGTGCTTGAGTAGCACCACTTGCTGCTGCCATGTACTCCACTTCAGCTGTAGATAAAGCCACAATTTGTTGCTTCTTTGACGATCAAGAAAATACACCATTATTCAAATAAAATGCATAACCCGAAATACTTTTTCTTTGAATCATATCACCAGCCCAATCACTATCTGTATATGCAACAAGGCTAGTATCATCAGTATGAGAATAAAAAATACCATTAAATTGTGTACCTCGGATGTATCTCAAAATTCTCTTAGCTGTCTGCAAATGGGATTGGCGTGGGGACTCCATAAATCTGCTAATCAAGCCAACTCTAAAAGTGATATCAGGTCTCGTTGAAGTCAAGTGCCTAAGACTCCCAACCAATCTCCTAAAATAAGTAGCATCAACAAAATCACAAGTAACATCTTTTATCAACGTCAATTTTTCTTCTACTGGGGTCATCATTGGTTTGCGCGGTATCCATTTTAAACTTTTTCAAAATATCACCTACATACTTTTTCTGGGAAATAAAATACCACCATCCATTTGACAGACTTCAATACCAAGAAAGTAAGACATTAATCCCAAATCTATCATTTCAAAATGGCTAATCATAGCCTCCCTAAATTTAGAAATTAATTTGGGATTATTGCCTGTGAAAATCAAATCATCCACATACAAACATACAATGAGAACATCTCCACGTGGATTGAATTTGATGTACAAAGTATGTTAATATGGGCATCTTTGAAATCCACGATCCACAAAATAAGAATCTATACGAGTGTACCAAGCCCTAGGAGCTTGTTTCAACCCATATAATGCCTTCTTCAACTTGTAAACTTTATTTTCTTGGCCCCTTTTGACATAACCTACAGGCTGCTCAACATAAACTTCTTCTTCAAGCACACCATTTAAAAATGCAGATTTCACATCCATTTGGTAAATTTTCCAACAATTATTTGCAGCAAGTGAGATATCATCATCATTCTAATAGTGTCAAGTTTAGCAACAGGCGCAAAAACCTCAAATCAATACCTGCCTTTTGCTTGTAACCTTTAACAACCAACCTCGCTTTGTAGTGATCTACCTCTCCAGTCAATTTGATTTTGGTCTTATACACCCACTTGACTCCAATTGGCTTCTTTGTTCGCAGAAGAGTAGTCAGCTCCCACATGTTATTTTCTCAATAGCATGTATCTCCTCATCCATGGCTTGAATCCAATGATCTTCTTTGACAGTTTCATCAAATGTAACTGGATCGCAATCTACAAATAATGCAAAATTCACAATATCTTCATCAGATACATCATTATCATTAGAAATCACATAATCCTGCAAACGAGCAGGCAAATGGCGTTGTCTTTGCGGGCGACTGGATGACTCTGTTGGGATAGACTGCACAACTAGCTGATCCGGCTGTGCACTAGAACTCCCTTCCTCCACTATCGGAATCATTGGTGGAGGTCTTGATGATGGCTCGGGATCCTTTGACTTTGACCAATCCCAAGCACCTTGCTCATCAAAGTAACATCCCTGCTCATAATCACTTTTCCTGTATCAGGGTTAAACAACTTGTACCCTTTTGCCTCATGGTTGTAACCAAGAAAGATACACTTTTCTGCTTTATCATCCAATTTCTTCTTCAAAGCGTCAGGTACATGGGTATAGGCAAGACAACCAAATATTTTTAAATGAGAAATATGTGGTTTCTTACCAGTCCAAGCCTCATATGGAGTTCGCCCATAATTATACCTTGTAGGACACCTATTTAGCACATAAATGGCACAATAGAGCTTCTACCCAAAAACCTTTAGGCATATTTTTATAATGGATCATGGACCTCACCATGTCCATCACAGTTCTATGTTTTCTCTCAGCCACACCATTTTGCTGAGGAGTGTACCTAGCTGTCAATTGATGTTTAATGCCATGTTTTTTCAAAAAATCATCACACACAAGAAATTCAATGCCCCTATCAGTTCTCAAAATTTTAATGAAAAGTAACTACTTTGTTTCTCTACATAATACTTGAATTTCTTAAACACATCACATGCATCAGTTCCTCTCACAAAATCTCAATCCTAATTAGTCTCATTCTTTCGTTTTTCTTTTTTTTCTTTTTTGTTTAAAAAAAAAACCACCCCTTCCTCTCACTACCCTTTACTGATTCAAATTCATGATCAATAAATCACAGAGAAAATGTCTTACCACCAAGACTGCGTTTCATTGTCACACCTCATGCTTAATTTTCACACCTAAGAAAATGAAAAAAAAAAAATTTCAAGGTGCATGCAAAATTTAAAAAAAAAAAAATCCAAGTTAGAGGTGTGATCGTGTTATGCTGTTATTTTGTAGTATCATGTGTGACCCATTTTTTATCTTGTATTGTGTTGTATGGAATCCATTTTTTTTCGTGTCATATTCATGACTGAACCATTAGTGTTCGTGTCGTATTCATGTCTGGCTCGTTTACTCCTAACAGAGATATATTAACTTATTTGACAAACTAAATATTAACTCATGACCCATTTGAATTAAACTCTTAAATTTTAATTATTTAATAATTTAAACAATTATTAATACTAACTTTATTCTCAAAGCAATTTAAAACGCATAATTAAAATTATTGAAGGTTTTTAGATTATATTTAAACAATTATTGCGTTTGATTTAATAATTTTATGTTAAATCTATTATTCATAATCTTAAGGTATGCTATATTAAATTTGAATCGGGATAATACTTGAACAAAACATGTTCAATCAATATAATTTATAATCGATTCACACTTTGTATTTTATATATTTCAAACTTGAATATATTACACTCTAAAATCTTAAATTTATCTCATTTCGATCCAATTTCAATTTTCCCCATGTTGTTATGCCTTATACCTTATTCCTTGATTACTTGAATAGATATAGTGCTTTGTCTACTTTATTCCTTGCTTTGGAATCAATTATCTCTTGTAACTCACCCAATTAATTGCCTACTACACATAAGAAAAGAAAAATCCTAAGTCCTTGTTACTAATAACAAAAGATGCCTTACTTTTGGTGTCGAGAGTGGATTTGGACCAAAAGTTGAACTAATGAGTGCAAATATATATACATATACTCCAAGACAGATTAGTCTATTTGAAATAAAAGACAGAATAAAACAGGTACAGATCAAAAATCAGATCAATGGCAAGTAGTAGTATATATGAGACTGATCAAAGATCACAAACTGAGGATCAAGGAACACTACAGTTGGTTAAAAGGCCACCATGGGACAAAGACAACAGCAATGAAGAGGAAGGAATTATCGGAATACCTCACACGTATCACAAGCATAGGCTGATCTTCAGGCCTACTAGTGTTGTCTCAAGTCTTCCTAATAGTAACTTGTTAGGATGCAATGGCTGTTATAGACTAATTGAAGGCCCTCATTACAGTTGCGTGAGATGCAAGTATTTCTTACATGAATTTTGCGCCATATTACCTGTGACTATATACGACCATCCCCATGTATCCGAACGTAACTAGTTAGTGAAATCACTATCTCGAGATGTTAGCTTCGCCGCCTGATCAATATTCTGCCCAATGTAGAGTCTGTCACCAAGGCTGCAGCAAAGGGTTCACATACCATTGTTTGTACTGTTCACGGTTCGATATACACCTCTTATGTGCTTGGCTACCAAATAGTGTCTCAATAAAAGGGGATCATAAAGATCATAAACATGAATATAATTTGCTATCAAAGCCAAGCAATTTTTCTTGTGATTCATGCAATGTTGAATTGGGGACTAAAACCTCTTCCTTTATGTGCTTCACTTGTAAACATTGGGTTCACATGGAGTGTGTTGTATCCCCACGCAGCATAAGGGATGATGATCATCCATTAAGGTTTGTTGACTTCTTTGATGATTATGACAAGGAAGGTTACTGCAATTTCTGTGAGAAATTGATAGAAAAACAGAATTCTACTGACTTCCGTTTTTCAGTCTGTGGATGCATTTCTTGTGAGCGATTCTTCCATGTTGGTTGCCTTGGTTTTGGCCACATTGTCGAGCAAGAGGTCCGTGATGATCCCTTCATCTCTCTCTCTCTCTCTCTCTCTCTCTCTCTCTCTCTCTCTCTCTCTCTTCTAATTCATGAATTACAACCTAGAAATAGAAAATAAAATAATGCTCATTATCCATATATTACTTTCAGTCACAAGAAGTCACAATTAAAAGTCTAGCTTTTATTTCTAAACTAACTTTTGTAAATATTTCAGAGCGGACACAACTTTTGTGGCCCTTGTGGGAGATAGTATAGAAGATTCAAGTGATCAAGACGACGAAAGGTTTATGAGGTGTGTAAAATCTAAAGAAAACCTGATCAATGAAAGAGAGGCAGAGATCAAGCATACGACCCATGATGACCATTTCTTAAAACTTGGCACAACTACTGATCAAGTGCCTAGTTTTGAAAGGAGAGACGTGCAATGCAATGGCTGTAAGTGGCCACTTTTGGCTCCATTTTACAGTTGCATGAAATGCAATTTCTTCCGATATACATGCACAATGTGCTGATTTACCATCCGAATATTTTCCTAGTTTGGACGTAAGTGACCGCATTTGGTTCCATTTTAAATTTGGCTCCATTTACTCTTCTCATGGAGTCTATCTATAATTAATTGAGGAGGGACATACTCATAAGTGCTCCAACTGTAACGCTTCTTATTCTGGCTTTTCCTATAAATGTAGACTTTGCAAAGACTTCAATCTTGACCTTAATTGTGCTGAAATTCAACCACGCATGGTGCACGAAGCACATCAGCATGAACTCTATATTGTGGACAGAGAAGAGCCTTCAAAACAGTGCAATGCATGTGGAAAGTCCAGTGAACAGGATTTCACCATGTACTTCTGCAGCATCTGTGAATACTACTTGCATGTAAGATGTGCTTTGCTACCGAGAATCACTAGGCATCGATTTGACAGACATCCTCTCATGCTCATGTTCAAGTCAGATGTCAATGAGCTAGGGGAGTATATATGTGATATCTGCGAAGACAATACTATGACCAGAGAAACCCGAATCATTGGTTCTACGGTTGCAGAGAGTGTGATTTTGCTGCTCATGTTGACTGTATCTGTAATCAATAAATATCAGGGGCCATATCATTCTGTGTAATCTCCTCTATCATCAATGCCTTGTAATAAAACAGACTAATTATCTTTCAAAATTCCTTGTACAACAGAACCTTGAAATGTTATCCTATCAAGCTGCATAATTAAATTATGAACTCTACTAGCATAGTATTAACAAGGGTTTGATAACGTGTCGATAAAATCATGCACCATAAAAGCATAGAATGAACTTCATAATAGGTTAGCATAAATTGCTTCCATTTAAAACTATTTGCTTATTTATGCATCATCCCTTAATCCCTCATTCAGCCTTAAATCACCTTATTTTGTTTTTAAATTTTGGCGCTTAGCGTGGCAATATGCGCTGTTTAGTTTGCTCCTTTCCTTCTTTCCCAGGTTAAGAACAATTCTTGGTTGTTAGCTTTGAATGTTCTTTTGTTAACACGTTGATGCATTAGAAATATATAACAAGAAATTTAGATGATTGTGATATGAACTATAGATTTTGGTGGTTTATCTTGTTGTTGTTTTTTTTCCCCCTTTTTTGCGTATCTAGTTGGGAATTGTTGAATTTACAAATTTCCAATTAGAAACTCCATAAATTTTAGGTAAAAATGTGTAATGCAAAAAAGTAGATTTGAAACAAGACTTGCCTTTTTTTCTTGGTTCAATCTGGTACTCTACAATTTAATAGAGGTAAAGCTATGGTTAAGGCCTAGAATGAAGGGTTGAAAATTGCCATGTTCCAGGTCAACTACAAATTTAACAGTCACCGAATAATATACCTCATTTGTGATTTTAATAGTAGAAGACAATGCTGTGTCTTAATTGAAAATCAAATTATATATATATATATATATATATATATATATATAATCATCAAACAACGATAAAATTGAAATAGATCAGTGAATCAGGTGCTACCTTACTAAAGTTAGTTTGACGTTTGTTATGCACATAGTTACTGAAAATTCTCCCCACCTCTACGAATTGTATACCGATTTATACGTATCAAAATATGATTCATTTGCAATTCAAAATGCGGCGATTCATGTTTCGAAACCTTAACGGTAGCGAATCCTTATTTATTGAAAAAATAAAAAAAATATTCTCTAAATTTACCTAATTAGAACTATTTATTAATTGGATTGAAGATAATAGTTATTGAACGTTGAACATTTTCTTTTCTCTAGTTATAAAAGTTCAACATTTATTAAAAATTTAACACAATACACTATCAACTACTATCTTATCCTCATAATGTAGTAACTTTTTTTGAGAAGTGACATACTGCGACGTATCGACTAAAATTACTCCTACGTATCTATACTTTAAAAAGTAGTGAATTGCGTGTTCGAACACGTACCGCATTTTTTAGTAACTATAGTTATACATAAGTGTATATTACAAAGAGTATTCCGTTAGATTGTCAGTTAGGAATTATTCTTATGCCCAAATTTGGGGTAATAATATATATATTGTGTTTGATGCAGAATTTTTTCTTAAATTTGAAATTCTGAATATGATGGTTTATAGTTTTACATTATATTCATGTAATCTGACCCCAGGAACTCGGCGATACATCTAGATTTTGCAATGTCGTACATCATCAGTTAAATGGTAAGGAAATACATGCATTATTTTTCATCGATCTGAAGACAGTGTTGTCCTTCTTTAGGCTTTTCGTGCATTGATAAATGTTTGATTAATATTTAATGTGATAAATACTTATAAGAATAAGTGGCTTTACTCTGCTGGAACCTACATTACCCCTTACTCTACATGGTGTTATCATAATTCATTTGATGGCTTATGCATCATTTTATTTGTTACAAAAATAAGAACATGTTTCTTTGGCTGGGGCTTCTGTCTATATCATAGAAAATTTGATTCTTACAGTTAAGTTGATGATTTAGAGTGATTAGGTTTTGGAAATCTCATGAAAATCATTGTTGGCTTTGGATTTATTAGTTCATAATGTTCTTCAATGAATTTTTTCACGCATTCTTAATTGACCCAATGATGACAAAAGCTGGATTTTGAAAATTATATTAAATGTTCTAGACATTGTGCTGCTTCATGGCCTGTAATAGATTTAATTAGTTCATAATGTTCTTCTAATGACTTCTTTCACTAGTTCTTGGTTAAACCAATGGTATAACAAAAGCTTGGTTTTTGATGATTATTGGAAGTGTTCTAAGCATTGTGAATTTTTATGGTTCGGTTTCAATGTTTGCATAAAAATTTGCTGCAAAACTATTAACATAAGCAATTATCAATGTTGTCTTTTCTTACTTGATAAAATTAATCTATTTTTCCACGATATGTGATGGTTCCTGTAAAAAATTAAATTTTTATAAATATTAAAATGTTGTTACTTTTAGTGTTTTCATGTTCTGTAGTTTATTTGTATTCACTCGTTTAATTTGATGCAGGTCGAGCACGTGCTATCTCTTTATCACCCAGCAGCTGCATGTTCATCAAATCTATATTTCCCTTTTATTGTTTAGGTGGTTAAGGTGCTTACATTAGCAAGAAGCTTTCGTTTGTGTACCATAAGACTAGATATCAAGAAATGCCTCTTGATGCTAGTTTTTTTTTTTTATTATTATTATTATTCAATTATAAGCAATAATTCAATAAATAACATTCAAATATATTATGTTTTTATATGTAATAATTTATTAACTCATGATATAATTTTGCATAAAATTATAATATTATGTAAATTACAAAATCAATAATATATACACGTGTATTATGTTTTTTATAAGTAATAATTTAATAAGTAACAGTTAAAAGTATATGGTTTAAAAACTATGTACAAGACTTTAATATCTACAAGTATCTATACTTTAAAGTATGATGGGGAGTTTGGTGAGACGTTATTTTATGTATTTCCTATTCTACCTTTCGTAAGTTAGTTTTAAAATTTCCACTCATAACTTCTCATAAAACTTTTTCAAATTTATTAGTTAATTATTTTTTGAAAATCACACACATAATGTGTCTTTCCTGCTGAGTAATAATAATGCACCTGACATGCAAAACGATATTATGTTTTTTAAGTAATAACTCAATACTATCGATATAGCTATGCATAACACTATATATCAAGTAAATTATTGGGACTACTCTTACTGACACACTTTATGTGTCTATAACATTATATTTAAAATTGATTGGAAAAAAAAAACTACAAATTAAATTCAAGTTATGAGAAGTTATGTGCATAATATAATTATCTAATAACATGTGATTGTGGAATAGTTATAAGAAGTTATAGGTATGTGATGATTTTTCTTTTGTAGAAAATTACACAAAAAATATAATTGCACCAAAATTTATCTTCTATTATATAAAGTAGTTGTTAATTATATAATTATCTTAATGCTATATAGTGTAATTTATATGAAGCAATTAAATAACTAATGATGAGTACACAATTCTTTGATTTGTTTTCAAGTATGTCGAGTACATGAGTTTGATGAATTTTAGAATAACATTGCAAAAAAATTTAGAATATTATCGCAATAAGAATTTTGGATTGGCAGAAAGAAAATCGAGGCACTTTTATTGTCTGTTTAAATAAAATAATTAAAAATAAAAAAATGATTTGAATATAATATTAGTTTTATCTTATTGAGCAGATCATCATATTCAAAAATTAATTGATTTAGAAAAAATTTTACCATTGAATTAATGTCAAATTTGGACAGTGCAAAAAATTTCAAAATTTGATGAAATATAAAGAAGCTGAATCGAATATTAAAAACATCATCATCTCATCATTATTATTTCTTTTTTACAAGACATTCATATAGAACATAATTTAAATTATAAATGGTTTTGATTTTTAAAAATATTTTTAAATTCTTTTTTTACGGATAAATGGAGTCTCCTTCGTTTATTACTAAATAGAGAGGATCCTTGTCTACTATCAAATAACTTTTCTTAACACATTAAATAAGGATTTGAAGATTCTCTTAATTTAGTTTCCTCCATTTATTGTCCATTTACTTATATCTAAATAATTAAAATTTAAGAAAATAATTAGTTTTATCCCATCGAGTAAAAATTTCTCCATTCAATCATATATCACACTTGGACGGTGCAAAAATTTACAAATTTTGATAAAATATAAAGTATCTCAAATAGTAAAATGTTATTATTTTTTCTGATTTTTTGCAAGTCATTTATATAAAAAAATATTTAAATTATGAACTATTTTTATTTTTAAAAATAATTTTTTAAAAAATTTTTGTTTTTTTACACGTAAAAGAAGTAATCTCCGTTTACCACTACATGGAAAAAATCTTGCCGTTTAAATAAAATTTCCCGAAACCCACCACAGATTTGCTTTTGTGACTAGTTTATCTTTTCATAACCAAAGAATAATCAGCATAATGTGGCTGCTTTGGGATTTCGCATTTTATAATTACCTTTGCATAATACTTTAACCTTAGTTAATAGCGGGCCCCGCATGAAGAATCCAACAATATGTTATTTCTGGTTGCCTGCCCTTTAATCTTCTGAGAAGTCGGAACCGAGAACTTGGGCAAATAACAATGCCAGAGCAATAATCTTATCAACAGAGCAATTTTAATTGATTGGCAAAATTACCCTTAGAATAAAACTAATTGATTTCCTATAACAATTTGTAGGCCCACCAACACGTCCTTTTCTCCACCGTCACTCCACCTCCCCTACCCTATTCGGCACCCACCTGTCTCCTCGAATCTCTCTCCCTCCAAGCATTATGAAAGTGCCAGTTTTGTCTTATAAATTTGAGCAAATGATTAAAAAGGTCTATACTTTTAAAGTATGAGTTTTATTCATTAAACTAATTTTGTAGCAACAAAGATTATTGAACTTCTAAACATATCGTCTTTTGATCATTTTATTAAATTATTTATTTAACTCCTTTATTAATGTGTCTCATTTGTCTCTCGCATGACTCGATCAGGGATAAAATTGTTCAAATAAAAACATAAATCCTATTACACTAATGGGCATAATAGTCATTTAGCATTTGACCTAAGAGAGCCCACCGCTTTGTGTCTGACATTTTTCTTCCTAAACTTGCACTACCTCCACCCTTTGCCCAAAAGTCTTTGTCATAGTTACCGGAGACTCTCCCCACCCCTACGAACTACATACCGATTCATGCGTATCGAAACACGATTCATTTGCAACTCGAAATACGGCGATTCACGTTTTGAAACGTCAAAGGTAACGAATCCTTATTTTTTGAGAAATTGAGAAAATATTATCTAAATTTACCTAATTAGAATTATTTAGTATTTGATTGAGAATAATAGTTCTTGAAAGTTGAACATTTTCTTATCTCTAGTCAATAAAAGTTCAACATTTATTAGAAATTTAATAATATATACTACCAACTACCTTCTTATCCCTATAGTGTAGCATTTTTCTCTGAGACATGATATACCGTAATGTATCGACTAAACTTACCCCTATATATCCAATACTTTAAAAAGTGGTGAATCATGGTATCCCGGTATCCGTACCGCATTTCTGCTAACTATGGTCTTTGCCACCACCTATCCCTTGGCCACTGCTTCTTTACTTTCTCACTAATAATAGTGTAGAATAAAGCTATCTATCTTTTCCTAAAAGGAAAATACTTACATAAATTCGGTCTTTGTCCCCACCTGTAGACCCTCCGATTAATATTAAATTTTATAAAATTTTACTTACACCAATTTATGTCATAGATTCCATAACATTTAATTCACACCACAAGATTTACAAGTAGAACCAAAAATCAGATTTACCTAAATCTTTCCTTTCCTAAAATATAGAAATGCTCTACCATGCTTTTATGAAGCTAAGAAATAGCCCCAAACAAATAATTAGGCAACCAAACCAACATGAAAACTTTAATTTGTTTCAAAATAGATAGACAAAAGGATTTGAAGATGAAAGTGTCGTTAAACCGCTTTCAAGAAACCACAAGAAACAATTCTTAAAGCTCTAAATTTTTTGATTTTTTTGAGATAAATTCGCATCTAAGAATTTTACAAAATGAAGAACGTAATACTTATTTGATTATTCGCATTATAAGGTTGAAATCTAAAAACAAAGTATTTTTAATGAGATTTTAAATCCATCCCCATGAAAATTTTACACAACGACGAGAAAATTTTGAACTCGTGACTCTATAGCATCTTCGTTCCACCACCAACAATCATCCTCCGATAAAGATGATGGCAGGGGACAAAACTGAAAGAGCAATGTCTACGTTGCTGAAGTACTGCTGCTTCACAGCTACTGATGAAGTTATGACCGCTAGAACCAATGTTGCCATTAACAACAAGCCAATATTTTTCACCCACAATCAATGAAGAAGATCGAAGGCTGCAAGCCAATCTTCTTTCCTTCTTTTTTCCTTTACTTTCATTACTTTCTCACCAGTAGTAGTGATGAAGAAAGTGCATAGATCTAGGGGTTATTGGTGGTGATTGAAACTACAAGCCTGCAACTCAGCAAGGGCATGAGCCAGCAGTTGGTATTGGTGGGGCATCGAAGTGATGAGGATTTCTATTTTTATATGTCCCTAATTGAGTAACGTGTAAGGCATGTGACATGCACTAACGAAGAAGTTAACTGATCAATTTAAGAGAATGGGAAAAATGACATATTTAGAAATCCAGTGAACTTTTTAGCCACCAAATTAGTTTAACAACTAAAACCTGTAGACTTTAAAAGTATAATGACTTTTTGGCCATTTACTACCATTCTTCCTCTGGTAAACCCGTTTAAGGCAAGATGCCGAAACCAATAAATAACCATATCTTGAAACTTCTTCCTCATTGTTTCCTCTTCAACTTCATTCTTTCCGTTCAAATAACACCGCTACCTCAAATTGAAGATCTCTTATACACATCATATGATTTTTTAAGTTTGCCCAATACTCCAAAGCCACAACACATTATCATTTTACAAACCCATCTCCAAAGGTTCCATCTTTGACAATTGGTGTCAATATTCAGATCAAATCAAGTCGGACCCATTGGACTATAGTATTTTGTTTAATTAGTTTTGTCTAAAAAAAAGTACTATGTTCTTTTAGTGTGCTATATAGGATAGGATCCGATTCACCAGTTATTTCATCTCATGTGCATCCCCAAGAAAACCATCTTCACCCTTGACTCGTCGTTACTGAAATCAGACCGATTTGTGCTAACAATTGTTCGACTAATGGTGCAAGTAGGGAAGAGAAGTTTTCTTGCCCTGAGTTTCTAAAGAGTGAAGGTTAAGAGCAGAACAATTTGAATTTTTGTCTAGTTCTAAGAGGAAGAGGGACTGAAGTTTGGATGTGGGTATGAATTAGTATTTGAAGATTTTGAGTTGTATTAAAGTTTGAGACCTTTTCTTTTCAGGTGAAAGTTGAATCTTTTGGTCCAGGAAAGGTTGAAGGGTATGTGGAGGAGGTAGCAATGTGAGGTTGGGCCCAAAAAATCTATAATATATATAAAAGAAAAGGGGTGAGTTTGGTATCTATAACTTTTACTTTTTATTATGTTCTATTTATATCTTTATTATACGAGTCTCTCTTTATGAGATTGTTTCTCTCTTTACATGAGGGTTTCAATTTTTTTTTAATGGGAGACATAAATTCCATTATCTAAGGGAGTGTGATTCGGTAGTGGAAGTGAGGATTCTGCATTTATTTTCCAAAATCTCTGTCTACTACAACATACTAATTTAAGAGCTCACCTTTTTTGAATAACTTTTTTCTTCTGTTGTCCATTGTTTATACATACATATATACATATATACATATATACATATATACATACATACATACATATATATATATATATAATCCTTATTTTTGAAAATCAGATCCACTATTTCTATCTTCCCAAACGCTTTAGATCTGGTTTTTTAAAACTGGTTTTCTTCTTTCCTTTTTTACTATTTCTGTTTTCCTATTCAAAATCTGTTTACTACGGTTTTTAAATTGAACCTCAATCACTCAATATCTTCCATGATCTAAGCCTTGTTTTTTGCTCCTTATTCCTGTAGGTCCAGAGATTAGTGTAGCTAAAAGAGGTTGGAAGTCCACTTAGTATCCTACATTGGCAAGGGGGATAGTAATTCAGAGGAAGAGTTGGCGAAGATTGTGCAGAAGTTTGATCTGTCAAGCAAGGGAAAAGGAGACATATACAGAATCAGAGGTCAGAATGGAAGCTTTCAAACTTTGTCTATGAGGGAAGATTGTTGGAAAAAAAATGTTAATTTTGTGGGGATCAAAAATGTTATGAATATTATGTGGAGTCATATTTCTGAAACGAAAATAACTAAAATTCGCTCAAACTTGTTTCAATTTATGTTTGAAAAAGAAAAAGAAATGGGTAAGGTGCTTAATGGTAGACCATGGCTGATTGATAATCAACTGTTAGTATTGTTAAAATGGGAATCGGGACGTGATCAAAACCTAAATGGTTTTAACAGTGCTTTTTTATGGGTCCAACTTTGGTAACTCCCCATACATTGCATATCCCAGGAAATTGGGAGGAGAATAGGACCAGTTTTTAATAGGGTTAGGGGAGGATATTATCATACCACTAGGGGGGTAGAGATGGAAAATACATAAAAATGTTAGTGGAGATTGATGTAACAAAGCCTCTCCTTAGAGGAACGACTGTTAAGATCAATGGGTGTGGGAAATGGGTAGATTGAAAGTACGAGAGGTGTCTGAATTTCTGTCACAAATGTGGAATTATAGGGCATGGAGAAAAAACTTGTAATAGAAGAGACATCCAAGGGATGGGAGGGTCAAGATTTCAGTACGGGGCATGGTTGAGAGAGAGTTTAACTAAAAAAGCACTGAAATCATTTCCTTCAAATTCCTCACATAATTTAATTCACGCCTCCTTCTCTAAGTCCTCGGGAACATGCTTCCTTGCCTCTTCTTTTGATGGATACTTCTGAAAGCACTTATGTAACCTATATTTAAATGACTTCATTAGAAAGACAAGCTGTTGTTGAATACGTTTCTTTACTTCTAGACTTTCTCCAACTTCATCTTGTTGTTACATTTACAAAAATCGTGAAAATTAAATGAGTCTTCTTTGGCTATTAAGAACAATATTGTACAATACTTGAACTAATTATTAAAGAATCAATATCGTGCAGTTATTGAATATATCTTCTTCCAACTTTGAGTTCAATTTGGACCACGTTGGGTTACTCGAATAGACAAGCCTACGAATAATACAGACTTACGAAATGCTGAGCATCATTTCCAACTACCATTCTAGATAGTTCATCTATACAAATAGTCAAGGGTGAATTTTTCATGCTTCTCTTGACCAATTTGACATTCCTCGTTGGACCCATCTTTGCTGATATAATTGTTCATTTTTTATAAGACATATAAATAGTTAATATTGGAAAACGCTTTAGGGAGTCAGACATAGAGGAAATCCATGTACTAATTGCATTGCATAGATATAAAGTTCATGAATTTGAGAAGTCAATACTGAACCATACAATACTCTTGTTGTGTTCAAAACCCTTAGAAAGAAAGAAAGCAAGGCCCACAGCAAGAACATACTAGTATGGTGCATTCTTGACTCCCTATTTTAAGTAAAAATAGAGACTAAGAAATCAAAAAAAATACACCCACACCCCATGAAAGGATACAACCCAACCCAAAGAAGAAGAAATAACAGGTAACAATACTTAAAGTAGTTAAGTATAGATGAAGAAGATATTTGCTCATCCGATAAACGAAAGGGCTAGATCCCCTGGAAGTGGTGTTTGCTCTTCCTCATCTTCTTCATCATTCTTACGGTGGTTGTACTCATCTTCTTCATCACCCTCATGGTGGTTGTGCTGCCCAACTGTAGGTGTGATAACAATTTTACATAAGTTCAATAATTCCAAAATCACAGAAGAAAAACAATCAATAACCAACAAAGAAACAAAATGGCACATTCATATATTGATGGAAAATCATCACTAAAATATGTTTACATCTTTCCATGGATATCTTTAGTAATATATCACAAAAAAAAAAAAAAAAAAAAAACATAACTAAATTCGCATCTCCAATTCCATATGTTTTATAGTAAAATAATCAATTACTTGCTACAAACTTTGTATAACTAATTGTCACAGATTTAAGAGCTCCATTAATCACGAAGAGTTCCTTCAGTAGTAGCCTAGATTAGCAATTTTACCAGTACAAACTATAAATTGGTGCAAAAAGTTCTAAAATATAATAACAATAAAACTTACTAGTAATCTAAAAGAAGAAACCTATAAGGTAAAACCTTCTTTTAATAAAAGTATTAAATTCAATTAACTTGAAAAATCACAGTGTGAGAGAACTATATAAATAATTAAACAAAAAGTTTTTCTGTCCATTTAGTCATAAAGTTTACATCAAATAATGCATATATGCAGGACATTCTTCTAAAATTTTATATTTATAAAAGTTCAACCACAACTAATTTCATTTTGTGATCTCCACTTTTATAAATTTAAAAGTTTTATATTTATAAAAGTCCAATTTCATCTCACAAATCAAAAACCCTAAAACTCACCATATACAGCTTTCTTATGTTGAGGCTATAAAACACACCTGAAGGTCTTTAATCTAGGGTTTTGATGTTTAACATAAAGATATAGATTAGCAATGCATAATGAATAACAATAATTTTATATAAAAAATAAATACGTAAAATTGAAATTAATGGAAGGAAAAAAAAAACCTTTAGAGATCTGGCCAGGGCGAGAATCGAAGTCGATGGTATTATCCATAGAAGAAGAGGATCAAAGAATTATCGGAAATAGAGAGAAAATTTTTTGGGTGGCCAAAGAAACCCGTTCTCTGCTCCTTTTTAATCTAGCGTTCTTTCTCTCCTGCATAATGTTGTGGGACAGATCTTTTTGAAAGGAAGAATATGGAGATGAAGAGAAATCGGGGCCTCAAATTGAATAGAGGATAACGATTAAGAGGGAGATGAAGAGAAAGGTAAGAGAAGCAAAAGAAGCGTGGCACATAAAAGAAAAAGAAAGGAAATAAAAAGGAGTAAACAACTTAATAATCTTACACCTCAATAAAATGCCCTAATCTCTTGAAATTCCAAATTTATCCCTGTACAAAACTTGTACTTTATCCCTTTTGCCCTCAAAATTCTTGAAATTTTCACACATACAGAACTATATTAATTTTAACTTCCCGGGGGTGCTGCCCCTTGAAACCCTGTCGGGGCATTGACCTTAGACCCTGCCTACTCTGCAGTGAGCGAGACCATTGCCCGGGGACACCCCTGAGACTCCCCTCTGTAGTGGAGATATATTGTAGGGCAACACAGATACTTTCAGTATTTTTTACGGCTGCAGCAATAGTGGTTTTGGTTACAGTTGCAGTAGTCTATCTCAGCTTCTTAAAAGATGCCTTCATGCATCATTTGGTTTGTGAGTTAATAAAAGAAAAATATTAAATTGATTGTACTAAATACTTTCAAAAATAGTAAATAAGTAGTTATAAGTCAATTGAATACTTACTATTTAATAAAAATATGTGTTTGTGAATTAATAAAACAAAAATATTATAATAATGATAGTAGTAATTGTTAATGAAGTATATTAAAACTTTGTTAGTAAATCACTGTATATGTAGAAGTTTGTTTGTGTGAAAGTAAGGAATAATTATTTATTGTTATCTTTCTTAAAAAGTGTCAAATTAATAAACCAAAAAGAGCACATTGTTTTTAGATTGAACTACGAACTTGTAATTATTTTAGATTAATACTTATGACTCAAATGAGAACGTGTTGTACAATATTCATTTACTTACAAATTAACAAACTAAAGAGAATTATGAAATCATTTTAACATTGGTGTATTTTATAATGCACTTCATGAGAAACAAATATCAGGTATTAATTAAATTTTTAGGGTAAAATTATAAATAGAGTATCAAAGAAAATTGGCTAAACTTAAGTATCATACTATAGATTTATAAAGTACCAAATTGGGCTTATATGGAAGTCATTTGAAGATAACAATATCAATAGACTTCTAATTGGGTACCAAGTACCAACCCTAATTAGTTATATTATGGATCCTAATTTGTTATCTAATGGTCTCTATCAATATATGACAGCTAAATTAAGAAAAATTACTGAAGAGGGAACATATATTGGCCCAATTGTTATTTTGGATAAAGAAATGTAATTTTTTTATTTTATATTCCTCTTCATTAATCACTTAGACTAAGAATAACTTTCACTAAAATGTGATAATAATATATCAATTTAATATATTGATATGTTTACACCAATTTCAGTTACTTAAACTTTGAAATTAGGTTTCTTCATACAAATATAAAGTATATTAGATCAATGATTTTAATTAGTTAACTGTAGATGATATCATCATAAATGACTTACAAGCAAACACAGTTTTGAGAAATTAAAAAAATCATTTTAATTTTTTATTAACTTCTCTAGTGCATTTTATGAAAAAAAAAAAAAAGGATTTGGGATTAATTTTATTTAAGATGTGGGGAAAAGATCATAAACATTAGTGTGTCATTATAGAATTAACAAAATTTAATGTTCTCATTATCATTTTTAAATTTATTACACCACATCTTAATGTTATTTTTGAATCTATAAAATTACCCTGCATTTACCCACTTGGGTTACAACATACAAACGTAAGCTACCTAAATGGGTTGTGTGTCTCATAGATGCATGGGTTAATACATTGGATTGTTATGTATCAACAAATTGTTTGGGCATTTTTTTTTATGTATAGTTGGGCCTTCGAATTAGAATTAATTTCCTTGTTAGGTTTAATTTTTTTCACTTCATCTGGGCCACCATACTGATTATTACAAAATATTAATTAATTTATTTAATCTTTAATTTGTTTAATCATTAATTTATTTAATGGGGCCATCATATTAAAGGAAAGACAAATTTTTTTCCTTCAATTATAGATATTGGATTAGAATTTACGTTAATAATATTCATAAATATTTAAAACTATGTAAATTAAAAAATATATGACAAACAATATAATTTTCTTATTTTTCTTTAACTCCATAATTATTTTATTATTTTCATTTAAAATAACACATCTAAATTCTTTCATTCATGCAATCCAACATTATCTAAAAAAATAATTACACAAACTAGCTAACTTTTTCAATACAATCCAACTTTAAATCTTCATAAAAAAAACTTCAAGCATTTACCTTCTATATGTAAAGTCAATATTGGCGACCAAAACTAGTAACTAACATTGAAAATATCGGTGACGAAGGATAATCGTTACTAAATTTTAGAATACTTTCATTACTAATACTAAAAATATTTGTGAGGACAAAATATAGTCACTAAATCCTAGAATACATTTGTTACTAACATTGAAAATATTAGTGACGACAAACATCGTCACTAAATCTTAAATATTTTCACTAAACATCATCACTAAATCATCAAATATTTTTTTTTTTATCTGGTCTTATTGATGATGTAGTAATGATTTAATGATGAATTTTTGTATTTCGTCACTAAAAGACAAATCCTTCCACTCTGCAGTGACCACGTCAAAAGTCGTGTTGTCATGAATAACACCATTTAGTGACAAGATTTTTGGTCGTCACTATAGTTTTCATTACTAAAGTCTCATTTTCTTGTAGTAATATATTGTGCCGCAATAGTACCCTACAGATTTTTAACTTTTTGCGACATATTTCTTGTGTCGAAAATAGACAATTTTATTGTAGTAAATGTTATCGGGAGAAAATGGCAACAATAATATTCCTCCATGTTTGGTTTCCTTGCCACATGCAATTCTAATTAAGGGAGCTTGATAAGGGGCTAGCTAGTGAGATTTGGAAGTTTGAAGCTAGCTAGTATGGCTTCTGGTACTGTTTGTTAATTAGTTGATCATGTAGATTCCCATGGCTTGCTTTGGAGAGTCCACCAAGATTTGTGAAATTGGGATCCTATGTCAAATCGTTTTGAAGGCTGCGGGACAGATTATAAATAAAATTGCAGGATAGTAAGATCTTACTAATATTTTTTTTTTTTTTTTAAAGTACATCTTTTATGTATTTTAAAGCTAATATTCGTTAAAAACTTATACAAATAAATACAAAATTTTAATTATTCATCACAAAATAAGTTTCTTTAATTTAAATTTATACTAATATTTTATATTATATACTCATAATATAAAAAGTTCTGCGTCATTGTAATTTGGTACGATTTTTTAATTAAAAACTAAAAAAAAAAAAAAAACTAATATGAATAGTCTAAACATATGAATACAACATTCGAATGAAAATTATCAAAACACTAACATAACTTAAATTACAAAATTCTAATAGTTAAACTATTAGAATCAAGGAATTAATTATCATTATAAGGCTTTGTGGTTGACTAATTTTAGGATGTTAGGCTTCACCTTTTTTGCATATTTTGTTCTTTATTTGTTGGCAAAACATGTATACAAGTCCATTTCATACCCTTCGACCTTGTTAGGTCATTCTTCTAGAAAGGGAAAAAAAAAATATTGGATTTGGAACATCTCGTAAAGAGTTAAGACTATTATTATCAAAGACCTTATTTACTTCATGAAATAGGTATTTTTAGTAAAAAAAGACAAGTATTATTGAGTCAATGACTTTTACTGAAGTACCAAAATTAAGAAAAATCACCATTTCTGGTTTGCACTACAAGAATTATATATTTTTTGTGACTTACATAATTTTCAAAGTCACAAATACAATTACTTTGTGATACGATAAATCACAAAAACTAATAATTTCAAATCACAAATAATAATGTGACTTCCATTTGTAAGTCATAAATGGTTTGTGACTTTGTAAATGGTGACATTCATTTGTGAGTTACAAAACTAATATCTTACTTTGTGACTCTCAAATGAGGATTTGAGAGTCACAAAGTAAGAACAAGAAGTCACCAGTTTACATGTAAAAATATAAAGGAAAATCATGTCCGTATGTAGGAAGCAAGTTAGTGTCCCAAAGAACCATAATTAAGCTCATCCAACCCAAAAAATAAATAAATAAATAAATAAAATCATTACTACATCTCATAATTAATTAAAAATTGAATTAATTTACTAAGATTCATGAAAAATGTGATTAATGTTGTTCTTGGCTTTAGGCATGGAGCAATGGCAGTGTGCATGCTACTTTGCACTGTGTCAGAATGAGTCCAGAAGAAACAAGATTGTCAACTTCCCTACTTTCGTATTGAAGAAGTTAGAATTATATTTTAGGAGGAGGAGAGAGGAAGCGGAAAAGTTGAATGTTGTAACTATATTTGATTATCTGAGTTTTGATCCCTCTTTAATAGTATTCAAACCCCTTATTTATAGAATTACATAAGGAGGCATAAGGATATCTCTATGCTAGTCCAGCTGAGACTGAGTTACATAATTGCCCTTAATGAGGTTGCCACGTAGACACTTTTAGAACAATTTAGGTAATATATTATGTGTCACTAATTTACGTCATCATGTATCACAACGGGACAATTCAAGTACCCGAAGAGCTAGTTGACGATGACCATCCTTTGCAGTTTAAACCATTTAATCAATTGGGATTTTTCCGTTTTACTTTCTCCAATTTCTCTTTGAATGATGAAAGTAAAATTTTTTAGAGCCTATTGCGGTGTTTAGGACTTTGTTTTCTTTTTTTCTGTTGGATGTGAAGTGTGAACTCAAACACATGCCCACGTTTAACTTAAGTTGTGATTCGTGAATGAAGTGTTTCATTAGGATGCTAGAGATTTTTTTTCCCCCCCACTCTTGCAGATTGATATTCGATGGTTCTATGTTTTCATTAAACAAAAATTAAGGACTTTTTGTTTGGTATTAGTCTTTCACACATTATCGGTGTAAAATTTTTTTGATACCATCAGATGTAGATACATGCTATGTGTACATAGTTTAAATTTCTAAAGTCACAACTGATGGTATAAAAAAATTTCTACACCAATTAACCCGTTTGATAATCATATATATTCTTTTTTGTGTTTCTATTTCCATCATACCTCTAAAATATTTATCTAGTCATTGTCTAGGCTTTGACAAGTCCAAACTTAAGGAATTCTATAATTCCTTTTAAAAAGTCATTCCCTTGATTTTAAAAATTTATATAATATAAATATATTTTTAAATACATGATAATATAATGTACGAGTATTTAAAACACAAGTGAATATTTCCTTGAAAGAGTGTATAAATTTCCCCAAAGTGAAGCCCAAATAATAAAACAGAAGTTTCGGCCTAGCTCAACCCCTCCAAAGTTGTCAAATGTTAGACCCAAACATGTCCAATTTATTTATATGGGCTTTGGGCCAAGATTTGGTTGATCTGAATTGTTGAAAAATATTTTTATTTTTAGATTTTTAAGTGTTTTAATCATTATATGAGAGTAATATAATAAAAATGAATTAATAAGTTGATATATTTTTTAATAAATATGCATTTAATATAAAAAATTGTTATCAATATAATAATTTTATGATAATATTTCTCATTTATTTTAACCGTGCAAGTTATTAAATTTATAAAAATATTATTTAATATAAGAGTGATAAAATTTACACTCTTTCTATCTTCTTACACATGCTACCACTATTCATTAATACAATAGCTTCTTACACAAGATTGGTTTATATTCTTGTACATCATTCAAATGAACACAATGTACTAATAAATTGTGATAGAAGTATGCAAGAAATTAAAATGAATATATAAATATCATCATCTTTAATACAATGTTAGATGTGTCGGGCCTTAAAGGGCTGAACCTAGCTTTGCCCAAGCCCGATTCATATTTTAATCTGGCTGAAAAAGCATTACAACACGTACACCCCAAAATTTTTGAATATTGACATTTTGTTCATAAGTTTCAAATACGTAGAATACTTTCATTGTATACATCTTATTTGTGTCAACTCTTATAAATTTTTTTATTCATTTCAATTATGTTCCGCTACCATCAGTTCTCACAAAATCTCAACCCTAATTAGTCTCCTCCTTTAGTTTTTTCGTTTTTGTTTTCGTTTTTTTTTTTTTTTAAACACCTCTATTCCACCACCTATTAGTGACTCGAATTTATGGCCAATAGTTCGTAAAGAAAATATCTTATCACCTAAACTGTATTTCATTGTCACATACATCTCATGCTTAATTTTCTCACCTAAGAAAATGAAAGAAATTTTCAAGGGGCGTGCTAAATTAAAAAAAAAAAAAAAATCCAAGTTAGGGGTTTGGCAATTGTTCGTATTATATCATTATCGTGTCGTATCAAGTGTAACCCATTTCTCAGCGTGTCGTTTTCGTATTGTGTTGTATGGGTCCATTTTTTATCGTGTTGTATTTGTTGCTGAACCATTCATGCTCATATTCGTGTCTGACCAATTTACACCTAGAAGAGATATATAAGCGTATTTGACAAGTTAAATAACTTACGACTCATTTGAATTAAACTCTCAATTTTTAATTATTTAATAACTTAACAGTTATTAACATTAACTTTATTCTCGTAGTAATTTAAAATACATAATTAAAATTATTAAAAAAATTTAGATAATATTTAAAAAATTATTATGTTTGATTTAATAATCTTAGATTAAATTTATTATTCACAATCTCAAAAAAATGCGACATTAAATTACAATCAAGAGACAGGCTAATAATACTTAAACAAAATCTGTTTATTCAATAATTTAACGGATTATCATATCAACTCATAAGTTGATTTAATTCAACCTGTTTAATTTTGTGTCCATAAATAAATTGACCTAATAATAATTTGATAAACTTCTAATAGTGTTATAATCTGTTGATTTCATTTTGTATTTATGTCATGTCATCAATTCGTGTAAGAAATTATAAGTCCTAATCGAAGTACATTAGCCGAGGATGAAAAGAGGAAACTAAGAGTCTAGTGATATTGAAACCCTTGAGCTTGAAAGTCTACTAAATCTTAACTCAATTATAATCGTGAAAACGCCCCACAAATTTATTTTGCAAATTGCAAATAGGGAATCATTCTTTTAGTTTTAAAAATTTGTACAGTATAAACATTTAAAACACGTAATATTGTACAGTATAAGCATTTATCGTACAAAAGAATAATTTCCTAAAAGGAATTGTAGAATTTTCCTTGCAAATAATGATACACTATAAAATAGACGTGGACTTTACATTGTATCCCACAAGTCAACACTAATTAGTTAAAAAATTAGCACGAGCCTTAAAATTTGGATCCCATGATTAAAAACCCAAAAAAAAAATAATAAAATACATACATTTATTAAAGTTGCTTGCTTGTTTCAATAAATGTAATAGATATATAGTCAACTATGATATACATTCAATACAAGCGGGACAATCAGATAGTATATGATAAATAAATATCTCTATAAGTCTAAGCGAATATAATTTTGTAGAATAAATTTTCATGATTGGCCATTTTAGCTTTTTTTTTGGTACAATACAGGAACTAGAGGTGGGGGATTCCAACCCCTTCATATCAGGATGGCATTGTTAGAAAGTGCTACAATTGGCGAGGATATTTTTTTAATAGATCATACGGGATTCACAGTACAATATCGTGAGTCATTCTATTTAAAAAAAATTTAAGTGACAAGTAGGTAAGTTCAAGTATTTTATGTCATTGAATTTTTGAAAAAATTCTTACGATGGATCAGATTCATGATATAGTGTTATAGACCCATTAGTTCATGTTAAGACACATCACCTACTTGTGTGATGTGAAGTGATGTTAGGTGCTATGCTTGGATATGGATCAAAGAGTCCGTCATATTATGACTTGGATTGAATCTATATAAGAATTTTCGAATTTCCAGACATACTCTTTAGAGCAACATGTAAACTATTTTTCCGTCCCTTATTATTATTATTATCATTATTTTAACTTTTTCCTTCTTACAAACTAAGCTTTTAGGTTCTTTGTATTTCTTTTGGAAGAGATCCGATAACCAAAAACAGGTGAACCAATAGTTCATATTTGGTCATTTGCTTTTTAATTGGATTTGTGCAAATGTAAGGGTGTTTAGTTTATGGTTATGATAGATAGGAATGAGAATCAAGAATAATGATACTTATGTTGTTTGGTTGAGTATTAAAAAAGAGAATGAAATTGTTAAAAAATGTTTCCTTGCAATCCCTACTTGTGGCTTGAAATTTCAAAATAATTAATTCATTTATATAATTAAAGTTATTCATGTTTCAAACCAAATAATTACGAGAAAATGACACAAACTCATACTGATAGTATAATTTATAATTCCGATTTCGATTTCATTTCCTAAATGCAAACCAATCAGTTCCTTAAATGTATTCGAATGAGGGATAGATGAAAAAGGATGTTTTTCTTCTTTATTGTTATTTCTTTTTTGTGAAATGTACTCTACCCTTTCAAAAAAAAAAAAAAAAAACGCTACCCTTTTCCTTTTCCTTCTTATATAGAATGACAATAATGAATTATACATCAAACTCATTTTGGCCGAAAAATAAACTTGAGAATCGTGACACTATCTTGATGTTATCAAGCAATAACTACAAAACGAATTATTAGGCAAAAATTGAACAAATAAAAATGAATTGCAAACCATTAGAGACTTAAGTCGTAGGTGCATAAACACAGCCAAGTTGCTCCAAAAAAAAAAAAAAAAAACCTCTTGCAAAGAACTATTGATAAAAATAAAAAAAAAAGAAAAGAAAAGATATTGTTCTATATACATTTGGCAGTTTTTCAATTAAACTATAATTTCCACATCGACTAATCAAAAAGATTCTGAATTAATTCATAAGTTTTTGATCCACTCTACTTGTCATCAATTAATTTTAAGATGGAATATTGAGTATTTTTCCATTCACAAATGATTATAAATCTACATCGACTAATCGAAAAGATGTTATTGAGTCAGTCGTCACTAATTAATTTTAAAATGAAATTCCATAGTCTTTATTATTTTTAAAAGGGTAATTTTCTGGATTTGAAGTCTTTTTAACATTTGTCATGGTGTGGAACTTTGAACACATGAATTTTGCCAAGAATATGATCGAGAATTATATAAAACTCAATTCGAAGACCATAAGGGAAGAATACATAAATTTAAAACTTAAACAAGAAAATGAACTCTCTCTCTCTCTTTTTTCTTGTATAATTTAGAAACTTTATGTGCTTCTTTGCCCACTAGTAAATTCTATGGTGTGGAATAAAATTTATAAAATAAATAACATTAGTGAATGTAATCAAAATTTTATAAAATTTAATTTTGACTGCAAAATTTATAAATTACAACTTACAGGTGAGAATCAAAACCGGATTTGCCTAAATATTTTTCATTGTTTAAATAGTTTTTATATTCGCTTGAACTATAATTATCAATCGATTGAAGGCTTGAACCCACTTTCTTATTTAGATTATTGTTGTGAAGAAGATTTATAGTATGTTGTTGAATTTCCTTTGTTGATTGTTTGGCTTTTCATATGAATGTCAAGCTTGCAACTGCAGGTTGACCTTATCTGTGCTCAAATTATCCTTTAAACGAGTTATGCAATAATATGATATTCATTTGATCCAAGCACACTAACGTAGGGCACTCGAGGTTTAGAGATATAGGTAGTGGACTTACTTACATAATTTATAATCGATTCTTATTTCACACTTTATATATTTCAAATTTAGATGATATATATTACACTCTAAACTTTTAAATTTATCTCATTTCGATCTAATTTCAATTTTCCTTATGTAGTTATACCATATACTTATTCCTTGATTATACCTTATTCCTTGCTTTGGAATCAATTATCTCTTGTAACTCACCCAATTAATTTGCCTGCTACACATGAGAAAAGAAAATTCCTTCCTTTACTAATAACAAAAGATGCCTTACGTTTGGTGTCGAGATTGGATTTGGACCAAAAGCTGAACTAATGAGTGCAAATATAGATACATATATTCCAAGACAGATTAGTCTACTTGAAATAAAAGACAGAATAAAACAGGAATAGATCAAAAATCAGTTCAATGGCCAATAAATGTGAGACTGATCAAAGATCACCAACTGAGAATAAGGGAATAATACCGTTGGTTAATCTGCCACCGCCGGACAACGACAACAGCAACGAAGAGGAAGGAATTATCACAATATCTCACAGGTTTGACGACCATAGGCTGATCTTCAGGCCTTGACATCTACTAGTGTTATCTCAAGTCTTCCTAATAGTAACTTGTTAGGATGCAATGGTTGTTACAGACTAATTGAAGGCCCTCATTACTGTTGTTTGAGATGCAAGTTTTTCTTACATGAATTATGTGCCATATTACCTGTGACTATAGATGGCCATGCCCATACATTCAGAGGAGATCACAATCTTAAGATGCTTCCTTCGCCTCCAAATCAATATTCTGCACAATGTAGAGTCTGTCACCAAAAATGCAGCCAAGGGTTCACATACCATTGTCTGCAGTGTTCGCAGTTCGATATACACCTCTTATGTATCTGGCTGCCAAATTGTGTCTCCATAAAAGAGGATCATAAAGATCATAAACATGAATACAATTTGCTATCAAAGCCAATCATTTTTTCGTGTGATTCCTGCAATATTGAATTTGGGACTAAAACCTCTTCCTTTATGTGCTTCACTTGTAAACATTGGGTTCACACGGACTGTGTTGTATCCCCACGCGGCAAAAGGAAGGATGATGATCATCCATTAAAGTTCATTAAATTCATTGATAATTATCACAAGGAAGGTTTCTGCAATTTCTGTGAGAAATTGATAGAAAAAAAGAATTCTACTGACTTCCGTTTTCCAGTCTGTGGATGCATTTCTTGTGAGCGATTCTTCCATGTTGGTTGCCTTGTTTTGGTCACATTGTCAAGCAAGAGGTGTGTGATGATCCCTTCATCTCTTATTTATTTATTTTTTTCTAATTCATGAATTACAACTTACAAATAGAAAACAAAATAATGCTCATTAACTTTCAGTCACAATTAAAAGTCTAGCTTTTATTTCTGGGTTAAATGCAGAAAATCCTCTGAACTTGCACTCTAGTTTTAGTTTACCCCCTCAACTTATTTAATAAGCACTTTACCCCTTTGTCCATTGCTTCCTCATGTTTTGGGACAAAATTACCCTTGCTATTTAATAATTTTCTTTTTCTTTTTTCTTTTTCTCTTCTCACCAATTTACTCGTTTTCTCCTGTCTCATATTTTCCTTGTATCTTCTTACCTATTCTTTCTTGTTACCGCTAAATTAATATGCTACTAATAATTAGTTAGTTAAAAGGTCTAATTTTGTTACATGTGTATAAATAATTTATAGAATAAATAAGTTTTTTAATACAAACAATATATATTTTAATAGTATAATATGGATTTTGTGAGTTTTACTAATGCTATAATTAACAGACAAACAAACTATAAAAATATAAAATAATTTGTCAAAAAATTAAAACATATATTCTAAGTATGCAACAAATTTTTTTTGTGCCATATCATTCACATGTCATATTTTAGTTGAATTTACTGTAACTCCAAAAACTCAGATATTAGGAAACCGTGATATTTTCTTACTACATTTTGCCGATATTACACCATAAATAAAATATTGTACACATTTTTTTATTCTATAGTTTTATTTGCATACTAAAATAATTTTTTTATTTTCTCTAGCTTAAAATTTTTATTTTTTATTTGTTAATCTTATTATTAATATTCATTCACAAACTTTACATTATAACAATTATATTTATTGTATTAAAGAATGATTAATCTATAAATTAAATTGTTTTAGACACATGTAAAAAGTTATAACTTTGATTAATTAATAATTAAAAGTAATGTAATTGTTTAGTACTAGCAAGAGAGAACAATGAAAAATAAAAAGAAACACAACATAGAGAAAATAAATGAAAGGGAAAAAGAAGAAGAAAAAAGAAAATTGATAATAATTTAAATAATAGGGGTAGTTTTGTCTCAAAACATAAAAGATTGGGTAAAATGCTCATTAAATAAGTTGAGGGGTACAAACTGCAATTGGAGTGTAAGTTCATGAAAATTTTCTGTATTTAATCCTTTATTTCTAGACTAACTTTTGTAAATATTTCAGAGTGGACGCAACTGTTGTGACCCTTGTGGGGGACAGTAAAAAAGGATTTAAGGGACCAAATCCAAAAACGGTTTGTCCATTGGATAAACTTTCAAACAAACATGATAAGGCCCAAACAAAGAAAGGCAAAGATCAAGCATACGATCCATGATGACCATTTCTTAAAACTTAGCACGACTACTGATAAAGTGCCTAGTTTTGAAAGGAGAGACGTGCGATGCAATGGCTGTAAGTGGCCGCTTTTGGTTCCATTTTACAGTTGCATGAAATGCAATTTCTTCCTACACGCACAATGTGCCGATTTACCATCCAAATATTTTCCTACATTGGCTGTAGAAGTCCGCTTTTTGCTCCATTCTACACTCGGCTGTGGTTACTTTTCTCATGGAGTCTATCTAGAATTAAATGAGGAGGGACATACTGGTAAGTGCTCCAACTGTAATGCTTCCTATTCTGGCTTTTCCTATAAATGTGGACGTTGCAAAGACTTCAATCTTGACCTTAATTGTGCTAAATTGAATTAAACATCATGCACAAAGCACATCAGCATGAACTCTATATTGTGGAAAAAGAAGAGCCTTCAAAACAGTGCAATGCATGTGGAAAGTCTTGCCTTGAAGGGAAATACACGATGTACTTTTGCAGCCTATGTGAATTCTATTTGCATGTTAGATGTGCTTCGCTGCCGAATGTCACTAGGCATCGATTCGACAGACATCCTCTCGAACTCATGTTCAAGTCAAATGTCAATGAATTAGGGGAGTATATATGTGATATCTGCGAAGATGACCAGAGAAACCCGAATCATTGGTTCTATGGTTGCAGAGAGTGTGATTTTGCTGCTCATGTTGACTGTATCTGTGATCAATAAATATCAAGAGCCATATCATTCTGTGTACTTTCCTCTATCATCAATGCCTTGTATAGTTGTATAATAAAACAAACTAGTTATCTTACAAAATTCTTTGTACAACAGAACCTTAAAATATTATACTATCAAGCTGCATAATTAAATTATGAACTCTACTAGAATAATATTAACAAGGGTTTGATGCCAGGTCACTATAATCATGCACCAAAAAAGCATAGGATGACCGTCATCATAGGGTAGCATACAGCAAGAGAAATTGCTTGCATTTATAACTATTGTGTTTTCTTATAATTTGCTTATTTATGCATCATCCCCCAATCCCCTTTTATTTCATTTAGCCTTAAATCACCTTATTTTGTTTTTTATTTATGGTGCTTAGCGTGGCAATTCTTGGCTGTTGGCTTTGGATTTCTTTGTTAACACCTTGATGCATTAGCAATTTGTAAGAAGAAATTTAGATGATTGTGATATGTGCTATAGATTTAGGTGGTTGTCTTGTTGCTTTTTTTCCCCTTTCTTGCTTATCTAGTTGAGAATTGTTGAACTTACAAATTTCCAACTTAGAAACTCCATAAATTTTAGATAAAAATGTGCAATGTAAACAAGTAGATTCGAAACAAGAATTGCCTTTTTTTTTTTTTCTTTGGTTCAATCTGGTACTCTCCAATTTAATAGAGGTAAAGCTATGGTTAAGCCCCGGAATGGTGGGTGGAAAACTACTGTGTTCCACTCCGACTGCAAAATTAACAGCCATCATAATAATATACCTCATTTGTGATTTTAACAGTAGAAGACAATGGTGCGTATTAGTTGTAAATTGAATTATATATATATTTGGGTAATTCTATCTCTGATTGAATCACGTGGAAGGCACATGGCACACACTAACGAAATAATTAATTGAATAATTTAACAGAATGAGTAAAAATTGATATTTTTAAAAATTTAATGACTTTTTTAACTATAAAATTAATTTAATAATTAAAATTCATAAACCGTAAAAGCATAATAACTTTTTTACCCTTTGCTCAATAAATTTTAACCAAAAACAAAAGTTTTACTATCAATGTTCCTCTCGTAAACCTGTTTTAAGGCAAGATGCCAAAGAACCAATAAATAACCATATCTTAAAACTTCTTCTTCATCGCTTTCTCTTCAGCTTCATCCTTTCAGTTTAAATAACACCACTACCTCAAATTGAAGAATCCATGTGACGATAGGGAAAGTATTCGGTATCGATCAACAAAAATTAAGAAAATTTATATATTGAGATTAAAAACAAGATTTTCTTTTATGGGCATAAGATGACAGAAGTTTTATTTCAGAAAGTGGAGTACAATGTCTTGCCTTTTTTTGAAGTGTGAGGCTTCCTATTTACACATCTTTTTATTAATGAGTCTTAAGCGAATAGGGCCGAACTACTTAGTTAAGTTCTGATTACTTGAATCGCCGAACTCCGATTTACCGGATTCTTGACTAATATAATAGCCGAGCAATTTATACATACTCGATTGCTGAGATAGAAAGTTCAGCAGAAGGATTTATCATTCGTGAGTCTGGTGGTTCGCCACACTTTGCTCTCGGATCCGGGCTGCAATATCTGAGGTGTCGTCACCATGGTCATATGATTTTTTTAAGTTTGGCCAATACTCCAAAGCCACAACACACTATCATTTTGCAGAACCTATCTCCAAAGTTTCCATCTTCGACAATCAGAGTCAATATTCAAATCAAATCGTGTTTGACCCGTATTGTATTTTGTGTTCATCCAGAAAAAAAAAGTATTATGTTCGGATCCGATTCACTGGTTGTTTCATCTCATGTGTGTCTCCAAGGAAACCATCTTCACTCTGAGATCCCAATCTGGTTCCCCTTCTTCCAGGAATGGCCATTAAAATTTTGGGATGATGTCTTTACCGTAGCCTGTTACCGGAATCTGTTCTACATGGACGAGGTGGGCGCTTCTTTGGCAACTTGGGACCCCAAAATATTCGGATGATCGTGACTTCAACTGAATGGCCGAGTTCTAGCTCCGACAGCGGCTATCTGGATGCGGAGGCTACTCAAACTTTTGCTGAGATGTTTACCATTTATAATGTTTTCATCTTTGTTAGAATTAACCAATTGTAACAAAAATTGGCGACGGAGGCTTGATTTCGCATTTGAGGTTTGGGCTGAAGTAGACGGAGTGGTCGCCGACTCTATGTAGTCAATGGATTAAGAAACTATCTTCCAAAGGAATTGGGAAGATAATGGACTCTGGTAGTATTTCCTGTCATTGGCATTGGACCGTCCAGATTCCGGAGTTACGGTAGTAACCCGGGCCAGGCCTGGACCTGGAGCTGGGCCAGGCTTGGGCCACAGAGTGGTGGCCCAGACATTGGCCCATGACCGGCTCGTGGTCAACGGGCCCACCGTTTGATTTTTTAAGAAAATGTAATTAATGACAGTATTATCCCTCCAACAGCTATAAAATGGCTAGTTTTTGGGAGTAATGTTGCATAAGTTTTCCAACAAATCACACAACAATTTCTCTCTACTTTCTCTTATTTCTTATTTCTACTCTCTAATTCTATCTCCAAGTGCTATTATAATTTCTTTCATACTACTTAAATTATAACATATAGTATTTTAGAAATTTAAAATTATCTTAAGTTGAGAGCTCAATTGAAGATTTGGATATTTATCCAAAATTCAAGTATGAAATGCTCAAGTGGAGTTCAAGTATTCAAGTGTATAAATTGAAATTCAACATTTCAATTTTCAAGTTGGTTTTTTCATCAATACTTTTTAATTTATTAATTGTCTTTATCAACTCTCTTATTTTTTTCTTTATTATTGTTTAGTTATATTCTTTTATTTCAAAATTTAACAGCTTGCATATTTAGTTTTCATATTACCACTTTATTTGTTTCTTTATTTAAAAAACTTTTCTATTACAAGAAAATGGAACAAGGATCACAAGTATCCCACGCCCTACTAGATGGTCCTACAATATTTACTATTACTAACTAGTAAGTAGTAATTCGAACAATTAATAAGTTATAATTTCATAAATTACTAAAGAATAGTAAGTAACTGATTTTAAATTAATAAGGTATTAATTTTAAAATAATAATTAATAAGTAAAATTTTAAATTTCTAGAAATGTATTAGTTTTGAATAATAAGTATTAGTTTGGATTATGAATTTTAATTACTAATAACTTGGTCTAATATATAAGTACCAATTTTGATTAATAAAGTACTATTAACTAGTAAGTAATAATTCAAACAATTAATAAGTACCTTATAATTTAATAAATTACTAATGAATAGTAAGTAAATGATTTTAAATTAATAAGTTATTAATTTTAACGCAATAATCTGTAATATATAAGTATCTAGATTTGTATTAATAAAGTACTATTAACTAGTAAGTAATAATTCAAACAATTAATAAGTTATAATTTAATAAATTACTAATGAATAGTAAGTAAATGATTTTAAATTAATAAGTTATTAATTTGAAAATAATAATTAATAAGTAAATATGTAAATTTCTCATATGCCGGTCATTTATTTTATAAAAAGCAACTGTGGCAATATCATTGGCCATTCTAAAGCCTTATAATTCATTGATTCAGGAAATTACCACATGTCCTGTTGTAGTAGGCTTTCTCCATTAGGAGTCAAAGTACAAATTTTTCATTGTAATGACATACATAGATAACTGTTTTACACACCAGATGCACTTTAAAGCACCTTATTTTTTTTTTTTTAAAGGTGATTTATAGTTAATTTTTACTTATTTTTTATGACTCAAATTCATTACTTAGCTAAATCATACAAAAAGTGTAATCTTACCTTTTGAGTTGTTTAAAATAACTTGAAGGCTTAGATCTTTGTGTTTATTTGTGGAAATCAAATTAACTTTAGATATAATCTGCAAAAAAAAAAAAAAAAAAAAAACCACCTCTAGCACCCTAATGAAACACTTCATTCACGAATAACAATTGAAATTAAACATGGGCAAGCATTTGAGTTCACACTTCACTTCCAAAAGAAAAAATAAAACAAAGTACCTAAACACTGCAATAGTCTCTGATTTTACTTTCATCATTCAAAGAGAAATTCGAGAAAGTAAAACAGAAAAATCCGAAATGATCAAATGGTTTGAACGGCAATGGATGTTCATCGTCAACTAGCTCTTTTGGTACTCAAATTGTCCCGTTGTGATATGAAAAGAAGGCAGTTGAGAATCTTGTTTCTCCTGGACTCATTCTGACGCAGTGCAAAGTAGAATGCACCCTGCCATTGCTCCATGCCTAAAGCCAAGAACAAAATTAATCACATTTTTCATGAGTCTTAGTAAATCAATTCAATGTTTAATTAATTATGAGATGTTGTTGTGAATGCTTTTTCTTTTTTTGGTTGGATGAGTTATGGTTTTTTTAGACACTAACTTACTTCCAACGTCTAGACATGATATTATATAAAGACAATTAGTATTTTAGTTTGTTATTAAATGTGTCGAAGAATTTAGTCCTTTATATTTTATATATAAACTATAAACCAACTTATGACTCCTTCCTTTATTTTCTTTAAGTTCAACCAGGTGAAGGTAATTTGAGAAGCATCAATCAAACGAATTGTGAAGTTTTTCAATATTTGTGGTTCTATGGGTCAAAATCTAAAAATATTAAAAGCTAAAAACTAATTAATATAAATTTTAAGAAACTTGAAAAACCAACTTGACAAAATTTTGAAAACATAAAGGACGCCTACATTGGTGAGAAAAAAACTTAACGTACTAATTTGGTTCACGCTTCGACTGATGAGGAACCAAATGAAAATGGTCCTTAAATAGATCTGGATCTGAACTCAAATTAAACAGATTTAAAACGGGTCGGATCCTGGTCTGGACTCACTGACTGTCCTACCCGAGAGTTAATGGAGACTATAATTTTTTTTATTTTTTTTTTAATTATAGGAGCCGAAAGCTCATAGCCGTACAAGTTCTTAATATGTTAATTAAAAGAATGAAAAAAAATGTTAATTAAAGAGTGAATAATATTGATTTAGCCCCTTGATCCTTATCTTGATGGAATGTGTTTGTTGTCAATAGTATTGAAGTGAAAAACAAACACTTTACTGGACTTTAAATTCTAATACTCTAGTAGCTTGCAGAATGAACAAAAATAACGATAAATAAAAACTCTTATCTGATTACTCAAGTTCATTGCAGAAATTTAAGATGTGAATCAAGTTGATTAGTGACAGCTGATTCCTCAACCAAACTAACTAGGAAAACTCACTGCCTTTGAGGAGACTTTAAGATGGAGATGTAAGAAAGTAAATCAAAGATAATGCAGCGGAATTTAAAATTTTTATTTTTCTATCACGGATCACCTTGATTAATTTATGCGTAGTACAAGAAAAGTATAGAGATCATACCTTAAAATTGCAATAAAATCTCCACTATGTTTGGGACGTCGATCCACAAGCCGCACAGGTGTCCGGCCACCCAAAAGTTAATTTATCTCATAAATTAACCCATAAGTATCTCATACTTATCAAATCATTTTAATTTTGAATTAACACTTATCCTTAAGTGTGTGACCCTTTAGGTTCCCAATCACGTTGGTAATAAGTATAAATTATAATCCTAAATTAATTAGGATTAGATAAATTAAACACCTTTAATTTATCATTAATTCTTCAATTAATTAATTTACACTTATAGATCAAGATTGGCTTCTAACAAAACATCATGACCACCCAAGTGTTGAGATATGTCAAGTGGTTCGACATCACCCATCCATGACTAGTTCTCCTGTAATTAATATCCTTTCACCAACCTATATCCCGATTAATTCAAGAATACAATGTAATGCCAACTCTTATCGAACTAATAAATTTTATCTTACCAAAATACAACTCACTTGAAATAGAATTTAAGACACTCTTAAATCTATACGAGACACTTTGCGCAAAGATTTCCGAATCGTATTTCAAGAAGTGGCCATACTGGGATATACTCTGATATCATCTAGGAGTGATAAATCCAATATTGGTCATATCTTATCTTATTATTTCATATTATAGATGATGCGACCCATTAAGAGTAACGACTAATAGAGCCAAAGAATAATAATCCACAGTCAAGACAAACTCATGACCTCAAGTCAAAGGACCATTACACTACTATCACAAAGAGATTAATCCACTGGCATTTAAATAATAATCCGTGTGGAATACTCTTAGCGGGTCAATCCGATGCACTTATTCTTAATAAGCATCCACATACTCTTATGTGCTAATATACTAGTGTCATACACTACGATTAGGGATATACACGAATAAAATATAATTACATCATAACTCCTTATCATTTTACATATAAATATTTTATTCATTAAATGCCCTATTACAAAATATACATAAATATAGAAGTGTAATTTATCCCTAAAATTAATTGGCTTTAGGGCATACACTAACAGGAGATAGGCAAGTTAACAACAAAAGATTTTACTTCAAACCTTTGGTTCATCAAAATGCTACATAATTGTCATATTTTCCCTTATAGCGTAAGGTAAGATTATGCTAAATATATGATAGATTTGATAACGAAGTGCAGTTTTAATAGTAAAACATTTTTTCTCATAATTTATTAGTCATAGATTCTGGTAATAAAGGATAGAGAGAGAGGTAGATTTAAAATGACTAAATGCTGGATTCCAACCACGACCTACTGATCAGAGGTAAAATAGTCATAGAACCCTCCACATTTGTACCATTTTCAGCAGCAAATTTGCAGATAGTGTATTGAAAGAGCAGAAAGGAAGTTGAACATATTTATATATGTTGGAAACCAAATCAAAGTTGGAGCGTGTAGGATACAATATGTTTCTGAAGCCAAGAATGATCAAATACCAATATATAAGCTAGCAACATAAATATCCCAGTACCATGATTGAGTGGCATATTGTTACAGCACAATGAAAATGTGGAATAGCACAAACCTCTCAAGGTCAAGACATTTAATGATCAAATTCCAACAACATGCATTGTACAAAATCTGCTCCACCAAGAGTTAGTGCATAGCTAGATATAATTAGATATACACAGGTTGGTTGTTGTCATGGTATTTTCTGTCTTATGAGCATTTAGGAAACTCTTTCATTTGGAGCTAACATATCACACAAAGATTTGTATGCAGCATTGCAGGACTTGAACTTTTCCTCCGCGATTGTCTGCTAACGCAGAGCATCGGTGTGATAAAATTAATCCATATAGTAGTTTACCAACTAAACTTCAATAACAATTTTGCAGTTATTAGATTAGGCTTAACTCCACCTTGTATTTTTAAACTTGTATACTATTCTCATTTTGCACATTATACTTTTTTTTTTAGGACACTTCGCACTTCAAACTGTCAAATTTTTCCCACTTTAGTTCAAAATATAATTCTATCAATAAAACTAATGATTTTAGAACACGTGAACAACACACGTTGCTAAATTAAAATTGTCCATGAACAGTGCGTGTTGTTTACATGCCCTAAAACCGTTGGTTTTGTTGGGAGAATTAGATTTGGACTGAAATGAGAGAAGAATTAGATAGTTTGAGATGCAAAATGTCCAAAAAAAAATAAGTATGAAGTGCAAAGTGAAAATCGTATATAAGTTTGGAAGTATAAGGTGGAATTAGGCCATTAGACTATATATTGGGCTATAATGTTAAGGATTTATATGAAAAGTTTACCTTGAGTAAGCCCCGGTTATGATCAGGATGCCATTTCATTGCACATGCATGGTATCTGAAATGGAATAGTTAGCAGAAAACTCGATCTGAGCTCACTCAATAATTTTGTGCATGAATAGTTGGTTTAAAATATTTAAGCCAAATTATTAATAGTTTATGAGTCAAAATGTAATAAATAATACAATATCCCTTTTTACTATTAATGTGAGACATTGCGTCACAATAGAGAAGTTGGAAACAAGAACTTACGCGTTTTTAACTTCATCTAGAGTGAGAGGACCGGAAGTACTAAGCCCCAGAGCCAGCCTTTCTGATGTCATTACTGGTTTTGAATTTTCAGATTCCTGCGTTGAGTAGTCATGCTTCTCTTCATTCTGATTGCTCCACTTCCAGGAGCTCCAAGAGTTACTGTAATTGCCTGGTGAACTTGTCCAAAATTCAGTACAAGGGATAGAAAACACAGTAAAGATAGTAGTTAACTAATTTTCTAGATAACCGTGCGAATTATATATCAATTTATGCGTATCAATATACTGCATACTGTTTACCTACTGAATGTTCATGTACATGATATAATTTTAATCATGTATTAAAAAATATATACTGTATATTCAAAAACTTTTTTTTAAGGTTGTATTTCGTAACTATGGTACAGATAAAATGAAAATTTAATGATCATGATTTCACTAATGGACACCAACATCTTAAATGCTTATGAACCTCTCTCTTTATCATTGACAGATATAAAGTATAGATTGATACAAACTAAGCATCACATTAAATAGAAGTTTTGAAAAACAAGTTCATACAAAATAAACAGTAAATGGTTGACTGCAAATACATCAATCTAACATTATAGACCACATTGGTTTATGAGATAATGTAGTGCATAATTGTATTTAACTCGATAGGCTGAAGCAGCATGGCAAGAACTTACTTCGTCCAAAAGCATTGTTAATCTCTGAGAATATTGATGATCATCCTGTCTATGCCATGAGCTGCTTTGGCTTGAATATGGAGTGTAGTAATAATAATCATTCTGTCATCACAGTAACAAATAATCAAATGACTTAAGCAGCCTTCCCAAACACAAAGGCACACATAAACACACATATAGGTCATTTAAACGTATATTGTAATTGCTTCCATCATGCAAATTAAGGAAATTAATTTTGTAACTCATTAAACAACCTGCTGAACTAGGCCATCAAAATGTGCACTGCGATCTCGCAATAAAATTCGTTTCCACAAAGGACTGCTGAAGCCTTTGACGAAGTTTTTGTATCTCTGAAAGAATTTCATTCAAATTCAGTAACATAAGCAGATATTTAAGTAATAGCATCAAATAAGGTTTTGCTTCCTTTTGACAGGACAACAAATTTGCATAGAAAAAGCTACTGAAAACAACCAACATCATGAAATCAAAGGTATTTTCTTGTCTTTTGAGGGATCAAGTCAAATTTCCTTCTTTTTTATGCATCAATGGCCAGACATGACTAAGGAAATTATCGGAATGTATGCATGAGATCAATAGAGAAAGAAAACGAAGTGTAGTCGAAATAGTAAGACTATATTTTTCCTATGACATAGGCTATGAATTCAAGTCATTAGAGAATGAAGGGGATGACCGTAGATCCTCTTTAATTAAAAAAAAAATTACTAATTTTCGTGAAATTGAACACATAAAAGACTCATTCATTTCCTTGATTCATTCACATTATGACTCAGAATCATAACCTAATTGCTTGAGTAGTCTAGACTACCAAGTTAAATCAAATAAAAGGATACATTAAAGGTACTTAAATTCATGCACATTTCTACATCAGAAAATAAGAACAAGCTTTCCTGTTACATGCTTTGGCTTAAGAAAATTCAATAAAATGGTTTTTCAAACTCACCCTTTGGGGCATCCTAGAAGATCCTTCCTGCAAAATCGGAGGAGAAAAAAAAAGAAAATTGAATTTAACACACATTTTAGAAGCATAAGAGAAATGTGCATTAAGGTCTTCAAGATGTAAAAAAGAAAAGCCCTGCATTATCTCCTATACAAAGCAACCACAATTAAACCCCCAAGAAAATTCAAGGTATTTTACATCATGGAAAATAATGTATAGTTCAGAGCTCCATACAAAATTGCAAAACAAAAAAGGATATATATGAAGTTTCATCAGTAATAAGGATTTAATCTAAGGCCTTGTTTTCAACCGCTTATGAAAGTTTTTCATAAGCTACTGTGTTGAAATTGAAAAAAAAAAAAAAAACACACTCTTATAAAAGCAGATGTGGAGTTGCCTTTGAAAACAACTTTAACTTATCAAAACATCAAAAGCAAAAACATTTTTTCAATGTTTCCACAAATTCTTTTTAAATTTTTTTAATTTGAATTTCAAAAAAGCTATAAGAAACTTTCAAAAAACTATTGAGAACAAGCCCTAAGTATTGAAGAATAAGAAACATGGTTCATTAATATATCTCATCACGGTAACTATATAATCTGAAATTATCATATTTTGTAATTAAGATGAGAGAAGAGAAAGGGACTTACAGAATAAGCAGAACCGGTCCTTCTTCTATTGAAGAGTACAGAAGTGGAATGGAAAAACAGAACGCCGCCGGCCTTTTGCTGAAAATTTTCAGAGTTTATAAGTAGAGATGGAGGTTTCACGACCAGCTTCAACTTCATCCCTTCTTTTGCTGCTGTGGAAGTGACTCGCTGGGTAAATACCCTACCCTACGTAAACTGAAGTGCATGCCACCTTACCCCTTCCCCAAGTAATAAAACCAATTTTTTTTTTTTTTTTTTTTTTTTTGGGGTATTCTTCTGGTTGTACAAAAGTATGAGTTTTTTGCCATATATTTTTATTTGATACCAATCCGTTTTGTTGAAGCATGTAAAATGTTTTTTCTTAGGAAAATATTTTATTTGGAAAATAATTTACATGAAAAAATCCATGTATCATACAATTTTCTGGTGTTTGGTGAGACAAAATAAAAATATTTTAGAATATAATTTTTTACATTTTTCATCTTTAATTTTAGGATTGAATTAAAAAGATTAGCAAATATTTAGGTAGACCTAATTTTTGACCCCATTTGTATGCACTGTGGTATAGATTAAAACTTATGGAATATATGATATTAGTGTATGTAAGCAAGATTCTATAAAATTAAATCTTGATCACAAGATCTATAAGTAGGGTCAAAAACTAACCTACCTAAGTATTTTCTAAAATATTTATAATAACTTTAATAAATATTTCACCAGTAATTGTGGTCAACAAAAATTTGATTTTGTTTAAAATTAAATAACCATATAATGCAGTGATAAAATACGCATAATGATAGATATACTATTGTAGGACACACAATGAAGAAAAAAACGAATAGACAATAAGTTTTGAAAATAAAAATACTTTTAGTAAATGAAATTATAAATGCAAATACTTGAGGTTTAATGTTTTTCTTAAACTATCCAAAATATAACTTGTACTAAAAAATTCTTATGTTATTTATAGTCAGAGAGAGGAAAATTGAAAATATTTAATATAAAAAAATATTTTCTAATATTTAACACCAAATTTTTTTTTTTTCAAATATTTTCAACATAACCAAACAGTCCCAAATGTTTGCCCTTTTTATCAGTCAAACTGATCATATATAAATAAAGATTTACTAATATATTAAAATCATTCACATGTTAATTATAATAGAAAATTTTTTCCATGGATCGGGTCATTCAAGATTAATGGTCCTTCATCCTCGTAAGGATAATGACTTGGATTTGGTAAGGAAATTGAAATGTCGGGTCCATCCAAAGTTAATGGTTCAAAACTAATTATTTTATCTATTTATTATCGAAGTAATATCCTCTTTGGGGGGAAAAATCTTCCTACACACATTTTAAGGATTTACTAATCCAATAGATTTCTCTTTTGTACGTGTTTATAAAGGAGTTGTTAAGTGCAGAATCTTTATATATGGAATCATAGACTTTTTAATTCAAAAAAAAAGGGGGATAATTTAATATTAACTTATCACATAAGTTGTCAATCTTAAAAAACAAATTAGTGGATCACCATTTTGTACCTCTAGAATTATTGTTTAATATTCAAATAAACTAGTATAAAAATCTTATGTATTTATCACTTCCTTATGAAATTGTCATACTTTTAAATTTCTTTCCCTTCCGAATGAACATACATTTAAATTGAAACATATAACTAATTGTAGAACCTTTTCTCTTATTGATGATTATATACTCCACATTTTGTCTACAATCTCATATAGTAATTTTTTTTTTCTACAAATCAAGTCGATCACCCATACTAAAAATTATATAGAGTACCAAAATCACTACAATTTAATTTTTAATTATTCATTTTCCTCATCTTTAACTTATATTTTGGGGATAGCTATGTGCATATCTATTAACTTACCTAGTATGGCTGGCATTGTGCAATTGTGTTATAATGGGAATCCCTTTCTAAATCACAATTTCTTTATCCTCATGTTTGAAGTTTCTTTATGAATTTCATTGTCTCAGCAAAACTTGTGCCCATGTTTCTCCCTCCTCTGATTTAGAGTGCTCAAGTCATTCCACGTAATGCATTTCTAATTATTAATATTTAATTTATACTTTTGTCTTTTAAATTATCAATTTTAATATTTTATACTATAAATTTGTGACTCATTATTTAAAATTTTAAATAATCAACAAATTTTTTAAACTATTTTTAATTTACATTTTTTTTTACTGATATAAACTTTTTTTTTTTAAGGTTTCCTGCAAGTCTTTTTGATTGAGATAGCTATCAAAATTCATTAATTTTTAATTGTTTTGAGCAATGTGCTAGAATATAGTATAACTTTATGAGAAATTTTATTGTTAAAATTGATACTTTAGTGTTGTGAATGGCTGTAGCTAAAATTTTCTATGACACTTTTTAGTGTGACTCTATTTAAATGAGTAACATATATTTTTAAAATAATATGTATTATTTATTTAAATAGTATCACACTAAAAAATATTATAGAAACCCAAAACGGTTTGCGAACCTCAAATCCACAAGTGTTAAGGGTGCAAATGGCTTTAACCTTAATAAGGAAAATTTTTTATGTAGATCTCACTTTTGGTTCCACTTATAAAACTTATGATTAGAATTAAATTTTAAAAAATATTACTTATATCAATGAATGTCAAAAATTTTATAAAATTTAATTCACGTTACAAGATATGCAAGTAAATTAAATATCAAATTTACCTAAGTATTTATCCATTAATAAACGTTGTGGCAAGGCCATAACATAAGACTTTTGACCAGTCTCGCCAGTCAGTTACAAGACTTTGCTTAGAAAATGGGCTGAGGCGGTGATGAGTGGCGGGCAGGTGTCAGTGGACATTCACCGCACGTGAAGCAAACAGGCCGACTACGATCTCCAGACTAGTTGGACCAATTAGGCCTAGCTGGACTGGGCCTACTATTGCATCATCACTCATGTGTCTCATTATTGCCCACTGCCACCCCCACTAATTTGATTTATTGAAAAAAAGAAAAAAATAAAGTTGCTGACAAAGTGATAAAATGATCTTTTTGTAGGGGACCTTATCTACTGGACCATTTTATCCTCGTGAAGTTTTCTACTTTGTCAAATACATCCCTTGAGGGTATTTTGGGATTCTAAATTTGATAGCGACCTAGATTAGTCATTCACTTACTAACTATTACTCCATTCCCACCATTTTTTTTTTGTCATCCTTGAAGGTTTTTTTTATTAATTTCGCCATTTTTTGAGAGTTTTATTTTTTGCATATTTTAATATTTTTGAAATTTTAAGTTTCTATTTATAGTTCTAGGTGATTTCAATCATATTTTAAAAAACTAAATAAATCATAGTAATAAACTGTAGATTACCAAAAGATTAGTTTGACAAAAAAAAAACGTAGAATAAAAAGTGACAAAAATAATGAGACAAAGAAAATATTAGTCTATTATATATTTTTATGCAATGTTCCTTCACTCAAATATGTGCTTGATTTTAAAGTTTGTCAAGCATACATATGCTAGGATGATCCACCATAATATGGAAATTTTATTGCAAATTATACCTACCTACAAGATTTTGATTAAAAAATAACAGTTATAACTTATAAAACTATCATATAAAGTAGCACAAAGATATTTGAAACAGTTTAGCAACAAAACGACAGAGAAAATGACCATTATGTCATACTAAAAGGAAGAATGTAATACTCTATTCCTCCTATAACTTTGAACCCTTATTAAACTTCTGCACAATATTTCAAATGCAATACTAGATCTTAACATATAAATATGTAATACAATGCATACTAAGGTTGGATAAACAACTCTCACTATATAAAAAAAAAAATTGATAAATTATATGTTATTTATACCAAAGCTTCATTAATAATCAACTTATAAATTAGGATCTTGATATACAAGTATATGAATGAACACTAACAAATGAAAAAATAAAATAAAATCTAACCTCATCTTAGCCTATGCCAATATTTTGAAATTCGTATCGATAGTTGAAAAATTAGTTAATCAATTGAGTTTGCTTTTGATTTGATCAGTTTGACTGACTATCCCACCAATTTTGTTCTTAGAAATTGAATAAATTTAAACAAAAAAATATATTTTGAAATTATAAAAAATAACATCTTAAAATAATGAAATATAAAAAAATTAAAAATTCGGAACCAGAGCCGTAGCCAATTTAACCCGTTGAATTGAATTGGCTTGCCTCGTTTGGGATTCAAAACACTTTGGCCATAGACTTCCAATATTAACCCTTGGTTGGAGTGTACCAATAAATGGAGAATGATTTCAAAAGTAGAGGGGTATATCAGTCCCGTACAAGTACAAATGATGAGTGGAAAGCAAAGCCAGCGAGACTGTCATGGGGTTCATTGGAAAAATTCTTGGATCCAATCTAATCAGAAGATATGTTTTCTGATTTATATTATTTTAAATAAATTTATTTTTATAAATAAGATTCGTATAAGAAGTTTTTGAATCCATTCAATTTCACGCTACCAGCTGAGGTTCATATAGCATTTGAGAGGCCGATTTTTTTCTATTTTCTGTTTTTTCAAACAAGAAGGCGGGCGGGCAGGCAGGCACTCTTGCCGAGAAGAGAGAAAAAATAAATTAAGGAAAAAAGAAAAGGGGAAAACCAGTCTAGGGAAGGGGCCTCAAAGGTACAAACTTTACTCATAAATTCAAAATTTTTTGTTCTTAGAAATTGAATAAATTTATTCAAAGGTACAAACTTTGCTCTTAAACTAAAAAGTAGAGGGGTATATCAGTCCCCTACAAGCACAAATGATGAGTGGAAAGCAAAGCCAGAGATACTTATATGGATCTCCTTATAATAGATGATGAGATCGATATAAAATTTTTTCTAGTCCACTCAATTTTCACACTACCAGCTGAGGTTCATATAACATTATGAGGGGCCGACTTTTTGCCATTTTCTGTTTTTTAAAACAAGAGGGCGGGCAGGCAGGCACTCTTGCCAAGAAGAGAGAGAGAAAAAAAAATAAAGGAAAAAAGAAAAGGGGAAAACCAGTTTAGGGAAGGGGCCTCAAAGGTACAAACTTTACTCTTAAATTCAAAATTTTTTGCTCTATTTGAATCAGTATTTTGCATTTTCAATCCATTTTCTGAAGACCCTTTTGTTATTTTGGTGAAAAAGGTTGAATCTTGACCTTATAATGATATTCCGTTCATGTTATTATGTTCTTGGCATGATTAGATAAATGCCTTTTTTGAGCTTTGATAAATGAATCTGCAAATGTTTTTTTTTTTTTTAAGTCACATAGTAATGGGGTCAAATGGTTTGCTATGCAATGCTGGTTGTTTTAATTTTTGTTTTCTTGGAAAAAACTTCATTTTTTTTTTCCTTTTTATGTTTATCATAGGTGTAGATTTATTTGATTATTGTAATGTGGTTGGTTTATGCAATGATTGTCAAATTATCTGCAATGGAGTCCACTTTTTGTCCTTGATTCATTTTCTGTAGAACTCTTTGTATAGATCTTTCAATAGGGCAATAGTTGTAGACTTTGATTCAATAGCTTGATATGTTCAGATCGTATCAGAATTTAAGGACTAGCGTGTTTTAGAGGTGTCTAAAGCTAAATTAATGGTTGGACCAGCGTCCTTTAATCTACTTTTAGGGAGAAGCCATTTATGTTATTTGTGTTATCGGATTGGAAAAATATATAATGCTTGAAATGGTTTGTGTGTAATGTTGTCATTGAATTATCTTAGAACAAATGTCTGAGAAGAAATTTGCTGGATTTTGTTCCCTTCATGCAAAGTATTGCTAATTAAATTGTAGTTGTCATTTGGATTTCAATATTCGTAAGGACATGACACCGGATGTGGCAATGTGATCTGTTTGTCTAGAAACTTCAATGAAATAACTTTTTCTACAGAGCACATTAAAAGATGGCTGATGGTGTAACAGAGGAGATCCAACCTCTTGTGTGCGACAATGGGACAGGAATGGTCAAGGTATAAACATCATTATCATGTTGGCGCTGGAATTCGACAATTCTTCATAAACAATTTGACCTAGTTGCTAATTATTCATTGTTGATCCGAATTCTCAGGCTGGTTTTGCTGGAGATGATGCTCCAAGGGCTGTTTTCCCCAGCATTGTAGGACGCCCTCGTCATACTGGTGTGATGGTTGGTATGGGGCAGAAGGATGCCTATGTTGGTGATGAGGCTCAATCCAAAAGGGGTATCTTGACTTTGAAGTACCCAATTGAGCATGGTATCGTCAGCAACTGGGATGATATGGAAAAGATTTGGCATCATACTTTCTACAATGAACTTCGTGTTGCCCCTGAAGAGCACCCTGTTCTCCTCACAGAAGCTCCTCTGAATCCGAAGGCAAATCGTGAAAAGATGACTCAAATCATGTTTGAAACATTCAACACTCCTGCCATGTATGTTGCCATCCCCAGGCCGTTCTTTCCCTTTATGCCAGTGGCCGTACAACTGGTAAGAAATTCAATGACCTAATCATATGAATTTTTTGGATAGTGAGACTTTGTATTTAGCTCTTTTCAGTGTCAGTTTTGGTGTGATGATTTTGAATATAAGCTGAAACAAGAATATTCTGAGTTTAATTGTTCCTTAAATTCAGTAAATCCCATATTACACTGGAAGTATAACAGAGCATCCTAATTAAAATCTTTAAGAGGTTCAAACCCCCTTCCTCCCAGTACCGAGAATATCAAGAAAATATTTAAGTCAACACCATTTCCCATAAAGTAGCTCGCGGGTGAAGAACATTAAAAGAAAAAAATAGCAGAGAAAGAATTGGAGGATGGTGGTAGGTTGAGGCGTAGACTACCATGTTCACTACTGCAAGTTGTAGTGAGTGCTATAATCACTTCTTTTAGAAAGAACCAGAACCGAGATAAGATCTTATATCTAAGACAAGGTTGCAATCGTTTTGATGCAGTTAAAGCCCATGGAAACCAAATGAGAACACTAAAAAACAACCATAATCCCTTTTTTTTTTTTTTTCCAGGTATTGTGCTGGATTCTGGTGATGGTGTCAGCCATACCGTTCCCATCTATGAAGGTTATGCCCTTCCACATGCCATCCTGCGTCTCGATCTGGCTGGGCGAGATCTCACTGATCATCTTATGAAGATACTGACTGAGCGTGGTTACTCTTTCACTACTTCTGCGGAGCGGGAAATTGTGAGAGATGTGAAGGAAAAGCTGGCCTACATTGCTCTTGACTATGAACAAGAGCTAGAAACCTCCAAGACCAGCTCAGCTATGGAGAAGAGCTATGAGCTGCCTGATGGTCAAGTGATTACTATAGGTGCCGAGCGCTTCCGTTGTCCAGAAGTCCTATTCCAGCCATCAACGATTGGGATGGAAGCTGCTGGCATTCATGAAACAACTTACAATTCCATCATGAAGTGTGACGTTGATATTAGGAAGGATCTTTATGGAAATAATTGTCCTCAGTGGTGGTTCTACAATGTTCCCGGGCATTGCTGACAGGATGAGCAAAGAAATTACTGCACTAGCTCCAAGTCTTATGAAGATTAAGGTGGTTGCTCCACCTGAAAGGAAATACAGTGTATGGATTGGAGGTTCCATCTTGGCCTCCCTCAGCACTTTCCAGCAGGTATATTTCCTAAGCACAAACCATCTTTGATTGTCCACTGTGGCTACTGTACACAAACACATACAACACACGTGTATGTATGGTGTGCGTCTGTTTACGGGTAATGTGTGGGTGTTTAGCCCTAATGTTTGTGTTTGTTTGAATATTATGTGCTAGTGTTAAAACTTTGCCATTCTTAACAACGTTGTCATGTTGAAAATTGTCCAACTTTGTTGAATTTCTGAATGCCTGACCGGATGAGAATTTTTTCTTTTGTCCCTTGACTGCAGATGTGGATAGCCAAGGCAGAGTATGATGAGTCTGGGCCTTCCATAGTTCACAGAAAGTGGCTTCTAAATATATTTTGTTATGCTGGGGGGTTCGCTGGGGAGACTGACACCTCTAATATACTGTCTGAGCTTTGCATCACATCTTTGAAGATATGCTACTTTTCATTTGTATTTGTTTCTTTGTTCTTTTTTCTTTCTCTTGAGTTTTCCTTTCTCACAATTTGAACAAGGGAACTGGAAACTAGCTTGAGCTTGCAAAGATTAAATTTTTTTCAATCAATATTTCATTGTAGAAGAATTCTGTAATTTTTTATGTTATTAAGATTGTATTATGGATTGAGGGCTCTTCCAAACCATTTTTCTCATGCTCATTTGGTACATCATGTTGGCAAGGCAATCCTGAGTCTTGCTTCACCAACGTTGACATTCCAAGGCAGAGGAACAGTCATAATTGTATATCTCTTACATCTAGACATTTTGTTTAACTTTTGTTTTTATTTTAACATACACAAAAGTACACTGAACTTAATTATAATGACAGAGCAATAGAAAATTTATTAAAAATAAAAGATAACGATAGATCAATGGCATAATGGCATGAGAAGGAGGAAGTGAAGAACCCGGGAATTAAAGTGAGAAAAAGGCTGTGAAAAGTGTTCATGACCTAATATTGTTGGTCGGGAAAAAAAAAAAGTAATGTCTTATGAATTTTTTTTTCCTATTTTTAGGAACCACGAAAAATGCACAAAATAATTTTTAGAAATTTATTATGCTACAAAATACAAACCAAACCAAATACAATCTTGACTGCGAAAAAGAGAACAGACACTTTCATATATGGACCGAGGAAACACCAGATGAGTGCAAAAGTGATGAAAGCAGAAGCTATCAAGGCAATCTCTATCAGGTTCCAGATCCTGTATACGAAAGTGTGAATCCTTGAGCATCATTACTACAAATTTTGTGAAAATATAACATAGATTGAATTCAATGCAGATCCAAAAGGTTTGGTTAAAGAGCCAGTTGACTGGTGAAGTTATGTTCTTCCTGACATCCAGATGTAGTAAAGAGAAAGCCCAGAATAGGCTCAAATGAACAACAATCTTAAAATCATGTGCAAGAATCAGAGTTAGATAGAAATGCTTTCTATTTATATAAACTTGAATAATGGAATCACTGGACATCCGAACTGTCATTGCAAATGTACAAAGGGAACCAGAAGTATAGCTGCTATAGACCAAGGAGCAAGGAAAAACACCCTTTTCAGATATCAGTTCAGGAATCAGTAATCCACTCCAGAGCTTCTTGCTATAAAGTACCGATTTTCTTGGATTTCCACAGTACCTCCCAGGTTTTTGGCACATCACATGAAAAGCTCAAGTAGAAGCATATGCAAGAACTGTTAACCAAGCATAGCACATCAATGGCCACCAGATCCTAATAGTAATTCACCTGAGCCTAAAGCAGTTTTAGCATTTGGAATGTGATATCAAGGACAGCGCCTATTCAAATCAACAAAACAATACAAGTTAGCATGGAAAACTATGTGTATGCATGTTTCAATTGTAAACTCGCACTATCAGGTGCAGCAGCTGAAATGCAAACTGAGAGTAAGGACTTCGTGAAAACAATCCTCTCAAAGGCCTTTGGTATTCTTCATTAGGCAGACTCGGGATTCACATCATTCCTTTCTAGAAACTTGAACTTTGGAAAGTGCAACAGTATCCATGAATGCTCTAAATGATCGCTCAGGCACAGGAACCTTGTTCTCCAGCATTTCATAGTCAACAAAAACGACAACAACAGAAATATCATCATGACAGGACCTCCTCTTTCCCTGGTCATACCCCTTGAGTTCATCATAGCTCCTGTTAACTTTCCCTGCTGCTTTATGTAAAGCTGATCTTAATAGCCTCCTTGCTATGCCCTATATTTAAGGAAAAAGATGAAAATTTTGGAATATATAAAGTTTCCCCAAAGAAAAAAGAAACAAGATGTTTCGATAAAACAGATGATATAAACACACCTCCCTAGGATTGTTATAGACTATCTCCGCAGCTTCCTGATTCGACAGGTGCAGACTCCCAAAGCCCATCAGATGCAAAAATGAGGAATTTGTCACTGGGCTGCAAAATTCTGGTACATATAGATGGATCGGCTCTTAGCACAGGCCGGCGAAGAGGCTCAGGAAGGTGGAATCGTGGGTAAGATTCATCAAGAGGGAAATCTGGACTCTTCAGGTAGGCATCTCCAATTGATCTAGAAACCTAAAATGGACATAGAAGTGCACAGAGTAGCAGGAGTCAGTAAGTGTTAGATAAGCACCATTCTTGACCACAATTTGTAACATTGCTAAGATACAAGGCAATATGAAAAGAAAAGAAAAGGGAAGCTACTGATTCGAAGAAATTTACGAGTAAACGACAAATCAAATCAGGTTTCCTCTTTAGAAAAGAAATACTTGGTTGGGCAAGGATGAAAAGAGAAAATAAATGAGGTCTACAACCAGAGGCATGTTTGAGAAGTTACGCATTGTATCTGCTTCAAGTCAGAGTCTCCAAACTAACCAAAAACTCATCAATACATCCATATGTAGGTTCATATCTTTCTCGAGACATATGACAAAAAAAAATCCACATATAGCAGCACCGACACGTCTGACGACTAAAATCTTTTTTTAGCTTCCCAATCTATTTTTCCAATTTAACAAATATATCTGAACAAATGATTTAATCTCACAAATGACAATCTGTTAAATGCCATAAATAACAATTCACATACGAAACTTAACAAGAAACATTGTTAATCCAATTCATATTACAAAATTCACAAGTTTATACATTCCAGAGCATATATCAGTGATAGAAACAGAGTTCATGTTATATGACAGTGCCATAATCTTTTCTCCAATTCAAATTCTTCTCTATTTTGAAAGTACCAATCTCTTTCCTGATCAAATACAATCAGTAAACCAAAACTAATGGCTTCTACTTGGAACTCTTCATTCTGTTTCTAGTTGGGAAATATAAGTTGTTATACAACAAAATCGAGAGTGTCGAATGGATGAAACAATAATAATTTCCAATCTTGAAAAGAGAGGACTTCATAGAGAAAACTTTATCAGGAAATCAAAATAGATATAGTACAACCTGAGTGGTAAGTACAACTACTTGATCAACAGAAGGGCAGAGAGATGTTGTAGCTTATGAGCATTTTCTCAATTCTCAGATATGCATTGTGTTTGAGAGATATAACTAAGGTCAGTTAAATCAAAAGTCACAGAATCATGACAATGAATCTGACACTTGCATCATGGGGAATTTACAAGTTCAATGAGGACAAATGTGAACAACAGCAAACTGTTTAATGAGTGATGGACCAGGAGCATTAAAATATGCTGCAATAGTCTGGAGGCTGTTTCTCTATCCAGAACAAAGGTACTAAGAAAAGGGAATGCTTTCATTGTAGCACATTAAACAAATTTAATTAGTCAACCAAAACCACGCGTTTGTATTCAGTAGATACTTCTTATTTCTCTATACTTCTACATCATATTTTCAACCACCTCTCTTTTATAGTATTAAAGGCTCTTATACTCATTTAGTAATTTCTGAATCATAAATGAGCTTTTTATTGATGTTCACAACGAGGGGAGAGGATATTTAACTGGCTGGGGAACCTTGAAGGAGAGTAATGCAATTTAAAAACAAGAGAAGAGAATTTTGTGATTGTGATAAACTTTGGGAACAGCCAGCAAAACCCAATGTAGAAAAGCCATGTTTTATCTACACATTATACCGTATGTTTCCAGTACCCATTTAATGATTATACAATCCATTCCCCAGCCAGAAAGCGAAAGATATAGGTTAGTGGTCAAAACTACACAGAAGTTTGCAAGTTTAACCACCCTTGGCAAAATGCCGAAAGGAAACAGCCATGCTTTTTCACACAGGAAACTGAAGTTAATCTTACATGATTGGTTCAGGTGTTGACATCCAGTTTAGCAAGAATTTGAATGGAAGAGACTAAGGAAACTTAAAATCCATTCTAAAGGCATCTGACTTCTCCATAATTCCATGTACACAATTCCATACCGATTAAAGGAAAAAAAAAAGACTCATTGAATCACTGTCTTCTGGCTGCATAAAGTCAAATAGCTGAAAATTCATGTGCATCAGAATTAAATATAATAAAACTAAGATTTCAATAAGTGGAAGGAAACCATAAAATAGATAATGTGACCAGAGTCATGAAATGAGCATGGAGATCAACAAAACATACATAGAAACGGAACCCAATTATTAAAATAACAAAAAATAAAGCTTTGTTAATTGGTGTTCTTATCTTAGATTGTATTGATCATTCTTTACCCAGAAAACACAACTAACAAATAGTTACTACTATAGTTATGCGAAAATATGAGAATTTCTGAATGCACTCCTTTGTATGACCCTGAATTAGCTATGAAGAAGACAACACAAGTCAAAATAAATAAGTATCATAAACTAAATTCCTCATTCTGCTCTATTTTAATTTGTTCATGCCCAGTTAAAATTTTGCAGATTAACATGATCCAAAGAAATTTCATGTCTCCTGTAACAAGCTCAGCACACTATCCACTAAGCAGAAGAATTGCAAAAATAACATCATAGCATCTAAAGATTTAGAAAACATGCTTATCTAGGCTTATCTCGGCAAACCTGTATAATGCCTTTGATTCGCCATACATTGAATTTCTGAAACACAATCTGTGGATCATCTGGATGCAAAGTGCGTAGTTCTTTCCTAACCTCTTTCACACTGGCGTTGTGGTCCTTAGTCAATTGCTTAGCAGTAACTCCTTCTGATCGGCATAGACAGCCAATCATCCTTTGGCCTACAGAACCGAGCACTGCTCTAGAATCACCAAGATTAGCAACATATAGTGTTCTCTCCCAGATTACTCCAACCAAGCAGCAGGATCCGTAACCATGAGGCAATTATTTGGTTAACAGGATATAATTGTTTTACAATCGAGAAAAAACCATCCTCTGTTGCAGAGAAGGCATTGGCAATAATCCCTTCAGACATTGTTCCATTTTGTCGAGCAAGCTCTGCCAAACAAAAAAAAAAACAGAAAAAGCAGATAAATCTTCAAGTCTATATACCATATTCATGACAACCAAGAATCTTGCGTTTCTTCTCATGGTATGCCTCAATAAACTAGAAAACTGATAAGCATTATGCAAATGCTTGATAGAAGGTAAGTAACGGTAAGAAAAGTATAGTTTAGAAACCTCTTTAATCCACATTTGTAAAGTAAAACCATCAAATGCACAAACAGTATAATCACAACCTTTAAGTAGGATTGTAGTGTAGGAGCTGCTCAGTTTTTGGTGACATTTCCACAGAAAGAAACAATAAGTCATTCTAACTTCTTCATTTGTCTTTTACTTTCAAGCTGAAATTAAAATCCATCATTTTTCTGTGAGTGATATGTCCATGGAAAAATCAACGGAAGGTCACCAAGGAATAAAAATTTTGCCAACGAACTCAACAAACAAGTTTTCTCGTTTCCACAAATAGAAGATAAACATACAATCATCGAAATATGATGTTGATATGTACGAAGGGGACTGTACTATTCATGATGAACCAAAATGAGGTTAAATCCTATGTGTTACAATTCAAAGCCTCCACAATTCTTATTCTTGATGATATAGCATATACAAAATCATGCTCCATTAAAAGAGGCAAAATAACACTATAAACATCTATAAATACACCAAACAAGAACAGTGTCAAAATATTCATTCTCTCCTCGATTAGTCTAACAATTTTCTTGGTTAAAACATTTGCACAAAAAAAAAAAAAAAAAACACACTAACATTGCACCAATTTACTCCTCACTTACATTAAAACTATAAAAATATATCTTCAAAAAATAAAAAGAAATAATATTTTTTGAAAAACGAGAGACATGGCTACTCACTTAATAGTGATGATAGAAGAGGTTGTCACTGATGTATTTTGCAACCTCATGGCTACCATGGCCATCATAAACTCCAATAAAGGTAGCATTCTTTCCAGTTTCAACCTGACTATGATCCTCCATAATTCTGTTGGCCTGAACTGCAGCAAAAGAGAATTCTCCACAAAAATGCTTCTCAAGATCTTTATACCAAATTGAGGGATCATCTTCCTCACCTTCAAAGATACCAATACTTCTATTATTACTATTGCTATTATCATCCTTGTTCATACGCACATATTGACTCAAAGGTTGCCAACAGGCTGATACTATCTTCCGCAACCAAGAATACATATCTCATTTCCCTTTTACTTTCTTGGCTCCTGGCAACCCTCAAGATTGATGATTTCTCTCACTAATTTACTGGTATTTTCGAAATTCAAGGAAAACCCAGATGAAATTATTGATCAAGAAACAAAAACCAAGAAAGGATTAATCAATGGGAAGAGGGAAATTGGTTGAATTTTGCTAGGAGAATTCAGGAAAAAAAAATCAAGAAAAGACTGAAAATTTTTTAAATTCAAGATTTTGAGACAAACCAAGAAGAGAATATTGATAGAGAAGCAAGAAACCAGATAGGATTGATCAAATGTGAGGAGTAGAAGGCGTTGAAATTTGAAGATTGGAGCAGTTATTGAGGAAAAAAGAAGAATTCAGAAAATTTCAAGAAAATGGTTGAAAAAGAAGTGTTAGTGTGTGAAAATGGAGTGGAAAAGAATCAGAGTGGGATGAAGAAGAGAACCCAGAAAGGAATTTTGATGAGTATCAAAATGTATCAAATGTATGATGGCTGCTAATTTTTTGGTTTTGGGAAGAAAGAAAAGGTGAAAAAATGGAGGAAGGTTTTTGAAGTAGTTGGGTTGCTGGGCACAGAGGGCAACGGGATGGGTGGGGGGTATATACGCATCATTCATGCATATATGTTTTGAAGAGTTGTGACTGTTACTTTGAGGGCTTTGAATTGAGGCTGATATAGATTACTTATGATATTTATGGAGGGAAGAAAGGGGTAGAGCTAGAAACTTTATTATGGAAAGATATTATGAGGTGTTATGTCAAATAATATTTTTAAACTAATAAAATTTTATGATTTAAATTTGTGAATTTAAAAATAAAATGAATTGGTGAGTCACTATTTAAAAATATTTGAATTTCATTAATTTAGAAATATTACGCCACGTGATAGAACTTTTCTATAATAAAGTTTTTCGGAATAAAGTAAAGATAAAATAAGAAAAAGAGGTAGCACTTTTTTTGGGATTTTAACTTCTATGCCTTTCTTTACATTAAGTGCTGCCATTTATTTGTGTTCAAAATTTTCTTCAAAAAATAAAAAAAATTGTGCTTTAAATTTGAAGTAAAATTATAGGTAAGATATGGTTTTTGTCCCTTATCTTTTATGTGCGTCTTAATTTGTTTCTTTATGCAGAATTATGTGACTTTTGTTTTCACTTACACGCATGGACTCTGTCTTCATACACATACAGATCTAGGGGCGCAGCCACATTGTGTTGAAGGCGGACAATTCCTCCCTCCTCTTTAATTTTGAAAAATTGTAATTTAGCTTTATAACATTTTTAGTTTTTTAAATTTATCTCACATTTGATCCCTTCAATCTCTTGAATTTCCTATTGTCTTTATATTGGCGCCCTAAATTTTTTAAAAATTATATATATATATATATATATATATCAATTATGTAATTAATCCTTGACAAATTAAATTTATACCATAATTTTATACAAAAATTAAAAAAATCACCATAGTAATAAGGAAAAATTGAAAAAAATGTAAAGTTAAATGTATACGAACACATAATTTCACATTGTTGTTAATCCATATACACCAAAACGACTACACCCATATATAGATTTGAGTCTTGACTACGCTCTTGATACAAAATCTCACTCACACGCGTGTACATGCTTCCGCACATATACACCTACACTCTCCCTATCACATGCATAGACATACATTACGATCATTGTATTAATTAATATAAAGTGACAAAGTCACTGTTATCTAATCGAATATTTAAAATTAGAGAGTTGGTGATTCAAAATAATCTTAACGCATAAAGTAATTTTACAAAATAATTCTGAATTTGTGACTTCACACATAATTTCTCCATCAAGATTACATTATTATCTCTCAATTATTTCTTGTTCTCTCTTACGCATTTTTCATTATCTCAAACATAAATAAAGGCCATATAACTGTTAATAGTACAATTTTATTTGTTACGTATAACACACTCATTGTATCAAAACAATGAGTACCAGTACTTCAAATAGGGTCAGAACAATTTGATACAATTTTCTTTTCTAAAAAATAAACAAACTGGCCATATGGCTAATTAACCATCTCAGATACCACAGACACTCAAAAGATTCAACCTTATTCCCTTTGCTTTTTTCCATTGTCCAAAAGATGCAAAACAAGCACGTAAAGTTAATTTTTTTTCCCCTAAAATATGTGTAAACTATAATGACAATGACTGGAATCTAAGTAGACCCGATATTTGGCCCCACTTATAGACCTTATAGTGTGGATTAAAGTTTAAAAAATCTATGACATCAACTGATGTAAGCAAAATTTTTTAATATTTAATCATAACCACAGGATTTACAGGTAAGATCAAAGATCGAATCTATCTCAGTATTTTCCAACTATAATATGCAAAAGGAAAACAGCAATACAGTTGAAAACATTAACGTATTGAATCAGCTTAAGTTTCTTAGCCATGCAAGCCATAATGCAAGGGCAGGAGACTTTGGAGACTTGAAAAAGATAAACTAACTAAATAAGCAAAAATTAATGTAAAGCCAGAAATGAAAGTGATGGTCCAATTTACACAAATGCATAAAACAAGTAAAGCCGACTGTGGAGTAGACAACAATATTTGACGCCCAATATTTTCTCCCTATATATTACCTTTTTTTTTTTTGGTAGAGGTACAAATATCCTCCTGTTCTGCTTCTTTTTCTTTTCAGCCGATGGAAACCATAATTTGATTGCTTTCAAAGTAGGGAAATACATAGTACTATTACACAGTCCCAAAAGGACAAGACAAGATGTGGAAGAATAATTGGTATAATAATAATATCCAACTAATGACAATTATAATTTATTTATTTATTTATTTTTTGTAAATAAGATTTTAGTGTTACTATATCAATAAAGTGTAGTTCAATGATAAGATTACACTTTCTTTATTACTTAAGTCATGAATTCGAATAACTAAAGGAGTAGGTAGAAATACATTGTTACTATATCAAGATGGATGTACCTTTTATTATTACTAAAAAATTAATTGGTGATGAAATATGATCATGAAGACATCATTCCTTGTGCTAACATTAATTATCTCTTGCTAACAAACTTTTAGTTACATTTTCAAAAATATCAACCCATATATTTAATTATACATCATGAAAACGAAGTATATATATATATTTTTTGGGGTAATTCTTTGAGTGTGGAAAAAGAAAGTATGTTACATTAATGTGAATTAAATAACAGTCCTATACTTATTTAGAGGGGAAAGGGAAATAAAAATGGGACAACTTGATGTCAAAATTAACTTTAAATGGAAAGATATCCTTTATTTCTTCTCCAAAAGGTAGAAAGCACTAAATAAAAAGAAAAAAAAAAGAGCCCTACCAATTAAATTTGCAAACATACTAATGCAAGCACTGAATTCAGATTAATGAATTAATTTTCATTGCAAAAAAAAACATCATGCTTGCAACTGGCAAGCTTAATTTTCTGAATGTTTTTCAATGTACAATTCTTAAGTCAAAAGGCAAACTTTAATTTGTACAACTGATATTGAAGCACAAAATAACTAGGGACCAATATTGTTATTTTGTTCCCAAAATTGCTCTTTTTTAATATTTTATTATTATTATTTTGGTGAAGCAATGCAATTTAGTACTATCTTCACACTACTTAAAGTCCTATTTTCACAGTTCTGAAATCATTCACATAGATTAATATGGTCAGTAATTTTAGTGGTATTACATTTGGAAAAGTGCAACAAAAGTAGCTCTATGAGTCCTATATCCGAAGTTGGAATGAATTATGAACAATAATACAGTGTACAGCACAAGTAGCCCGTGAAAAAGTTCTCATTTTTGATGCTTTGACCAACTCTTACCTACTACATCAGCTAATGCACCCAAAAAGTGCTATAACTTCGTTGCAACAACCATGCATGCATGCATGCATGCTGAATCATGGGCTAGAAAGCAGGAGAAACTACTAGAGTAAAGAAAAAAACAAGAACATCCTCTTCCAAGTGAGTTTTGAAGCTAGGCTGATTTTGACACCAAGAACAAAAAGTTTTCGAGGTCAATTTTTGGTTGGGAGGCATCACATGTTAATTGTGTTGTTATGAGTTATCATCCTTTGTTTCTTGGTGCATTGGGGAGGTTAATTTTGAAGTTTTAGCAGATCTTGATTATAATTAACATGTGAACTTAATTAATTGGAAGAATCCATTGTTGTTATGAGTAAAGGGAAGAAATTTGAATTGACAGAGTTCTTTTTACTACCACTATGATATCACAACTTGGCACTGGAGTCGTCTCTAGGGCTAGAGGTCTCGTGGCCAGAGTCCAAATTAGCAAAAAAGAAAAAGAAAGCAATTATAGACTTCCTATCCTATTATCACAAAAGCATCGAGATCCATCTGGTTGTTTACATGGATAATTCAAATTAGTATTGTTATTTCCTTTTTCAGGATTTTCAAAAGATTCTTTAGATGAGATTTAGATGTTCTTTGACTTCTCAAACAAAACAATGAAAAATAAACTCCATGAAACTAAAATTTACTTTCAAACAATAGAAGGCAATAATACATCATATCTTATTCTATAGAATATGATTTAGGAAGTTGCTGTAATTTGCTTCCTGCTGCTTGCTGAACTGAGTTGAGTTTCCACTTTTCGCAGCATTATGGAACAGGGGGGTTGAAACACACTTGGTAATGAAACCACCAACATTTAAGCAAATTCCAACTGTAAGAACAAAGTTTTCATGTGATGTGGCCATTCTTCATTCCATTTCTTCTTTTTGTTCCACATTTCCACTTATTTTTCATTTCTTCTAGTTCATTTCTCCACTGCTGTAGTTGCGAGTACGATTCCATACTGATGTCTCGGGGTTATTGTACCTCCTCAGTCTTCCTCTGATTTCTAAACCATGCTTATGTTAGAATGTGGTGTTGACCTTTGCTACGCGAATTACTGGACCTCCTCAGTCTTCCTCTTACTTCTGAACCATGTTTATATTGTTAGAATGTGGTGTTGGCCTTTGCTACGCGAATTACTGGACCTATTCTCTGCTTTGCCATCCCTATACTTATGAGTAGAGATTGTGGATACAAGCTCGAACACTTTTCATTACTTGCTAACTCAAGTAAATGGGATAAGCGTAGAATATATGATGCTCTTAAATGCAACAAGAGTTGGGCTACTCGAAAATTTGGCTTGAGCTTGACTCCATCAAAGCTCAATTGGAGGCTCAAGTAATGGACAAATAAAGCTTACACAACCATGATATCAGACAAAGCTTGAACTCGTTGAACAAAATAATGCCCGACTTGCTTGTCTGAGCTCTTCTTTAACGGCTGCAGCAAATTACAGCAGAAAAATGGAAGACAATAAAACAAATATTATGATAAAATCTGCTTGCCAGTCAGCCCATCCCCCCCCCAACCTCCCCCCCTTCTCTTCCTTTCTCAACCCTTCTGCAATTGGTTAAAATGTAGTCCTTAGAAGAAAGATGAACAAAAATAAAATGAAAACAATTGCCTGCCCAACTGAACTTCAGCACCATTCTCCCCCTCTTCCTCTTCCTTTCTAATCACACATAACCTTCTTTTTTGCTCGGCCCCGTCCCCCCCTCTTCTCTCCTCCCAAAAAATCAACTCCTGTAATAAAAGCATAGGTCAATCCCACCTCATCTTCTTATGCTCGGACTGTAGATCTACATATGGTATTATTAATCAATTATGTATCTAGTAGCAAAATGAAAGTTGAATACATTTAATCATTTCAAATTTCTGAAACAGATGACAACATCATTTCAATTGGAAGTATTCTGTGCAAATCAGGTTTGACCAGAAGTAGTTCTGCATTAAAATTGAGTTTTAGAATTATAAATTTTGTCCTGGATTTGTCATGGTTTTTTGTCCCATTCTTGAATGATCTAATCTTCTGAATCTGTTTTCACACAATGATCAATTCTTCAAATGAAAAAAAAGTTTATGTCTGCACTACAGGCTGAGGAGTGAGGACACAGCAGTACCAAGGATTTAATTTCACCATTCAGGATAGTATAAAAAACAGAAAGACATCTCTGCATGAGAATAACACTCCAATGAAGGCAATTGAAATAAAGTTTAACTTTTCTGTTTATGTATTTTTTATTGGAATATAGCACTCACTCACAAACCAGAAACACATAACTATTTTTACTTCGCTTCTTTTTCCTCTTTCATGAATGGAAACATGCTATCATTATACTCCAATAACAGAGGATGATCTACTTAGTAGCAGATACTACATGGAACTTGGTGCTTAGGAAGATATCAACATGACAAGAGCCGTACCTTATGGAAGGTCTGAAGATATCTCAGTGATTTATGGAAGTTTATGATGTTACCTAATAAATTTCTTGGGTTAGACGTTTGTGTCGGTTGTAATGCTTCTCAACGAATACCTTGCAAGCACCTTCAACTGTTCTACGCCATGTCTACATGTAAATATATAACAGGAAAGAATTCAATTAAGGACAATAATAATAAGTGCATTATTAACTACTTCCCCTAACACAGCAAAAGGAAATATAATTGTTAATATTTTTCTTTAATTAAAGCAAATTTTTAGTTCATGAATAGCAAAGGATGGTCTCTTAATTAGTTTATAATATTACAGGACTCAGGAGGATGCATGATGATGTTGTGGGGCAGCAAGCATAAGATATCTTCGTGGTCTAACCAGTGAAAAGTACAAATGGCACACAAGACTTCCTGCTATAACATTTGTAAAATTCCAGCTACATCTAACCTTAAGATCTTAACTGCAAATGAAGTTTCAAAACCTTATACAAATGAAGGAAATGTTAATATGATGAGACTACTACCATAAGGTAGCCATGAGATCCAACTAATGAAGATCATCAAGAATACACAATCACTTGTATCAGCTCCCTATTTACGAGGAAATAGATGGGAAGCAGGAGTTCAAGATTTAGTCCTTTTACTCTTGTACACTGGCATAATACAATTTTTTTTAATCTTAAGTGTCAACTCTCAATGTACATTCATGATATGTGCTTGGATCTGTTAGATGCAATTGTCTAGCCATTTTGTTGTTTATACAAATTTCTATTCCCAGAATATGATTATTGTCTTCTATTCAGATATCCTAAATGGTGCAGTTGCACAAGTTACATAGTAGTACATCAAAACTCTACTTTCCAAACTCCTTGAAACTTGTATATTGTAAACCTCAAATGAAACAGACCTTCAATTGGTTAACAATTTAATCATAAGTGATTTTAAGCTTGCAAAAGAAAGTGCATTACAGAAGTGAATGAAATGTCTATAATCGACACCGGTATCTTTTAAACTAGCTGTAAGTTTTGAAGTTATTAAACTCAGCATGTAGCAGATTTACCTAATTACTAGTTGCCGAAAAAAACATAAATTCTTGGATAGGGAAAAACCTATAAGATAGAAAGTTAACAAATCAACAAAAATGACTAAGGAATCAACTATCTTGCTGAATATATGGGGTGAGCAGAAGGGGGGAGAGATTTTAGGATGAGTTTGGCTTCAATCCACGTGGTGCACCACCATTAATCACTGTCTATTTTTTCTTTCTCCTTAAAGAATGAAACATCAGAGGAGAAAAGAAAACCTGAAACTTTGAAGCCTCGATCGGATAGTGGTCTCACCTGGTCTTATTTTCTTGGACAATCCACTATGTCAACTAATAGGGGAAACTTGCATCCAGAACACCAGTTTTAAAGACATGGTGGAGGTTGGTTTTGGGCAAATATACTGTTTCTTTTGGAAAGAATATTGAAGAAATATGTGACAGGAAGGATGTTAGAAATGAGTAGGCAAATGGATAAAATAATTGGTCAATCAGAAGAACTTGTTTTAAGGAAAATATGGTAAACATTTGTCAAGATCATAATGTCAACATATTGGTTTTTGTTTTTTTTTTTTTTTGGGGGGGGGTTACGAACTATCCAGAAGATCAGTTGAAAATGTATACTGGAGGTTGGTTTTGAGCACATATACTGCTTCCAAAAAGGATATTGAAGAAATATGTGATGGAAGGGTGTTAGAAATGAGTAGGGAAACGGATACCGTTATTGGTCTACCAGAAGAACTTATTACAAGGAAAATAAGTTGAATATTTGTTCAAGATCATTAAAGCTTGGAAGCATCACATCTCTCTATAGTTTGCTTGCTCTGATTGTGTTTATTATTCTAAAGTATGTACTAGTAGCCAAGGTAAGGAAATACCCATTTCTGTAACTGTTTTTACTCATCTGAATGACAAATTTTATGGGTCAATGAGTAAACAATGAGCAACCAGTAAAAGTCTTTAGTGCATTTTGTAAAATGACTAGCATTTGATGAATAGTTCCACATTAGTGTGTGAGGAGATTGTGCCATTAGTTGTTCATTACTTAATCATTGACCATAATAAAATTACCCTTCTTAGATTGATGTTTTTAAGCAAATAAATGTCCCAATATTTTCACCTCTTTTCAAGCCTATATTCTGTACGATAGATGCAATACTTGAGGCCTAAATGGCTGTTCAAACTGTGGTAAAAACAATTCATCCATAATGTACAGCAATGCCGTATGCACTTCCAATCCAAGACTACATCGCTCCAGCATGTTTAGAATGAACTCTAATTATACTGAGCTACAACAACATGCTGTTTAGCTGATTTATGCATTAGGTGCACACCACCAAATTGATGCTTCTTATATATGTGCATTGCACATAAAGCAAACTATCCAAGGTCAAAATAAAGCAAACCATTCTTATGCATGCACAGAAATATGATTGCATTGAGTAGATGTCATAAGGGTGCTGTAACTTACTATTTCGATCTTGGATAGTGGGTCTGATGTGGTCTTATCTGATGTGTCACTAGTTAACAGCAGTTGAAGCTCACCATCTAGCTAGCTGTAACACTTCCATACAATTCTATCCATGTCTGACGTGATCTATCTATTCTAGTGGATACAACACCGAGCAAATCTTCATTTTTAACCTTTCACCATATCTTATTCTAATAATTGTATCACCGATTGAGGCCTTAGATCCACCTTCTAGCTAGTGGTGACACATCCATACAATTCTATCTCTGTCTGACATGGTCAATCTATCCTAGTGGATACTATGCCAAGCAAATCTTCATTTTTTAACCTTTTACTATATCTTATTCTAATCACTCTATCACTAATCAAGGCCTTAGATCCACCTTCTAGCTAGCAGTAACACTTCCATACAATTCTATCTATGTCTGACGTGGTCTATCTGTTCTAGTGGATACTATACCTTGAATAAATCTTCATTTTTTAACCTTTTATTGTATCTTATTCTAATCATTCTATCACCATCATACCTCGCTTCCAGCTCCCCGAGAGTTACATACAAAACTAGGAATGTTCTCCAGGGCAGTATCTAGAGGTGTGTCCATAAAGATTTTCTTTCACAAATTTTAGGAGATGCTATGATTGAATAACTCAATGTACAACTTCATTTTTGTCTTCGATATGTATACCTTGAAATGATGTTGGAGAGTGGACAATCATTTAATCATTTACCAACATTTGTAATTTCCACCCAAATGACAATGCATAAATGGGCATGACAGGTTATTAATAGGGATAAAAATCTGTCCGGATCATCTGACAAGATGGATGCACAAGAGACCGATCATTGGCCCACGTGTATTTCCACGTACACTTTCTGAGGTGGAAATACACAAGGAGACAAATGATTGGCCCCCTCCTGCATCCATTCAGATGGATGATCCGAATAGATTTTAAACTCTGTTCAATAGGTGATGAATCTTCAGAACGTATGGAAGCAAAGTCCAATCACTTTGAAAGTCTTGACAAACGAATCAACTTGAGAGATTGTCCTTAGTAACTGGAGTTTTTCAATCATATGTCAATATTTAATTACATGTTTCAAAAAGCAAACTTAATAAATTCATAAGCAAAAGTTAATCGCAGATTTTGGCAGGGCAAATGGGGTCTCTCCAATAATAACTGATCCTTAAAAGTGAAAAAACTTCTACTGCAAAATAACTAAATCAAGAATGTGTCACCAAATTATGCTGCCTAACGGAGATGAAAATGTTTTAGTAATCCAAATATTGTCAGTGTTATCTAAGCCTTAAGTTGTCTAAAGCAAGTAAAAATGTACAAAAATCAAGAAAACTAAAGGCACATAACATTCACTCCAATTTCCATAGAATTAATAAATTCAAAATCAACAAGTTTAACTATGCAACATAAGCATATATACAGAGGACAATATATCAAACAGATAGATCTCACCTTCTAATTTAAAGAGCTGGTTCAATTGCACCCAAAAAAGACTTGTGCTTAATTTCCCTTGTCCTGACTCTTGCCCTTCCAATCCCAAGTCTCCGAACCAACATGGGAGCCGATGATCTCCGCGATGACGGTGTAACAATGGGAGGCAAAAGAGACTTCCTCTCAACAATGGCAGCACTAGCACCATTCAAAGCTGAGCCCTGATCAACATACATTCTTCCCTGATTATAAACTCCTGCCTTCACAGCTTTCATATGACTACTTCTTTTGATCCTTTTCGCCAGCTGCAGCTCTTTCTTGTCTTCTAATTCAGAACCCATTTCTGCAAACTTCCTCAGGAGCTCATCTGATGATGCCTTTGCTACATGCTGAATTCTTGAACAATTCTCATTACCCTTATTTATATTACTATTATTAATAATATTATTAATAGCCATTCTTGGATTCTTGAAAGAAAAAAACACACAACACGCAGTAGAAGAGAGGGAGCGGAGAAGTGAGAAGTGTGATGATTGTAAGGAGGGGTATAAGTGGAGATCAGAGGTGGTCTGAGAGGGAGGATTAATATGGGAAAAATGAACCGTTAGGGAAGTGGCGGTGGTGGCATCATTTGATTTGATTATTATTGAATGAGCAGAAAATATAGCCGTTGGGTAAAGACCATCCAAACTTAATTAGGCTAAAGTAATCTGGCCATTATGCTATAACCCAAAAATAAATAGTAGTAACAGAAAAGGGCCCATATGCACGTGGCTTTCTGAAGAAATGGACCTAACCCAAAGCAAAAAACAACAATTATAATTGTTTTTAGGTGGGCTACATATAATATGCCATGCCCAAATTCTCAAGTCCACTGAAGGCCCATTTACATCGGATAGGTAGACTAAAATTATTTAGGAGTCGTTTTGTTCTTATTCGAGAATCGGGATCAAAATAAGTCTCATAGATATAAATTTTACTATTTATATCAAATTGTATCACTCTTTCTTACTTATTCAGTTTAAAATCGAAATAAATTTTATTATATTAATCGAGAATTAATTAATTTAAAACTCAAATCACAAATAGAATAAATCACTTTTCAACTTGAAGAGAACATTGGAGTTCCAAATTTTGTCGATTCGCTTCCGGATGAAAGTCAGCCCCGACGAGCTTAGGAACGAAATTCGGCCACTGCTTGCACTCGGGGCTCGGCATGGCATCACCAGCTTTATTTTCTTCATTTTAAGGAATTGCTTTAGCTGTAGTGCCACTCACTTTATTGGTTCGGATTTTGATCGATTTCATGATCTGACTCCCTTCCTCAGAGCTCTTAGTTGAAGCCCGCCACAGTTTGTTTGTTGGTAATGGCAATTTTCACTAACGTTTACTATCAACTTGCACTTTTATGCAATCAAGTATTGGGATGATTTAGTTTATTTTCATGCCTCAACTTTGGCCTTCACTCTTCCTTTTCCGATATTACATCTGAACTAAAAGCAAATTGACCTAAATAAGTCATTTATTTTGCTTTTTTCTCTCTTTATTTTTTTTTTGAGTACTTGATTTTGGTCACTAGGTATCAACCTTTTATTTACTTTTTTCTTTCTTTGGTTTTTTTGATTTTAATCCTGACCACTTGAGCATTATGACGAATTTAGAGCTAACTCTTTTTTCTTTTAGGGGACCACTAAATCTTAATCCTTTTTCTTAGTTAGAGGACATGGAGGTTTCAACATTTTTTTTTTCGGTTAATAACACTTTGCTCCCCTAAACTAGGTAGATAATTACACTTTACTCCGCTGAATTAAAAAATTATACTTTACCCCTCCAATCACATGATGCATCTTTTAGAAAATTTAAAATATCAAGTTAAATGACTAAAATACCCTTAGTATTATATTTTGATTTTTCATGTATTTAATTTATGATGTTCAATACGTATAAAAGAATTAGAAAAAAATAAAATATAATAATAAACTAATATTACAACAAAAATTATTATCATAATAAAATATAATAACAAAATAATTAGCGAGTGAAAATGTGATAAAATGTTGAATTATATTATAATTATTTGACATTGCAATTTGCATAGGTTAATCCAAATATAAAAATTGTAAAATGTTAATAGACATAAAAAAATCACAAATTTTATAGAAAAAAATATATTGTCACACAATATCTTTAAAGAAGAATTTGCAACAGAAAATTAGCCCATTTAGGAATTGTTCTACCATTATAATTAAACATTTAAATTTGAAATAATATAAAATGAAATAACAAAATTTAAAAATTTGATCAAGATATATATTGATATGGATTGTATTAAAATATTATATAATTTATTTTTAAATAATTATCACATCATTATCAAAATTTAAATACAAAAATCAAAATATAGTGCTAAGGGTATTTAAGGCATTTAACATGATATTATAAATTTTTTAAAAGATGAATCATGTAATTGGAGGAAAAAGTGTGATTTTTTTAGTTTAGGGGGGCAAAGTGTTATTACTTACCTAATTCAGGGGTAAAGTGTTATTAACCCTTTTTTTTTGCAAGCTGCTAGATCAGCCATGATTAGTCACGTTATACTTGGCCTGAAATGACTTGGCCCTTTCCAATCTGGATCATGACATGAACATACAAGTCATTATTCTACAATTTTTATTTCAGGAACGACTATTGCTATGCAAAGTCTTTGAAGTTCATGAATTTTCATAATAAAATATTATTTCTTTATAATATTATTACATGTAATGTAATTATTCACTTAATGTCTTTTTTTAAACAAAAAATTTATTTAGCTCTTTAACCTTTTGGCTTATCCAACTGATGAATCCTTGGCTTCTCATTTTTTTAGGCTCTCCGACCTCTTAAGCAATATTCAGCTTAAATTTGAATTTGTTTGGACTCTTTGACCACTCAATGCACTTCAATGAACCAATTGTCCATAATTTGATTTCTTTTCGAAGGCTCGGAAGCCTTTCTTGAGAAGCTCGGGGACCTTTTTTGGGGGCACGGAAGCCTTTCTTGGAGACATCGGGAGCCTTTTTGGAAAAGCTCGGTTGCCGTTTTGGAGAGGATCCACTAGGAGCCTTTTGGGATGCTCACCGGCCTTTTTTGGAGACTCGAATGCCCATTTCTTCTTAGTTTCGTGGAAGAGTTGACCAATCCGCCTCATGCCAAAAGAAAACTGAGTGAGTATATGCCTCGGAGAGTTTATATATGCATTAAAACATTGGGGAATTCTACAATTTTTTTAAGGAATTATTTCTTTTAACTTTAAAAGTTTGTATAGGATAAGTATTTAAAAAATATAGTATTATACTGTACAAATATTTAAAATACAAGAAAATGGTTCCCTAAAAATAATTATATAATTTTCCTAAAACATTACTTCGTATAACAATAAATTTAACATCTATCTTGCATATATTAAGATATAAGGATCTGCATATGCTTCCCACAAACATTTGCTATGTAAATATATCAAATTGATGAATCCTCGTGCGTTTTATTTTACGGTCAGCAATTGCAAAGCATTTTCATTTATCAAAATAAAATATTGAATTAATTGATGTAAATCAAAACTTTAGTTTATAAGTGTATGGAACTTGTCTTCAGCAATAAGGCTAGGCTTGTCTTTTCGTTTCGGCCAAGAAGATGACCTTTTTCGAGTTCCATAATAAATAGGCATAAATTTCGTGCCATCTTCGGCTTTTTAGTCTTTATTTTCAACTATTTGTCCTTTTTATTTTCTTTGAATTGCCGAAGCTTTAATAGTTCGACTTGTTGTAGCCTTTTTATGGAGTGTTCTTTACCAAACAACAAAAATGAAAAAAAGATGTGTATTTTGTGTCATTCTAAAGCTTCATCTTGAAACTGTGGCTGAAAAAAAAAAAAAAAAAAAAATCTTGAAACAATAGTGTAAGAGATCATCAATGTTTAATGCCCAAAGTATAACTTAGTTGGACATTGAAAAACCAAGATTTTAGTAGTAGCCTTAAGTTAGTTATGAGATGGTATTATTCAAAGAAAAAGGACATGTAATCTTATGAGAGAGTGAAATTATTGAAGAACGTTAATCTTATGATCAACGTACGATTGAATGATCTCCCCGTAAAACAAGAAAAACAAAATGACAAATTATTACTTCCTAAAATTCTTGCAAATTAAAAGAGATGGCATAGTGATATATTGTAATGTGAAAGAGGCACTTTAATTCTATCAGTTGGAATTTTGGAGAAAATTAATTAACAGAAACAATTACTAAATGTAAGAATTATATTTAATCCAATAACTTAAATTTTGTTACAAGGGGTAATATTGGAATAAAAAATTTGTTAACAATTTGACTTACTTCTCCATTTTTCTTTATCTTTTTTTTTTTTCAACCGTTCTAGTAAATTAAATTTGTTACGGGGTTAATATTGAAATGAAGATAGATTATCTCTTCTTAAATGAAATTGTTAGTCATTTGTGCGACGTTGTTACAAGAAATAGAAATTAGAGATGGTAGGTGAGTTTTTTGAAAGTTCAAGAGTGTTAAGTAATATTTCTAAAAAAAAGTATAAAAAAAAAACTTTTAATAGTCATTTACATTTAACGTAGTTTTGTACTCTTTTAGTCCTTTTCACTTTTCTAAATGTTATTTTTTTGTCCTTAACAAATGTAAAACTCACTGATTTAATTAGTCCCTCAACCCAATTCTGATCATATGTTGGTGGAAAAATATCATATGCATGTATACGGGATATCTTTTAGGAGCAAAAACGTCTATTGAGTTGAAAACAACCCACATAAAACCAGATTTCAAAAGAATCGGTTATCAAAGTACCAAATACAATTAGCCACCACATAAAGGTTTTCATCTCCAATCTTAAAAAAGCCCTGCTTGTAAAAAAAAAAAAAACCGAAAATCGCTTGAGAAAAAAATGGCAATTAGCATTTTATCATGAATAATAGCCAATTATAGGTGTAGAAGAAAAATATATCAATGAAGAGGAATTAAATCAAATACCAAACCCATTTAACTTAGAGAAAAACCTGCAACAAGGTATAATTGTCCAATAATAGTAGTACGTGAAACAAAATACAGGTTAGTAAGTGAAAAATGTTGCATCTACTTCAAAGGTATTTACTGTAATTTACCCTTTTTATGATACTAGTAATTTTAATTGGATAAACCATTTATATACATTAAATTTTTTAGTGTCATCCGTATCTATTTATACTTGGATCAAATTGCCGCCTCTAATAATAATCATACAAATGTTAGCGAATTATCGACATCTATATACTTAAGAACCAAATTAACAAAAGCTACAAAAATGAGGAAGGGAATTGTAGAGAATTGTAGATGTTTATGTGAAGCCTCAAAATTGTGTTTATTATTTGTGTTCCTATTCATGTATTATTTGATTGAATATACAATTGAATCCTGCATAGGAATTGATCCATTTTGTTTGTGTTGTTATGTAACAGTACACTATATATATAGGTGAAGTAAGCAAAACCATTGTATTAATGATAGTAAAAAAAAATTTCAAACACTAAGCAATACATAAAAAATAAGTAAGAATATTTAGTAACAAAACCACAAGCATCTACTAAAAATGGTAATAAGACAGCCCAAGATCTATTTCTACACAAAGAATATAGTTCTCTTGATTGCACTTCACATCAGTAACAATTTGTTAAAGCACCACAAATTCAAGATAGTTTTGTGGTACTTTTATAATCTTGTTTGTTTTACAAAAAACTAAGTAATATGAATCTCATCCTCTCCGATAGTTTTGCTATTCTACCTCCTAACAGAAACAAACTTTCTCCATATTTAAAATAGCTACCGACTGTTCCTAGAATTCTGTGTTGCTCGTCCTCCCATCCGTAAGATAGTATGGTTTCAACTGGAAAAGATAAGTGTTTTGGTGGGAACTCTTCTCCAGTTTATCTGGTTGGGTAAAAATTATAATCCGACCACATATTTCCATTTTTCACCGACAATGATTTTTCGTGTTTTCAATATGATGTGATCCCAAATTTTTAAGTAGGGCAACTTTTTCAATTTTTCTGAAATTAAATTCAACTAAAGATTCAACTAGTGGTTTCACTGGTATGCAATCCATTTGGCATGAGAAGAAGAAGTTTATGTGAACCCTAAAATTATATTTATTACAAGAATGCTCGCTCTTTTTGTGTTATTAGTTTGCCAGTACGCGTGCTCCATGTGACAAATATTTGTTTTATCCTTATTTTTTTATAATTATTAAAAATAAAATAAATTTTAACTACAATAATGATATTATAAAATGAATTAAATTGATTAACAATATTTTCAAGTTAAGTATTATTATTTTTTCACTTTATAAGAAAATTTTAGGCTTAGAATTATATTAATATTTCAATTTATTTGACCAAAATGATATAAATGTGTTAAAAGAATGTTTGATAAATTGAAAAGTGACAACTCTTTATAAAAGTGGCATATAAAAATGACTTTGGATCGTCTCAATTGAATGGGGATTAAACCACATGTTTAAACTCAAAGAAAAAAAGAATCTAGTGATCAACTCTTATTTGAATGATCTAGATATATATAGAACTTTCTTAACATATAGTATGACATACAAGTTTTGTTAAGGTTTTAAAAATTATATGAGAAATGAAATCTTATGGAATGAAAGCACTTACATGTTAGTATGTTTACCTTAAAAAAAAAGATAACATTTAAATGTTGTATATCAATAAATAATAATTGTTTGTTTATCTTTTGCAGTTAAATTTGGGGGAATTTTTTCAAAAAAGATTAAGAGTTCATAATCTTGAAAACATTTAAATTAATATCAAAATTTTATTAATTAGATTAAGCATCTTCAATACATTTATATAAAAAGAAATTGTATTATACCAACAAACACTATTTTTAAATGTTTAACAACCAAAATAAGCATGAAAATGGACTTAGCTATATTTCTTCCATGAAAGTTAAAAAACATTTAGTAATATCTAAGTTTTTATCTTTCTTAACTATTATTTCTTTGATTATTGAAACTTCAAAATCTTTTATTATTTATAGAAGTATAAAACATTTTGAAGTGAGCATGGACAGCTGCCTCTCATAATTTTTGAAATTTCCATAAATAGCTTTACGATAATTTTGAAATTTTAGTTTTGCCATATTATTGTACCCATTGAATGTTGTTAAAATTATTTTTTTAATTATAGTAGCCCTAATTAGGTAAAATATATACAATTGACTTACTCAAAATGAATTAAATGAAATTGAAAATAATATCTTATGAAGCTTATTACATACATATAATTTGCATTCAAAATTTATTTTTAGGTATTATAACAATCTATATTGTAAAAGTTTATGTACAGTTGTCTCAATTTATAATTTTCTATTTATTTATTTATTGGTTTTTAGCTTTGAAAAACCATCATAACATTTTCTGTAGTTGTCTACGATACTAATATATTATATAAGTAATTGTTGCCTTCATAATATCTTTTTATATCATGCTTACCAAAGTGGTTACACCTATTGTCTCTAGGTCCTTCACTTCTCCCTAATGTTAATAATATAAAGTATAAATATATATAGGCTAATGATTTTTACACTCCATCTAACTTTTTCATGAATCAAAATCCTATTGACTTGAATATCCATATAAAGCTTACTTTACAAGACTGCTCTTCCATTTTTAAATTTTTTCACTTGTGTAATTGGTAAAAGTTTTTAAAGTATTTTATGAACAAAACTAGTACTACATACATTAAGACTCATAAGTCATAAGCTCCTAAATCTCATATATTTTATGCGTCGTTTATCTCTGTTTTAATGAATTTGAGTAATAATTGAGTAATTATGAGCTAAAATAGTTTATTTTAAATTTTGTAGGGTTTGAGTGAAGAATAACTTAAAATGGGTTACAATATTGGAGGAAAACATTCACTAGCGTGGTGCAAATCGAATACAGTTTGAAAGATCAAGCATAACTCTCTTGTTAGAACTCTTATTTCTGTGATTTTGGATGATTTAAAAAGATAAGGAAGTTTTCTACAACTTTTGTGTTTTAAGTTTTCCAAGATTCTATAAGAATCTCATTCAAAATTGCAAAGTTGGAAAATATGCACCGGCGAGGAGCGCTTGTGACTATCACAAACAGTTTGATAGTTTGATCATAACTTTCTTGTCCGAAGTTCAATTGAGGTGATTCAAGATGTTTTGGAAAGACAAGAGACAGAGATACAATTTTAATATTTTGAAGTTTTTGAAATTCGTGCTGAATCATGATAAAAATTGAGGAGGAATTTGAAGTTGAGTGTGCTAGGCACGCACATGCACGACAGAATTGCAGCGCATGTGCGCCCCTTCTAGAAGTTCTCTGGCCAGCGCGCACATGCGCGTCAAAATTGCAGTGCATGTGCGCCAATCGACGGGTGAGCTACAAAACTTGATTTATTTTGTAACAAACATCCTCACATGGGCCCGGTTGAACTCCAAAACTCTAAAAACACCTATAAATAACCCATTATGAGGGGAGTTGAGAGAGGGACATCAGCTATCAGTTAGATTAGCCATTAGAATAGAAATTCATTAGATTAGACTAGAGTTTTCTTTATTTTTAAGAAGGAATGAAGAGGAGGTTCAAGATTGACAACCTTAGAGACTAAGAACTTGTGATTCTTCATTAGCGAAGCATTCTTAAACCTTTTCTTATGTTATTTAGTTCTTGTTCTATGATTCTTTTATTGTTTAATGCTTTCTAGGGTTACATATTTCTCTTTCATAGATTAATGGTTAGAGCAGTTTATTTGCATTCATAGATTAATTATAATTTTAGTTATTAAATTAATTTATTCAAATCTCTTCCATAATGATTTCTTCAAATAGTGTTCGAGTCAAATAACTGGTAATTGCTAAACCAATCATTGTGGGTTCGACCCCTATTTCCACTATATACTATTGATGCCGTACACTTGCGGTGACAGTGATGGTAGGTTAATCGAGTATAGTTATAAGCAGTTCACAAGTTTCAACTCATCTCGTAGATATTTATGATGGGATATTGTGCACCAACTGTCCTTCATTGCCAGAGAAGCTTTCCCTTCCCTTTTTGTGCTTTTCTTTAACATTGGGGACAATGTTTATTTCTCAGTGCGGGATAGGTAGAGAGTTATTTGGATATATATTTCCTTGGTGTAGGTTGCTCAATTTTTGCTTCAATATTTTAGCTTTTCTTGTGATCTGAGAGCGTTATAAGATTTTTGAAAAATTATGTCTGAATTAATTGAATCTTTAAAACTTTTGACAATTTTTGCAATCGCTTAGCATGTCTTTTCGATTTTCTTCTAGATAAATTTTGAACTAAATTGTCATGAGTAGGGTAGTAGATATTAATATTTTCCTATCATGATTTCTAATTTTTGTGCACTAATAGCCCTACAATGTTTTAGCCTTTTGGCACTAAGAGATAATTGTGTAGATTCACTTATATTGCACTCCAAACACTTACTTTATTACATTTTCAAAGCGAAATTTTAGATAATTTGATTTGATTTAAAGATGAGGGTAGGCATTTCTTTGGATGTTTGAGCCTTTCGAGCCAACCATTACTGTAAAATTTATCCCTAGAACCCTATTTGAGCCTTAATTTGTTGTGCATGAAAGAAGTGCACCGTTCGTTTTTTTTAACTCATTTTTTATCTACCTTTATAAGGATGGAAGGTAGTTGTATGATAATGTTTCAATGAATGGTGTACAGTTTACAGTGAAGGGGTGTTTATGTTGACCACAGCAGGTGGTGCCCATCACTGGCACCTGCGTTGGAATATTACAGGTGGTGCCCATCACTAGCACCTGCATTGGAGTGTTAGCAGGTAATGCCTATCACTGGTACCTGCTTAGATAATTTTTTGCGAGTAGTGCCTACCACTGGTAACCATTTTGGTGAAGAAAAAAAAATGGTGATATTTTTACATGATGTTGGTGAGTAAGGTTGAAATTGAAAAAGAATGATTTTATTATGGGTGTTTGGTCAATTAAGTGTAGGGTTATTCTTTGAAGGATAGGTGTTTTAATGTTCAAAAAGAAGTTTTATGTTGATGTGTGGCCAGCATTAATTTAAAGCTCTTTTTCTTATTTGCATATCCTTTTTCCCTTCTTTGTTAGCCAATACCCTAGCCTTATACATTACAAGCCAAAAGTCCTACCTAATTTAAGTCGATTCGATTATCTACATTAATGGAGAAATGTAAGAAGAGTAAGCTATGGAGTGTTTAGAAAAATTTAAAGAGTTTGCATGATTTGATATTTGTGTTTTAAAATTTATTTCTTGTATGGCTACGCACACAACTACACAGGAATTTATGTATAGGGGTTTATTATTATTTGTCTATCTTTCTTAAGATGATTTGGTTCGTGGTTATTTTTGTGGAAGATTGATGATATGTGTTGAGTATATTTGTGATTTATTGCTATATTTTGCTCGAGGACGATCAAAAACTAAGTGTGGGGTATTTGATAAGCTCCTAAATGTCATATATTTTATGTGTTGTTTACCTCTGTTTTAATATAATTTGAGTAATAATTGAGTAATTATGAGCTAAAATAGTTTATTTTGAGTTTTGTAGGGTTTGAGTGAAGAATAACTTAAAATGGATTACAATATTGGAGGAAAACATTCACTAGAGCGTGGTGCAAATCGAATACAGCTCGAAAGATCAAGCATAACTCTCTTGTTAGAGCTCTTATTTTTGTGATTTTGGATGATTTAGAAATATAAGGAAGTTTCCTACAACTTTTGTGTTTTAAGTTTTCTAGGATTCTATAAGAATCCCATTCAAAATTGCAAAGTTGGAAAATATGCACCGGCGAGGAGCGCTTGTGACACAGTTTGATAGTTTGATCATAACTTTCTTGTCCAAAGTCCAATTGAGGTGATTCAAGATGTTTTGAAAAGATAAGAGATAGAGATACAATTTTCAGTTTTTGAAGTTTCCCAAATTCGTCTTGAATCATGATAAAAATCGAGGAAAAAGTTGAAACTGAGTGTGTTAGGCCCGCACATGCACGACAGAATTGCAGCGCATGTGCACCCGTTCTAGAAGCTCTCTGCCCAGCGCGCACATGTGCGTCAAATTTGCAGTGCATATGCGCCAATCGATGGGTGAGCTACAAAACTTGATTTATTTTGTAAGAAAAAACATCCTCACATGGGCCCGGTTGCATGGAAAATTGTGTACTTATCATCTCGGAACCCCAAAAAGCTAAAAACACCTATTAATACCCCATTATGAGGGGAATTGAGAGAGGGACATCAGCTATTAGTTAGATTATCCATTTGAATAGAAATTCATTAAATTAGACTAGAGTTTTCTTTATTTTTTAGAGGGATTGAAGAGGAGGTTCAAGATTGACAACCTTAGACCAAGAACTTGTGATTCTTCATTAGTGAAGTATTCTTAAACCTTTTCTTATGTTATTTAGTTCTTGTTCTATATTTCTTTTATTTTTTAATGCTTTCTAGGGTTACATATTTCTCTTTACTTTCAAATTTAATGCTTTCTTTACTTGCTTTCGTAGATTAATGGTTAGAGTAGTTTATTTGCATTCATAGATTAATTATAATTTTAGTTCTTAAATTAATTTATTCAAATCTCCATAATGATTTCTTCAAATAGTGTTCGAGTCAAATAACTGGTAATTTGTTAAACCAAATCTTGTGGGTTCGACCCCTACTTCCGCTATATACTATTGATGCCGTACACTTGCGGTACGTTATCTAGTTAATAGTTGGATTAGAAAATCATAAATTTTATAACTATATATTTCACGTATCAATAAGATTTACTTTAGGTAATAATTACAAAAGCAATCAAATTTGTTGCACGTTTAGTTAATTTTTTGGATAGTTATGATATTCATAAGAATTTTAGAACTAATGGAAATAAAATATTTAGAAATCCTATTATACTATTTAAAAAATAGTTCTTAGGCTTTTCACTTATTTTTCTAAAAATTACAAATTTTCATGAATATAATGTATAAAAAAAGTTAATTGAAAACATAATTAATATGCTTTCATGACTTTATTATGCTTCTAGTAGTTTTGGCACTGAATTTGTTTTAGAATCTAAGTTGACGACGTTTATGTCATTTTGATTATCAAAAAGTAACAATGGAATGTCTAAAACTAATTGGTGAGTACTAGGAATTATTAATTTAAACAAATACTACAGATAAGCAGTACGCTCCAGTTGACTTTTTTTAATTAAATAAAAATATATAATACCCTTACTTTTAATTGAATTTGTAATCATCTCATGTTTTTTATATTGCAAACAGAATAAAATATAAGGGTTGTTTGTCTTCCATATTATTATAAGTAATGAAAAAAGTGTCACTAATAAATTTTTTGTGTGCCATATTAGCTTTTTATATGATACAATGCACCTATTTCATCAGATATATGAAATTATTTGACAGCTTATTTTGCTCTATCTTATGTGAGAATATATTACGTTAATCAGTTTAATAATCTAATTCTTTTCTGAATCACCATGTATTGTATGAAAACAAGAGACTCAATTCTCATGTGAATTAATATAATTTTCTTGGAATTTGGTGTCGTTTTTCCTTTTCTATTGACTTTTAAAACTCAAGAAATACATACGAATTGCATGAAAATTATATGATTTGTAGCCAACTTTTTAATTGCCACATCGCTGAAATTTTTGTGAATTTTTTGATGCAATTTTCTATATCTATTATCCTTTTATTTTTTGGTTAATATTTTTTTTCTTGAAACTTCAAACTTACTTTAAAGTATTGGTTCACTATTCATTTATTCAAAAGAATTTTACTATGACGAATTTTTTAGGTGCAACTATGGGATATATGTATATTATAATATAATTATTAAAACCAATTTAATTTTATAAAACAAATGCTAGAACATAAATCTTCTAGTACTAATATTTATTGCTAGAGTTTAACTTACCTTCCAGGAATAATGGCAAGTTTTAGTAATAGACAGCCGTATGATATTGTTTTAACTCATCCCAGCCATAAGCAAGGTTATACATATACATGAATTATGATGACGATTAAGAAATATAATCTCTCTCCACTTTCTATCTTGGATTATATTTATTCATTTTCTTTGCTTTCAAGACATGTCTTTATTTATCATAAGTGGCCACTTCAGCTCACTAATTTTTATTTCCTTTCATTTTATGCATACGTTTTGTTTTAAGTTAATTAAAGTTCTACTTATTTGAGTCCGTTTCATTTTTTCAATATTTTCACACTGATTAAAATGTAATCTCTTAAAAACATTCATCAACCACAATTTTGATATAAATGTATTTTAATTCACCATAAATATCTAATCCAATTCTACCTTATAAGAACAATAACAATTTAATTTATCTTAATTCTAACATGAATTAATTAATTATTTCAAACATATACAACAATTTCGTAAGGTTTACAAAGTGTGATAAGATGTCATTTGTTAGTAAATTATGATTTAAAAATCATCTGATATAGTGTTATCCCATAAATAGGTAGATTTCAAAATATCAAAGATATATATAGTTGAAGATGTAAAAATTATTCTTTAATTTATCTTTTTCCTATTTGTTTGTTGTCTAAAAGGCATTTCTTTCCTATTATAGAAGGAAATTTACTTGAATCAAATTTAGTATCTACTATATAATCTTGAAATTTTTTTATTCACACATCGTCAATGTACAAAAATTTTTACATCATCGGGTCTAGATTTTTACAAAAATCTTTCATGATACATGTGCATTGTTTAAATTTTAAAAGTTATTTATTCACATGTGGCATGCATCTAAATCCAATGGCGTAAAAATTTTTATACACTGATAGTGCATGAAGGATTTGCTCTTATTCTTTTAGGAGTATTCAACAACTAAATTTTATTTCCTATTTGTTTAATATTGAAAAACTATCATATGAAATTTCCTTTTTTGTTATTTTTTAATTTCTAAATCCTATTTCGGAATGATTATTTTAGAAGCAAATTTACTTTCATGTAGTTTAATTCTTAATATAAAATCTCAAAATTGGTATTATTTCCTCATTTATTCTTTTTGGAATGCTTTACATAAGTAGCCTGAGTAATAATAAAAAAGACATTTAGGTTTTGAAACACAAAATAGTCATTAAATTTTGTGCTGATGTTAGTTTCGAAAATAAATAATCTAAATCATTAAATCAAACTCACACATTAATATAGTACTAGTATGGGAGTACGTACTTTACACGTTTAGAGATACTAATTGTTTAATTTTTATTGCTATGGATTAAAAAGTAAAGCATGTTTGAAGATACTAATTATTTGAATTTTTTAGTTTACTTAATTTTTTGCTTATATAATTTCTCTTTCGACATTTAACTAAGGTAAAGAATTTTTTTGTAGTTTGTGTATGCTTAGAGAAATATTTGCTTATAAGTGATTTTTATGCATTTTCTTTGGATATACTTTGTTGAAAGTATAAGAGATTTATTTAGTTTAATTGTTCAAATAATTTTGTAAAAGCTAGATAATTGTGTCTTGCAAATAACACATGTACCTTACAATTTCTAAAATAAAATTTTATTTTCTCAATTGAAAACTATTGAAGCAATTTACAATGACCTCATTGATACTCTATTTAATTTCAAAAATAGGAATTTTAAAGTATCATCAAACTGGAGCTAGTGCACAATGTATGACAAGAAATATATTAGAGTTTATTATTATATCCATTCTTTAAATTTAGTAATCAAAGAGGGTAGTGTAGTTTTGAAAAATATTGACAATTTATAAAATTTATTAGAATCCTTTATTACTCTTCAATTAGTCAAATTCTATTCTAATAACTTTGGATTTATCGAGTGTATTAAGGTATTGGATTATTCTTAAATCCCTACACCTGTCTTGGAACTAACTTGATGAAGGAACCATTCGTGTGCAAATACTAAATACCAATTTCTAATTTAGGAAATAAAATCTCTCTTAAATATATAGTTTGCACAATTATAGGAATTATATTATAGAAATAGGAAAAGAGTGAAAAATAGTCTACCACCATTTAAAAATTTACGATGTGAACTTTAGTGATTAATTCATTATGCTAAAACTATCAATCTATGTAGTAGTAAATTAAAAGGTAGATATTCAATATTATAAATTTTATTTGATAAAATAAGGTTAAGAACAATAGTTGTAGTGGTTATCAATTTGTATAGTAATAATTCAAAAATAACAATAAACATTTAGTATTTAGATTTTATTAGACAAAGTAACTGTAGTTAAAATCTAATTTTTAATTGATTTATTGCTCCATTTCTAAAATTCATCCCAACAAATTATTTTCATTGATATTTAATTTTTCAAGATATTATAGGGTATGTATTAGTTCCAAGAAATTTTGTAGGGATTCCCCCCCCCCCTTTTAGGAAGCCTTAAAAGTAAATTTTATAAATAATCTTTTACTCTTTGAAGATTATTTACACTAAATAGCCTAAATAATTATAAAAAAGGGCATTTAAGTTATACACATATCAAAGTCATTGAATTTTATAGTAACGGTAATTTCAAAAAAAAAAAAATCTAAATCACTAAATCATATACTATCTCTTTTAATATAGTATAGATAGATAGATAAGATTCTATTGGATTGACGAAGTATAAAATTTTATAATTGGTTATTGTATGAGTAAGTCATAATGGCATGAGACAATATCAGAATATGAACCCACTTAATCATTTGATTTAGGGGTTAAAGTGATAAAAAAATTAGTTCAAGTTGCAATATGGTAAATGATGTCAAGTTTTATTTATTTATTTATTTTTAAAAAAAGCCAACAAATTAATCATGAGATCTTCCGTGGTAACTTTTTTTATGCCACCAATTAAGAATTGTTACGTGACGGAATTATCTAATACTCGATGTTCAAAATTATTCGTGGTACTGAATAGTTGATACCAAGGATATGATTTTTCAGTGATTGATTATAATTATTCTTTTTTTTGATGATTTTCAGCAAGAGTAAATGGTTATGCCTGCAAGGACCCTAGCCATGTTACTGCCAATGATTTCTCATTCAGTGGATTGCACATAGTTGGAAATACCAGTAACCCTTTTGGCAAAATAACTAGTCGAGCCAATGTAGATGTGTTTCCGGGGCTCAACACTCTTGGCATCTCAATGACGCACGTTGACTATGCCCAAGGAGGAGTAAACTAACTCCTCCTCACTATCACTCAAGATTATCCGAGATTATTACAATTCTTGAAGGAATCGTTCTTTCAGGCTTTGTCACTTCAAATCCAGAGAACAAGTTTTTTAGTAAAATTCTTGAAAAGGGTGATGTTTTTGTCTTTCCACTAGGACTTGTTCATTTCCAGTTTATTATGGGAAATGGACCTCATAGACTTAAATTTAAATTACGCAGTGGAACATACAATTGATACTACTTTAAAGGAATTAAAATAATTACTCAATTAAGTTGGCCAAGAACTTTTAGAAGTAAGCCATAAGGCTTTCACGCACAAGACTGAAATTATATGAAGGATTGGATGAAGAAAATTTTGTGGGAGGATAAACAAATTATTTAATTAACTTTTCAATATAAATTTCCTCAATTGAAATAGCTAGGCACAATGCCTTTAAATAGATACAAACTAATCTAAATCCTTAAAGAATTTAACTAACACAATTTCCTAACACTAGATAAATTAGGAGAATAAATCCCTTACAAACTCAACTACTAAAAATCATATAATTAAAACTTCCAAATCCTAATTAGGCTTGGTTTATGTGCCAACAGGACTTGCTGTTGCTCTTAATTTTCTGAATGGTCAAAATCCCGGTCCGTTGAAAATAGAAAATAAATTTTTTTTTTTAATTTAGTAATGAGATTTCTAGAATCTAGTTAGAATGGACTTTTATTTGTGAAATTATCTTTTCAATTTAAACTTCTCATAAGCAACATGTAAATTCATGGAAAGTTGTAGAAAGTCATTTGAGACTAGTAGGGTTCCCCCCTCTCTTCTTAGAAAAGATAGGGCTAATATTAATTTCTCAAAATGTGGGAATATCATAAAATATTAATTAATCAACTGGAGCTGATCAAGAGAACTAGCCAATATTGACATCTGCCTCTCTCACAACATGAGTATTAATTTTATTTTTAACAAAGACAATAAAAAATAATCAAATCATCGTGCATGAAACAAATTGGTTTCTTGTACTCTAGAATTTTCAACCAATTTCATCCACGATTTTACCATCAATTTGGAATGCCTTGGCAAGAACATCTTTGCTGATTTGTGGTTTCGATCCAAAGACAGCACTAGCAACGCTTATGACACCAGGGTTTTGACTACTCAGAGCAGCAATGGCTACAGCATTTCCATAACCTACATTGCGTTGGTAATGGACAAGTCCCATAGGAAATACAAATACATCACCCTTATGAAGGATCTTTTGGAAAAGCTTGTTATCGGGGGCTGAAGTTACGAAGGCAACTTCGAGAACACCTTCAAGGACAGTGATTATTTCAGACGCTCTGGGGTGAGTGTGGGGGGCATTGATCCCTCTTTGTGCATAATCAAGGCGCACCAACGAGATGCCGAGAGTGTTAAGCCCGCGTATTTGAGTTGCGGATACTTGGGTTGCCTTGAAACCAAAAGGATTTGTAGTGTTGCCAGCAACGTGCAACCCGCTAAAGAAGAAATCGTTTGCATGAACACGGACTAGACTAGGATTCTTGCATGCCAAACCATTCACTTTTACTGTAACATATATAATATATGAAAAATTAAATATCAATGAAATACGAAATGAGACATAAATAATTGGAGCATATAATAAAGGAAAAAAAAAAAGAGATTTCCTCCTTGTATATATATCTTGGATACTGACAGAGTTAGGACCAAGGTAGGTGTGCAACAACTTTGATATGTACGGCTCAATAATAATGTAAAATTATTTTTTGTATTTAACGTCAAAATCTTTCAAATTCTCCCTATTTCTATATGTGATTGTTTCAATTTTTGTATTAAATTATGGTTAAAATAATTGAAACGCGTAACTCGATCATAGCTATGAATTGAAAAAATTTATGAATTATTATTAGTGTTTTTAAAGGGTTTAGGGTTTTTGAGTTTATATTCACCTGATGCCATACCTGTCGTTGTGGCCTTTGCAACGCAGAAATCTTGCAATGGTTGCGGATCAGATGCAAAAGCGAGGTAGGAGTATATTAAACTGAGAGCTATCAGAGCCAACAAAACACTATTTTTTGCCATTGTGAAGTGGGGAAACAATTGATCAGGTGGTCTGATGATTGAAATGTGAATATACACACTTAATTGGGAAGAACTTATTGAATGATGGTGGAAGTAGGGATGCTTGAGGCTGCTTATTTATAGGGAGTTATTCGTGCAATAATGTTGCATTGAATTTGTTTATCTTGATCGAGTAAATGAGCAGGCTCTCCAATCAAGTTTCCATTCAAATGAAAGATTTGGAGCTTTCTATGACTTGATCAATATGTATAATGTTGCAAATTAAGAAAACTATTATATTCAGAGTATTAAAAGTCTAGTGAGCCGGCAACTTCTATAAAGAATAAACATTACATTCCATATAGCTCTTCCCTCCCTCAGGATGATTGTTATGCATTCATTAATTTCCATAACGTTTGAAATGGGATACTTCAAAGAAATAAAAAATAATTAAATGACCGAAAGAATTGAATTGAGATGATGGTTTATTGGGCCTCTGTCATAAAAAATTTTTGATGCATGTTCCCCAGTTCTTGCATACACATGGTGAAAGCTATAAAATTGCACGTTATGCACAGCTGTTGAAATGACAGAAAAGTAATGGACTCTCCTACTCTTCAATCATCTAATAACCTGTAATATTTATTCCGCAATGTGAAGTTAGTACAATTTAAATTTTCTTATATGTAGATATTTTGTCGATTCCTGTTTGTTTAAATATCAATTGATTGTAGAAGTGGGAAAGCTGACTAATGGCATTTCATTTTCTTTTTACACTACTTAGCGTCCTTTAACCGATTCTTATTTTGCACTCAATACTTTAGTTTTGGATATAGTGCACCTTAAACTCTAAATTTTTTCCCATTTCAATAAAAAATTTAACACCATTACTAAAACTAATGGATATTCCAATCATGCATACTAAGCACCTAAAGTGAAATATTCGTCAATTTCTTTTAACTCTACTAAAAATTTGACCAAAGTGGGGATTAATATGAAGTGCAATATGTCTAAAATTTAGAATTAGGGTGTAAAGGGAGAATTGGTTGTAAGAGAGTGATAATCTATTGCGATTATTTGTCATGACTAATTTCATTAGTACAATATACTCTTAAACAAGTGTGTAGCATGCACATATCTAATATCCGTCAATTTATTAACAATATTAAAAATTAGACTGAAGTAGGATAAATTAATTGTAAATTTTGGGATGCAATATGTTTAAAATTGAAGTATATAATGCAAAGTGAGAATCGGTTTTAACTTTCAATTACTTGAAAATACCAATATTTGCATTTAGGAGGAAAAAAAAGAAGCTAAAACTAATTAGAGGCGCAATTAATATTAAAAGGAAAGTTAATCTACCAATTAAACATGCAATCAATATTCTATCATTGAAGTTACTAATACTAATTCATTGACATAATCAATTAACAAATTTCAGCAGCATTTCTTTCCAAGTACGGACAAAAAGATTTTTGACATATTCAGCTCTGTCTTAAAATATTAATAGGACAAAATCCAATACATATCTAAAGGGAAGATATTCAAAAACGAAAAGCTAAAGACAAAAATTTAAAGCCATCATGCACTAAATGAAAACTATATTATGATATGGCTTGTTCCATCTGCGGGATTCATCAGCAGTAACCATCAAATAAAACATGGATGAGATATATGGAGCACATGAACAATTTATAAATCCCTTTTTGACAGTCATTAATCATTATCCTATTACTTATGAGATGGAGCTGGCTAGCATCATTTGTATTTAATTTATTTCATCAAGACTGATCAGAAACACCAAAAATATTTTTGTATGTTTAAATACAAAATGGAAGCAATGTCCAACCGATGTTGACAGCCATCTTTTACCCCTTGACTTACAATATATACACACTTGACACTTTCAATTGAAACAAATGTAATAAGATCTCAACCATCCAGTTATCTCAATTTTTAGCAATATCAAAATTATGTAATTCAGCTTCAGCTGAATATCAAGAGTTTTTCTTCGACACAAAAATATTGGAATGAAAATTAAGCATATATTTCAATATCTCCAAAGCATTATTGATATGAGTCTATTGAACTCAGGTGAATCCAGATCGAAATTAGTTGGCTATGCAGATATTGGATATTTATCTAATCCAACATAAAGCTCGATCTTGAACGAGTTATTTACATATGGAGAGATTGCTATATCATGGCATTCAATAGAATAAAATTTAGTCACTACTTCTTGCAATCATGCTAAAATAATCCCAACACATGAGGCAAGTAGTAAATATATTTGGTTAAGGTCTAACATATCTAGAAGATACTGTAACAAAATATATTTCTCCAAATTCTATTAGTCACAATCTTCAAAAGAATGATGATATTGATATCCAATAAATTTGATTGTATGGAAATTTAGTGAATTCGTTCACAAAAGCATTGCCAACAACAATATTTGAGAAGTTAGTCTGCAAAATTGCGATGTGTCTTCTTAAGGAGTATCAAGTAATATTCTTGTAAGGGGGAGTAAAAGTACATTATGTACTCTTTTTTCCCTGACATGGTTCAGTCCTAATAGGTTTTTCTGGTAAGGTTTTCGTTGAGGCAGCATGCAAGCGTATACTATAAATATTGAATACGCACTGTACTCTTTTTTCCTCTACCATAGTTTTTTCTTGCTGGGTTTCCTGGTAAAGGTTTTTAATGAGACAGTAATTCATCGTGTATTCTTAATGCATTGACATCCAAGGAGCAGTGTTATGAATTCTATGTATAGTAGATGGATGTCATTGGTAAATATGTCATTCATCCTCTTAGTTACATTGGATTATATGAGATACTTTCCTTTGGTTTATTGATCCACATAATTCATGTACCATATTTAGTGATCGTTCATGAATCTATTATCTTATAACACTATAAATAGGGGATTTTGGTATCTCATTTGGAAGGTTTTTGTAAGGCTAATGAAAGTTGATAATATAGAGTATTAGAGAATTTCCTATTCTATTTCTTTGTCTAGTTTTCCCTTGTCTACATTTAGTATATTTCTTATTTTAGTTAGTTTTATAGTTAAGTTTAATACTCTTGACTTAGATTTACAACAAAGAACTATATATTACAGTTTTAAAGAAAACCTAATTAAGCCATTTCCTCGTGCCAAACACGAAAATGTCTTTAGCCAACCAAAAACCATTAATATTTTATAGTTCAAGATTCATTTGTACACAAATTTCTATCCTGGAAACCTTTAACCTCCACGTTGATCACAATTTGTGATTTCGAATTCTAAGGCCCCATGTCCACAGTTTTTTATCCTACATCAGGGTTTAAACAAGGGTTAATATTACTTTGCCCCCTAAAGTATAGGGGTAATTACACTTTATCCCGTAAACTAATAAAATTATAACTTGCCCCCCATTTAGCTATTAATCCAACGCTATTTTCAAATACCATCAACAAAAGGTAGCTAAATGACTGAAATACCCTTATCACTAGTTTTTAAGTATTTCATATTTTTTGATAGTGGTTTGATATTTATTGAAAATTTGGAAAAATAAACTATAAACAAATGAATATCTTTCTCTTAGATCGTGAAATTATGAGAAAATTTGGTTGAAATTGTATCCGACAGTACGCACATTGCAATTAAATTGCAAAATAAAACATATATAAAATACCAAGACACAACGAAAAATTATAAAATTTTGTGAAATTTCATTGCCAATAGAAAATTTCACCAAAAAACCTACTATTAACTATGAAAAACACTATAATTCAAAATAATAAAAATTGAATTTCAAAAATTGCTGAAAAAAAAGTACTTCATAAATTACGAGAATTTGACCAAAAATATATTGATATGGATTATATTGAGATATTTTTAGTAATTAATTTGACTTATATTTTTTATAATTATCACACTATGATAAGGGTATTTCGATCATTTAACTAACATTTCTTAATGGTGTTAGAAAACAATAATGAATGGAATAGTTAAATTGGGGCAAAGTGTAATTTTATTAGAGTATCTAGAAGGATAAAGTGTAATTGCTCCATGCTTTAGGGGGTATAAGAGACCCTTGAAATAATATATCAACCACGACTCATTCTAATATAAATGCCAACATAGGTTTGCTCATGGTAAAATTTATTTTGGTTATTGAGTAATTATTAGGTATCTTAGTAATTGTTTAAGAATAAATATAAGTCCTTAATTTGGAAAACGTGGCCTCCTATTTTTAGTAAAGTAGGCCACTATCCAATCCAAATAAAATCTTCATATTGATTATTGAGTAGCTACTAAAATATTACTAATTACTCAATTACCACCATAAACCTTATTGTTTGCTCATAATCTCAAAAGGTATGAAGTGCACTATAACATCAAAATGTTCAAAGTTAGACCAAAAAATATCTAATACGATGTACGATTATAATTGAACTCGATCAAATTAGGACCTTTTTAATCAATGAATTTTACAACAGGGTATATCATTAATGGGCGAATCAATTAAAAGAAAATCAAAATGCCTAAGTTTTTAAATTCTTGGCCTCTTTATGAAAAAGACAATAAAGGGTTACAAAGTACCGACTCAGAAAAAAAAAATTTTGCTTTTAATGTAGGTCCCTCGTACAATTGGATCAATTACATACCTAGAAGGTTTTAGGTCTTTTGTTATATTTTTTAGCGTAATACTTGTGTGATATTATCTATATGGGTGATATGTGCCCCTCATTTAATATTTACTCATAGTTGAGTAACATGTGTCACTCTTATAAATGATGTCAGATAAATATCACAACAAAAAGTGTAACGGGAGACCACCTAGGACCATCTATGTTCTTGTTTTATTACCCCATTTTTGCTATTCTAGAAGTTAGACTGGATTTGATCCACAATGCTCCTATCAATTTGAAACGCCTTGGCAAGAACATCATCACTTTATGAGTGGAGTTGATCCAAACATAGTCGTTCCTAGAGGTGGTAGTGGGCTGGGCCAACCCACCGGCCTGGCCCGGGAGTTACTGTAGCAATACGTGGGCTAGGCCCGGGACCGCAAGCTACATGTGTATGGGCCACGGAATGGCGTCCCTTGGCCTGGCCCTCCCCAGACTGGTCATTGGCTCTTGATACACCCGCGGCCGTATTAGAGACCGTTTCTTCTTTTTTTTTTAATCGCAATTAATGACAGTTTTACCCCTCCAACATCTATAAAATGGCTATTTTTTGGGGGTAATGTTGGAAATTTTTTTCTATAAATACCACACAAGTTTTCTAACAAATCACAACAATTTCTTTCTACTCTCTAATTCGATCCCCAAGTGCTATTATAATTTCTTTCATACTACTTAAATTATAATATATAGTATTTTAGAAATTTAAAATTATCTTAATTTGAGAGCTCAATTGAAGATTTGGATATTTATCCAAAATTCAAATAGTGAAGTGCTCAAGTGGAGTTCAAGTACTCAAGTGTATAAATTGAAATTCAACATTTCAATTTCCAAGTTGGTTTTTTCATACTTTTTAATTTATTAATTGTCTTTTCAACTCTCTTATTTTTTTTTCTTTATTATTGTTTTGTTATATTCTTTTATTTGAAAATTTAGTAGCTTGCATCTTTAGTTTTCATATTACCACTATATTTGTTTCTCTATTTAAAAAAAATTTCTATTACAAGAAAATGGAACAAGGATCACAAGCACCCCACACCCAACTAGATGGTCATACAATATTTGTTGATTTAGATGATATAGATAACCAAAATGAACAAGCACCTAGTAAACAACCCACTACTACTAAAACGAAAAGTCTCGTTTGGAAATTTTTTGAAAGAGATGAAGAAAATGAAATTGCTACTTGTAAATTATGTGTTCCACTTATATCATTTAAGCACAAAAGGGGGGGACTCGACTTTGGTTCTTTGAACCAAATTTGTAAAAAATCTAGTGAAGCTTAAGAAAAATAAAAAATGGATCAAACATAAATTCACACCACACAAGATATGGTAACGGGGAATTTTAAATATTCACATGAAAGAAATAGAGAGGAAATGGCTAAATGGGATAGTTAAAGATGAATTGCCTTTTATTTTGAGTCAAAGTTCCAATTTAGAACACTACATGCACGAAGCCGTGCACCCATAATTTAAAAAGGTTCCTAGAAGTACTTTGAAAAGTGATATTAAAAGCTTATAAGTGATAAAGAAAAATGAATTGATAGGTACTATTGCATCGACAAATTGTAAAGTTGCCTTCACTGCCGATTCTTGGAAAGCAATCACAAATGAAAATTATTTTTGTATCACTGCACATTGGATAGATGAAGATTGGCATTTACAAAAGCAAATTATTAGTTTTCAAATTTTGAACACCCTCACAATGCCCTCCAAATTACAAGGTTGATTTCTAATTGTGCTCGTATATGGTTTGCTTCAAAAAGTTATATCCATTTCTTTTGATAATGCCTCAAATAATATTGGAAGCGTGCCTATGTTAAAAGATGTTTCAAACCTATTTTAGGTGGTGAATTATTCATAATAGATGTGTATGTCATGTACTTCCAAAATTTGTGTTCAAGATGGTTTAAAAATGGCTGAAGATGTTATTAGCCAAATTAGAGGTGTTATTTGTTTTATCCGTTCATCTACTGCTTATCAACAAGATTTCAAACGACTTAGAAAATGACATAAAACCTAAACATTTTCAAATAGATGTACCCACTAGGTGGAATTCTACTTGTCATATGTTATCAAGTACTTTTGGTTATGAAAAATTACTTTCCGCATTTTACAACGAGCACATTGGCTCAGTTAATTCAACTTATTTGGGCGAGGAGGGTTTTAATCGAGTTAAAACAATGGTAGAAATTTTAAAGCAATTTGAGTATGCTACAAACTTGTTCTCCGCTACTTATAGACCTTCCTCTCATGGTGTTTTACCTAAACTAAGTGTTATTAAAGTTATTTTTTTAATCATAAAAGGAATGAGTTTTTTGATGATATGATTAGTGTAATGGAAGAAAAATTTTACAAGTATTATGAAAATATTCCATTGTTGTATTATTTGGAGGCATGTGTTATTGATCCACGTAATAAATTGTTTAAGTTAAATACTCTCATTGATTATTTTAATAATCATAGTACCACAAATATCATAAACAAACAGTTACTCATAGAAACTACTAAAACAACTTTTGATGAATTATATGAAATTTACAAACAAAACTCACCCACGCAACAAGGTGTATCTTCTAGTTCATTTACATCAGATTCACAATATGCTATGCCTCATATAAATGTTAGAATACATTTTGATCCTCACAAACTACTCTTTGATTCGAAAAGATCGAGAATTGAAAATACTAATGAAATAACTCAATATTTAAGTGATCCACTACATACAGGAGACGACGAACTCAATCCCAATTTTGAAGTTCTTTCTTGGTGGGGAAAGCATAAATGTCAATATCCTATTGTATCTCAAATTGTTAGGGATTTGTTAACGATTTCGGTTTCCACAGTTGCATTCTAAATACACATTTAGTATGTGTATAAGAGTTTTAGATGATAGAATGGCTCGAATGACACCTGTAACTTTGGAAATGTTGGTGTGCTTAAAGGATTGGTTAGACGCTGAACAAAGAAAACAAGGATTAATGATGCAAGATATCGACGAAGATGAAGGCAGTAGTAGTTCACCAAATTGATATGTAGTATACATAGGATTTTAATATTTAATAATTTTTTGTTTGGAGGTAAGGTTCTATGTCCCCCTTCTTATGTATGTAGTAAACATCTTATTAATTTTATTTAAATTCTTACATTAGTTTTATAACTTGTAATAATTTGGAGGTAAGGTTCAACACCTCCCTCCTTGTACCTTTTTTTATAATATTAATATACATGGTAGGGGTCTATGCCAAAACCCCCACCATCTCAATGTGGTTTTTTTCCTAATTAAATATGTTTTACTCTATGATTAACAAATAATAATCCATAAGTTATAATAATAAGTATTGACTTATACAACCAAGAAATAACTTGGTCAAGTAAGTACTAATTTGTAATAATAAAATATAACTATTAACTAATTTTTAACTTTGGTTTTTGAATATTAACTAAGAACTTTAGTTTCGAATAATAAGTTGACTTTGATACTTTAATTATTAATAACTTGGTCTAATATATAAGTTCCAATTTTGATTAATGAATGTGTATTATTAACTAGTAAGTAGTAATTCGAACAATTAATAAGTTATAATTCAATAAATTACTAATGAATAGTAAGTAAATAATTTTAAATTAATAAGTTATTAATTTTAAAATAATAATTAATAAGTAAAAATTTAAATTTCTAGAAATGTATTAGTTTTGAATAATAAGTATTAATTTCGATTGTGAACTTTAATTACTAATAATTTGGTCTAATATATAAGTACCAATTTTGATTACTAAAGTACTATTAACTAGTAAGTAGTAATTCTAACAATTAATAAGTTATAATTTAATAATCTACTATATTATCTGTCTCTTATACAGTCTACGGGCTGGTCCCTTAATTTAATTTTAAAATAGTAATTAAATTTTAATCTGGCCTTTTTTATCAATTTAGATGTTTACTTTTTAATTATTATTTTAATTAATTAAGCCCGTGATAAATTTACCTCGGCCCTTCGTAATTATTAGCCGCAAATGACCCTACCTTGTTCCGGCCGAGCCCACCGCCACCTCTAGTCTTTCCAATGGTTATTCCACCAGGATTTTGACTGCTATAGGCAGCTATGGCAACCATGGTTCAAAGACTCAGTCAAAGGAAGCCACCGTCGAGTTGAAATCGATCAGACGCTATCGGTATCTAGAAGACTCGGCCGATCCTCGGCGATTCGAGTGAGTGAGACGTTAAATCAGCCGAGTAGTCCGAGTCGTGGCTAGTCAACTCAATGTGTATAAGAGACTCCATTTGATCATCTTCGTCTTGTAAAGATGGCTAATCCTCCACCTGAGTTTGATCTAGTAAAACAATAAATTCAGCCGTTCTTCAGTATTCTAACATTTATATGAGGCATAGTTGGATTGTCTGTCCTTATACACATCTAGGCTGTATAAAACACACTCGAACGGGCTGGCAGGAGAATGTCTCCAAAATCCAGAAAAAATAAGAAGGCAAAAGATACAAGCTTGTGCTAACTGCTGAAGTTGCCTGCAGATTGAGGACCACAATAGCAAAATCTCACGATTTTCACCTATAAAACCCCTAAGGAATTAAGGAGAGTCTCATAACCAAAAGTCCTTATTTAACAGGAGATAAAGGTAGGATTTTCTGAAGAATTGCTTTGAAAACCAAGAAATAACTTCAAAATTGGGAATGAGTTCGTCGTCTCCTGTATGTCTGTCTCTAAGACACATGATGTGTGATAAGAGACAGGTTATTAACATGCCCTCCACCACATCTAGATGTGTATAGAGACTAAATTAGGTGGAATCATAAAATTCCACCTTATTTTTGAAAGGTGATTACCTTTTTTTTTTTTTTGACATTTAATGTTAATAACTTTTTTAAAATCTCTTAAAGAAATTTTAAAGTTACGATTAAGAAATTTTGTTAAAATAAAAAGAAAGATTATCTAACTTACAGATTGGGAGAAACATCATTCTCAGAAGGCTCTACCAAAAATTTTAAAAAAAAAATCAATCTCAGGAGTTGAAAACTAGACTACCTAAATTGTGTGTGTGTGTATATATATATATATATTGAATATCTATTTTTATATGAAATGTCGTATCAAAGAGTATTTTTGTGAGGATCAAAATGCTGTCTCTTATACATTATCTCTATTTATAATAGACAGTGTACTGTCTCTTATATCATTTATGTCATAAGATTATTATGTATTTCGCGTATCAACAAATAAATTTGTTATAGTGTTGTATATATTTTAGTTTTCTTTTTTGATTTTTTTAGATTTTGTATATAATAAAATATATATATTATCCGATACGCGACCGATACACTAATACCGATTGGATACATTCCGCGATATTAAACACATAGAACCACGATGGCAACAGCATTCGTGTCTCCCATTAGTGGAAGTGTACAACCTATTCACCCTTTAGGTTGCGATGTGTATAAGAGACTCTATTGCTGCAATTTGTTCTCATCTTAACCATGTCAGCCCCGGTATTTGAGGAACGGATACTTGGGTAACCTTGGAGCAGAAAGGGTTTGTGGTGTTGCCTGGTATGTTCGGCCCAGTGAAGAAGAAATCATCTACTATTACAAGCTTGGGGTCTTTGCAAAGCAAGCCATTCACCCACACTAAAAATGTTCAACATTGAAAACCATAGCAATATTGGGCTCTATAAATTTATAACTCTGCCAATAGTACGAGTAAGTTTGCGCTACTTATTCTATAATACGCATTGGATTTTACAAACATTGGCATGAATGATTAAAAAGTAGGAGAATTTCGTTACTTTTTAATCATCCCAGAGTTTAAAATACTTACTGTACATTGTAGAAGAAATAGTCCAGACTTGACAAATTTCAATAGTACAAACTGGCTATATGATCACATGCTCATTACCAACTAATCAGTATCAGTTGGATATCATTAATAACTTTGACGTATAAGTAATGGCTTAAACATCAACCGCTTAATGTTCTGGTTGTAATTTTAAATTTATTTGACAGTTTTTTGTCAACAGTATGTATATGTTGACACTAAGAAATCTGACACAAGATCTCACTTATAGACTATATATAGTAGTAATAAGTAGTTACTAGAATATCAAAGTTAGTTAAATCACAAAACATATCTTGATAATTATGTAATCTTACCGGAGCTAGAATATCAGCAGCACAGAAGTCTTGCAAAGGCATGGGGTCGGATGCAAAAAGTACAATTGCACACCACGAAAGCTAGAAACCATGACAAGATTATGTGCTTTCCCATCTCTGATGGAGTGCTACGTAGTTCAATCAAGAAATCAAGTTAAGATGTGCAACAATAGTGATGATGAATTACTACTTCAATTGAGCTGCTTAGTTAACTTGTTTTAGTGGGCAGACATTAGCTTTTCAAGAGTAATTTATGAGACTGCCGCCCAAAGTTGAAAGAAAATTGCAAGCCGGCTCCTAATCAACTGGGCAGGAGATTTTATTGAGTTATATAATAAAAGAAAATATTTAGGTAGATTGGTTTTTTGATTTTATTTGTAAATTTTGTAATTAGAATTAAATATTAAAAAATTTTGTTTACATTAATTAGTGTCATAGATTCTATAAAATTTCATTCATAAATTTACAAATGAAATAAAAATGCAGACTATTCAAGTAGGAATATTGTTTCCACAAAAATTGACTCCTCGTAGTTTGTTTGGTACTCCTAAGAGCGTTATAGCGCGCACGGCGTCTCCAGTCCAGACTAAGAAATTTTCGTTGGAGATTTATTCTTTGTCAATAGTTCTTCGTCAATCGTCATTGTGGTATTGGCACGTGCGAGCTGTATTGCACCGCTTTCATGGGCTGCATAATATGTTTGCAATTATTAGTTGTACATACAAAATTTGAAGAGATGGTTGTATATAAATTCGGGCTTACTTTACCCTGCACTTCTTAAGTTGTAAGTTGTAACTAATTCTTAATGGGTTAGGCTTATATATACTTTTGGTGTAAAAATATTTTTATACTATCGGTTATAGATGTATGTCATATGTATAAAAATGACATTTAAAATTCAAACGATGCACACGTGGCATGCATCCATATTTGATAATTTTGAAAAAATTTTATTCCGATCCTTAATTTGTATCTCTATGCTTTAATTTTGGACATATTAACTCTCAAACTTATCTCATTTCAATCTTATTTTTAACTCTTTTAATAAAATTAACGGATGTTAGGTTTGTGTATGCCATGTACTTGTTTAGAAATATATTGTACCAATGGAGGAAGTAGGGGTATTCATAGTTTGGTTTCACCAAACAAACTGACAGTACCAATATACAACTAATTTAGTTTTCAGTATTCAGATATATAAACTAAATAAGGAGATTGGTTTTACAATTCGGATTTGGTTACTGAAAATCAATAACCGAATAACCAAATTTAAAGTTTTATTAGTTTTAGTTTTTAGTTTTTTAGTAATTAATTCCATATTTCCACTTGTTCAACACTTTGATATTATTTTTCTTTATTATTTTTTAATATTTAGTTTTAATTTTATTAGTTTTAGGTTTTTGTTCATTAATTTTATTCATTTTGTATTTAGGTTTTTGTTCATTAATTTTATTCATTTTGTATTTAATTTTATATTTAATTTTTTAATTAATTAGTAAACTTTGAATAATTGGATAAACCGAAAGGGTTTTTGTTAACCAATGACTTCTTAAAAAAATTTGGTTTGGATTTAGTTTTGATTTTCCTTATACCGAAAATAAAAAAACTAAAATTTTCTTAACCAGATTACCGAAAATTGGTCGATGAACAACCCTTAGGAGGAAGTCATACTAATTCCATAATCTCGCACCCCAACTTATAATCAATTCTCATTCTTCACCCCTAATTCTAAATTTTGAATACATTGCACCCCAAACTTTTAGATATGTCCCACTTTGGTAAAATTGTTAGTTGTGTTAAAAAAAAAAATTTAATGTTTCACTTTATGTGCGTAGTGTGCACAGTTAGAACATCTGTTATTTTTGTGACGATATTAAAATTTAATATTTAATTGGATAAATTTGAGAATTTAAGATGTAATATGTCCAAAAAAAAAAGTATGAGGTGCAAAATGAGAATCGATGACAAATAAGGAAGTACAAAGTAGAGTAAGGCCTATAAATTTACCAAAACGTAATGTTATTTTAGTACAATTTTATATTAGTACACACAAAAATTACTAAGGGATAATTACAGAAACTTCCCTTGAGGTTTCTGACAATTGCATGTAACAGCCTTATAATTTAAAAAATTACACCTACCTGCCCTAATTTTACTATTTTAGTAACACAAATCTCCCCTAATTTTATCTGCTTAATTACACTTACCACCCTTCATTTTATGTAACCAATTAACTAACCAAGGGAGGTAGGTATATTTTTTTTTTCAAATTAGAGGGGTGTTACCTGTGATTGTCAGAACTCTTAGGGGAATTATCCCAATTATTTACTGTATACACATTCACAACGTGTGTGGATTTTTGCTGCACCTTTCTAGAGTTGTACTAATATTTTCATGTGTCCTGTAATAAGTTTGAAAGTCTAGTAAGCCGGCAACTCCTATAAAGTATTAAAAAAACATTACATTCCATATAACTCCTCCCTCGGGATGATTGTTATACATTCATTAAATTCCATAACTTTTCAAATAGGCGATTTCAAAGAAATAAAAAATAATTAAATGACTGAAAGAATTGAATTGAGATGGTTTATTCTTTAATCTCTTTAATCAAAATTTTTTGAATATTTCGTCATTTAATGCATACACATAATGAATGCTATAAAATTGCACGTTATAAACCTCGGTCAACTTAGAGTGAGCTCAAATTGCTTATTTTATTTTTTGTTTTTACCATCACATATACATATTTTGTCGATTCTTGGTTGTTTGAAATATCAATTGATTGTAGATGTGGGAGAGCTAACTAATTGCATTTCGTTTCTTTTTACTCTACTTTACATCTCTTAACTTGTAACAAATTCTTACTTTGTACCCAATACTTTAATAGTGCGGAAAGGATATAATCTACCTATTGAAATATTCATGACCAATCAATATGTCCATCATTTGAGGAGATTACATGAATCTACTAATGTCATACCTGAATTTACAAAAATTAGATTGAAATGGGATAAATTAATTATAGAGTTTGGAGTGCAATACATCCAAAATTAAAATATAGAATGTAAAGTGAAAATCGGTTTTGGCTTCCAATTACTTGTCACTTTACATTCTAAATTTTAATTTTAGACGTCATGCACTAAATGAAAACTATATTATGATATGGCTTGTTCAATCTAATTTTTAACATCAGCATAGTAACCATGAAATGAGATATATGGAGCACATGAACAATTTATAAATCCCTTTTTGACAGTCATTAATCATTATCCTATTACTTATGAGATGGAGCTGGCCAGCATCATTTGTACAGATCAGAAACACCGAAAATATTTTTGTATGTTTAAATACAAAATGGAAGCAATGTCCAACCGATATTGACAGCCATATTATACACCCCTTGATGTGTATAAGACACAGTCCTACACCTTTGCAAGATTACCTCAATCTGGACAGGTAGTATATAAACTACTTTAATTCTTTAGATTTGACCCCCAACCTTTGCTCTAGTTATAAATTGACCCCAAAAATTTCTAATTCTCAATATTAACATGACTAAAGTATGACAAGGATATTTTGGGTATCAGAAATGCATGATGCTGATTGTTGAGCAATTGCGTAATTAACCATGATTGAAACAAATGTAATAAGATCTCAACCATCCAGATCTCAATTTTAAAGGATAATAAATAATTCCGGTGCGAACAAAATAATCTCACCAGAATGAAAGACTTACAACGTAATTAACCAAAAGAATGACTATGCCACACTAAAGTACTTGCTATTCTCGATACTTAACTATCACTTTAACTAGTTGCTATAATTGTAAATATTGTTTCTTAAAGGCAGGAGTGATGACTTAGACCATCAAATCTTTCAATGTCCCTTTCATTCAGAATATAACTTGGATCACTGGGGAGCAAGTGTGATCTCATACTTCAATTGCCTGGTAGAAGGCGTGTTGATTTCATACATGACATGACGATATAGCACGAATAGAATACAAAATTAATAAATATAAACACGATTAAAAATTAATAAATCGTGCTCGTTATACGAGACTCAACAGATCTTGTGACTCGTGTCATATTAATATGCGATTAACACATTAATCCGTTAAATTATCGAGTAACTGAAAACATGTTACACGACCCATCTAACTCATTTGTCCCATGAATGATATTATAAATCTTAGATAATAACTAGGGCATTTTATTTTTTTTAATTGGTAAGTACTTTATACACATCCTAAAGGTTAAGTATAAAGAATTTTTGCATAAACTTCATAAACTTATTGAGTTAGCATTTCTAAAATAAGTTAAAATGTCAACGAATTTGTATATAGGATTATCAAATTATGAGTTTGTTACGAATTTATCAAGTTAGCCGGTTAGTTGTAAGCTTATTGTATCATTCACATTAAAAAATACTATCGTCATCGTATTTGTCTAGGAACTTTACTTTCAAACCTGTTCATCAATTGGTTACACATCTAGATGTAACACCTGTCTCTTATACACATCTAGATGTGTATAAGAGACAGTCTCAAGTTCAAGTTACCCTAGGTAGAAGCTGAGATGATATCTTTTAACCGAATTTTACTATATTCATTGCAATCATTTCTTCATTTCCACTTCAAGTTTAAGTTGACTGTTTGAGATCAGGTTTTACAGGTTTACGCTTATACATATATTTGAACTTAATTAATAACACAGTTTCCAAATTACTGACTAGTAAGAGATGAGAAGTACATACACAAAGCGAATTAATTGGCCTCCAAGAAAATTACACTAATTGAAGAAATTAAATACCCCCATCTGGGGTTACTTATTTGATACAAAAATCAAATATATAAACACACATTACAAATTAACAAATAACAGTACAACAAAATAATCAAAAGTAACACGTTTAATAATAATGATTTTGGTTGCTGATCATTTAGAACTTTGATTGAATTTCCTCCACAGTGCTCTTGTCAACTTGGAATGCCTTCGCAAGAACATCGCTATTGATGCGCGGATTAGATCCAAAAACATTACTCGCAATGGGAATGACACCGGGATTTTGACTGCTCAAAGCAGCAATAACAACCGCATTTGTGTATCCCACATTACGTTGAAAGTGGATTAGTCCAATCGGAAACACAAAAACATCACCCTTTTGAAGGATCTTGGTGAAGAGTTTGTTGTCAGGAGCCGATGTGACGAAGCCGACTTGGAGAGAACCTTCAAGAACGGTGAGGATTTCGGTGGCTCTAGGGTGAGTATGAGGAGGGTTGATTCCCCACGGTGCATAATCAATACGCACTATTGAGATGCCGAGAGTGTTGAGTCCCGGTACTTGTGTAGCCATATAGTTACGAATGAATACTGGAGTAACCTTCGAGCCGAAAGGATTTGAAGTGTTGCCAGGTTTTTGTAAGCCACTGAAGAAGAAATCTTGTGCTGTTACTTGCTTGGGATCCTTGCATGCCATGCCGTTTACTTTTACTGAAAGTTAAACATTGAAAATTAAATGAAGAATAAGAGTCGTGAAGTTATACTAACGAAATGTCATAGATTAATTCAACTTTTTATTTCTTTTCTTTTTGCCTTGTGGTGGTCAATTTTGTTTTTTTTTTGGGACCTTGTGGTGGTTACTTTTGTAATGTAGAAGTATCATAAAAGGGTCCAAACCCTGACATGTTAAACAGTTAGAGTAAGTGTTAATGTGATTATTAATGTCACGGAAAAAAAGGTGATAAAATGATCAATATACTCTTCCCTGTTATGAAGGAACGCTAAGGGGATAGGGGTAATTTGGTCATTTAATTACCTTTGTGCTGTAGCATTAACAGTTTTGGCATTAATATTTGTCTTTAACTTTAACTGAGAGGGAGTTTAAAAATTTGAAATAAAGTAAGTAATAGATATTAATATATATGCAATACCTGAGCTAGTAGCATCGCCTACACAAAAATCTTGCAAAGGTGTAGGATCAAATGCAACAGAAATGTAACAGAAAGTAAGAGCTATAAGAACCAAGAAGAGAGTCGAATTTGCCATTTGTGAGCAGAGGGATGTATGTAACTATAATGTGCAGAAAAATGATGAATTGATGATGACAAGAAGATTAATTTTGGATGATCAAATGTGTTTCTCCTAAGTTAGCTATTTATAGATACGCCCTTGATGTTCATGCATATTTATCAAATTACTAGAAATGGTTACCTATTTTCCAATTGCCGTCTAAGATATATAGCATATGACAGCTATCTTAGATATTAAAAATTAGTCTCTAATAAAATCTACGTGAATTATAATGCTACTAAATCGTCTGCAAATCCACATTAGAGTGAGCCGGCTTCCGCGTGGAAAAATTGTTTTGAATCGATCAGTAATTTTACTTTTCAAAGAAGCCAAGAAGAGCTATCTAGCATGTGTCACACAATGGTCTTTTGAAATACTAACTATCTCTATAAAGGGCTTCACAATTTTTTATGGAAGTTCACCAAATTTCGGTGACTTGAATATATAATTTATAAATTAGTATCTTACTAATTATATTACACTTCATTATCTTTATTTATTTATTTTTTTTCAATCAAGGATAAGTAATGCCCTCACAAAATTTGGAATGCGAAACCTTCAATTTCCATGAAAATTGCTGTAATTACTGCTAAAACATGAATGCTAAAGTAATTCATTTAACTTCCATTTACAAATTTTACTATACTGAATAGGCAAATATTTAAGTAGATATAGTTTTTAACTCTACTTGTAAACCCTGTGTTTTGATAAAATCTTATGGAATATATGACATTAGCTGATGCAAGTAATATTAAATAAGATTAAATCTTGACCACAATATCTACAAATGTGATAAAAAACTGAGTCAATGCCTAAGTATTTTTCTACTGAATGGAACAGACATTACTTAAAGAATGAGATACTAAAATAAATTGCTATTTCTTTGGAAAATTTAACCATATTCTAATGGAACACTAAAATTCATTGATCAAGCTCAATATGTGTGCATGATATAGTGGTATTAATTTCATTTTATTGCCCTCAACTTATATCCAATTTTTACTTTGCATTTGAATTTTAGTTTTAAACATTTTGCACCCCCAACTTATATCCAATTTCATTTCGTTAACTTTTGAGAGGGTACACAAAAAAAAAAAAAAAACTGAAGTGGGATACATTTGAGAGTTCGGGGTGCAAAGTGTGCAAAACTAAACTTTAAAATGCAAAGTGAGAATCAAATATAAGTTAAAGGTTGCAAAATAGAATTAGTCCAATTATATACTCACCGAACTTTTAGAACAACATACAAATGGCCATTATATAAACATTACACCCAACTATCCCAACTGTCAGTTTTAACTAGTGTACTTATTTTTCATATAAAATTCTATTGAGTGATTTGAAAAAAAAAAAAGTTGAATTGTCATAAATAAATCATAAAAATAGTTTAATTAGTCTGTAATATAAAACAAAAATAGTTCGATAGCCATAAATGAGATATCAAGATAATTTAGTGATCATATTAGTATTTTTTTTTGGTTAAAATAAAAAAGAAAAAGTGTATACATTGACATATTTGTTGTGGTTCGTGGTGGTGCAATAGGGTTGTTATATTGTTCTAGGGGAGGGCTTTATGATGGGTGAGGGGGCTAATGGTGGAGATATTGGTATGTTGGAGTAAGGGTTGAAGGATAAATTTTGCAATAAAATTTTTGGTTAAGGAATAAATTGGCAAAGAGAAAAGTTTACGAATGTTATGAATTCTATGTATAGTAAATGGAAGTCCATTGTTCCCCTAAACACATTGGTAAATTTGTCATTCATCCTCTTATTACATTGGATTATGTGAGATACTTTTCTTTAGTTTATTGACTCTCTTAATTCATGTATCATACATATTTAGTATTTGTTCATAAATCTCCTGTCTTGTAACACTATAAATAGAGGACTTTGGTACCTCATTAGTAAGGATTTTGTAAAGCTGATGAAAGTTGATAAGATAAAGTATTAGAGAATTTCCTACTATTTCTTTGCCTACTTTTTCCTTGTCTACACTTGCTATAATTCTTACTATAGTTAGCTTTGTAGTCAAGTTTAATATTCTTGACTTATATTTACAACATGTTATTAGTACGTAACTCTGACCAACTGAAGTAGAACTTTAAATAAACAAATCAAAGATTCAATGTGTCCTAAAGACACAATCAAAAAGGGCAACATACTACACCTAAACAGAGTCAAATAAAATCTATGATTTTCATTATTATATCTGTGAAGAATTTAAATTTTCTTATTTAAAAGATCTTGCAAATCTATAGGAAAATTATACAAATCATTGATGAATACATAATAGAGAAAATATTCTTTACTTTTGTTACCTCAAATATGCTCCTGAAGAAGGCAAAAAATTTTAAAAAATATTCCAACTTTCATGTCTTCTTAGGACTGAATGAAATGATGAGCTATTACTCAAATGAATCTTGTCCAACTGATTATGTTCTATTCCCAAAGTGAATGCGTCAAAAGTTTAAATAGTACTTATGGATATAGTGATGGTCAAAACCATCAAATTCATAATGATTATCAGTAAGTACTATTCTGATTGAAGTACTACATCTTACCACCAGAAGTGGCAGAATAGTGAAAAGGTAAAAGAGAAAGATAACAGTTATAGATTAAGAATGATATGAAAAATAAACGTTATCGTTATAACGTAAAAGACAATTTGTCACGTACCTGTCGCATGTTAAACAGTCTTCTTCAATTTTATCAAGCATCATTGAAAGGCAAAAAGAAAACTATAGAAACAAATATTGTCTAAAATGATTTTGACCATGGTGATAGTGCTATTGGTTTCTTCTCTGAATGAAGTATTGACCGTTTGGTTGATGGTGAAATGATCTAAAAAAGATACAAAATGTTGTGATATTTTATTTACTATATTTTCATTATAGTTTTAAATTCTATATGTTTTGTTCTTTTACATTAATTTGTTATCTTATATTGTTTTGTTATTATATTTATTTTATTTTATGAGAAAAAGTATAGATATAAATTTAAATGTATCCGAGATATGAGAATATATGCCTCTGATAGTGCAACAATATATATGATAGTAAAAAGTAAGAAATATTTTTCCTAACTGAAGTTGGGAGAAACTAATGTTAACACCATAAATGGTAGCACAAAATTAATTGAAGGCTCCAGTGGAGGAAATGTATGTCACCCTGAATGAACAAAATTGGTTGTAACTAATACACTATTCTATACGAAGCCTTAAAGAAATTTATTAAGGTTCAAAGATATCCGTCGAAAAGAATATCATTTTGAAACAATAAATAAGGAAATTATTGAGTATCTATGTAACATTAGAAAAGAAATATGTTAAGGAAAACTTACATGTCTTTCCTTTTGGGTGTTTATACAATTCAAGCACATGCTACAGTAAACCTCAAGTTTACTTATTCAAATACTTTATTATTTGACAATGATCAGTTAGACCATTTCGGACCAATTATGATGCATAAAAAATTATTAAAAATTCACATAGATATTCATTGGAGAACTAGAAGATCCTAAATTCAATGAATTCTCTTATGGTGCTTGTTCTCAAGAAAAAATTATTATTATACCATCACCAGTTAAATAGGGATTGAATCCCTTGCATTTCTGGAATGAAATAAGGGTGAGAAATTTGGGCCTACTTACCCTTCATGTGTATCTTTTAGATATTTTATGATTTTGATTAATACATATACTAGATGGTCATATGTGTGCTTATTATTGATTCACAGCTTGGAGTTTGCATGACTGTTAGTTCAAATAATTTGGTTAACAGCACTTTTCCAGATTACTTTTTTTGATAATGCTGGTGAACTAATATCTCAGATATTTGATGATATTTGTATGTCAATTGAACGTCCTAGAAAGCACACGTTCATACCTACAAACAGTCTAGTAGAATTGTTAATAAAATGCCTCCAATTAATTTCTAGACTATTGCTCATGAGAACAAAATTGTTTCCTTGTGTATAAGCACAAGTTATGTTGCATGCTTATGTTGCATGCAGTAGTATTTATATGCATCAAGCTAACAAGTTATCTTAAAAGCTCCCCAGGCTTTTGGTCAGGAGCCTAGTGTTTCCTATCTATGGATTTTTAATTGTGCAGTATATGCTTTAATTGCTCCACCACAACGCACAAAGATGGGTCACGAATGAAAGTTGAGAATATATGTATGATTTGAGTTGCCCTTAGAATAAATATTTTGATATATTATAGGGCATTTATATATGACACAATTAGTCGACTGACATGAAAATGTTTCTCAGCAACAGGAGAGAGAAGATAAGCAGTTGGATAGAAAGAAAAATTAAATGAAATGAATTATCACTTTTTGATCCTCGTGAACTAGAAGTTCAAAAGATAAAATACTGTTGTGAATCAATTGTTAGATTTGTTACTAACCTAAAATGAGTAAAATCCCATATACCAGTTGAAATGCTTTAATTAGAAATAATATCCCAGTAAGACAACCTATTATAAATTATAGTGAGCCATGCATAAGGTGTGGTTGACCAATCGATTGCAAAAGATAAGAATTCTCGTAAGAGAAAAGAAGCAAATGTTGAATATGGTCCTACAACAGAGGCGGGTATTCCTGAAAAGACCTTGGACATCACAAATCATAAAACCCCAAAAGTAGATCAAGCACCTGAATCTAATTAAAATAAAGAAATCTTTGATAAGTTATGTCACAATTGAAAAAAATGAAATCGAAAAGATATTATTGTTGACAACATAATGGTTTATAATATCATATGATGTTTTGAATAGAAATTGAGAATCTTGAATATAAATTTGTCAAAATATATCGACATAGAAATGATTGGCCAAAATAGAAAGATGCAATACAAATAGAATTAAATTCAAATTTAAAAACGTGAAAATTTTTGGACCCGCTGTCCAAAGTTCTAAAGGTATAAAGTCGGTATGATACAAATTAATATTTGTATAAAAATGAAATTGTACCATATAAAACACACCTTGCTGAGCAAAGATTTCGCAAAGATCCAACATTGATTATGAAGAGACTTATTTTCTTGTGATGGATGCAATCACCTTTATATATTTAATTTGTGTGGCAGTTCATAAAAAAATGAAATGCGTCTAATGGGTATTAACCATATTTTATATGGATTATTTGATATCGATATCTATATAAAAATCTTTGATAGATTTAATATGCCGGAAACATATAAAGGTTCCCAGGAATATTACTCAAAAAATTACTAAAATCCCTATATGGATTAGATTAAAGTAATCCAGGCGAATATAGTATAATCATCTCAATAAGTATCTCCTCAATAAGAGTTATAAAATGACCTAATTCACCTATGCGGTTTTATAAAAGGAACAAAATCAGAATTTGCTATAACTAAGGATATTAGAATTCCTGAAGAGCTTCTCAAGATAATGAATTGATGTAAAAGATCTAGACAAATGTCTATAGTTCGAGCATTTATCGAATGAATTTTTTTGAATTAGAGTGATTCTATATGAATAAAATATATCCATTAAGTACCCCAATAGTTATAAGATTGCATGATATCAAGAATAATAATTTTTTGTTCCAGTGAGAATAGTGAAAAACTTATTGATCCTGAAGTATCATATCTCAGTGCTAATATATATTGTAAATTTATTATCAAGATTTAGTTTTTCTCCGACACAAAAATATTGGAATGAAAATTAAGCATATATTTCAATATCTCCAAAGCATTATTGATATGAGTCTATTTTACTCAGGTGAATCCAGAACGAAATTAGTTGGCTATGCAGATATTAGATATTTAGCGAATCAACATAAAGCTCGATCTTGAACGAGTTATTTACATATGGAGAGATTGCTATATCATGGCATTCAACAGAATAAAATTTAGTCACTACCTACTTCTTGCAATCATGCTAAAATAATCCCAACACATGAGGCAAGTAGTAAATATATTTGGTTAAGGTCAAACATATCTAGAAGATATGTAACAAAACATATTTCTCCAAATTCTATTAGTCACGATCTTCAAAAGAATGATGATGTTGATATCCAATAAATTCGATTATATGAAAATTTAGTAAATTTGTACACAAAAGCATTGCCAACAACAATATTGAGAAGTTAGTCTGCAAAAGTGGGACGTGTGTTCTTAAGGATATCAAGTAATATTCTTGTAAGGGGGAGTAAAAGTACATGCTGTACTCTTTTTCCCTTGACATGATTTTTTCCTAATAGGTTTTTCAGGTAAGGTTTTCATTGAGACAACATGCAAACGTATATTTTAAATATTGAATACGCACTGTACTCTTTTTTCCTCTACCATAGTTTTTTCTTGCTGGGTTTCCTGGTAAAAGTTTTTAATGAGACAGTAATTCATCGTGTATTCTTAATGCATTGACATCTAGCAAGGAGCAGTGTTATGAATTCTATGTATAGTAGATGGATGTCATTGGTAAATATGTCATTCATCCTCTTAGTTACATTGGATTATATGAGATACTTTCCTTTGGTTTATTGATCCACATTATTTGATGTATCATATTTAGTGATTGTTCATGAATCTATTATCTTATAACACTATAAATAGGGGATTTTGGTATCTCATTTGTAAGGTTTTTGTAAGGCTAATGAAAGTTGATAATATAGAGTATTAGAGAATTTCCTACTATTTCTTTGTCTATTTTTCCCTTGTCTACACTTAGTATATTTCTTATTTTAGTTAGTTTTATAGTTAAGTTTAATACTCTTGACTTAGATTTACAACAAAGAACTGTATATTGCAGTTATAAAGAAAACCTAATTAATCAATTTCCTCGTGCTAAACACGAAAATGTCTTTAGCCAACAAAAAACCATTAATATTTTATAGTTCAAGATTCATTTGTACACCAATTTCTATCCTGGAAACTGTGTCTCTTTAACCTGCACGTTGATCACAATTTGCGATTTCGAATTCTGAGGCCCCATGTCCACAGTTTTTTATCCTACATCATGGTTGAAACAAGGGTTAATATTACTTTGCCCCCTAAAGTATGGGGGTAATTACACTTTATCCCGTAAACTAATAAAATTATAATTTTCCCCCCATTTAGCTATTAATCCAATACTATTTTCAAATACCATCAACAAAAGGTAGCTAAATGACTGAAATACCCTTATCACTAGCTTTTAAGTATTTCTATTTTTTGATAGTGGTTTGATACTTATTGAAAATTTGGAAAAATAAACTATAAACAAATGAATATCTTTCTCTTGGATCGTGAAATTGTGATAAAATTTGGTTCAAATTGTATCCGATAGTACGCACATTTAAAGCAAAATAAAAAATGTATAAAATACTAAGACACAACGAAAATTATAAAATTTTGTCAAATTTCAATGCCAATAGAAAATTTCACCAAAAAATCTACTCTAACAACTATCAGAGAGAAAAACACTATAATTCAAAATAATAAAAATTGAATTTCAAAAATTGCTGAAAAAAAGTACTTCATAAATTACGAGAATTTGACCAAAAATATATTGATATGGATTATATTGAGATATTTTTAGTAATTAATTTTACTTATATTTTTTATAATTATCACACTATGATAAGGGTATTTCGATCATTTAACTAACATTTCTTAATGGTGTTAGAAAACAGTAATGAATGGAATAGTTAAATTGGGCAAAGTGTAATTTTATTAGTCTAGAAGGATAAAGTGTAATTACTCCATGCTTCAGGGGGGCAAAGTGTAACCCTTGAAATAATATATCAACCGCGACTCATTCTAATATAAATGCCAACATAGGTTTGCTCATGGTAAAATTTATTTTGGTTATTGAGTAATTATTAGGTATCTTAGTAATTGTTTAAGAATAAATATAAGTCCATAATTTGGAAAACGTGGCCTCCTATTTTTAGTAAAGTAGGCCACTATCCAATCCATAATAATTAATTTTTTCATATTGATTATTGAGTAACTACTAAAATATTACTAATTACTCAATTACTACCATAAACCTTATTGTTTGCTCGTAATCTCAAAAGGTATGCAGTGCACTATAACATCAAAATGTTCAAAGTTAGACCAAAAAATATCTAATATGATGTACGAGTATAATTGAACTTGGGTCAAATTAAGACCTTTTCAATCAATGAATTTTACAACAGGGTATATCATTAATGGGCGAATCAATTAAAAGAAAATCAAAAGCCTAAGTTTTTAAATTCTTGGCCTCTTTATTAAAAAGACAATAAAGGGTTACAAAGCATCTCATCAATAAAAAAAAAAATTTGCTTTTAAATGTTGGTCCCTTATACAATTGGATCAATTACACACCTAGAAGGTTTTAGGTCTTTTGTTATATTTTTTAGCGTGATACTTGTGTGATACTATCTATCTGGGTGATATGTGCCCCTCATTTAATATTTACTCATAGTTGAGTAACATGTGTCACTTATGACTTATAAATGATGTCAGATAAATATCACATCAAAAAGTGTAACGGGAGACGACCTAGGACCATCTATGTTCTTGTATTATTACCCCCTTTTTGCTGTTATAGAAGTTAGACTGGATTTGATCCACAATGCTCCTATCAATTTGAAACGCCTTGGCAAGAACATCAACTTATGAGTGGAGTTGATCCAAACACTGTTGTTCCTAGAGGTGACAGTGGGCCGGGCCAACCCGCCGACCTGGCCCGGAGTTACTGTAGCAACTCGGGCTAGGCCGGAGCCGGGCCAGGCCCGGGCCACGGAATGGCTGCTCGTGGCCCGGCCCGGCCCGTACCGGTCATTGCCCCTTGATCGGCCCGCAGTCAACTGGCCGACCGTTGCTTATTTTTTTTAAATGCAATTAATGACAGTTTTACCCCTCCAATAGCTATAAAACGGCTAGTTTTTGGGGGTAATGTTGGAAATTTTTTTCTATAAATACTACACAAGTTTTCCAATAAATCACACAACAATTTCTGTCTAGCTTTCTCTTATTTCTTCTTTCTACTCTCTAATTCTATCTCCAAGTGCTATTATAATTTCTTTCATACTACTTAAATTATAATATATAGTATTTTAGAAATTTAAAATTATCTTAAGTTGAGAGCTCAATTGAAGATTTGGATATTTATCCAAAATTCAAATAGTGAAGTGCTCAAGTGGAGTTCAAGTACTCAAGTGTATAAATTGAAATTCAACATTTCAATGTCCAAGTTGGTTTTTTCATACTTTTTAATTTATTAATTGTCTTTATCAACTCTCTTATTTTTTTGTTCTTTATTATTGTTTTGTTATATTCTTTTATTTGAAAATTTAGTAGCTTGCATCTTTAGTTTTCATATTACCACTTTATTTGTTTCTCTATTTAAAAAATTTTTCTATTACAAGAAAATGGAACAAGGATCACAAGCACCTCACACCCAACTAGATGGTCATACAATATTTATTGATGTAGATGATATAGATAACCAAAATGAACAAGCACCTAGTAAACAACCCACTACTACTAAAACGAAAAGTCTCGTTTGGAAATTTTTTGAAAGAGATGAAGAAAATGAAACTGCTACTTGTAAATTATGTATTCCACCTATATCATTTAAGCACAAAAGGGGGGGGGAACCGTCTCACTATAATATCTACATTGTATAAAAACATAGTGAAGCTTAAGATAAATAAAAAATGGTTCAAACACAAATTCACAGCACACAAGTTATGGTAACGGGGAATTTTAAATATTCATATGAAAAAAATAGAGAGGAAATGGCTAAATGGATAGTTAAAGACGAATTGCCTTTTATTTTGAGTCAAAGTTCCAATTTAGAATATTACATGCACGAAGCCGTGAACCCACAATTTAAAAAGGTTCCTAGAAGTACTTTGAAAAGTGATATTAAAAGAATATATATGGAAAAGAAAAATGAATTATTAGGTACTATTGCATCGACTAATTGTAAAGTTGCCTTTACTGCCGATTCTTGAAAAGCAATCACAAATGAAAAGTTATTTTTCTATCACTGCACATTGGATAGATGTAGATTGGCATTTACAAAAGCGAATTATTAGTTTTCAAATTTTTGAACACCCTCACAATGCCTTCCAAATTACAAGGTTGATTTCTATTTGTGCTCGTGAATATGGTTTGCTTGAAAAAGTTATATCCATTTCTTTTGATAATGCCTCAAATAATATTGCAAGCGTGCCTATGTTAAAAGATGTTTTCAAACCTATTTTATGTAGTGAATTATTTCATAATAGATGTGTATGTCATGTACTTAATATTTGTGTTCAAGATGGTTTAAAAATGGTTGAAGATGTTATTAGTCCAATTAGAGGTGCTATTTATTTTATCCGTTCATCTACTGCTCGTCAACAAGATTTCAAACGACTTTGTTTAGAAAATGACATGAAACCTAAACATTTTCCAATAGATGTACCCACTAGGTGGAATTCTACTTGTCATATGTTATCAAGTACTTTTGGTTATGAAAAATTACTTTCTGGATTCAAGAATTTAAGTTACAACAAGCACATTGGCTCAGTTAATTCAACTTACATGGGCGAGGAGAATTTTAATCGAGTTAAAACAATAGTAGAAATTTTAAAGCAATTTGAGTATGCTACAAACTTGTTCTCCGCTACTTATGGACCTTTCTCTCATGCTGTTTTACCTGAACTAAGTGTTATTAAAGTTGTTTTTTTTAATCATAAAAGGAATGAGTTTTTTGATGATATGATTAGTGCAATGGAAGAAAATTTTGACAAGTACTATGAAAATATTCCATTGTTGTATTATTTGGCATGTGTTATTGATCCACGTAATAAATTGTATAAGTTAAATGCTTTCATTGATTATTTTAATAATCATAGTACCACAAATATCATAAACAAACAGTTACTCATAGAAACTACTAAAACAACTTTTGATGAATTATATGAAATTTACAAACAAAATTCTACCCACGCAACAAGGTGCATCTTCTAGTTCATTTACATCAGATTCACAATATGCTATGCCTCATATCTAGATAAATGTTAGAACACATTTTGATCCTCACCAACTATTCTTTGCTTCGAAAAGATCGAGAATTGAAAATACTAATGAAATAACTCAATATTTAAGTGATCCACTACATACAGGAGACGACGAGTTCAATCCCAATTTTGAAGTTCTTTCTTGGTGGCGAAAGCATAAATGTCAATATCCTATTGTATCTCAAATTGCTAGGGATTTGTTAACAATTCCGGTTTCCACGGTTGCATCGGAAAGTGCTTTTAGTGCAGGTGGAAGAGTTTTAGATGATAGAAGGGCACGAATGATACCTGCAACTTTAGAAATATTGGTGTGCCTAAAGGATGGGTTAGACGCTGAACAAAGAAAACAAGGATTAATGATGCAAGATATCAACGAAGATGAAGGTAGTAGTAGTTCACCAAATTGATATGTAGTATACATAGGATTTTAATGTTTAATAATTTTTTGTTTGGAGGTAAGGTTCTATGTCCCCTCCTTATGTATGTAGTAAATAACTGAATATTAATTTTATTTAAATTCTTAGATTAGTTTTATAACTTGTAATGATTTGGAGGTAAGGTTCAATGCCTCCCTCCTTGTACATTTTTTTATAATATTAATATACATTGTAGGGGTCTATGCCAAACCCCCCACCATCTCAAGGTGGTTTTTTTCCTAAGTGAATATTTTTTACTCTATGATTAACAAATAATAATTAATAAGTTATAATAATAAGTATTGACTTATACAACCAAGAAATAACTTGGTCAAATAAGTACTAATTTGCAATAATAAAATACTAATAACTAATTTTTAACTTTAGTTTTTGAATATTAACTAAGAACTTTAGTTTCGAATAATAAGTTGACTTTGAACTTTAAATATTAATAACTTGCTCTAATATATAAGTTCCAATTTTGATTAATAAAGTACTATTATTAACTAGTAAGTAGTAATTCAAAAAATTAATAATTTATAATTTAATAAATTACTAATGAATAGTAAGTAAATGATTTTAAATTAATATAAGTTCAGTTATTAATTTTAAACAATAATTAATAAGTAAAAATTTAAATTTCTAGAAATGTATTAGTTTTGAATAATAAGTATTAAAACGATTGTCTGTCTGACGGTTTGTTGAACCCCAGTTATGTTAATAATGTTTTGATGATGACCAAATCCCACTAATGGTTTGAAAAAAAGTGTGCAGAAAACAGGAAGGTTCGAATGCAAATGATCGTCCGAACAAAACAACCAGAAGACTCCACGGACGCAAATGACTGTCCGAAAGACAGATTTTCGGACGATGGTAATCGTCCGACACAAAGAATTTGAAGCAAGTCTCGGACAAAGAACAGCGTCCGATCATATTTCTAGAAGACTTTGCTTCGATTGGACGTATGTTCGGACGTATCCTCGGACGTCCAAACGAATACCCTCAGAGAACGGATGCAACGTCGGACGCAGGATTTAGCAGCAGCCGTCCGAACGGTCTAACGGCTTGTTCGTTCGGACGCACACTTGCTGCATCGGCTGTCCGAAGTTCTAACGACTAGTTTTCCAGTAAACAGAAAATAGTCATTGGGAAGTTGTTCGAAACAGATTTTTGGCAACTATAAATACCCCTAAGCCTGAATTAATTACAGGAGACTTCTACATTGATTACAAGTAATTCTTGAGCTATTTGGGAGAAATAGTGGGTACAAGTGTTGTAATAGTGTAGGTAGTTTTGTGAAAAGAGCTTAGGAGTGTAAGAGTTTGTTCAAGTGTAAGAGTGGAGAGATAACAATTGTAACAAAGGGAGGTTGTGAGTGTAAAACTCTTGGCTCAACTAAGGAAATTAGTGTGAGCAAGAGTGATCCTCATTTGTGTACAAAAGGTTATTATCTCACCTACTTTGAAGAGACTTTTAGTGGCTAAACTTCAAGTTGAGAACTTGGTAGTTGCCTTGTAAGAAGCTCTTTGTAGTTGTAAGCTCAAACCTTGAGAAGTTTGGGAGTTTGGTTTGATTCTCTTAATCTCAATATTCTTATTTGTTCTTTGAAAGCTTAAATTGTTGAATATCTATGGTATTCATTTGTGCTTAAGTTTTTATTTGGTGCATAAAGTTTGGATTTCTATTAAACACATAGAAGGGTTTGTTTTAGATACAACCTAATTCACCCCCCTCTTAGGTTGTCCTTTGGGACAAACACGGGAGTCAGGATTTGAATTGACAAAACCGACTTGGAGAGAACCTTGAAGAAAAGTGAAAATTCCTGTGGATCTTGGGTGAATTAGAGGAGGGTTAACTCCTTTTGGTGCGAAGTCCATTCGGGCCATTGAGATGCCGAGAGTGTTGAGCCCCGGTATTTGAGGAACGGATACTTGGGTAACCTTGGAGCCGAAAGGGTTTGTGGTGTTACCAGGTATGTTCGACCCAGTGAAGAAGAAATCATCTACCGTTACAAGCTTGGGGTCTTTGCAAAGCAAGCCATTCACCCACATTAAAAATGTTCAACATTGAAAACCATTAAGCAATATTGGTTTCTATAAATTTATAACTCTGACAGTCTACTTAACAGTACGAGTAAGTTTGCGCTACTCATTCTATAATACGTATTGGATTTTACAAACATTGGCATGAATGATTAAAAAGTAGGAGAATTTCATTACTTTTTAGTCATTTCAGAGTCTAAATACTCATTGTACATTGTAGAATGAATAGTCCAGACTTTTTTAATAGTAGAAACTGGCTATATGATCACATGCTCATTACCAACTAATCAGTATCAGTTGGATATCATTAATAACTTTGACGTATAAGTAATGGCTTAAACATCAACCGCATAATGATCTGGTTGTAATTTTAAATTTATTTGACATTTTTTTGTCAACAATATACCATGTAGACACTAAGAAATCTGACACAGGATCTCATTAATAGACTATATATAGTAGTAATAAGTAGTTACTAGAATATCAAAGTTAGTTAAATCACAAAACATATCTTGATAATTATGTAATCTTACCGAAGCTAGAATATCAGCTGCACAGAAATCTTGCAAAGGCATGGGGTCGGATGTCTTTACTCAAAGGCAACAATGCACACCACGAAAGCTAGAAACCATGACAAGATTATGTGCTTTCCCATCTCTGATGGAGTGCTACGTAGTTCAATCAAGAAAACAAGTTAAGATGTGCAACAATAGTGATGATGAATTACTACTTCAATTGAGCTGCTTAATTACAAAATTAAGACTTTGCATGCTTGCGCTTTTTGCGTATCTTAGTGGGCAGACATTAGCTTTTCAAGAGTAATTTATGAGACTGCCGCCCAAAGTTGAAAGAAAATTGCAAGCCGGCTCCTAATCAACTGGGCAGGAGATTTTATTGAGTTATATAATAAAAGAAAATATTTAGGTAGATTGGTTTTTTGATTTTATTTGTAAATTTTGTAATTAGAATTAAATATTAAAAAATTTTGTTTACATTAATTAGTGTCATAGATTCTATAAAATTTCATTCATAAATTTACAAATGAAATAAAAAATCAGACTATCTAAATATTTTTCCACAAAAAATCGGCTCCTCGTAATAATCAGTTTGTTTGGTACTCCTTAGAGCGTTAGAGCGCACACGGCGTCTCCAGTCCAGACTAAGAATTTTTCGTTGGAGATTTATTCTTTGTCAATAGTTCTTCGTCAATCGTCATTGAGGTATTGGCACGTGCGAGCTGTGTTGCACCGTTCATGGGCTGCATAATATGTTTGCAATTATTAGTTGTACATACAAAATTTGAAGAGATGGTTGTATATAAATTCGGGCTTACTTTACCCTGCACTTCTTAAGTTGTAAGTTGTAACTAATTCTTAATGGGTTAGGCTTATATATACTTTTGGTGTAAAAATATTTTTATACTATCGGTTGTAGATGTATGTCATATATATAAAAATGACATTTAAAATTCAAACGATGCATACGTGGCATGCATCCACATCCGATAATGTAGAAATTTTTTTATACCGATGGTATATAAAAGATTAACCCATCCTTAATTTGTATCCCTATTCTTTAATTTTGGACATATTAACTCCCAAACTTGCCAAATATCTCATTTCAATCCTGTTTTTAACTATTTTAATAAAATTAACGGATGTTAAGTTTGTGCATGCCATGCACTTGTTTAGAAATATATTGTACCAATGGAGGAGGTAGGGGTATTCATAGTTTGGTTTCACCAAACAAACTGACAGTACCTAACTAATTTAGTTTTCAGTATTCAGATATATAAACTAAATAAGGAGATTGGTTTTACAATTCGAATTTGGTTACTGAAAATCAATAACCGAATAACCAAATTTAAAGTTTAATTAGTTTTAGTTTTTAGTTTTTTAGTAATTAATTCCATATTTCCACTTGTTCAACACTTTGATATTATTTTTCTTTATTATTTTTTAATATTTAGTTTTAATTTTATTAGTTTTAGGTTTTTGTTCATTAATTTTATTCATTTTGTATTTAATTTTATATTTAATTTTTTAATTAATTAGTAAACTTTGAATAATTGGATAAACCGAAAACGTTTTGTTAACCAAACAACTGAAAAAAAATTGTAAATTGGTTTGGATTTAGTTTTGATTTCCTTATACCGAAAATAAAAAAACTAAAATTTTCTTAACCAGATTACCGAAAATTGGTCGATGAACAACCCTTAGGAGGAAGTCATACTAATTCCATCTCGCACCCCAACTTATAATCAATTCTCATTCTTCACCCCTAATTCTAAATTTTGAATACATTGCACCCCAAACTTTTAGATATGTCCCACTTTGGTAAAATTGTTAGTTGTGTTAAAAAAAAAAATTTAATGTTTCACTTTATGTGCGTAGTGTGCACAGTTAGAACATCTGTTATTTTTGTGACGATATTAAAATTTAATATTTAATTGGATAAATTTGAGAATTTAAGATGTAATATGTCCAAAAAAAAAGTATGAGGTGCAAAATGAGAATCGATGACAAATAAGGAAGTGCAAAGTAGAGTAAGGCCTATAAATTTACCAAAACGTAATGTTATTTTAGTACAATTTTATATTAGTACACACAAAAATTACTAAGGGATAATTACAGAAACTTCCCTTGAGGTTTCTGACAATTGCATGTAACAGCCTTATAATTTAAAAAATTACACCTACCTACCCTAATTTTACAATTTTAGTAACACAAATCTCCCCTAATTTTAGTGCTTAATTACACTTACCACCCCTCATTTTATGTAACCAATTAACTAACCAAGGGAGGTAGGTATATTTTTTTTTTCAAATTAGAGGGGTGTTACCTGTGATTGTCAAAACTCTTAGGGGAATTATCCCAATTATTACTGTACACACATTCACAACGTGTGTGGATTTTTGCTGCACCTTTCTAAAGTTGTACTAATATTTTCATGTGTCCTGTAATAAGTTTGAAAGTCTAGTAAGCCGGCAACTCCTATAAAGTATTAAAAAAACATTACATTCCATATAACTCCTCCCTCCATAACTTTTCAAATAGGCGATTTCAAAGAAATAAAAAATAATTAAATGACCGAAAGAATAGAATTGAGATGGTTTATTCTTTATTGGACCTCTTTCTATCCAAATTTTTTGATGCATGTTCGTCATTTCTTGCATACACATAATGAATGCTATAAAATTGCGCGTTATAAACCTCGGTCAACTTAGAGTGAGCTCAAATTTTTTTTTTTTTTTGTTTTTACCATCACATATACATATTTTGTCGATTCTTGTTTGTTTGAAATATCAATTGATTGTAGATGTGGGAGAGCTAACTAATTGCATTTCGTTTCTTTTTACTCTACTTTACATCTCTTAACTTGTAACAAATTCTTACTTTGTACCCAATACTTTAATATCAAAAGGAAAGTTAATCTACCTATTAAACATGCAATCAATATTCCATCATTGAAGTTACTAATACTAATTCATTGACATAATCGATTAACAAATTTCAGCAGCATTTCTTTCCAAGTACGGACAAAAAGATTTTTGACATATTCAGCTCAAAAAGGGAAGATATTCAAAAACGAAAAGCTAAAGACAAAATTTAAAGCCACCAAGCAATAAATGAAAACTATCCAAATTCAGAATGTATTATGATATGGCTTGTTCCATCTGTGGGATTCATCAGCATTAACCATCAAATGAGATATATGGAGCACATGAACAATTTATAAACCCCTTTTTGACAGTCATTAATCATTATCCTATTACTTATGAGATGGAGCTGGCTAGCATCATTTGTACAGATCAGAAACACCAAAAATATTTTTGTATGTTTAAATACAAAATGGAAGCAATGTCCAACCGATGTTGACAGCCATCTTTTACCCCTTGACTTATAATATTTACACACTTGACACTTTCAATTGAAACCATAGTTCAAAGTCGCGGTCGCGGAACGTATCGTTCCACATCGATCTCGGTGTATCGGTCGCGTATCGGACAATATATATATTTCATTATCCCCAGCAGATGGAAAGGTTTTTGACAAGGAATAATCCATGAGTGAGATGAAAGACATTAGTTCGTCACGAGTCATAGTAGATTCTTGGTCATGATTCCCCAAAACTGCAGCCCATGGAACTCCAGATAAAACCATAATCCAAGACACGGCCAAAAGCTTCATACATAGATTTTGCTGCATCACTTGCGCTTGCTCCAAATATATTGTCACCTAAAGAGCGAATTTAAATAGAATGGCAAGCGGAGAATGAGATTCATAGAGAAATGCATAAAATCAACAATCAAGAAATGAAAGAAATATTTCTTTTTTAACAGAATATTGCTACTCCTTTTTCGTATGTCAACCGGCGCCAGTGACCAAAGCTAAAGGCTATAATCAGTCAAGGATAATAGTGGTTGAGAAATGCATGATGCTGATTGTTGAGCAATTGCCGAGTCGACTCGGTTCCGACTCGGAGCGGTAGCCTCCGTTCCGGTTCCGACTCGGCCGAGTCCGAGTCAACTCAGACTCGGCCGAGTCTTTGAACCATGATTGAAACAAATGTAATAAGATCTCAACCATCCAGTTATCTCAATTTTTAAAGGATAATAAATAATTCCGGTCCCTTTAGCGAACAAAATAATCTCACCAGAATGAGAAAAAGCAAAAATAAATCGACTTACAACGTAATTAACCAAAAGAATGACTATGCCACACTAAAGTACTTGCTATTCTCGATACTTAACTATCACTTTAACAAGTTGCTATTGTTTCTTAAAGGCAGGAGTGATGACTTAGACCATCAAATCTTTCAATGTCCCTTTCATTCAGAATATAACTTGGATCACTGGGGAGCAAGTGTGATCTCATAGTTCAATTGCCTGGTAGAAGGCGTGTTGATTTCATACACGATATGACGGTGTAACACGGATAGAATACAACATTAATAAATATAAACACGATTAGAAATTAATAAATCGTGCTCGTTATACGAAACTTAACAGATCGTGTGATTCGTGTCATATTAATCTGCGATTAACATATTAACCCGTTAAATTATCAAGTAATCGAAAACATGTTACACGACCCATTTAACTCATTTGACCCATGAATAATATTATAAATCTTAGATAATAACTAGGGCATTATTTTTTTTTTAATTGGTAAGTACTTTATCATTTGTAAACATCCTAAAGGTTAAGTATAAAGAATTTCTGCATAAACTTCATAAACTTATCGAGTTAGCATTTCTAAAGTAAGTTAAAATGTTAACGAATTTGTTATAAGATTATCAGATTATGAGTTTGTTACGAGTTTATCAAGTTAGCCGGTTAGTTGTAAGTTTATTGCATCATTCACATTAAAAAATACTATCGTCATTATATTTGTCTAGGAACTTTAAGAGATCAATCGTGTTATATTGTGCCAACCAATTGATGAACAGGTCATAATATAATATAATAAGAATGTTTAACTGGTCATGTTCAAGTTCAAGTTTTTGCCCGTCGCCACCCTAGGTAGAAGCTGAGATGATATCTTTTAACCGCACCCCCATTTTACTATATTCATTGCAATCATTTCTTCATTTCCACTTCAAGGTTTAAGTTGACTGTTTGAGATCAGGTTTTACAGGTTTACGCTTGGCTACATATGTTTGAGCTTAATTAATAACACAGTTTTCAAATCATAGTTACTGACTAGTAAGAGATGAGAAGTACATACACAAAGCAAATTAATTGGCTCCAAGAAAATCACACTAATTGAAGAAATTAAATACCCCCATCTGGGGTTACTTATTTCATACAAAAATCAATAAACACACGTTACAAATTAACAAATAATAGTTCAACAAAATAATCAAAAGTAACACGTTTAATAATAATGATTTTGGTTGCTGATCATTTAGAACTTTGATTGAATTTCCTCCACGGTGCTCTTGTCAACTTGGAATGCCTTCGCAAGAACATCGCTATTGATGCGCGGATTAGATCCAAAAACATTACTCGCAATGGGAATGACACCAGGATTTTGACTGCTCAAAGCAGCAATAACAACCGCCTTTGTGTATCCCACATTACGTTGAAAGTGGATTAGTCCAATCGGAAACACAAAAACATCACCCTTTTGAAGGATCTTGGTGAAGAGTTTGTTGTCAGGAGCCGATGTGACGAAGCCGACTTGGAGAAAACCTTTCAAGAACGGTGAGGATTTCGGTGGCTCTAGGGTGAGTATGAGGAGGGTTGATTCCCCACGGTGCATAATCAATACGCACTATTGAGATGCCGAGAGTGTTGAGTCCCGGTACTTGTGTAGCGAATACTGGAGTAACCTTCGAGCCGAAAGGATTTGAAGTGTTGCCAGGTTTTTGTAAGCCACTAAAGAAGAAATCTTCAGCTGTTACTTGCTTGGGATCCTTGCATGCCATACCGTTTACTTTTACTGAAAGTTAAACATTGAAAATTAAATGAAGAATAAGAGCCATGAAGTTATACTAACGAAATGTGTAGATTAATTGAACTTTTTATTTCTTTTCTTTTTGCCTTGTGGTGGTCAATTTTGTTTTTTTTTTTGGGGACCTTGTGGTGGTTACTTTTGTAATGTAGAAGTATCATAAAAGGGTCCAAACCCTGACATATTTAACAGTTAGAGTAAGTGTTATTGTGATTTTGAAAGTAAAAAAAATTCAATTAATTCACCCTTTAACTATGACCCTATTGAATTTTATGGAACTTTAGGTAAATGTTATTGTCACAACATGAATTATTAATATCACAGAAAAAAAATGATAAAATGATCAAAATATTCTTCCCTGTTACGAAGGAACGCTAAGGGGATAGGGGTAATTTGGTAATTTAATTACTTTTGTGTCGTAACATTAACAATTTTGGCATTAATATTTGTCTTAACTTTAACGGGAGAGTGTTTAAAATTTTGAAATAAAGTAAGTAATAGATATTAACATATACGTGAGATTACACTATGTTATATGTTGTTAATATATATGCAATACCTGAGCTAGTAGCATCGCCTACACAAAAATCTTGCGAAGGTGTAGGATCAAATGCAACAGAAATGTTAAAGAAAGTGAGAGCTATAAGACCCAAGAAGAGAATCGAATTCGCCATTTGAGAGCAGAGGGATGTAAAGTGTAGAGAAATGATGAATTAATTGATGATGACAAAAGAAATAGTTTTTGGATCTAGGATGAAATGTGTTTCTCCTAAGCTAACCATTTATAGAGACGCCCTTCATGTTCATGCATATTTAGCAAGTTATTAGAAATGGTTAACTATTTTTTAATTGCCGTCTTAACATATACAGTATATGACAGTTAAGATTCTTAGATATTGTATTTTTTTTTTTTTTTTTGGGTGAAAGGTTGGATATGGTTAATTAGTCTATCTAATAAAATCTACTTGCATTGTAATGATACTAAATCGTATACAAATCCACGTTAGAGTGAGCCGGCTTCCGCGTGGAAAATTGTTTTGAATCGATCGTAATTTTACTTTTCGATCAAGCCAAGAAAAGGTCATGGACGATTGAAAGTTATCTAGCATGTGTCACGTGATCTTTAAATAGCTCTATAAAGGGCTTCACAATTTTTTATGGAAGCTCATCTACCATCGATGGTTCGTATATATGATTTATAAATTATAAGAGAAGTATTTTATCAAATGCGTTACAACTTTTTTGTTTTTTTTTAACTTGATTTTTTGAAGCTAAGGATAGGTAATGCCTTCACAAAATAGGGAAATCAAAACCTTCAATTTTCATGAAAATTGCTGTAATTACTGCTAAAACATGAGTGCTAAAGTATTTCTTTTGGGAAAGATTTAGGTAGACCCGGTCTTTGGGCTCATTTGTAGACCTTGTGGTGTGGATTAAATGTTATGGAATCTATGACATAAGCTGATGTAAGCAAGATTTTATAAGATTTAATATTGATCGCAGGGTTTACAGGTAGAGTCAAAGACCGGGTTGATGTAAGTTTTTTCCATTTCTTTTAACTTCAATTACAAATTTTACTATACTGAATGGAACAGACATTATTTAAAGAATGAGATACTGAAATAAAATACTATTTCTTTGGAAAAAGTTAACCATATTCTAATGGAACGCTAAAATTCATCGATCAAGTTCAATTTGTGTCAATGATATAGTGTTTACGATTCTTATTAAGCATATGTATGGATTGACAATTAAATTATTTAAGACTCTCTGTGATAGGTGTCAGGCTAGAGCTTATAATGATTTACAGAAAATAATGATTTATATAATTATTTAAATTATACTAGCTGATAACTCGTGCTATACACGAAAAAGGTAAATATATTCAATTTATAGAAGAAAATAATATTAGTAAATTGATATTTGAAGTTTTTAATTAACTAAATAATGATAAATAAAACTAAATAACTTAATTAGTAAGTTCTACAATTACTTGAGAAGTAAGAAAATAAATTAAGAAACAAAGATTAAAAACATATTATGAGTATGCAATAATTAACAGACCTACGTGAAGCGTTCAAGTCTTGCCATGAGACAATGAATAAGGAAAAAAAAAAAGAAAAGAAAAGGAAAGGAAATGGGGTCAAAAAAATTAAATATGATCACTAAACTATTTTTATAGTCCACTTATTACCAATATACTACTTTTGGTTCAAATTGTCATTAGACTAATTTTATGGTCAATTTACAATCACCAAACTAATTTTAGTTTCAAATGGCATTACTTACCGAACTTTTAGAATAGTATACAAATGATCATTGTATAAACATTATATACTCTCAACTATCACAACGGCCAGTAGTCGTAAATTTTAGTGGGTGATTTGAAATAAAAAATAGTTGAATTGTCACAAATAAATTATGAAAATAATTTAGTCAATCATTTAAAACAAAAAATAGTTCGATAGCTATAAACTGAATATCGAGATAATTTAGTGATCATAAAAAGTTCTCTTTTTTTCTTTTTGGTTAAAATAAAAAAGATAAGGTATATAAATTGACATATTTTGTTAGGTGGTTTGTGGTGGTGCAATAGGGTTGTTATATTGTTCATGGGAGGGCTATGAAGGAGTAAGGTGGCTTGTTGGAGTAAGGGGTGAAGGACAAAATCTGCTACAAAATTTTTGTTGCAAGAATAAGTTGGCAAAGAGAAAAGTTCAAGAACTATGGCATTATTAAGAAAAAAGTTTGTTGACTAATTAAGCCATTTTCTCATGCTGAAAAGATTTTTCCATGAAAACATCTTTACCAAATCCACCATTAATATTTTACAGCTCAATAATCATTTGTACACAAGTTCCTCTCCTAGACAACTTTAATCTACACATTGATCAAAATTTGTAATTTCGAGCACAGTTTCTTGTCCTATATATTATGGTTGAAATCATGGATAGATCCAGGAGTTAGATTTTGGAGGAAGAGGCAAATATTATATAGACATATTTTTGAGGAGATAGTTTTATAATTTTTGTAAAATTTGAGATAAATTCCAATTTTTATAAGGTGTAATATATCTAAAAATATATATATATAAGATGTCAAGTGAGAATCAAGTATAATTTAAGGGGTGTAAAGTAGAATAGGGCCAATAATATATCAATCACGACTCATTCTAATGTGAACGCTAATGAGGTGCCTCAAAAGGTATGCAGTCTACCATAACATCAAAATATTCAAAATTCGACCAAGAAAAAAAATGTAATACGAATTTACGAATATAATTCAACTTATACATCAATGAATTTATCACCAAACTCTCACCATATAAGTCGACAATGCCACATCATCTTGGGTATGCTTAATTGGAAACTCTCACATTATAATGATTTTTTAAAATTGAATATTCTATTTTTTAAAAAAATTTTTGGGAATAGTTTTTAAGGAATTTACATTTAGAAGGTTTATGTAGGAAGATTTCTACTCCAGTTCAACGTCCTTTTAAATTCCTTAATATCCATTCTCATATTCTTTCCTTGTTACTGATCAAAACTCCATCAATAGTGTAGTTTAATAAGCTTTATTTTATTTTTTTCCAATACAATTGTCAATAGAAAAAACTAACGCATACGTAATTTCTACAAATGGTGAAAATATTTCTGATGAAGCTAAAACTCCAATGGTTGAGTTAAATTATGAAGTCTGCAATTATTTGATTTATATCCGAAAAAAAAAAAAAAAAAAAAAAAATGAAACTACATATGTTTTATAGTGAATTTTTGTATACTGTCACATAAAATCAAGTTAAAGCTTTTAAGATTTTATTAAATTTTTTATTATTTTTTTCTTTTTTTATTTTTTATTTTGTATAGAATTGATATGTGTATTCATCTAAGTTATAAATGTTTCTTGGGGTAGGAGATGAAAACGGAAATTAAGAGATATTTAATTGGAGTACGAGTCTTCTTACATAAAACTTTTCAAATGTGAATCTTTTAAAAACTTTTTCCAAACATTAAAAGCACAATACTCAAATTTTAAAATTATTACAATGTGAGAATTTCCAAATAAACATATACAAAAATAATGTAGCATGATGCACGTATGTAGTGATAGTTTGGTGATACATAAGTTGGTGATACATATCATTACTCTATCATTATTAGGCCAATCAATTAAAACAAAATCTAAAGCCTAAGTTCTTAAATATTTCTTGGCCTCTTTATTGAAAATACAAAGGCACCCATCAAAAAAATACTTGTATCTAAATGTGGCTCCGTGATACAATTGGCTCAATTACACACTTAGGGCCTAGTGTATGTTCTTGTTTTATTACTCCCTTTTTGCTGTTCTAGAACTTAGACTGGATTCGATCCACAATGCTCCTATCAATTTGAAACGCCTTGGCAAGAACATCATCACTTATGAGCGGAGTTGATCCAAACACAGTTGTTCCAATGGTTATTCCACCAGGATTTTGACTGCTGTAGGCAGCTATAGCAACAGCTTTCGTCTCTCCCACATTGCGGTGGAAGTGTACAAGGCCCATCGGAAACACAAACACATCACCTTTTTGAAGCACTTTAGTGAAAAGACGGTTGTCAGGATTTGAAGTGACAAAACCGACTTGGAGAGAACCTTCAAGAAGAGTGAAAATTCCTGTGGCTCTTGGGTGAATTAGAGGAGGGTTAACTCCCTTTGGTGCGAAGTCCATTCGGGCCATTGAGATGCTGAGAGTGTTGAGCCCTGGTATTTCAGGAACGGATACATGGGTAACCCTGGAGCCGAAAGGGTTTGTGGTGTTGCCAGGTATGAAAACGTTCAGCCCAGTGAAGAAGAAATCTTCTACTGTAACAAGCTTGGGATCTTTGCAAAGGAAGCCATTCACCCGCACTAAAAATGTTCAACGTTGAAAACCAGTCAAGCAATATTGTACTGGACTCTATGAATTTCTAAATCTGTGTTATCTACTCTATAATGCGTTTTGAATTTTACAAATATTGGCATGCAAGATTAAAAAATAGGAGAATTTCGTTACTTTTCAATTATTCAACGGTCTAAAATATATATTGTAAAATGAATAGTCAACACTTTTTCAATAGTACAACCTATCTATTTTTTTTTTAAACCCTTTCCCCATCGACCCTCTAGGAACTCAAATACATGACGAATAGATCATAAGAGAAACGTCTTACCATCTAAATTGCACTTCATTGTCAAAATTATACGTTGACAGCTAGTTATATGATCACATGTATCAATTGAATGGCGCTAATAACTTTGACATATAAGTAATGGCTTAAATATCGACCGTTAAATGATCTAAAAAAAAAAATATGATGATTGTAATTGCAAATTTATTTGACAGTTTTTTATTAACAATATTACATTGACACTAAGAAAACTATCAGGGGATCTTATTTGTAGACTATAAATATATATATATTAGTAATAAGTAGTGTAATCTTACCAGAGCCAGAATTATCAGCTACACAGAAATCTTGCAAAGGCATGGGGTCGGATGCCAAGGCAATATTACACAACATGAAAGCTAGAAAGCATGGGAAGATTATGTGCTTTCCCATCTCTGATGGAGTGCTACGTACAAAGGTGAAATATTAGTACGTTCAATCAAGAAAATAAATGAACATATGCAGCAGGAAATGTTCAATCAAGATTCTTATTTATAGAAGACTTTGCATGCTTGTTCTTTTTCCATATCTTAGTTAAAAAGAAAATTGTATGCCGGCTCTTATCCAATTGGGCAGGAAATTGTTGACTCTGTCATAGTTGTTTGGTACGTTTGTGACCGTTACTGCGCGCTTGGCGTCTCCGAGCTTAAGCTTAAGAACTTTTCTTCTGTCGTAGTTTTTTTTTTTTTTTGTTTTTGGTCATATAGTTATTTTCTTTTGCTTTCTTCGACTTAGTCAACTGTTCTTGTGAATGTTTTGGATTTGCATGTGTGAGTTGTATTCCACGACATGTGTTTGCAATTAGTAGTTGTACATATATATAACTTTGAAGAGATAGTTGTACATGGCATTGGTTTTTCTTACCCTTTTTGATATTCACTATATAATAAGGTAATATCCGTCTCTGAAATAGTATTTTTTAAAATTAAAAATATACGTGTCACCAGATTACGTGGTGTAATACAAATATAATACCAAAAAGTCTAATACTCAAAGCTATTGTACATAACTTCACTAAAATGCAATGTTATTTCAGCAAACATTGATTTAAAAAAAAAAATTATAAATAGTAGCACATACAAAAATTAATAATTCTACATACATTCGCAACGTATTTAAATTTTATTTGCATCACATTTATGGAGTAATGGTGTGCGTACATAATATTTATGTGCCGTTACTTCCTTCGGTCAAAAAAATTTGAGGGATTGAGGGAAGTTAGATTAGGGATGCGTTGTAATTTTGAAAATTATACATCTAAAAACAAACACTAGTTATAACAGAATTAGAGAATACTTTTTAATTTATCACATTAGTGTATATAATATAGACTTAGTTATGTTTAAAAATTAGAGAGGAGAGAAAGTGAGAATGATGGTTTGTTGAGTGATACGAATCATTGAATAAGAAAAATAGGAGTTTTACACTATAATTTTATAGACAGTATTAATATATTTATTCAATCACTTTTATCGCTATCATCTCTTCTCTCCTGTCTAATTTTTTATTTCCTTCGTTTAAAAATAAGTGTAACTATTGATTGATATATACGAATTTAAAAAATTATTAAATTACTTTAATTTTAAACAATAACAATTTAAAATAACTACATTACTCTTTTACAATAATATCTCAAACTACATCCCATAACTCTTCCCTCTCAGGATATTTATTGTTATGCATTCATTAAATTCCATAACTTTTCAAATGGGAGATTTCAAAGAAATAAAAAATGATTAAATGACCGAAATAATAGAATTGAGATGGTTTACTGGGCCCCTGTCATCTAGATTTTTTTGATTGCATGCACACGATGAAAGCTACAAAATTGTGCGTTTTGCACTAGATCAACTTAAAGTTTAGCTCAAAATCTTTTTTTTTTTTTTACCATCACATGTAGATATTTTGTGGATTCTTATTTGTTTGAAATATCAATTGATTATATATGTGAGAAAGCTAACTCATGGCATTCTTATTTCTTTTCACTAAAGCTAACTCATGGCATTCTTATTTCTTTTTACTCTACTTTGTATCTTTAAATTTATAGTCGATTCTTAATTTATATTCTATATTTTAATTTTGGATATATTACACTCTAAATTTTTAAATTTTTTTATTTCAATCAAAATTTTGACACCGTTCCAAAACTAAGGGATGTTTTAATCATACACACTAGTGATACACCTAACGTAGAATATTTGTCGAGTTTTTGACTCCACTAAACATTTGACCATAGTGGGATAGATTTAAAAGTCAGGGGTGCAATGTATTTAAAATATAAAATTGAGGGTGCAAAGTAAGATTCGATCATAAGTTGGCGGATGCAATTTGTTATGACTACCTTCATCAGTGTAATACGTCGCTAAACAAATCTGTGATATACATATATCTAACCTCCATCAATTTACTAACATTGTTAAAAATTAGACTGAAAGAAAAATTATAAAGTTCGGGGTATAAGATATCCAAAATTAAAATGCGATGTATAAAATGAGAATCAATTACAGGAGGGTGTAAAGTGGAGTAAACCCTCATATTAATACATGCTGCCTTAAGCTTCGTATTTGGCTATCAAGTTTCAATTACTTGAAAATACCAATATTTGCATTTAGGAGGGAAAAAGAAAAGCTAAAACTAATTAGAGGAGCCCTTAATATTTAAAAGAAAAGTAATTAATCTACATCTTGGCAGTTAGACATACATCCCATATTCTATCACTGAAATTACTAATTCATTGATATAGTCAATTAACAAATATCAAGGCATTTCTTTTCAAGTACTGGAAAAGATTTTGACATATTCAGCTCAAAATATTAATTAATTGGACGATATCGAAAACACATCTAATGGAGAGGGAGTCAATGACAAAAATTTTAAGCCGCTCACGCACTAAATGAATACTATATTGTGATATGGCATGTTCCATCTGTGGGGATTCATGAGCAGAAAGCGAGCAGCAATCATCAAGTAAAACATGGATGAGAGCCAAATAATTAAGTACGCCCTTCTGGCTGCAGCACATAAACAATTTTTTTACCTATGAGATGGAGCAAGCAGTCATTTGTATTTTATTTCATTAAGATTCAGAAACACCAAAAATATTGTTGTACGTTTATGTACAAAAAATGTTTGACAGCCATAAATATACACACTTGCGCTTTCAATTTTGACAAAGGTAATAAAATCTCAATTATTTTAAGGATAATAAATAATTCTGGTCACATTACCGACAAAATAACCTCACCAGAATGAGAAAATATCGACTTACAATGTAATTAACCAAAGGATGGGTTAAAAACACTTTGCCCCCTCATATTTTGTCTCCCTTTAACACTATTTATCTATTAATAATTTTAAAACTTTCAAGATAATCTAATTAAGTATCTAAAATACCACTGTGTACTATTATATTTTAATTTTTTATATATATAAATTTTGATAGTGATGTGATAAATATTTTAAAATAAGAAAAAATAAACTATATAATATTTCAATATAATCCATATCAATATATTTTCTGGTCAATTTTTTTAAAATTTTGGATTTCATTTGATATATTTCGAATTTGAATGTTTAATTATAGTGGTAGAAAAATTTTCAAATAGACTTATTTTCGTTCAAAAAATTTTCTTTAAGTATATTGTGTGAAAATATATTTTTTATAAAATTTTTGTCTTTTTTTTATGTCTCTTAGTATATTTATAATTTTAATAGTTGAATTAAACCCTACAAATTGTAATGTCAGATATAATTTAGTTCAATATTTTCTCACATTCTCACTCTTTAAAGTCAAAGATATCAATTTATAATTATAATTAATTTTTCCTTAATTATTTTATAACTATTGAACATCAAAATTAAATATATGAAAAATTAAATATATTACTAAAGATATTTCAATCATTTGACTAGATTTTTTTGATATTTTAAAATTTTTGAAAGATGAATAATATGAATAAGGGACAAAATATTCTTTTAATTTAAAGAGATAAAGTGTAATCATTCACCTAATTCAGAGGAGTTAAGTATTATTAACCCCGAAAGAATGACTAAGCCATATTTAGGTAATTGCTATTCTTGACCCTTAATTACCACTTTAACTAGTTGCTATTGTTTCTCAAAGGCAGGAGTACTGATGACTTAGACCATCTAATCTTTCAATGTCCCTTTCATTCAGAATATAGCTACGATCATTGGGGAGTAATTTCAAGTGCGATCACATATTTCACATAACAAAATTATCATACATATAAATACGATTAAAACTTAATCACATCCTGTCAGCTCATTAATAATACAAAAATGATACAAAACGCAACCAGCGATTGACATATTAACATATTAAATTATTAATTTGAAACATGTTACACGACCTATTTAATTCATTTGACTAATGAATGACATTATAAATCTTAATGAGATAATAACTAGGGCATTATTATTATTATTATTATTATTATTATTTCTAATTGGTAACAACTTTATACATATCCTAAAGATTAAGAATAAAGAATTCTCACATAAAGTGTATAAACTTATAGGCTTAGCATCTCTAAAATAAGACATAAATTAACGAGTTTGGAGTAGGTCCTCCGGATATGAGTTTGTTGTGAGTTTATTAAGTTAAGCGGGTTAATTATGATCTTATTCTGTAATTCAAGTAAAAAAATATTATAGTACTTGTATGTGTTTAGGAACAAGTAAATTAACAAACGTTAAATTTTGTTTAAAGTTGACTTAATTATTAACGAATAAAGTTAGAAAGAATTCTTACCGAACCAAGTTCTATTTGAGTATAGATTATTTAGAATTTATTTATCCCCTAGCCAAATGAGGCCATTACACGTGCAGTTTCTTCTGACTTAATTTGTTTTTTTAATCTCATTTTTTGTGTGTGTGTTGGGAGTTAATCAATCAATCAACCGACCAATCAGGAGTTGAATTGCATACAAATACAAAAAATTTAAACAGACAAGGCGATTTATAACACAGTGAATATCTCTTTCCCAAAACAATATATAGATAGAAAAATGTGCTCTTCATTGATCAATTTTTGTATAAGCTAGTTTTGCTTGTGTGGTCAACACCGATAATTGCTTGCAAAATGCCACCTTCGTGCCAAATATTTTTTATCTGAATAATGACAAGAAATCAGAAAATCGTGGAGCAGAGTATCATGGGCTTCAAAACTCAGTTTACCACATACAAATATAGCCAAAGCATAAATAAATAAATAAATTTCTTTAAACATGTGACTTTATGTGCTAAAAACATCATAAAAGCTTAAAATTAAGGTCCTAAATTTCATGACAAAATTCAATACTCAGAATGGTGAAATGAATATGGAGAATGACAATAATCTCATCATTTCTCTCTGGCAAACAAAGACAGGAAAAAAAATCAAATGAAAAATCTTTATATATTCTGCACCTTAATTGGGTATGTAATTAAGAAATTGTCCATTAAAAGTACCCCAATTAAGGAAGAATTCTACTAAATACAAAGGGCATATCCCCCAGGCCATGCATGCATGAACTCAAGAAACTACAAACAATTCATGTCTCACAATGTCATTCTAAAGAAAAACTAAGTAAAAATTTCAAAGACAATTGAACTACGTACTTACTCCACTATTTAGTAGGAATTAGAAAAACTACTGATTAATCTGGTTTAATGATGTGAGAATAAAATCTGTGAAATTTCAATTTATTATCTTATACATCTGACGAAGCTGATGATGACGATGAAGCTGATGAAGCTGATGATGATGAGGATGAGTTGTCTGCAGCATCAAGATTACCATTTGCTGGATCATTCATAGTGATTCCATCTTCTGTTGTCAGATTACGAAGAGCAAAACAACCCAATTTTCCCATGACTCGAAATGCCCACAATTGAACAGTCTGCCCAGCTTCAAGATCGTTCTCAGCCACCAGTTTATTCCAAGAATCAGAAATATTCTCCAACACATACAATATCCTGTTCTTCTTGTTCTTCTTCTTCTTCTTCTTGGCCTTCAACTGAACCATTGTATAGTAGAAACCAGGCGGGTCGATGAGGCGTATTTCCATACCCTTACCCTCATCCAGGAAACGAAGATGGGTCTCAACGAGGCTTGTTGATGGAAAGGAGAATCGGCCCTTTTGTGGATTCACATCACGATTTGAAAGAGGCTTTTGAATCATCAAAACCCCATCACCAATGTCAATGTCTTCGTTCATTGTTGAAAATCCCTTTAATCAAATTCTTGAATCCAATGAGCTCCCATTTATCCAATTTGGATTCTTGAATGATATTATTGTTTCCTTCTTCTCTCAGCCTATGAAGAGCAAAACAACACCGCTTTCCCATGACTCGAACCATCCAGAGTCGAACAATCTGTCCAGCAGTAAGATTGTTCCTCTTCACCAATTGATTCCAAGAATTAGAATTCTTTCCCAACACATACAATATGCTGTTCTTGTTCTTCTTCTTCTTCTTTGCCTTCAACTGAACGCAACTATTAGTAAAGTGTCGGACAGATGGTTCGATAAATCGCATTTGGATACCCTGCGAGAAACGTCTGCCAACTGTGTCATCAGGGAAAGCGCAATCCGCAATCAGGCTTGTTGATGGAAATGAGAAGCGCCCTTTTAGGGGATTCATATCTCGCTTTGTCAGCGCCTTTTCAGCCAACAAAACCACATCATCAATCTTATCAGAGGAATATTGCTTATTCAAAGTCTGTGCTCTAATGTAATTCTTGAATTTAACGGGCAGCTCTTCAGAAATCTTTTGCTTCTTCTCGGCTGCTTCATCCTCCTTATGATCTTCATCATCATTCCCTCTCTTCATCTTCTTCTTGGAAATTGGAATGTATATATCAAGATTATTATTGTTGTGGTTTCTTGATATATGGAAAATGCTCTCCAAGAAAGAAAGTTGATCCTTTATTTCTGATGAATTGAATGAATTTGGAAAGATAATAAAGAAAAACTAGACTGCTTGATTCTTGATTTATTTTTGACAACTCACAAATCAGAACAAGTGTTGTCTCTTATGGAGGAGGTGCTCTGTTTTCTCTAGATTTCCTTTTTATAGGCAAACGTTTGTAATACGGTTTGGCGGTGCTACGTATATAGATCTGTTTTGATATTTTTTTTTTCTGTATTTTGGTAATTTTAATTAAATAAAATAAAATAAACTACTTGATAAAAATATATGCACTTAATTTAATAAGGAGTCTTGCTTGTTGCCAAATGTTTGATTCCTTAAAAGTTTTTATTTACACATCTAATTGTAAAAATAATAACACTCTGATATGTAAACAAAAGTGTAAATAATAACATGGAAAAAATGAGAGAGAACACCCCAGTTTTTAAATTATAGGTGTACTTGTGATTATGGAGAACACCCATTCTGCTACTACTTGTGTATAGGAGTCCTGCTGTTTCTTGAGTTCATGTATGCATGGCCTGGGGTATGCCCCTTGTAGTTTTTGGCATTCTTTAATTGGGATACTTATCGAAGTCTTTTACTCTTAGGTCCCAACTTCTGAGTCTACCCCTTGCTGGTGTGCATAGAACATGACAACATTCCCTTACTTTTTAAATTCCTATCACATTTTGGACTAAAGTGTCAAGAAATAAAAATTTTAAAGGGCAAAATTATTAAAAAATTAGTTTAGAATGCAATATATATATAGTAAATAGTGATAAGTTTAAGAAGTCAAAATAGATCAACCTAATTGAGAAAATTGGAAAATAGTGTAGTATAATCTCACATGTATATCTATCTAATGACTTTATATCACTCTCAAATTTCTCACCCACAAAAAAGTAAACCTAGATCTTAGATGCAAATTACCTTTAGCTTAGTTTAACATGAAAGTGCCTTCTTCGCATGTGCTAATAGAATTTAATTAGGGATAATTTTAGAAACCTCCCTAAGATTTAAACTGATATCACTTAGCATCCTTGAACTTTAAAAAATATCATTTATCTCCTCTAATTCTACATTTCTTGTAACATTGTCAGCCCAATAGATTAAAAAATTAATTTAATGAGAGTGAAACTAATTTTGTCCCAAGTTTACCCCTAGTACAAATTTTAATTGATTAAAATGGTTTGAAAAAGGAAAAGAAAATAGAGGGATGTAAATATAATTATTAGAAAATAGCATTGAGTTACAATTTTTCTTAACCTTCATCAATTAATGTCAAAAAATATTTTTTATTTTTTTTCAGTTAATAAGTTTGAACTGATTTTTAAAACAAAATATCAATAAAATTTTTATTATAATATATGGTGTATACATATGTGTTCTAATGTCTAAACCAACACATACAAGCACATTAATGTTATTTGTATATAATTGACAAAAACAATTTATCACAAGATTTGTTTTATTTTTTCTTTTGGTTTATGAGTTTGTGAGTTTTCAAACAAAATATGAATCATATTTATTATTATAATATATAATGATATTTTACGTGTTCTAAATTTTTGTTTAGATCGACACACAAAAGCACTTTACATGTGCATATATTTTTGTAAATAACTTTTCAAAAGAATTTATTGAGAAATTTATTATATATTTTTTTCATTTTAAGTTTGTGATTTTCAAAACAAAATACTTATTAATTTTATTTATTATATTATATGGTCTTCTTTTACATATTATAAATTTTTATTCAAATCAATACACACAAACATATTAATATGTACACATATTTTTGTAAATTTGTTGACAAAAAAAGTCAATTTATCAAAGAGAAAATAAATTTTATTTTTTTGATTTCGGAGTTTGTGATTCTAAAAATAAATTACTGATAATTTATTAAATTGTAATATTTGGTGCGTTTCTACGTGTTCAAATTTTTATTTAAATAGATAGATGCAAACAAATTACTGTGTGCAAATATATTTGTAAATAAGTTGATAAAAAATTGTTAGAAACTTAAAAGGTGCCAAGTGACATTATCAAAAACCTCAATGAAACTTTGTGAAATTACCTTTTTATAGCAATATGCCTAAAGAACTAAGAGTGGAAATGTCATTTCATTCATTTTAATACTTATTCTGGGACCTACCGACAAGAGAGAAGAGATAAGTAATATCTCTAAAAGTTCAAGAGTACTAAGTGATGTTAACTGAAATCTCGTGAGAAGTTTGTGAAATTATCCCCTTTAATTAACATAACAAAACATCTTACACGTGGCGCATGGTATTAAAAGATGGCTCAGATAGCTGATTATTTTTTTCCCTTTTAAACAAAAATTTTACATCTCTTTACTTTTTTGTGATTTGAACTATGACCAATAAATTGTAAGAGAATCAGATTAAATGACCCCTTATGTACGAATTCATTATAAAGCCGAAATAACTGATTAATTACAATAGAAGTTACATGAAGTGGAACATTCATGTGAGTTTCACGTGGATTGGGGTTCACAATTTTTTGTCAGGTGAAGTTCAAACACCATCGTTCATGAAAGATTTTTCCATGGAAGTATTTTCAAATTTTTTTTTTTTTTTTTGAACCAAAGGATGACTACATGCATTAATTCATAAGGTTTTGTACATGTTGACAAGTAGAAATACATCCAGTAGTAGCAAATAGAAAGGAACCTTGAAAAAAAAGAGAAAATGCGAACTTTTGCCTTCAAAAAGGCTTTAATTAAAGTGAATTTCAAAAAGTTTTATTGTACGAGTTTCAAAAGGATTCTAAGTATCACGATCGATCGAAAGTTCGATTATATCTAAACTACTCGTTTTCAAGTGAAATCCAGGATATTACTAAAACTACTGACTCTCCCACACCAATGAAGACAATAGAGACGATATCATTTTAGGAGAGTTCGATAAATTTAAGGAGTATAGAAACGTAATGTATTATCAACGGATTCAAGAATTAGAGGTAGAAGAGGATTTGAAGAATATGAAGAAATGAAAAGCAGTTGGTCCGGATAATATTCTAATTAAGGTATGAAAATGCTTAGGAAAGAAAAGGCATAAGTTGACTTACCAATCTATTCAATAAACTATTAAAAAGTAAAAGATGCCTGACCAATGGAAGAAGAGTACTTTCATACCCATATTTAAGTTTTTCCTACTATTGAAAGTTGATAATATAGATTATTAAAGAATTTCCTACTATTTCTTTGTTTCTTTTCCCTTTGTCTACACTTACTATACTTCTTATTTTGGTTAGTTTTGTAGTTAAATATACCTACAACAAAGAACTGTATATTGCACTTTTGAAGAAAATCTAATTAATCCATTTCCTCATAGCTGAACACAAAAATGTCTTTAGCCAACCAAAAACCATTAATATTTTATAGCTCAAGATTCATTTGTACACAAATTCCTCTCCTAGAAACCTTTAACCTACACGTTGATCACAATTTGTGATTTCGAATTCTGAGACCCCATGTCCACAGTTTTTTATCCTACATCAGGGTTGAAACAAGGGCTAATAATACCTTTTCCCCTAAAGTATGGGGTAATTACACTTTATCCCCTAAACTAATAAAATTACAATTTATCTCCCATTTAGCTATTAATCCGATACTATTTTCAAATACCATAAACAAAAGTTAGGTAAATAAATGACATACCCTTATCACTAGTTTTTGAGTTTTTAAGTATTTTTGTTTTTGATGGTGGTTTGATATTTATTGAAAATTTAGAAAAATAAACAATAAATAAATGAATATCTTTCTCTTGGATCGTGAAATTATGAGAATAACTTAGTTGAAATTGTATCCGATAGTACGCACATTTAACGCAAAATAATGAAATATATATATAAAATACTAAGACACAATGAAAAATTATAAAACTTTGTGAAATTTCATTGCCAATAGAAAATTTCACCAAAAAACCCACTCTGAAAACTATGAAAAACACTACAATTCAAAATAATAAAAATTGAATTTCAAAAATTGCTGAAAAAAGTACTCCATAAATTACGAGAATTTGACCAAAAATATATTGATATGGATTATATTGAGATGTTTTTTATAGTAATTAATTTTACTTATATTTTTTATAATTATCACACTATGATAAGGGTATTTCGATCATTTAATTAACATTTCTTAATGGTGTTAGAAAACATTAATGAATGGAATAGTTAAATGGGGGCAAAGTATAATTTTATTAGTCTAGGAGTGTAAAGTGTAATTACTCTATACTTTAGAGGCGCAAAGTGTAACCCTTGAAATAATATTTCAACCGCAATTAATTCTAATATAAATGCCAACATAGGTTTGCTCCTTGTAAAATTTATTTTGATTATTGATATGTAATTATTAGATATCTTAATAATTATTTAAGAATAAATATAAGTCCCACATTTGGAAAACGTGGCCTCCTATTTTTAGTAAAATAAGTCACTATCTAATCCAAATAAATTCCTCCCATGAATATTGAGTAGCTATTAAAATATTATTAATTACTCAATCACCATCATAAATCTTATTGTTTGCCCATAATCTCAAAAGGTATGCAGTGCACTATAACATCCAAATGTTCAAAGTTTGACCAAAAAATATCTAATACGAATGTACGAGTATAATTGAACTTGGGTCAAATTAAAACCTACTTAATCAATGAATTTTACAACGGGGTATATCGTTAATGGATGAATCAATTAAAAGAAAATCAAAAGCCTAAGTTCTTAAATTCTTGGCTTCTTTATTAAAAAGACAATAAAGGGTTACCAAGTACCCTCATAAAAAAAAAAAATTTTATTTTAAAATATGGGTCCCTAATACAATTGAATCAATTACACACCTAGACGATTTTGGGATGTGTATTTTTTATTACAATTTTTGGTGTAATACTTGTGTGATACAATCTATATGAGTGATGTTTACCTCTCATTTAATATTTACTCATAATAGATTAATATGTGTCATTTATATAAATGATATAAAATAAGTGTCACATAAAAAAGTGTAACGGAACCACTACGACCATCTATGTTCTTGTTTTATTACTCCCTTTTGGCTGTTCTAGAACTTAGACTGGATTCGATCCACAATGCTCCTATCAATTTGAAACGCCTTGGCAAGAACATCATCGCTTATGAGCGGAGTTGATCCAAACACAGTTGTTCCAATGGTTATTCCACCAGGATTTTGACTGCTGTAGGCAGCTATAGCAACAGCTTTCGTCTCTCCCACATTGCGGTGGAAGTGTACAAGGCCCATCGGAAACACAAACACATCACCTTTTTTAAGCACTTTAGTGAAAATACGGTTGTCAGGATTTGAATTGACAAAACCGACTTGGAGAGAACCTTCAAGAAGAGTGAATTAATTCCTGTGGCTCTTGGGTGAATTAGAGGAGGGTTAACTCCTTTTGGTGCGAAGTCCATTCGGGCCATTGAGATGCCGAGAGTGTTGAGCCCCGGTATTTGAGGAACGGATACTTGGGTAACCTTGGAGCCGAAAGGGTTTGTGGTGTTGCCAGGTATGTTCAGCCCAGTGAAGAAGAAATCTTCTACTGTAACAAGCTTGGGATCTTTGCAAAGGAAGCCGTTCACCCGCACTAAAAATGTTCAACGTTGAAAACCAGTTAAGCAATATTGTACTGGACTCTATGAATTTCTAACTCAATAAGAGTACGAGTAAGTCTGTGCTATCTACTCTATAATGCGTTTTGAATTTTACAAATATTGGCATGCAAGATTAAAAATTAGGAGAATTTCGTTACTTTTCAATTATTCAACGGTTTAAAATATATATTGTAAAATCAATAGTCAACACTTTTTCAATAGTACAACCTATCTTCTTTTTTTTTTAAACCCTTTCCCCATCTAGGTTTACCCTCTAGGAACTCAAATACATGACGAATAGATCATAAGAGAAGCGTCTTACTATTTAAATTACATTTCATTGTCAAAATTATATGCTGGCAGCTAGCTATATGATCACATGTATCAATTGAATGGCACTAATAACTTTGACGTATAAATAATGGCTTAAATATCGACCGCTAAATATATCTAAAAAATGTGATGGTTGTAATTTTAAATTTATCTGACAGTTTTTTATTAACAATATTACGTTGACACAAAGAAAACTAGTAGGGGATCTTATTTGTAGACTATATATATATATATTAGTAATAAGTAGTGTAACCTTACCAGAGCCAGAATTATCAGCTACACAGAAATCTTGCAAAGGCACGGGGTCGGATGCTAAGACAATATTACACAACATGAAAGCTAGAAAGCATGGGAAGATTATGTGTTTTCCCATCTCTGACGGAGTGCTACGTACAAAGGTGAAATATTAGTACGTTCAATCAAGAAAATAAATGAACATACTTGCAGATACAGCAGGAAATGTTCAATCAAGATTCTTATTTATAGAAGACTTTGCATGCTTGTTCTTTTTCCATATCTTAGTTAAAAAGAAAATTGTATGCCGGCTTTTATCCAATTCGGCAGGAAATTGTTGACTCTGTCACAGTTGTTTGGTACGTTTGTGACCGTTACTGCGCGCTTGGCGTCTCCAGCTAACGAACCTTTCTTCTGTCGTAGTTATTTTCTTTTGCTTTCTTCGACTTAGTCAATTGTTCTCGTGATTATTTGTGGAATTGCATGTGTGAGTTGTATTCTATTGATTACGGTCTGCATGTGTTTGCAATTAGTAGTTGTACATATATATATAACTTTGAAGAGATAGTTGTACATGGCATTGGTTTTTCTTACACTTTTTGGTGTTACACTATATAATGAGGTGATGTTCGACCCTAATTTAATATTTTTTTAAATTAAAAATACTGATAGTGTAACACAAATATAACACTAAAAAGTCTATTACTCAAAGCTGTTGTACATAAATTCACTAAAATGCAATGTTATTTCAGCAAACATTGATTTTAAAAAATATATATAAATAGTAGCATAAACAAAAATTAATAATTCTACATACATTCACAAAGTGTATAAATTTTATTTGCATCACATTTATGGAGTAATGGTGTGCGTTTTATGTGCCGTTACTTCCTTCGGTTAAAAAAATTGAGGGATTGAGGGAAATTAGATTACAGATGCATTGTAATTTTGAAAGTTATACATTTAAAAACAAACAGTAGTTATAACAGAATTAGAGAGTACTTTTTAATTTATCACATTAGTGTATATAATATAGACTTAGTTATGTTTAAAAATTAGAGAGGAGAGAAAGTGAGAATGATGGTTTGTTGAGTGATACGAATCATTGAATAAGAAAAATAGGAGTTTTACACTCTATAATTTTATAGATAGTATTAATATTTATTTAATCACTTTTATCGTTGTCGTCACTTCTCTCCTGTCTAATTTTTAACTCCCTTCTCGTTTGAAAATAAACATCACTATTAATTGATATACACTAATTAAAAAAATTACTATATTAAATTAATTTTAAACAATAACAATTTAAAATGACTACAGTACCCTTTTACAATAATATCTCGACTATATTCTATAACTCTTCCCTCTCAGGATAATTGTTATGCATTGATTAAATCCCATAACTTTTCAAATGGGCGATTTCAAAGAAATAAAAAATGATTAAATGACCGAAATAATAGAATTGAGATGGTTTACTGGGCCCCTGTCATCCAGATTATTTTGATGCATGTTCCTCATGGATTGCATATACAGGATGAAAGCTATAAAATTGCGCGTTATGCACTAGGTCAACTTAAAGTTTAGCTCAAAATCTTTTTTTTTTTTTTTTTTTTTACCATCACATGTGGATATTTTGTCGATTCTTGTTTGTTTGAAATATCAATTGATTATAGATGTGAGAAAGGTAACTCATGGCATTCTTATTTCTTTTTACTCTACTTTATATCCTGATTTCAATGATTAAATTTGTAATCGATTCTTAATTTGTACTCTATATTTTAGTTTTGGATAGAATACAGGTTATTACTCTTAAATTTATTCTATTTCAATCAAAATTTTAACACCGTTCCAAAACTAAGAGAAGTTTTAATCATACACACTATGCAAGTAAAGTAGAACATTTGTCGAGTTTTTGACTCCACTAAACATTTGGCCATAGTGGGATGAATTTAAAAACCAAGAATGCAATGTCTAAAATCTAAAATTGAAAGTGAAAAGTGCGAATCGATCATAAGTTGGCAAATGCAATTTGTTATGACTACCTTCATTAGTACAATACGTCTCTAAACAAATGTGTGACATGCATATACCTAACCTGCATCAATTTACTGACGTTGTTAAAATTAGCTTGCAAGAAAAAATTATAAAATTCGGAGTGTAATATATCTAAAATTAAAATATAATGTACAAAGTGAGAATCAATTATAAATTAGATAGTATAGAGTGGAGTAAGCCCTAATATTAATCCTTACGTGCTGCCTTAAGCTTCGAATTTGGCTATCAAGTTTCAATTACTTGAAAATACCAATATTTGCATTTAGGAGGGGGAAGCAAAAACTGCGCCCTTAATATTTGAAAGAAAAGTAGTTATTCTACCAGTTAAACATGCAGTCCATATTCTATCGTTGAAATTACTAATTTATTGACGTAGTCAATTAACAAATATCAAGGCATTTCTTTTCAAGTACTGACAAAGATTTTGACATATTCAGCTCAAAATATTAATTAATAGGACGATATCCAAAACATATCTAATGGAGAGGGAGTCAATGACAAAAATTTGAAGCCGCTCACGCACTAAATGAAAACTATATTATGATATGGCATGTTCCATCTGTGGGGATTCATGAGCAGAAATCACATTGGATTCTCGTATACATTTTTTTTAGTATTATATTTATGTTCTATTATGAAATAAGATATTATTTATTTTTCGTTTAATTACTTTTATTAAAAATATTATTTTATAATATAAAAAATATACTATAAATATAACACTCAAAAATATAATAAAAAACTCAAAGCGAGGAGCAATCATCGAGTAAAACATGGATGAGAGGCAAATAATTAAGCACGCTCTTCTTAACACAAGTATAACCCTTTTTCGCAGTCATTATCCTATATACTAGTACCTAGCTAGCAGTCATTTGTATTTTATTTCATCAAGATTCAGAAACACCAAAAATATTGTTGTACGTTTATGTACAAAAATGGAAGCAAGGTCCAACCGATGTTGACAGCCATAAATATACACACTTGCAGATTCAATTTTAACAAAGGTAATAAAATCTCAATATTTTAAGGATAATAAATAATTCTGTGCCATTACCGACAAAATAACCTCACCAGAATGAGAAAATATCGACTTACAATGTAATTAACCAAAGGATGGGTTAAAAACCCTTTGCGTGATTATATTTTGTCTTCCTTTAACACTATTTATCTATTAATAATTTTAAAACTTTTAAGATAATTAAGTACCCTGTCTAAAATATCACTGTGTACTATTATATTTTAATTTTTTATATATATAAATTTTGATATTGATGTGATAAATATTTTAAAATAAGAAAAAATAAACTATATAATATTTCAATATAATTCATATCAATATATTTCCTGGTCAATTTTTTAAAAATTTTGGATTTCATTTGATATATTTTGAATTTGAATGTTTAATTATAGTGGTAGAAAAATTTTCAAATTGACTTATTTTCATTTGAAAATTTTTCTTTAAGTATATTGTGTGATAATATATTTTTTATAAAATTTTTGTGTTTTTTTTATGTCTCTTGGTATTTTATAATTTTAATACTTGAATTAACCTCTGTAAATTATAATATCGGATATAATTTAATTCAATATTTTTTCACATTTTCACTCTTTAAAGTCAAAGATATTAATTTACAATTATAATTAATTTTTTCTTAATTATTTTATAACTATTGAACATCAAAATTAAATATATTACTAAAGGTATTTCAATCATTTGACTAGATTTTTTTGATGTTTAAAATTTTTAAAAGATGAATAATGTGAATAAGGAACAAAGTATTCTTTTAATTTAGAGAGACAGTGTAATCATCCACCTAGTTCAGAGGGTAAAGTATTATTAACCCCCAAAAGAATGACTAAGCCATATTTAGGTAATTGTTATTCTTGACCCTTAATTACCACTTTAACTAGTTGCTATTGTTTCTCAAAGGCAGGAGTACTGATGACTTAGACCATCTAATCTTTCAATGTCCCTTTCATTCAGAATATAGCTACGATCGTTGGGGAGCAAGTGCGATCACATAATTCACATAATACGGAACGATAAGATACAAAATTAGCATATATATATATAAATACGATTAAAAATTAATCACATCCTGTCAGTTCATTAATGATACAAAAATGATACAAAACACAACGATCGTGTGACTCGTGTTGTGTCAACTAGCGATTGACATTTTAACACATTAAATTATTAATTTGAAACATGTTACTTACGACCCATTTAACTCATTTGACCAATGAATGATATTATACATCTTAATGAGATAATAACTAGGGCATTATTATTATTATTATTATTATTATTATTATTTCTAATTGGTAACAACTTTATACATATCCTAAAGATTACGAATAAAGAATTCTCACATAAAGTGTATAAACTTATAAGCTTAGCATCTCTGAAATAAGACATAAATTAATGAGTTTGGAGTAGGTCATCAGGATGTGAGTTTGTTGTGAGTTTATTAGGTTTGCGGGTTAATTATGATCTTATTCTGTTGTTCAGGTTAAAAAATACTATAGTAATTGTAATTGTTTAGGAATTTTAACTGATCAATCAGGTTATATCGTGTCAACCAATTAATGTACGAGTCATAACATGACACAACACGAATATTTAACTGGTCATGTTCAAGTCTTTTGCCCGTTGCTACCCTAGGTAGAAGCTGAGATGATATCTTTTAGCCGCATCCCCATTTTGCTTGATTCATTTGCAATTCACATTTCTTCATTTCCACTTCAAGGTTTATGTTGATTGTTTGAGATCAGGTATTAAAAGGTTTACGCTTGGTCACATATGTTTGAGCTTAATTAATAACACAGTTTCCAAATTACTGACTAATAAGAGATGAGAAGTAAATATACAAAGAAAATTAATTGGCCAATGGGTTCTATGGTTGACTGATGATTATCTCCTGAGCATCTGATAAAATTTGAGAATCAGAATCCCCTTGGAAATTCATAAGTTTGATCAATTCACTCTGGATGGGGTTTCCTATACCATATACATTCTCTAGGTTATTGGCCTCTCCCATGGTCTTTTGCACTATATCCCTGATCTTTCAATCGAGATTGCCATCATCTAATTGCTCCCATTGCTCTCTCATTTGATTCCCGTAGTTCCTTCTAACTTTCAATCATCTTGACCATTCCTTCTATACACTGGGCAACGAACCCACGTCTCTTCTTCTTGATCAAAGTAACTATTTGTCTCCCCTAAGTTCCTTTTATTATTTTGCCCCCTAACACAGATTCTCTCTGTTTTTCATGGGAAGAGGAACATATAACAACCGTGTCGGCCGATTTTGATTCAGGATGTTTTGGAAAATTATCTATCCTGGCCATATCAACATAACATCCATGTCCCGGTCCCGGTCGCGGTCATCAAAGTTCCACATTAGTCGCGATGTATCAGTCGCGGATTGAATGATACGCATATTTTTCTAGATAAAATGTAGCATCAATTTTTTAAAAACTTTTGAAAGTATATAACACTACTAAAAATGTAATGATCAATTTATTTTTTTCAATCAGAGTAATGATCAAATTTACTAGTAGAATGGGATCTCCCTTAAGAATGATCAATTCCTCATAAAAGTAAAAGTGTTTTTTTTTTTTGAAAAAAAAAAGAAAAATAAAAAATAAATGGCCAAAGGAGATATTCTTCATAAAAAGCATGGGGGGACAAAAAAATAAATGACCCCTAAGATTCGAACCTAAGCCTTGAAAATTTTGAGTACAATTATCATTAACAACCAACTAAGCCAATCACCAATTGATTGGAAATTAGTATTATATTTACTTAAGGGTATCCTCTCGGGTAAAATCTCCTAACACATTACTTCAGAGCCTTCAGCTTATACGGTATTGCATTGCAGCTCTGATGGAGTCATGGAAGACGAACAAAATAGCGATTAAAGAGAATGAGAGCTCGTCGACGTTGAAGGTCGCTCAAACACTCCTTCACTCTTATCGATCTGCAAAATAGCCCACCTCATCGACCTCCACCAATCTTATTGTCTGTAAAATTTCCCTCCCTTCTTCTCTCTACCTTTATAAAATTGAATTCATGTGGAAAAAATTTTGAGTCCTTGTTTAGTCTCAAATCTTTTATTCAACCTCATATTCTATTGTTAATCCTTTCTCTTCATCCACTTCATCATTTTTTTGGGTGTATTTTGGTGTTGTATCGCAAGTTGACTCGTATGGACTCGGCCGAGTCACTCTGAGTTTCCGACTCAGTCTGTTAAATCAGCTCCACAGAATCAGCCAAGTCTAACGGAGTCGATGCTGAGTCTACGTCTCTGGTATATGGCAGCCCGGACTTGGAACGGATGACTAAGTTTCGGTTATGACTCGACTCGGCCAAGTCTTTGAACCCTGATCTCATCCGTTTTTGATCCTTCACAGGCAGGGTTCAAAGACTCGACCGATGTCGAACTTTGATGTCCGAGACCGCGACTTTAAACCATGTTCACATGTGGGAAAACTGCAAATACCGACTGTCGATCTTTAGCAGTCCAGGTCCTTGGCACTATCGATTCAGCTTGAATTTGAGGTCAATTGGCCATGTAAGCACGATTAATCGAACCACCATTGGGATTTTGCTGTACTCCACCTTTTTCTAATGTTGGTTCTGATCCACCATTTCCCTTCATTATTGCTTTACCTTTGCTTGCACAACTTGGTCCCTTAGTGATAGATTCACCTTTGGATGAACCTCCTACAGTGTAGCCTGGTTGTCTCCTTAACAGCGCTCCCAAGATCGCCGTTTTAGGATTTTTCCTTTTCAGCCGTTGTGGTTGTAACCAAAGTGGACATCACAATTGTTATCAAATCTATGACTGCACTCAACCTTTTTGTGCCAATATCTAGATGATCGGAGTGACTGTCACATCTTTGGCCTACCATAGCAACTACTTGGCAAAGGTTATGAATGACTCAGTTATATTTATTCAACTTTAGACTTACTTCCATCCGATCTTTCCTTCCCAGGTCTCTTTTCGTTGACCTTTCTTTTCTTAACTTTTCCATTATCAATTTGAACTTTGCATCCTTTCTTGTAGCCTCTCTGACCGTATCCTCTCTCACCATGGCCACACTATTTTTAGCCACACTCATCATCATCTCGAAGATCTTATTAATCAGAGATTTTAGCAACATCTTATCTGCAGGGACTATTTAACTACCTGATGATGCCTGATCTTCAGCTTTACTCTTCTTCGAGATGCTCTCTTCAAAATTCAAAATCCTTCTCTTCCCTGAATCCTTACTTTTACTCCTTCGTTATTCCGATTACTTTAACACCGTCCTACCGGGCATGCCAAAACTTTGTTTATGCAAATTTTGGCAGGTTGTACCGAAAGTGACAAACAAATCAATTTTTCAATTCTCAATTGTTCAAAAGCGGGCCGTTGTTTGTAAAATCAGATTCCAAAGTGCGCCGTTACTCTCTAAGGATTGTTGTCCCTCTACCTTGATTGAGATCAAGGACTTAAATTTAGTGTATGAAATTAGAAAAAGACAACTAGAAGAACTAAATCTAGAAATTAAGAAACAAAACTTCACTGAATTATATTTACAATACTGAAACGGAAACATATATTGATGGACCTGACTGAAACTACTGAAAGATTCTAAAAAGAACAAATTAAGAGCTCCTAACATAGATAAGGTCGCAATGGACAAGGATTAACGATCGATAATTATGTAACCCCTTTTTGTTTCTCTTCAGTAACAATCGATAATTATGAAAACTTGGGATCTTTGCAAAGCAAGCCATTCATACCCACAGTAAAAATGTTCAACATTGAAATCCAGTTAAGCAATATTGTATTGTACTCTTTGAATTTCTTATATATATGACAATCATCTTAGATGTATTTGTCAATTTCAAGATAGCCTTGATGGGTTATCTTATTTTAAATTGGGAACTTGATCTAATGAAACTGTCAAGAGACAAAAAAATTTAATTATACTTTAAATTCAGCTTAATTAAACAATTTAAAAAAGTCAATAAGAATTAAATGTCTAACCCCAAAAAATCATCCTAAACAAAAAACTAAACTCCAAATAAAACTTTAGCAATATTCCAATAAAATAGTGTCCAAAAAAAATGATAGCTTTGGAAAGAAAAATTATGTCAACTGAATCTAGAAATTCTTAGATATGTGACAATCATTTTAGACGTATTTTGTCAATTTCAAGATGAAATTTATGGGTATATTACTTTGAATTAGGAGTTTGATCTAATAAAATTATCACGAGGCAAAAGAAAACTTAATTCTACTCTATAAGTCAATCATATAAAGAAAGGGCATTAATGAAAAATAAAAAATTGGAATTAAATTAAATTTATTTAAACAAACTAGAAAAATCACTAAGAATTAAATGTCTAACCCTATCAAGATTCATCCTAAACAAAAAACTAAAATCCTAATAGAACTTTAACAATTCTCCAACAAACATTATCCAAAAACAAAGAAAATAAAAGTCTCAAAAAGAAAATTTGTGTCAATTGAACCTAATATATGTCACAATCATCTTAGACGTAATGTCAATTTCAGGATGGAATGGATTATTATCATCTTTAGGAAGCTTGATCTAATAAAATTGTCAAGAAGCAAAAGAAAATTAAATTCTCTATGAATCAATTAGAGAATATATAAGTCTATAAATCCATAGAATACTACTTTTTAATTTTGACTTTTAACTGTTACATATTGATTAATACTTTTATTTCACTTTATAAAATGAGCATGAAAAATCATCCATATTATACAATTTTCACTCTACAAAAAAGAAAAGTATCTTTTTTTTTCTTTTTACTTATCTTGATTGTTATCTAACATAACATAAATTAAAAAAAAAATTGTCTCTGTGAGAACATTCCAGGTCCAAAGCATGAAAAATCTTTCTATTTACATAGGTGTATTTGTGGTATGATTAAGAAATAAAATGAGTTCCAACATGTTAGAAATTCAATGCCTTTTAAATTAGCTACCCATGATAAAAAAAAAAGTTCTGTGTTTTAGTAAAAATTAATCCATTGAACTAAAATATATATTGGAAATTTGCAAAATGTGTAATCAAATACTAATCGAATAAAAAGTCACTTGACTTTTTAATAAGAGAAAAAAGTAATTCACAAATGCTGGTTTTCAGTAATCCAAAAGTAAATATTATTTCATAGGCACTTTCATTCTTTTTCTTCTTATAACAATGAATTTTATACATTTTTATATATGATCAAACTAACCTAAAAATGTAAAATTTTAAGTTGTTTATTAAAAATGAGTTCATAGCTTCTGTATGCATCAATTTTTATTTCTTTCTTTGTTTAAAAATAATTAATCATATATAAGTAAATAAAAATGTCTCATATGTCATAATTTAATCTATTGAATGAAAATATACACTCTTGATGTGAAAAATGTTGGATTTAGATGATATTGCATTCATAATGTCAAAGGATAAAAAAGAAAGAACCCATGATCAACAAAATATTTATAATTGGACATACATTTAACTCCTTCTTAATTAAGAAGTCGTATAAGCGTAGTTCAGATAGTAAGATGCTTTCCAATGAAAATTTGAAACATTGACCAAAAAAAGTCAAAATGTGACAAAGAATTTGGAATGCAAGAAGTACAAGAAGTAAGAAAATTTTTTAAAAGAACTTTACCAACATGAAGTGTACTACTATTTCTTGAAGATATTTATGTTGATGAAACCTTATTATTTTGTCAATTAAATTAAGTAAAATTTCAAGGCTCAAGTTCGAATCTTAGGGGTCATTTATTTTTTTGTCCCCCCCATGCTTTTCGATGAAGAATATCTCCTTTGGACATTTATTTTTTCTTTTTCTTTTTTTTTTCCAAAAATAAAAAACACTCTTACTTTTTATGATGAATTGATCATTCTTAAGGTAGATCCCATTCTACTAGTAAATTTGATCATTATTTTGACTGAAAAAAATAAATTGATCATTACATCTTTAGTAGTGTTATATATTTCAAAAGTTTTTAAAAAATCGATGCTACATTTTATCTAGAAAAATATGCATATCATTCGATCCGCGACTGATACACCGCGACTGATGTGGAACTTTGATGTCCGAGACTGCGACTTTAAACCATGTTCACAGGTGGGAAAACTGCAAATATTGGCTGTCGATCTTTAGTAGTCCAGGTCCTTGGCGCTATCGATTCAGCTTGAATTTGAGGTCTATTGGCCATGTAAGCACAATTATTCTAACCACCATTGGGATTTTGTTGTACTCCACCTTTTTCTATTGTTGGTTCTGATCCACCATTTCCCTTCATTATTGCTTTAACCTTTGCTTGCACAACTTGGTCCCTTAGTGATAGATTCACCTTTGGATGAACCTCCTACAGTGTAGCCTGGTTGTCTCCCTAACAGCGCTCTCAAGATGCCATTTTAAGATTTTCCCTTTTTCAACCGTTGCGGTTGTAACCAAAGTTGACATCACAATTGTTATCGAATCTATGACTACACTCAATCTTTTTGTGCCAATATCTAGATGATCGGAGTGACTGTCACATCTTTGTCCTACCATAGCAACTACTTGGCCAAGGTTATGAATGACTCAGGTATATTTATTCAACTTTAGATTTAATTCCATCCATTCTTTCTTGCCTAGACCTCTTTTTGTTGACCTTTCTTTTCTTAGCTTTTCCATTATCAATTTGAACTTTGCATCCTTTCTCGTATCCTCTCTGGCCGTATCCTCTCTCACCATGGCCACACTGTTTTTAACCACACTCATCATCACCTCGAAGATCTTATTAATCAGTGATTTTTGCAACATCTTATCTATTACATGCAGGGACTATTTAACTACCTGATGATGCCTGATCTTCAGCTTTACTCTTCTTCGAGATGCTCTCTTCAAAATTCAAAATCCTTCTCTTCCCTGAATCCTTTTCCTTCGTTATTCCGATAACTTTAACACCGTCCTACCGGGCGTGCCAAAACTTTGTTTATGCAAATTTTGGCAGGTTGTACCGAAAGTGACAAACAAACCAACTTTTCAATTCTCAATTGTTCAAAAGCGGGCCGTTGTTTGTAAAATCAGATTCCACGTGCGCCGTTACTCCCTAAGGATTGTTGTCCCTCTACCTTTGATTGAGATCAAGGACTTAAATTTAGTGTATGAAATTAGAAAAAGACAACTAGAAGAACTAAATCTAGAAATTAAGAAACAAAACTTCACTGAATTATATTTACAATACTGAAAAGGAAACATATATTGATGGACATGATTGAAACTACTGAAAGATTCTAAAAAGAACAAATTAAGAGTTCCTAACATAGATAAGGTCGCAATGGCTGACAAGGATTAACGATCGATAATTATGTAGCCCCCTTTTTGTTTCTTTTCAGTAACGATCGATAATTATGAAAACTTGGGATCTTTGCAAAGCAAGCCATTCACCCACTGTAAAAATGTTCAACATTGAAATCCAGTTAAGTAATATTGTATTGGAGTCTATGGATTTGTAACTCAATAATAGTATGGGTAAATATGTTCTATTCACTCTGCAATATAGATTAAATTTTACCCGTACCACTCTGCAACTCTTTGATATTATTTTTCTTTATTATTTTCGTTTCTAGCTTTTAGTTTTATTAGTTTTAGATTTTCATATATTAATTTTTTTAGTTTGTATTTAATTTTATATTTAGTTTTTCAATTAACTAGTGAATTTCGAATAATTAGATATTCCGAAAAAGTTTTATTAACCAAACAACCGAAGAAAAGTTTGGTTTGGATTTAGTTTTGATTTTCTTGCACCGAAAATCGAAAAATAAATTTTCTTAACCGAATTACTAAAAATTGGGGGTTCGATGAACAACACGTAGGGGAAAGTTTTACTAATTCCGCTTCGCGCTCCAACTTATAATCAATTTTCATTTTGCACTCTCAATTCTAAATTTTTGACACATTGCACCCCAAACTTTTAGATCTATCCCACTTTGGTCAAATTGTTAGTGGCGTTAAAAAAAATTAACTAATATTTCACTTTATGTGCGTGATGTGCATAGTTAGAAGATCTGTTATTTTTGGTAACGGTATTAAAATTTGGAATTTAATTAGATAAATCTGAGAGTTTAGGGTACAATATATCGAAAAAATAAAGTTTGAGGTGCAAAGTGAGAATCAGTTACACGTTAGGAAGTGCAAAGTGGGGTAAAAACTATAAATTCGCTAAAATGCAATGTTATTTAAGTAAACATTGAAAAATTTTGTATTAATACTCACAAAAATTACTAAGAGATAATTACAAAAACCTCCTTGAAGTTTTTGAGAATTGCGTGCAGCAGCCTTATAATTTAAAAAAATTAACACCTACCTGCCCTAATTTGACTATTTTAGTAACACAAACCTCTCCTAATTTTAGATACTTAATTGCACTTACCTCCCCTCATTTTATGTAACCAACTAACCAAGGGAGGTAGGTGTATTTTTCAAATTAGAGGATGTTACCTGTGATTGTCAAAAACCTTAGGGGAGGTTTCCTTAATTGTGCCAATTATTTACTTCATACACATTCACAAAGTGTGTGGATTTTCTCTTCAGCACCTTTCTGGAGTTGTAGTAATATTTTCATGTGTTGCATTAGCTGTGTCCTGTAATCAGTTCCTCATATACGGCACATATTATTGGTTGGGTTAAAATATTGTTAATTCTCAATTACTTAACTAAATTGGTGAAAAGCGGTTCACTTCTTGTGTGTGCAACTTAAGATACATAAAGAATTGAAGGAAATGAACAGAAACTGGAAGCAAAAAAGAGGGTTACTTGTTACTTGTTAGTGGCCAATGGCCATATCTATCTGGCTGCAGACTAGTAAATTAGTTCCTAGAATTTTGAACAACTGACTTCTTCAATATATATATATATATATAAATTTATTGTGCTAGGAATTTAAGCTCTCAATATATCATAAGAACCAATTTACTCTCTATTAATATCAGTAGTCGATTAATTGAGTGAGAATTTGTCATAAATTTTCAATCACTTTTTGAAATTTTTATCAAATGTTCTTAATTAGTCATAATTTTTTATCAAATGTAAAAAGAGGAAAGTTTAGTAATTGAAACTTGTGGACGGCAGAGATCATGGAAAAAGAGGAAAATTTTGAATTTGTATTGTGCATAGATTGTAGAGTTGTAGATTTTAGGATGGTAATTAATAAGAAGAGAAAAATATTATATTTGCATTGTGCATGAATTGTCGAATAGTAGATTTTAGGAAGGTAACTAATGAAGAAGTGATAGTAGTTAACAAATAAAGAGTCACTGTCAGATATATAGAAACTAACTTGAAAAATTGTTGGAATAGTAGTTTAGTGCATAGTTATCTTTAATAAAAGATTTTTTTTTCCCGTCATTTTTAATCTCCTTTAAAATTATGAGAGAATCCAAAGGGTGAGTTAGCTCTCCATATAATATTGCAAGATAATAAATGAAAACACCCAAATCAATGAATAGTATTAGCCGGCTTAACACATTCTTTGGCATGGGCAGCATTTCATTCATAATTGATGAAAATCTTATCTCGTCCTAATATCTGTCTAAAAATAAGCAGCATGAAAGGATGAAATCCTCACTGTTTTTGTCTTCCTATTGGAGTTGTTGTTCATTTCCAACGTAATGCGGGAAGCACAAATGTTGTTGCTACAGCTGCATTGAACAGTCAAATCCCTGGTGCTATAACAATTGGAATGGCTGTTTTCGGATTAAATTCTTAAAAAAAATTTTGTTAACCATTTTACAATATGTTGGATCCATAATGCACGGAACTCCGATCTTTAAAACGGACCCTATTCTATAATTGATTAGATAGTTATGCTAGTGCATTCTGCATGACAAATAACTGTTCCAAATCCTCTCATTAGTGATGATTTCTGGCTCAAGGCATTCAAAATCGAAAGGAGTGTAGTTAGTGAAATTCTATCAATGTTCTAAATAGAAAATTAAAAGTTCATTTGCATGTGCATGACTGTATTCTCGATAATGTACTATTATTCTTAAAAAGCAAAAAAAAAAACTTATGTTTTGGTTGCGCTGTGCAGCTAAATAGGGACCAAAATAGTTACAAACTAAAAAGCACAATTTTACTCTTTAACATAGGAAAATTTAACACTGTTTTATATGCACAAAACCCTACAACTACTACTATCACAATTATCTTCATTGTTATTATTATTCAATATAAACTCTACTAGACGGGGAAAAAATTGATAAAAATTAGTGAAATTTGTTATTTGAATTCAATAACTTGACTAACCCATAAAATAAATGAACATGCTTAACAATATATTAGAACATAGTATATCCTGAAATAATTGTTTGAAAGGTACAGTTTAATTAGATGAGTACTCGATCGACTCATGCATGAAATTCCTTGGCAGCACTATTGTCGACAGTTCGTAAACATAGAAAAAGGAATGTGGAAAATGACTTGCCTCAGAATATATTTGTAGGAATTTTGTTCTAACTACGGTTATCAATTATTTCATGTTTTAACACTTTTTCATCCAGAGTTACAGAAAGAAAAGGGACATAATCCATGTAGAAACAAGTCATTAGTTGCCAAATATTGGAGCGAAAATGAACATAAATAAATCGGACATTTTAATGTTCAAATTTATTTGATTATTTAATAAAGTTGAAATTTTGTTCAAATTAGACTTATTTATTTTTTGAACAGAACTCAAACGAACTTTTATGGAGCCGACCTCAAATCAAGTTCGAATATCTTAGCAATTTTATATGTAAATTAAAAGTTTTAACTTATCAAGTCGAATTCGAGGCGAATAAAAAAAAAAAAATTAACAAACGATAAATTATTGATTAACTTAGCCACGTGCAGTTTCTTCTGACTTAATTTGTTTTTTTAACCTCATTTTGTGTGTGTGTCTGTTGGGAGTTAATCAATCAATCAGGAGTTGAATTGTATGCAAACACAAAAAATTTAAACACACAAGGAGATTTATAACACAGTGAATATCTCTTTCCCATAACAATATATAGATAGAAAAATGTGCTCTTCATTGATCAATTTTTGTACAAGCTAGTTTAGCTTCTGTGGTCAACACCGTGCAGAATCCCACCTTCTTGCCAAATATTTTTTATCTGAATAATGACAAGAAATCAGAAAATTGTGGAGCAGAGTATCATGGGCTTCAAAACTCAGTTTACCTCATTATAGCCAAAGCATAAATAAATAAATCAATTTCTTTGAATATGTGCTAAAAACATCATAAAAGCTTAAAATTAAGGTCCTAAATTTCATGACTAAATTCAATACCAGAATGGTGAAATGAATATGCAGAATGACAATAATCTCATCATTTCTCTCTGGCACAACGAAGACAGGAAAAAAAATCAAATGAAAAATCTTTATATATTCTGCACCTTAATTGGGTATGTAATTAAGGAAGAATTCTACAAAATACAAAGGGCATATCCCCCAGGCCATGCATGCATGAACTCAAGAAACAGCAAACAATTGATGTCTCACAATCTCATTCTACAGAAAAACTAAGTAAAAATTTCAAAGACAATTGAACTACGTACTTACTCCACTATTTATTAGGAATTAGAAAAACTACTGATTAATCTGGTTTAATGATCTGAGAATAAAATCTGCGAAATTTCAATTTATTCATCTGACGAAGCTGATGATGACGATGAAGCTGATGAAGCTGATGATGATGAGGATGAGTTGTCTGCAGCATCAAGATTACCATTTGGTGGATCATTCATAGTGATTCCATCTTCTGTTGTCAGATTACGAAGAGCAAAACAACCCAATTTTCCCATGACTCGAAATGCCCACAATTGAACAGTCTGACCAGCTTCAAGATCGTTCTCAGCCGCCAGTTTATTCCAAGAATCAGAAATATTCTGCGACACATACAATATCCTGTTCTTCTTGTTCTTGTTCTTCTTCTTCTTGGCCTTCAACTGAACCATTGTATAGTAGAAACCAGGCGGGTCGATGAGGCGTATTTCCATACCCTTACCCTCATCCAGGAAACGAAGATGGGTCTCAACGAGGCTTGTTGATGGAAAGGAGAATCGGCCCTTTTGTGGATTCACATCACGATTTGAAAGAGGCTTTTGAATCATCAAAACCCCATCACCAATGTCAATGTCTTCGTTCTTGAAAATCCCTTTAATCAAATTCTTGAATCCAATGAGCTCCCATTTATCCAATTTGGATTCTTGAATGATATTATTGTTTCCTACTTCTCTCAGCCTATGAAGAACAAAACAACACCGCTTTCCCATGACTCGAACCATCCAGAGTCGAACAATCTGTCCAGCAGAAAGATTGTTCCTCTTCACCAATTGATTCCAAGAAGTGTTAGAATTCTTTCCCAACACATACAATATGCTGTTCTTGTTCTTCTTCTTCTTCTTTGCCTTCAACTGAACGCAACTATTAGTAAAGTGTCGGACAGATGGCTCGATAAATCGCATTTGGATACCCTGCGAGAAACGTCTGCCAACTGTGTCATCAGGGAAAGCGCAATCCTCAATCAGGCTTGTTGATGGAAATGAGAAGCGCCCTTTTTGGGGATTCATATCTCGCTTTGTCAGCGCCTTTTCAGCCAACAAAACCACATCATCAATCTTATCAGAGGAATATTGCTTATTCAAAGTCGCTCTAATGTAATTCTTGAATTTAACGGGCAGCTCTTCAGAAATCTTTTGCTTCTTCTCGGCTGCTTCATCCTCCTTATGATCTTCATCATCATTCCCTCTCTTCATCTTCTTCTTGGAAATTGGAATGTATATATCAAGATTATTATTGTTGTGGTTTCTTGATATATGGAAAATGCTCTCCAAGAAAGAAAGTTGATCCAGATGATAATTTATTTCTGATGAATTGAATGAATTTGGAAAGATAATAAAGAAAAACTAGACTGCTTGATTCATATTTTTGACAACTCAGAAATCAGAACAAGTGTTGTTGAGCGTATGGAGGAGGTGCTCTGTTTTCTCTAGATTTCCTTTTTATAGGCAAACGTTTGTAATACGGTTTGGCGGTGCCACGTATTTTGATAATTTTTTTTTCTGTATTTTTATAATTCTAATTAAATAAAATAAAATAAACTACTTGATAAAAATATATGCACTTAATTTAATAAGGAGTCTTGCTGTTGCCAAATGTTTGATTGGGGAAAAGTTTTTATTTACACATCTAATTGTAAAAATAATAACACTCTGATATGAACAAAAGTGTAAATAATAACATGGAAAAAATGAGAGAGAACACCCCAGTTTTTAAATTATAGGTGTACTTGTGATTAGGGAGAACACCCCATTCTGCTACTACTTGTGTATTGGAGTCCTGCTGTTTCTTGAGTTCATGTATACTGCATGGCCTGGGGTATGCCCCTTGTAGTTTTTGGCATTCTTTAATTGGGATACTTATCGAAGTCTTTTACTCTTAGGTCCCAACTTCTGAGTCTACCCCTTGCTGGTGTGCATAGTACATGACAACATTCCCTTACTTTTTAAATTCCTATCACATTTTGGACTAAAGTGTCAAGAAATAAAAATTTTAAAGGGCAAAATTATTAAAAAATTAGTTTAGAATGCAATATATATATAGTAAATAGTGATAAATTTAAGAAGTCAAAATAGATCAACCTAATTGAAAAATAGGAAAATAGTGTAGTATAATCTCACATGTATATCTATCTAATGACTTTATATCACTCTCAAATTTCTCACCCATAAAAAAGTAAACCTAGATCTTAGATGCAAATTACCTTTAGCTTAGTTTAACATTGAAAAGCACAATACTCAAATTTTAAAATTATTACAATGTGAGAATTTCCAAATAAACATACACAAAAATAAAAAATAATGTAGACTATGCATGATGCACCTATGTAGTGATAGTTTGGTGGTGCAAAAATATGTATCATTACTCTATCATTAATAGGCCAATCAATTAAAACAAAATCTAAAGCCTAAGTTCTTAAATATTTCTTGTCCTCTTTATTGAAAATACAATAAAGGGTTACAAAGTTACCCATCAAAAAAATTCTTGTTTCCAAATGTGGCCCCGTGATACAATTGGCTCAATTACACACTTAGGGCCGTGTATGTTCTTGTTTTATTACTCCCTTTCGGCTGTTCTAGAACTTAGACTGGATTCGATCCACAATGCTCCTATCAATTTGAAACGCCTTGGCAAGAACATCATCACTTATGAGCGGAGTTGATCCAAACACAGTTGTTCCAATGGTTATTCCACCAGGATTTTGACTGCTATAGGCAGCTATAGCAACAGCTTTCGTCTCTCCCACATTGCGGTGGAAGTGTACAAGCCCCATCGGAAACACAAACACATCACCTTTTTGAAGCACTTTAGTGCATAAAAGACGGTTGTCAGGATTTGAAGTGACAAAACCGACTTCGAGAGAACCTTCAAGAAGAGTGAAAATTCCTGTGGCTCTTGGGTGAATTAGAGGAGGGTTAACTCCCTTTGGTGCGAAGTCCATTCGGGCCATTGAGATGCCGAGAGTGTTGAGCCCCGGTATTTGAGGAACGGATACTTGGGTAACCTTGGAGCCGAAAGGGTTTGTGGTGTTGCCAGGTATGTTCAGCCCAGTGAAGAAGAAATCTTCTACTGTAACAAGCTTGGGATCTTTGCAAAGGAAGCCGTTCACCCGCACTAAAAATGTTCAACGTTGAAAACCAGTTAAGCAATATTGTACTGGACTCTATGAATTTCTAACTCAATAAGAGTACGAGTAAGTCTGTGCTATCTACTCTATAATGCGTTTTGGATTTTACAAATTTTGGCATGCAAGATTAAAAATTAGGAGAATTTCGTTACTTTTCAATTATTCAACGGTTTAAGATATACATTGTAAAGAGATGAATAATCAACGCTTTTTCAATAGTACAACCTACCTATTTTTTTTTTTTTTAAACCCTTTTCTCACCTACCTTCTAGTAATTCAAATACATGACGAATAGATCACAAGAGAAGCGTCTTACCATCTAAACTGCACTTCATTGTCAAAATTATATGTTAGCAGCTAGCTATATGATCACAAGTATCAATTGAATGGCACTAATAACTTTGACGTATAATTAATGGCTTAAATATCGACCGATGGTTGTAATTTCAAATTTATCTGACAGTTTTTTATTAACAATATTACGTTGACACTAAGAAAACTAGCTGAGGATCTTATTTGTAGACTATATATATATATTAGTAATAAGTAGTGTAATCTTACCAGAGCCAGAACTATCAGCTACACAGAAATCTTGCAAAGGCATGGGGTCGGATGCAAAGACAATATTACACAACATGAAAGCTAGAAAGCATGGGAAGATTATGTTCTTTCCCATCTCTGATGGAGTGCTACGTACAAAGTTGAAATATTAGTACGTTCAATCAAGAAAATAAATGAACATATGCAGCAGGAAATGTTCAATCAAGATTCTTATTTATAGAAGACTTTGCATGCTTGTTCTTTTTCCATATCTTAGTTAAAAAGAAAATTGTATGCCGGCTTTTATCCAATTCGGCAGGAAATTGTTGACTCTGTCATAGTTGTTTGGTACGTTTGTCACCGTTACTGCGCGCTTGGCGTCTCCAGCTTACGAACTTTTCTTCTGTGGTATTTTCTTTTCCTTTTTCGACTTAGTCAATTGTTCTCGTGAATGTTTTGGATTTGCATGTGTGAGTTGTATTCTACGGATTACGGTCTGCATGTGTTTGCAATTAGTAGTTGTACATATATATAACTTTGAAGAGATAGTTGTACATGGCATTGGTTTTTCTTACCCTTTTTGATATTCACTATATAATAAGGTAATATCCGTCTCTGAAATAGTATTTTTTAAAATTGAAAATATACGTGTCAACCACATTAACGTGGTGTAATACAAATATTGGACCTAAGAGTAAAATACTCAAAGCTATTGTACATAACTTCACTAAAATGCAATGTTATTTCAGCAAACATTGATTTAAAAAAAAAAATTATAAATAGTAGCACATACAAAAATTAATAATTCTACATACATTCGCAACGTATTTAAATTTTATTTGCATCACATTTATGGAGTAATGGTGTGCGTTTTATGTGCCGTTACTTCCTTCGGTCAAAAAAATTTGAGGGATTGAGGAAGTTAGATTAGGGATGCGTTGTAATTTTGAAAATTATACATCTAAAAACAAACACTAGTTATAACAGAATTAGAGAATACTTTTTAATTTATCACATTAGTGTATATAATATAGACTTAGTTATGTTTAAAAATTAGAGAGGAGAGAAAGTGAGAATGATGGTTTGTTGAGTGATACGAATCATTGAATAAGAAAAATAGGAGTTTTACACTATAATTTTATAGACAGTATTAATATATTTATTCAATCATTTTCTTTTATCGCTGTCATCTCTTCTCTCCTGTCTAATTTTTTATTTCCTTCGTTTAAAAATAAGTGTAACTATTGATTGATATATACGAATTTAAAAAATTATTAAATTACTTTAATTTTAAACAAGAACAATTTAAAATAACTACATTACTCTTTTACAATAATATTTCAACTACATTCCATAACTCTTCCCTCTCAGGATAATTGTTATGCATTCATTAAATCCCATAACTTTTCAAATGGGCGATTTCAAAGAAATAAAAAATGATTAAATGAACGAAATAATAGAATTGAGATGGTTTACTGGGCCCCTGTTATCCAGATTTTTTTGACGCAGGTTCCTCATTGATTGCATACACACGATGAAAGCTATAAAATTGCGCGTCATGCACTAGGTCAACTTAAAGTTTAGCTCAAAATCTTTTCTTTTTTTTTTTACCATCACATGTAGATATTTTGTCGATTCTTGTTTGTTTGAAATATCAATTGATTATAGATTGAGAAAGAAGTGTCATCTACTAACTCATGGCATTCTTATTTTCTTTTACTCTATTTTATATCCTTAAACTTGTAATCGATTCTTAATTTGCATTCTATATTTTAGTTTTGAATGTAGTGCGCCCTAAACTCTTAAATTTATTCTATTTCAATCAAAATTTTAATACCGTTCCAAAACTAAAGAATGTCTTAATCATACACACCATGCACCTAAAGTAGAACATTTGTCGAGTTTTTAACTCCACTAAACATTTGGCCATAGTGGGATGAATTTAAAAGTTAGGGGTGCAATGTGTTTAAAATTTAAAATTGAGGGTGTAAAGTGAAAATCGATCATAAGTTGGCGGATGCAATTTGTTATGACTACCTTCATTAGTACAATACGTCCCTAAACAAATGTGTGACACGCATATACCTAACTTGCATCAATTTGCTAACATTGTTAAAAATTAGATTGAAAGAAAAAATTATAGAATTCAGGGTGTAATATATTCAAAATTAAAGTGTGATGTACTAAGTAAAAGGATCGTTATAAGTTAGAGGGTGTAGAGTGGAGTAAGCCCTAATATTAATACGTGCTGCCTTAAGCTTCGTATTTGGCTATCAAGTTTCAATTACTTGAAAATACCAATATTTGCATTTTTCATCTAAAAAAAAAGAAGAAGCAAAAACTAATTAGAGGCGCCCTTAATATTTAAAAGAAAAGTAGTTAATCTACCAGTTAAACATGCAGTCCACATTCTATAATTGAAATTACTAATTTATTGACATAGTCAATTAACAAATATCAAGGCATTTCTTTTCAAGTACTGAAAAAGATTTTGACATATTCAGCTCAAAATATTAATTAATAGGACGATATCCCAAACACATCTAATGGAGAGGGAGTCAATGACAATAATTTAAAGCCGCTCACGCACTAAATGAAAACTATGATATGGCATGTTCAATCTGTGGGGATTCATGGGAAATCACATTGGTTTCTCGGATACATTTTTTATTATTGTATTTATATTATATTATGTAAACGGCTATAAGATATTACTTATATTTTTCGTTTAATTACTTTTATTAAAAATCTCATTTTATAATATTATATAACACAAATATAACATTCAAAAATATAATAAAACACTCAAAGCGAGGAACAATCATAGAGTAAAACATGGATGAGAGCCAAATAATTAAGCACGCCCTTTTTAACACAAGTATAACCTTTTTCGCAGTCATTGTCCCATAAGAAAATATTTAAATAGATTCGATTTTTGACTTTATTTATAAACTCTGTGATCATAATTCAATTTTTAAAAAAAATTACTTACATCAATTAATGTTATTAATTTTCTAAAATTTAATTCACACTACAAAAATTATAAGTAAAATTAAAAATCGAATCTATTTAAATATTTACCTATCTATATACCAGTACCTATGAGATGGAGCTAGCAGTCATTTGTATTTTATTTCATCAAGATTCAGAAACACCAAAAATATTGTTGTACGTAAATGTACAAAAATGGAAGAAAGGTCCAACCGATAGTTGACAGCCATAAATATACACACTTGCACTTTCAATTTTAACAAAGGTAATAAAATCTCAATATTTTAAGGATAATAAATGATTCTGGTCCCATTAGCGACAAAATAAACTCACTAGAATGAGAAAATATCGACTGACAATGTAATTAACCATAGGATGGGTTAGAAACCCTTTGCCCCTAACAAGGTGAGTAATAATACTTTGTCTTCCTTTAATACTATTCATCTATTAATAATTTTAAAACTTTCAAAATAATCTTGGTTATTTTTTTAAAATTTTGGATTTCATTTGATATATTTTGAATTTAAATGTTTAACTGCTGTGGTAGAAAAATTTTCAAATCGGCTTATTTTCAATGAAAAATTTTTCTTTAAATACATTGTGTGACAAAATATTTTTTAATAAATTTTTTGTGATTTTTTTATGTCTCTTAGTATTTTATAATTTTAATATTTGAATTAATCTCTGCAAATTGTAATGTCGGATATAATTTAATTCAATAAAAATTTTTCTCACATTCTCACTCTTTAAAGTCAAAGATGTCAATTTATAATTATAGTTAATTTTTTCTTAATTATTTTATAACTATCGAACATCAAAATTAAATATATGAAAAATTAAATATATTACTAAGGCTATTTCAATCGTTTAACTAGATTTTCTTGATATTTTAAAATTTTTAAAAGATGAATAATGTGAATAAGGGACAAAGTATTCTTTTAATTTAGAGAGACAAAGTGTAATCACCCACTTAATTCAAAGGGGTAAAGTATTATTAACCCCCAAAAGAATGACTAAGCCATATTTAGGTAATTGCTATTCTTGACCCTTAATTACCACTTTAACTAGTTGCTATTGTTTCTTAAAGGTGACTTAGACCATCTAATCTTTCAATGTCCCTTTCATTCATAATATAGCTACGATCATTGGGGGGCAAGTGCGATCACATAATTCACATAATACGGAACGAATAAGATACAAAATTAGCATATATAAATAAGATTAAAAAATTAATCAGATCGCGTCAGCTCATTAATGATATAAAACTTAACGATCATGTGACTCGTATTGTGTCAACCAACAATTGACATGTTAACACATTAAATTATTAACCTGAAACATGTTACACAATCCATTTAACTCATTTGACCCATGAATGATATTATAAATCTTAATGAGATAATAACTAAGATATTATTATTATTATTATTATTATTTGTAATTGGTAACAACCTTATACTTATCCTAAAGATTAAGAATAAAGAATTCTCACATAAAGTGTATAAACTTATAGGTTTAGCATCCCTAAAATAAGACAAATAAGTTAACGAGTTTGGAGTAGGTTATCAGGATATGAGTTAGTTGTGAGTTTATTAGGTTAGCGGGTTAATTATGATCTTATTTTGTCATTCAGGTTAAAAAATATTATAGTAATTGTATTTGTTTAGGAACTTTAACTGATCAATCGAGTCATATCGCGTCAACCAATTAATGAACGAGTCATGATATAACACAAAACAGCAAAACACAAATATTTAAATGGTCATGTTCAAGTTTTTTGCAAGTTGCCACCCTAGGTAGAAGTTGAGATGATATCTTTTAGCCGCATCCCCATTTTACTGGATTCATTTGCAATCATTTCTTCATTTCCACTTCAAGGTTTAAGTTGATTGTTTGAGATCAGGTGTTAAAGATTTACGCTTGGTTACATATGTTTGAGCTTAATTAATAACACAGTTTCCAAATTACTGACTAGGAAGAGATGAGAAGTAAATATACAAAGCAAATTAATTGGCCAATGTGTTCTTCGATTGGCTGATGATCATTTCCTGCGAATTTGATGAAATTTGGGAATCAGAATTCCCTTAGGAATTCATGAGTCCGATCAATCTATTCTGGATAGGTTTTCTATACCTTATACATTCTCCAGGTTATTGGCCACTCCCATGGTCTTTTGCACTATATCTTTGATCTTTCGATCGAGATTGCCATTATCTAACTGCTCCCATGGCTCTCTCATTTGATTCCCGCGACAATTCCTTTCTAATTTTTCATCATCTTGACCATTCTTTCTATACACTGGGAATCTATCCCATGTCTCTTCTTCTTGATCAAAGTAACTATTTGTCCCGTCTACGTTACTTTTATTTGCCCCCTAACACAAATTCTCTCTGTTTCTTATTGGAGGAGAAAAACATAATAGCCGTGTCCACCGATTTCGATTCAGGATGTTTTGGAAATTATCCATCCTGACCATATCAACATACATCATCCTTTTTTGATCCTTCACAGGTGGGAAAACTGCAAATGTTGGGATTTTGCTATGCTCCTCCGTTTTCTAATGTTGGTTCTGAGCCACCATTTCCCGTCAATATTGCTTACACAACTTGGTTCCTTAGTGCTGGATTCAACTTTGGTTGATCCTCCTACAATGTAGCCTGGTTGTATATCTAACGGCGCTCCCTAGATGCCGTTTTAGGATTTTTCCCTTTTTCAGCCGTTGCGGTTGTAACCAAAGTTGACAACACATTTGTTACCGAATGGCGGCATCTGTGGCTGCACTCAATCTTTTTGTGCTAATATCTAGATGATCGAAGCGACTGTCACATTTTCGGCCTACCTCAACAACTACTTGGCCAAGCTTATGAACGACTCAGATATATTTATTCAACTTTAGACTTACTTCCATCCATTCTTTGTTGCCTAGACCTCTTTTCGTTGACCTTTCTTTTCTTAACTTTTCCATTATCAGTTTGAACTGTGCATCCTTTCTTGTAGCCTCTCTAGCCATATTCTCTCTCAGCATGGCCACACTGTTTTGAACCGCACTCATCATCACCTCGAAGATCTTACATGTAAGTCAACAATAGTACATGTAAGTCTATTTTACTCACTCTACAATGTAGATAAATTTTACTCGTACCATTCTACAATACTTTGATATTATTTTTCTTTATTATTTTTTCGTTTCTAGTTTTTAGTTTTATTAGTTTTAGATTTTTGTTTATTAATTTTATTAGTTTGTATTTAATTTTATATTTAGTTTTTCAACTAAACTAACTAGTGAATTTTGAATAATTAGATTAACAAAAAAAATTTATTAACCAAACAACCGAAGAAAAATTTAGTTTGGATTTAGTGTTGATTTTCTTACACCGAAAATCGAAAAATTGAAATTTTCTTAACTGAATTGCTGAAAATTGGTCGATGAACAACACTTAGGAGGAAGTCATACTAATTCCACTTTGCGCTTCAACTTATAATTAATGCTCATTTTACACCCCAAATTCTAAATTTTGGATACATTGCACCCCAAATTTTTAGATCTGTCCCACTTTGGTCAAATTGTTAGTGGTGTTAAAAAAAATTAACTAATGCTTCACTTTATGTGCGAGATGTGCATAGTTGGAAAATCTGTTATTTTTGGTGACAGTATTAAAATTTGGAATTTAATTGGATAAATTTGAGAGTTTAGGGTGCAATATATCCAAAAAATAAAGTATAAGGTGTAAAGTGAGAATCAGTTATAAGTTAAGAAGTGCAAAGTGGAGTAAGGCCTATAGAATTCACGAAAATGCAATATTATTTTAGTAAACATTGAAAATTTTTGTATTAACAGACACAAAAATTACAAAGAGATAATTACAGAAATCTCCTTGAAGTTTTTGAGAATTGCATGCAACAGCCTTATAATTTAAAAAATTACACCTACCTGCCCTAATTTGACTATTTTAATAACACAAACCTCTCCTAATTTTACTTACCTCCCCTCATTTTATGTAACCAATTAACCAGGGGAGGTAGGTGTATTTTTCAAATTAGAGGGTGTTACCTATGATTGTGTTAATATTTTCATGTGTTGTATTAGCTGTGTCCTGTAATCAGTTCCTCATATACGGCACATATTATTGGTTGGGTTAAAATATTGTTAATTCTCAATTACTTAACTAAATTGGTGAAAAGCCGTTCACTTCTTGTGTGTGCAACTTATGATACACAAAGAATTGAAGGAAATGAACAGAAATTGGAAGCAAAAAAGAGGGTTACTTGGCCAATGGCCATATCCATCTGGCTGCATGTAGACAATGAAATTTTATTTCAATTAAAATTATCAATTGTCTATAAATTAATTTAATCGGCATATTTATGGTCCAATTAAATAATGTCATATGTCATGTATATTTTGGAGTATTGGTTAAATTGAAACCAATTACATTGCTCCACATGTCATCTTTTGGGTAGAAGTCATGACATGTGTCTCTTCTCCAGTTATCTCTACAGGAAGCTTGCCCAAAGTTCCTTCTTCCTTAGGATCGTAACCAGTTTTTACGAGCAACTTGTAAGCATTTGGACCTAATCCCTTGTCGGTTCGTGTTGTAGGTAATGAATTGTCCTCGTCTAACTGATCATTTGTGGCATCATCATCCTTCAATAATTTTTCAGTTTGCCTTTCAAAAGGTAGTTCATCTTGTGAAAAGAGGTTGTCATATAATGGAACGGGATTGAAATCTCCAAATTTTATCGTGGACTGTATTGTTCTTATCTTCGATGGAAGATGAGATACTTTACCACTTCTTTAAAAAATTGTGGGAGTCGGGAATTATAGTGGTCTAATTTGCACTTGCTTTATCTTCCTCAAGCAAAATTTTACCTTGGCGGGCTAACTCCATCACCTTATCTTTAAAAACAAAACACCTTGTGAGGGGATGACCAACCAAGCGATGGTAGCAACAATAGTTTGGATTATTAACTCACCTAAACTCAACTTTTCATGAATAGGTTGCTTCATCAAAACTCTTCCTCGTGGGCCAAGCCTATCAAACACCGAAACACGTGGTGTAACTTTTCTCAGTTTATCAAAGACTGATCGCCTTGAACCTTTCAACGCAGTTTCTTCTTTGATAGTAATTTGATGCGTATTAGCCCTTTTAATTGCTATACGCATAGGAGAAGGTGGTCTACACCCAAGTCCCATCGACAGGTTGTTGACAGCATATCCTTTGTCTTTGAACATCTTTTGGGTAGAAGTCATGCCATGTGTCTCTTCTCCAGTTATCTCTATAGGAAGCTTGCCCAAAGTTCCTTTTTCCTTAGGATCGTAACTAGCTTTTACGAGCAATTTGTATGCATTTGGACCGAATCCCTTGTCGGCTCGTGTTGTAGGTAATGAATTGTGCTCTATTTCGGATTCCACCTTTGGCCGAACAAAGCCTTTAAAGAAGAGTTTCGCTATGCTTTACCACCTCAATTTTGGTGAGTGGTACAGTGAACTCCTTTAATTCATCGCATCCAACAAAAGGAGATTGACCTTCTTTTCTCTTTGACTTTGGAACATAGCGTAAGACACGTGTCTTAGATTTTCGACCATCTTCCTTTGTTAACTCTTTCTTTGTGTTACCCTGCAGGTAGAATTTAGCATCAGCAAAGTAACTCTCGGCTTCAGTGAACGGCTTTTCATCAGCAACTGTTGCACACAATGCAGACTAAATTAGTTCCTAGAATTTTGAACAAATTGACTTCTTGAATTCATGGCTTTGGGCAATTTAAGCTCTCAATATATATATATTGCTAGGAATTTAAGGGCTCTCAATATATCATAAGAACCAATTTGCTCTCTATTAATATCAATAGGCGATTAATTGAGTGAGAATTTGTCATAAATTTTCAATCACTTTTTGAAAATTTTATCAAATGTTCTTAATTAGTCAAAATTTGCAATATCATGGACTATATTAGTTATACTATCGGAACCAAATTAATATAAAATTCAAATGATAGAGGACCAAATGGTCATTTGTCCCTGTTAAATACTAAGTGCTCTTTTGACACGAAGATGATAATGAAATAACACGAAGTGAAAAATGATATGCTAAATCAAAGGGCCTGGCCAACCCATTGGCCAGCCTAGTCCATTGATATTGTAGTGGGCTAGACTAGACCCGCACTGTACCATAGTGTCGAGTTAGGGTTTATATCAACCAATGGCCGGCTTGGCCCACCTAAGGGTCTAGTCCAACTCGTCAGTCAACAGGTTGTCCTGTTTATCAGTCTAATCAATAGTTTGACTGGTCAATTCGTGAACCTGGATAAGACCGATTAGTCCATTAACTGGACCATATTTTTCATTTTTAACTATTTTTTTAACATATTAAATGACTTTTTTCTAAAAAATTATATATTTTTCTTCTTGGACTAGTAAATAACAATTTGCAATAATAAAGAATAAATTAATCTGGACTCATAAATAACAAATTAAATAATAACTAATAATTGTTGGAATAGTTTAGTGATAGTTAACAAATAAAGAGCCACTATCAGAAATATAGAAACTAACTTGAAAATTTGTTGGAATAGTAGTTTAGAGATAGTTACCTTTAGTGATAAAAAAAAAATTTCTGTAATTTTTAATCTCCTTTAAAATTATGAAAGAATCCAAAGGGTGAGCTAGCTCTCCATATATATAGCAAGATAAGAAATGAAAACATCCAATTCAATTAATAGTATTAGCCGGCTTTAACACATTCTTTGGCATAGGCGGCATTTCATTCATAATTGATGAAAATCATATCTCGTCCTAAGATCTGTCTAAAAGTCATAAAGCAGCGTGAAAGGATAAATGCATCATTACCTATATATGCTCATCATCCCTGCTGCTATAACAATTGGATTTGCTGTTTTTGGATCAAATTCTAGAAAAAATCTTTGTTAATCATTCTGTAATATATCGGGTCCATAATGCAAGGAACTAGATACCTTTAAAATAGACCCTATTTTATAGACGATTAGATGTGTATATGCTAGTCATTCTGCTTGGCAAATAACTGCTCCAAATCCTATCATCAGTGATGATTTCTGGCTCAAGGCATTCAAAATAGAAAGGAGTGTAGTTAGTGAAATTCGATCAATGTTCTAAATAGAAAATTAAAAGTTCATTTGCATGTGCATGATTATATTCTCGATAATGTACTATTATTCTTAAAAAGCAGTCAATAATTTCTATTTTGAATTTTTTTTTTTTTTGAAAAAAAAAAACTTATGTTTTGGGTGCGCTGTGCAGCTAAATAGGAACCAAAATAGTTACAAATATTTAGTTGAGGAACTAAATCTATCTAAAATTGAAGTTAATGGACCATTTAGGCTTTAATGAAAGTTGGAGGACTATTTAGATGATTTACCCTAATCATGTAAGAATTCCCCTAATCATTTAAGAATTCCCCAGAGTTCCAAATTAAAAATATTTTGGTAAATGACACTAATGGTCCTTAAACTTTTGGCCCTCTTCCTGTTTAGTCCTTCAAATTTTAAAAGTTCTTATTAGGTTTTTAAACTTATAAATTTGGTTCTAATGGCACCTCTGGACCAAATCCCCATATGGTTTTATTTTTTCTTTGCCCCTTAAAGTTTAATTTAATATCTACTTACCCTCAAAATTTAAACATAAGGCAAGTTAGCCCTTTTTAGTAGTTTTGGTTAAATATATAATCATGGACTAATTCGATAAAAAATAAAGTGACAACATTACCTTTCTAACAATTTATGCAAACTAAAAAGGACAATTTAACTCTTTAACATATGAAAATTTAACACTGTGTTATATGCACAAAACCCTACAAGTACAATGTCATCCCTACTACTATCACAATTATCTTCATTGTTATTATTATTCAATTTGAACTCTACTAGAAGGGAAAAAATTGATAAAAATTAGTGACATCAAGTGAAATTTGTTATTTGAATTCAATAACTTGACTAACCCGTAATATAATCAACATGCTTAACAATATATTAGAACATAGTATATCCGGAAACAATTGTTTGAAAGGTCAGTTTTACTATATTAGTAACAACTGAATATTCATCCGAAAACATTAAAGTGGGAATTTTGCCTAATTTTTAAATATAACTGGAGCCAAAATAACATTAAACTAAAACTTAGTTTGGTAAAATGAAAATTTTTCTACTTGGTTTTGGCTGTTATTTGGGACCGTTTAAAGCCAAATTAAAAAGTTTAATAATTTAATAAACACTTTTAAAAATTAAGGGTCGATATAAATATATTGATAAAAGTTCAAGGACCTTTATTTCATGATCTAAAGTATTAACGATTTTGCAAATCCATATTAGTATGGAAATTTCACACTTTTAACACTTTCTTAGAGACTTTGAAAAGATCCTCTTAAAAAAAAGAAAGAAATTCAAAAAATGGAAAATATGTAGATAGATTCGATTTTGGATGGTAAAGATTAAATCTTATGATTTTTTACTTACATCAGTTGATTTCATTTATTTTAGGGTTAATTTCACTTTACCCCATTAGCTTTTAGGGTTTCTATCACTTTAGTCTCAAATATTGTCTTTTAGGCACTTAAGTCCCTAGATTAATGACAGAACTAACGGTGTTAGATTTTTTACCTAAAATGACATTTCTACCCTCATTTCCGTGACACCTAAAAGTTATTTGAAATCCTTTATTTTTTAATTTGGATGAATTTCTACCTCATCCATTTCCACATTATCATTCCTCCAAAAAATAGGTAGATTTCAAATCCTTCGTCAAATCCATCGATCCAAACACAACCCAAGTTTTAGTAGTAAATTTTTGTAAAATTCTTTTTTGTTCCCCACTGATTTATTAAAACTTTTTGAACATTAGTGCCTGTAACTTGGCACTTCTTTCAATTCTTTATTCTTGTGATTCCCATTATACAATCCACTAGTGGGTTTTTCGATTTAAAAAAAAAAAAAAAGAGTCCTTCATTTTTACTCTCACAATATAATTTGCCTAAACCCCGATTCAAAAACATCGTCAAACAATGATCTGAAGGCATTTTTATCATTCGACATTTGGAATATTTTAATACAAAAATATTCTATTGATTTAATAGTGAAAAAAGCTAGTTATTTTTGTTTTTTATTTATGGTTTAAGTTATCAAATAAATGTTGTCTATTTATTTATTTATCCAGTTTAATAGCTCAATTGTTATTTAGGTATGGAAAGGTATTTCAAGAAAATTGAATCTAATTTTGAGCGAGGAAAGGCTGTAAAATGTTTTCATAAATTAAGACTCATCGTGAGCAGTGGAAAAGTAATTTATTTGTTGATGAATTTGATCTTGTCATTTTTTATGTTTGTGTCTATTAAATACATTTATTGCTCTAAGTTTATCATTATGAGGTACATTCTCCAACAATAATTAAAAATTTTGTTTTGTGCCCCCATGGAAAATTGTTTCTGGCTCCGCCCTAGCTTGAAGGTTCGGAAATATATATTCCATTCTTATTGCTTAGGTCTTGTTCTCGACAACTAATGAAAAGTTATAATTATTATTTTTAAAATTGAAGAAAAAAAAAAGCACTTTTAGAAAAGTAGGTGTAAAATTACTTTTGAAAATAATTTTTAACTTATCTAAATATATAAAAAAAAAATCAATTTTTTGCACAAATTCTTTTTAAAATATTATTTTTTAATTTCAAAAAATCTATAAACAACTTTTATAAAATTGTTGAGAACAAGCCGTAATTAATTAGATGAGTACTCGATCGGCTCATGCACGAAATTCCTTGGCAGCACTATTGTCGACAGTTCGTAAACATAGATAAAGGAATGTGGAAAATTACTTGTCTTAGAATATATTTGGAATTTTGTTCTAATTAAGGTTATCAATTATTTCATGTTTGTTAAGAATTGTTTTTTAACACTTTTTCATCCAGAGTGACAGAAAGAGAAGGGCCATAATCCATGTAGAAACAAGTCATTAGTTGCCAAATATAGGAGCGAAAATGCACATAAACAAGTCGTACACTTTAATGTTTAAATTTATTTGATTATTTTAACAAAATTAAAATTTTGTTCAAATTTGACTTATTTATTTTGTGAACTGAACTCAAACGAGATTTTCTAGAGTCGAACTCGAATCAAGTTCGAGTATGTTGGCATTTTTACATGTAAATTAAAAGTTTTAACTTATTAAGTCGAATTTGAGGCGAATAAAAAAAAATTTAACAAACGATAAATTTTGCTCAAATTTAATTTGATGATTGCCGAATCAAACTCAAAATAACTCTTACTAAGTCAAGTTCTATTCGAGTATCGATTAATTTGAATTTATTTATCGCCCTAACTAAATGAGGCCATTACACATGCAGCTTCTTCTGACTTAATTTGTTTTTTTATTCACATTTTGTGTTGTGAATTGGGAGTTAATCAATCAATCAACCGACCAATCAGGAGTTAAAATCTATACAAACACAAAAAATTTAAACGGACATGGAGATTTATAACACAGTGAATATCTCTTTCCCATAACAATATATAGATAGAAAAATGTCCTCTCCATTGATAAATTTTTGTATAAGCTCGTTTTGCTTGTGTGGTCAACACCGATAATTGCTTGCAAATTCCCCCCTTCTTGCCAAATATTTTTTATCTGAATAATGACAAGAAATCAGAAAATTGTGGAGCAGAGTATCATGGGCTTCAAAACTCAGTTTACCTCATTATAGCCAAAGCATAAATAAATAAATCAATTTCTTTGAACACGTGACTTATGTGCTGAAAACATCATAAAAGCTTGAAATTAAGGACCTAAATTTCATTACTAAAATTCAATACTCAGAATGGTGAAATGAATATGCAGAATGTCAATAATCTCATCATTTCTTTGTGGCCAACAAAGACAGAAAAAAAGATCATTATAATGAAAAATCTTTATATATTCTGCACCTTAATTGGGTATGTAATTAAGAAATTGTCCATTAAAAGTACCCCAATTAAGGAAGAATTCTACTAAATACAAAGGGCATATCCCCCAGGCCATGCATGCATGAACTCAAGAAACTGCAAACAATTAATGTCTCACAATGTCATTCTAAAGAAAAACTAAGTAAAAATTTCAAAGACAATTGAACTACGTACTTACTCCACTATTTAGTAGGAATTAGAAATACTACTGATTAATCTGGTTTAATGATCTGAGAATAAAATCTGCGAAATTTCAATTTATTCATCTGACGAAGCTGATCATGACGATGAAGCTGATGAAGCTGATGATGATGAGGACGAGTTGTCTGCAGCATCAAGATTACCATTTGCTGGATCATTCCTAGTGATTCCATCTTCTGTTGTCAGATTAAGAAGAGCAAAACAACCCAATTTTCCCATGACTCGAAATGCCCACAATTGAACAGTTTGCCCAGCTTTTCAAGATCGTTCTCAGCCACCAGTTTATTCCAAGAATCAGAAATATTCTCCAACACATACAATATCCTGTTCTTCTTGTTCTTCTTCTTCTTCTTCTTGGCCTTCAACTGAACCATTGTATAGTAGAAACCAGGCGGGTCGATGAGGCGTATTTCCATACCCTTACCCTCATCCAGGAAACGGAAGATGGGTCTCAATGAGGCTGGTTGATGGAAAGGAGAATCGGCCCTTTTGTGGATTCACATCCCGACTTGAAAGAGGCTTTTGAATCATCAAAACCCCATCACCAATGTCAATGTCTTCGTTCTTGAAAATCCCTTTAATCAAATTCTTGAATCCAATGAGCTCCCATTTATCCAATTTGGATTCTTGAATGATATTATTGTTTCCTTCTTCTCTCAGCCTATGGAGAACAAAACAGCACAGCCTTCTCATCACTCGAACCATCCAGAGTTGAACAATCTGTCCAGCAGCAAGATTGTTCCTCTTCACCAATTGAGCCCATCCCAAGAATTAGAGTTCTTTCCCAACACATACAATATGCTGTTCTTGTTCTTCTTCTTCTTCTTTGCCTCCAACTTAACCGGAGTATTAGTGGAGTGTCGGGCAGATGCTTCGATAAATCGCATTTGGATACCCTGCGAGAAACGTCTGCCAACTGTGTCATCATGGAAAGCGCGATCCTCAATCAGGCTTGTTGATGGAAATGAGAAGCGCCCTTTTTGTGGATTCATATCTCGCTTTGTCAGCGCCTTTTCAGCCAACAAAACCACATCATCAATCTTATCAGAGGAATATTGCTTATTCAAAGTCGCTCTAATGTAATTCTTGAATTCAACGGGCAGCTCTTCAGAAATCTTTTGCTTCTTGTCGGCTTGCTTCATCCTCCTTATGATCTTCATCATCATTCCCTCTCTTCATCTTTTCTTGGAAATTGGAATGTGTATATCAAGATTATTGTCGTTGTTTCTTGATATATGGAAAATGCTCTTCAAGAAAGAAAGATCGATCCTTTATTTCTAATGAATTGAATGAATTTGGAAAGATAATAAAGAAAAACCAGACTGCTTGATTCTTGATTTATTTTTGACAACTCAGAAATCAGAACGAGTGTTGTTGGGCGTATAGAGGAGGTGCTCTGTTTTCTCTAGATTTGCTTTTTATATATATAGTACTCCACTGTGATTATAGGCAAACGTTTGTGATACGGTTTGGCGGTGCTATGTATATAGATCTCTTGCAGGCTCTTAACTAAATATTTGTAGCTGTTTGGTCCCTATTTAACTGCACCACACAAAACATAATTTTTTGTGCTTTTTCGGATGGTGACAAAGGGCGGTCACCGGTACCGATCACCGGTGTGCAGCCAAGAAAACTTGTATTTTGCACAATACAACCAAATATGGAAATATATCAACTCCTCCAACTTTTTTGAAAATTTTGGAACGATCTGGAAAAAGGACTATTAGTATCATTTACCAAAATATTTTTAATTTGGAACAATGGGGAAAACTAAATTCTTAATAATTAGGTAATCACTTGAATGCTCTTTTTAATTTGGAACAATGGGGAATTCTTAATAACTAGGGTAAATCACTTGAATGCTCTTCCAACTTTTTCGTTAAAATCAAAATAATCCCTCAACATTAAATTTAACCAATTTATTTTTTATTAAATATTTGTAATTAATTTGATCCTTATTCAACTGTACTGCCTAAAATATAAGTTTTTGAAAAATTTGCATGCCACACAAAAATGGACAACATTTTAAGAATAATAGTACATCATCGAGAATACAGCCATGCACATGCAAATGAAAGTTTAACTTTCCATTTGGAACTTTGATTGGATTTCACTGAGTACACACTCCTGTCGATTTGGAATATCTTAGCCAGAAAATCAGCACTGATTTGAAGATTTGGAATACTGATTAATCAGCTGTTTGAGCCATCTTTTAAGACGATGCACCACATGCAACGTAGTGTGTTATGTTCAATTGAAATCTATTAGCACATATTATCCATGACTTTCCTTATTAAATTAAGTGTAATTTACATATATTTCTATCGAGTAGTTTATTGTATTTTCTTTAATTAAAATTACCAAAATAGATCTATATACGTAGCACCGCCAAACCGTATTATAAACGTTTGCCTATAATCAGAGTGGAGAACCCAGAGAGTAGCTATATAAAAAAGGACATCTAAGAGAAAACAGAGCACCTCCTCCATACGAACAACACCACTTGTTCTGATTTCTGAGTTGTCAAAATTCACCAAGAATCAAGCAGTCTAGTTTTTCTTTATTATCTTGCCAAATTCATTCAATTCATCAGAAATAAAGGATCATCTTTCTTTCTTGGCAAGTATTTTCCATCAAGAAACAACAACAATAATCTTGATATACACATTTCAATTTCCGGGAAGAAGATGAAGAAAGGGAATGATGATGAAGATCATAAGGAGATTGAAGCAGCCAAGAAGCGGCAAAAGATTTCTGAATGTGAAGGGCTGCCAGTTGAATGAATTTGTCAAGAATTACATTATAGAGAGATTGAAGGACAAATATTCCGCTGATGAGATTGAAGATGTTGTTTTGATGGCTGAAAAGCCGCTGTCAAAGCGAGATATGAATCCCCAGAAAGGGCGCTTCTCATTTCCATCAACAAGCCTGATTGAGGATCGTGTTCTCTGTCATGACTCAGATGGCATACGTTTCTTGAAGGGTGGTCTAACATTGCAGCTTATCGAACCATCTGTCCAACAAATTACTGTTACTAATGTTGACTTGAAGGTAAAGTACAAGAAGAAGAACAAGGACAGTATATTGTATGCGTTGGGAAAGAATTCTAATTCTTGGAATCAATTGGTGAAGAGGAACAATCTTCGAGCTGGACAGATTGTCCAACTCTGGATAGTTCGACACATGGGAATGATGTCTTGTTTGGCTCTTCATAGGCTGAGAGAAGAAAGAAACAATATTCTTATTCAAGAATCCAAATTGGATAAATGGGAGCACCTTGGATTCAAGAAATTTGATTAAAGGGATTTTCAAGATCAAAGACATTGACATTGATGATGGGGTTTTGATGATTGAAAAGCCTCTTTCAAACCGCGATGTGAATCCACAAAAGGGCCGATTCTCCTTTCCATCAACAAGCCTCGTTGAGAACTGTCTTCGTTACTTGTACGAGGGTAAGGGTATCGAAATGCGACTCATCGACCCGCCTGGTTTATACTATAAAATGGTTCAGTTGAAGGCCAAGAAGAAGAAGAAGAAGAAGAAGAAGAAGAATAGGATATTGTATGTGTTGGAGAATATTTCCGATTCTTGGAATAAACTGGTGGCTGAGAACTATCTTAAAGTTGGGCAGATTGTTCAATTGTGGGCATTTCGAGTCAAGGGAAAATTGGGTTGTTTTGCTCTTCGTAATCGGACAAGAGAAGAAGGAATCAATATGAATGATCGAGCATCTGGTAATCTTGATGCTGCAGACAACTCATCCTCATCATCATCAGCTTCATCAGATTCATATTGCATCATCATCATCAGCTTCATCAGATGAATAAATTGAAATTTCACAGATTTTATTCTCAGATTATCATACCAGATTAATCAATAGTTTTTCTAATTCCTATTAAATAGTGGAGTAAGTACGAAGTTCAATTGTCTTCGAAATTTTTACTTAGTTTTTCTTTAGAATGAGATTGTGAGACAGTTTTTCTTTAGAATGAGTTGTGAGACATTAAGTGTTAGCAGTTTCTTGAGTTCATGCATGCATGTTGTCTGGGGGATATGCCCTTTGCATTTTGTAGAACTCTTCCTAAATTGGATTACTTTTAATGGACAATTTCTTAGTTACGTACCCAAATAAGGTGCAGAATATATAAAGATTTTTCATTTGATCTTCCCCGTCTTTTTTGGCCATAAAGAAATGATGAGATTATTGTCATGTAATGATAAGTCATTCTGCACGATGAAGCCTATTGTACTCTGCTCCTTATATTCTGATTTCTTGTTATTATTAAGATAAAAAAATTTTAAAAAAATAAATGGCAAGAAGGGGGGATTTTGCAAGCAATTATCAGTGCTGACCACACAAGCTAAACTTGCTTATCCAAAAATTGATCAATTAATAAAGAATGAAGGGCACATTTTTTCTGTCTATATATTGTTATGGGAAAGATGTTCGCTGTGTTAATTGCCCTGCTTAAAAATTTTGTGTTTCTATACAATTGCCGTAATTGTTTGGAGTTCTGAATTCTCTCATTGGTGATGATGTTCTGGCTAAGGCATCCAAAAATCGACAAGTGTTGTTGAAATCCAGTCAAAGGTCTAAATAGAAAATTACTGCAAGTTTCATTTGCATGTGCATGGCCGTATTCTAGAAGACGTACTATTATTCTTTAAAAAAAATTGTCAATTTCAGTGTTGCAAATTCATAAATTATCCCAAAAATGGAGTTATTTTGTTGGTAAGCCTTTTCATTTGATCTTTTCTGTCTTTGTTTGCAAAAATTGATCGCATTGCGCACCAGAATCCATTCTGGGTTTGAGTTTGTCTTTGGTTGCCACCTAGCTAGATAGCTAGTAAAAATGCACCTATCTTTCTTGTGTTTTTATATTTCTATTTTCTTTTATCAAGAATGCTATGATTAGCTAAATTAATAGAATTCTCCATCTAGTCCTTGTAGGATGAGGAAAATGTGCGAGTATTGAACTTTAGTGATGAACATTAGTATTGGATTAATTAAGGAATTTCATGAATGGAATATTCATTTAAGCATTAAAGTGGAATATTTCAGGACCTTTAAAGCATTATAATTAGTGGTGTGTATTAGTTAATCAATCAGTTAATTAGTTAATAAAATCGATCGAAATTTAAAAAAGAATTTTAAATTTTTTAACTAAATTCAGTTTTAAATACAATACACTAGAAAACTCAGCTAACCAAATTTGAATTCAACACTCAATTTTGAATTCAATTAACTAAATTTAACTCAAATTAGTAAGACCTATGACACTATGAAGTGAGTAATAAATATTTTTTTCACTGGGTGCTGCCATGCTGGTATCGGCATTGGGAGATCTTCATATCTCTCACAGGGCACCTGATCTGCCTTCAAAGTTCAAGTCTTTGTCAGTCCCTGGCAAGATCCAGCATATCATCTGCAATGAAAATTAACTTTCTTTTAGCTCATTTTATTTATTTATTTATTAATTGAAAAGTTTTTGCATTTTTTTTTTTTTTTGAAGTTATTTGGTCGCTTGTGAAATCATTTTATTGTGCTTATAAAATTTATATAGTCAAATTTTTAAAACACATAATATTTTACTATACGAGTGTTTAAAATAGAATAGGATAGTTTTTAGAGGGACTATAAATTTCTTTTTTTTTTTTTTTTTTGAAGTATATTGATTTTTCGAAGTGAATTGGATTTAGTTTGCTTTGTTTTTGTAGTTAGGTTTGGGAGGATCAATGTGTTGAAGTGGGCTTACATAGGCCTTATTGGTGGAATTTGATGAGGGAATGAAAATTTTACTTCCAAGAAAAAAGGTAATGTCAGAATCTTGTGGTTGGATTTTAGGATCAATGTTAACTTCGCTAACGTGATTAAAAATTAAATTGAAATGGGATAAATTTGAGATTCAAAATATAATATGTCCAAGAAGTAAATATAGGGCATAAAATAAAAATAAAGTACAAGTTAAAGGGTGCAAAGTAGAGTAAGGCCTTAATCTTTGTAGACAATTGATGTAAAACAATTTCTTCACCACCACGTATAGGATGGGTCGGGTTGGACTGGGTTGCCATTCAAGGGAGGCCGGGCAGGGCTAAGATGGGAAATCATAGGCACACCACAAGGTGAGGTGGACCAAACTTAAGTTGACTCACGGGTTGGCCCACAATCTAACTCATAGGCTGGCCCATGGGTTGACTCATTTCTGATTAATTGAAATTAAACTGAATTATTAATTTATTTTATTTTAAATTAGTACTTAATATTCTTAGTTATTTCTTATAATTCAAAGATAAATACTACTTAATAGTTCAAATTATTAATAACCTATTATATGAAGTTATTAGGGTTAATGATATATTTTACCCCTAAACCATACGACACTTAGCATTTTACATCCAAAAGTATTAATTAAAGCACCATACTACCTCTAACTTTCTTAACTTTCGCAACTTAGTACAATTGCTAGGCTTTAGTGAAAAGTTGCCTATTCTAGTTATCAGGGGTTAAATACAATAAACCCCTTAAGGTTTGGGTTATCGTTCACTAAACTCTATGACGTTATTTTTTTCTCTCACTTTATCTCTTTAACTAACAGTCAAATATAATTCTATTGTTAGTTTTTTTTAAAAGACAAATTTACTTCTAAGGTTAATTGTGGTAAACCCCCCTTAAGGTTTAAGTGAGATTTCACTTTACCCCCTCAATAAGTTTTGTATCATTTTATATACTGGGATAAAAATAAAATTCAATCATATTTTCAATATAGTTAAAAATATAAATATCCTCCAAATAAACTAATATTCTAATTCTTGAACTATGCTTTCTTCATCTATGTTTAAAATTTAAAAATACGGTGAAATAATTAATATCAAATTTTTTGATGAATTATTAAAGGTATTTTATCTAAATTATTTTAATTTGAGTTTTTTTTTTTATATATATATGTATAAAGTTACTTTGTATAATTTAGGTGATAGTTGAAATATATTAACAAAGGAAGAAAAGTAAGAAGAAAATTATTTTAAATAAACATAAAGAAAAGCAAAAAGAAAATAGACTGATATAACTTTAATAGATGATTATAGGTTTCATATATTTAAAAATTTATTTTTACATAATAATAAAATATAATGAAAAGGCTGAAAAATACTGATAGTGATAGGGAATTTTTGTGTTTAGATTTTTTTTTTTTACAAGTATTTTTAAAGAACCACTAGTGTTGGTGGACCTTATTATATTTCAGTTATTTTAATAATATATTTACAAATATTTTTAAAGAACCATTAGTGTTGGTGGACATTATTATATTTTAAATGTAGGCTTGTTCTATGCACGTGCATACATTGGACCTTGATAGTACACTAATGGCTAATGGCGGACGAAGGGAGGGGTCACCACCCCCAATAATTTCATAATTACATTTTCCCTTAATTTTTTTTTGTTAAAAAAAAATTTTGATTGTACCCTTATAAAAGATTATATTTTGACCCCTTCACTTAAAATTTTGCAAGAATTGTAAAATTATCCCTTAAATATAAACTTATCTAAGTCTTGCACTCTCAAGTCCTAACTTTAAGTCTACCCCTTGCTCGCATGCATAGTAACATTTCCTTACTTTTTAGATTCCTAGAACATTTTGGGTTAAAGTATCAAAAAACAAAAACTTTAGAAGGTAAAATTATAAAAAAAAAAAAAAAAAATTGTTTGGAATGCAATATATATAATAAATAATGATAAGTTTAGGGAGTCAAAATGGATCAACCTGATTGGAAAATAGGAAAAAAGGAAAATAGTATAGCATAATCTCACATGCATATCTATCTCACTCAAATTTCTCACCCTTAAAAAAATAAATGCTAGACTCTTAGATGCAAATTACACTTAGCTTAGTTTAACAAGAAACTGCCTTCTTCGTATGTGCTAATAGAATTTATTTAGGGATAATTTTAGAAACCTCCCCTAAAATTTAAACTGACATCATTTGGCATACCTGAACTTTTAAAATATCACTTACCTCCTCTGATTCTACCTTTCTTATAACATTATCAGCCCAATAGATTAAAAAATTAATTTACTAATTTTGTCCCAACTTTACCCCTAGTAAAAATTTTAATTGATTAAAGTAGTTTGAGAAAGGAAAAGAAAATTGAGTGATGTAAATATAATTATTAGAAAATAGCATTGAGTTATATTTTTCTTGAGATTCACCAGTTAATGTCAAAAAAATATATTTTATTATTTTTCAATTTATAAGTTTGTGACTTTTAGAACAAAATATCAATAAAACATTTTATTATAATATATGGTCCATACATATGTGTTCAACATTTAAACCAACACATACAACTACATTAATGTGACATATAAATATTTGTATATAATTGGCAAAAAAATTATCACAAAATTCATTTAATTTTTTCTTTTAGGTTATAAGTTTGTGAGTTTTCAAACAAAATAAGAATCATATTTATTATTATAATCTATAGTGACATTTTACGTGTTCTAAATTTTTGTTTAGATCAACACACAAAAGCAGTTTACATGCGCATATATTTTTGTAAATAACTTTGTTAAAGAATTTATTGAAAAATATTTCATACATTTTTCGTTTTGAGTTTGTGATTTTCTAAATAAAATACTTATTAAATTTATTTATTATATTATATGGTGTGTTTTTACGCATTATAATTTTTAGGCAAATCAGTACACACAAAACATTAACGTGTACACATATTTTCTTAAATTAGTGGACCAAAAATTCAATGAGAAAATACATTTTAAATTTTTTTTTATTAAAGAGTTTGTGATTCTCCAAATAAATTGTTGATGATTTATTCAATTGCAATATTTGGTGCATTTCTAGGTCTCTTACCGTGTTCAAATTTTTATTTAAATAGATAAATGCAAATAAATTAATTTGTGCAAATATATTTGTATATAAGTTGATAAAAAATTGTTAGAAACCTAAAGAGTGCCAAGTGAAATTATCAAGAACCTCAGGAGAGGATTGTGAAATTACCTTTTTATATAAATATGGCGAAAGAACTAATGGTGTAAATGTCATTTTATACATTTTAATACTTATTCTGGGACTCACCGACAAGAGATGAAAGGTAAGTGATATTTTTAAAAGTTCAAGAGTACTAAGTGATATTAGCCTAAATTTTAAGAGAAGTTTATGAAATTACCCATTTAACATCTAAGATATGGTGAGTGGTATTAAAAGATGGCTTAGACAGCTGATTACCTTACATGATCAGTGGAAGTGAACGATAACCCAAATTTAAGGGGTTTAAGATATTTAACCTGTCTCTTATACACATCTAGATCACGTTTTTGTGGGTTTCACATGTGAATTGGGGTTCACAATTTTTTGTCATGTGGTTTTCAAACATCCATCGTTCAAGAAAGATTTTTTGCACGGAAGTATTTTCAATTTTTTTTCCTGAACCAAAGGATGACTACATGCATTAATTTATAAGGTTTTGTACATGCTGAAAGGTAGAAATACATCCAGTAGTAGCATAATCGTTGGATATTACCCAAACTATTAACTTTCGAAAAATTCTTACATACATTCGATCCACGATAAGTGAGATGAATCATTTAGTTTATATTATCTACATTACCTCGGAGAAATTTATTTTTAATAAGTTGAAGTTTAATAAGTGAAGTAATGTGGATCAATATGAACTAAAGAATCTATCCCACCTACTATGGACCGGATTCGAATTTTTCACTCTTGTAGTGAGTAACCCGTAGACATCAAAAAGTAGTAGAGGCAGGAGTTCTAGTGGTGCGGCATGATGTATGACATGCTTAATCCGTACGATCTATGCACACATGAGGAGAGACCTGCAATGTAAAAGTAGTGAGAATATGGTGGAGGGTACAGGGCTTTGGGGATCCGAGATCAGGTCTAGTTTACGACATGATTTGCATACGTAGATAATTCTAAGTGTCGGTATCCATGAGCCCATGCAAGTGTTAGTCCATCCCTGACCGTCCACAATTCGGTAGCTAAGATGGAAGTGTAGCTAAGGCGTCTTCTGAAACCCATGATCCATTCACCTTGCATATTGTGAAAAACACCTGTGCCCCAGCCACGTGACTGGTAGCAGACATACCACCATCACAATGTAAAGAAATAAATGGGCTGGTGGTAATTGCCATGAGAGAAGAGAATTGTACGTGTCTGGCTGACCACTGAGTTGGAGGTTAAGTAGAAGTACTCCCAAACGTGAGTTCGTATTTGTTGTCTAATAGTATCCGGGGCGGGAACGATGGTGTTGAAGACTAGGTTATTCCGTGCTTACCAAATAAAGTAGGGTGAGTATGCGAACTAGAGATACCATGGCCGGCCATTGATTGAGGTATGGTTTGTAAGATTGATTGAGGTTTTCTCAAGTGATAAGCTCAAATCAAACAAAGTGACATCACACTAAATATGTCTGACACAAATAATTCACTTATATAAAGATTAACAATCACAGCAGCCATGGAACACTAGAGGCAATATACAACTTAAACATAAAAGTGGAGACACAACAAAACACAACTACAACATGAGCAAGAGGACATCACAAGACTAAGTCTTCACAAATACTCAAACACCAAGCGGAGCTTGAGAACCGAAGAACATACCTTGCTTTACAATTGTGATGCATTGCCTATTTATAGGAGACTAAAGTCGGCGGTGGCATAGAGCCTTAGGTGGTTAAGAGAGTTCTAGACTTCCCCAGTATAGTTTGATTAAGAAGAATCTAGAACTTAAAGTATTACTACTTGGGAAGTGAAGGATCAAGAATTATCTAGAGAAGTTGTTGATTTCTTGACAAGAAGAAGTTGTAACGGGATCCAGATAGAGGGAGCAGGTTTTGAGTCAACCATAGTCATGGACAGCGTGTAGGTAGAGGTGGCAATGCCGGGACCGGGTCTGGCCGGAAGCCCGTATAAGATTTAGGCCCATGATAGCTTGCCACGGGGCGGGTTGTGGCGAGCTTTCGGACCGGGCCGAAGGACGGAATAGGTGGTCCATAACCGCCCTCCGGGCTAGGTATAAGAGGGCTAGGCCGAGCCAGCCTACGAGTTGGCCCACAAGCTAACTCACGTGCTGGCCCACAAGCAGACCCGAGCAGTTTGGCTCACAAGCTAGCCCACGAGCTGGCCCATGGGTTGGCCCCCAAGCCGGCCTTCCAATTTAAGTTTTTACTTAAATTTTAAAATTATTTTTTGAGAAATTTAAATGTTTACTTGTTAATAATTTATATAATTTTAAATTATTACTTATTAATTATTATTTTAAAAGTTATAACTTATTAATTATTCGAATTACTACTTACTAGTTAATAGTACTTTATTATTCCAAATTAGTACTTATTTGACCAAGTTATTTTTTAGTTGTATAAGTCAATATTTATTATTATAACTTATTTGAATTTGTTAATCATATAGTAAAAATATTTAATTAGGAAAAAAATCACTTAGAAATGGTGGGGGGGCTTGGCATAGATCCCTACCATGTATATTAATATTATAAAAAAATGTGTAAGGAGGGGGGCATTGAACCTTAGCTCTAAATTATTACAACTTATAAATCTAATCTAAGAATTTAACTAAAATTAATAATCTATTTATTACATACATAAGGAGGGGGACATAGAACCTTACCTCCAAACAAAAAATTATTAAACATTAAAATTCTATGTATACTATATATCAATTTGGTGAACTACTACTACCTTCATCTTCGTCGATATCTTGCATCATTAATCCTTGTTTTCTTTCTTCAGCGTCTAACCAATCTTTTAAGCACATCAACATTTCCAAAGTTGCAGGTGTCATTCAAGCCCTTCTATCATCTAAAACTCTTCCACCTGCACTAAAAGCACTTTCCAATACAACCATAGAAACTGGAATTGTTAACAAATCCCAAGCAATTTGAGCTCATACAATAGGAAATTGACATTTATGATTTCGCCACCACGAAAGAATATCAAAATTAGAATTGAACTCGTTGTCTCTTGTATGTAGTGGATCACTTAAATATTGAGTTACTTCATTAGTATTTTCAATTCTTGATCTTTTCAAAACAGAGTAGTTGTTGAGTATCAAAATGTGTTCAAACATTTATATGAGGCATAGCATATTGTGAATCTGATGTGGATGAACTAGAAAATGCACTTTATTGCGTAGGAGAGTTTTCTTTGTAAATTTCATATAATTCATGAAAAGATTTTTTAATAGTTTCTACGAGTAACTCTTTGTCTATGGTATTTATGATACTATGATTATTAAAATATTCAATGAAAGCATTTAACTTATACAATTTATTACGTGAATCAATAACACATGCCAAATAATACAATAATGGAATATTTTCATAATACTTGTCAAATTTTTCTTCCATTGCGCTATCATATCATCAAAAACTCATTCATTTTATGATTAGAAAAAACAACTTTAATTACACTTAGTTCAGGTAAAACAACATGAGAGGAAAGTCTATAAGTAGCATAGAACAAATTTGTAGCATACTCAAATTGGTTTAAAATTTCTACCATTGTTTTAGCTCAATTAAAATCCTCCTCGCCCAAATAAGTTACATTAACTGAACCAATGTATTCATTATAAAATACAGAAAGTAATTTTTCATAACCAAAAGTACTTGATAACATTTGACAAGTAGAATTCTACCTAGTGGGTACATCTATTGGAAAATGTTTAGGTTTCATGTCATTTTCTAAACAAAGTCGTTTAAAATCTTGTTGACGAATAGTAGATGAACAGATAAAATAAATAGCACTTTTAATTGGATTAATAATATCTTCAACCTTTTCTAAACCATCTTGAACACAAATATTAAGTACATGACATGCACATCTATTATGAAATAATTCACCACTTAAGACAGGTTTGAAAACATCTTTTAATATAGGCACGCTTACAATATTATTCTTTGATGCATTATCAAAAGAAATGAATGTAAATTTTTCAAGCAAACCACATTCACGGGCACAATTAGTAATCAACCTTGTAATTTGGGGGGCATTGTGAGGGTGTTCAAAAGTTTGAAAACTAATAATTCGTTTTTGTAAATGCCAATCTACATCTATCTAATGTGCAGTGATACAAAAATAATCTTCATTTGTGATTGCTTTCTAAGAATCGGCAATAAAGGCTACTATATAGTTAGTCGATGCAATAATAACTATCAATTCATTTTTCTTTTCCCTATACATTCTTTTAAGTACTTCTAGGAATCTTTTTAAATTGTGGGTTCACGACTTGGTGCAAGTATTGTTCTAAATTAGAACTTTCACTCAAAATAAAAAGTAATTCATCTCTAACTATCCATTTAGTCATTTCCTCTCTATTTTTTTCATGTGAATATTTAAAATTGCCCGTTACCATATCTTGTATGGTGTGAATTTGTGTTTGAACCATTTTTTATTTTTCTTGTAAAGTGAACCTTCACTATATTTTTTACTAACATGCCTATTAAGTGTTCTGGTTCTCCCCCTTTTTTGTGCTTAAATAATATAGGTAGAACACATAATTTACAAGGAGCAGTCTCATTTTCTTCATCTCTTTCAAAAAATTCTCAAACGAGACTTTTCATTTTAGTAGTAATGTGTTGTTTAGTAGGTGCTTGTTCATTTTAGTTATGTATATCATCTAAATGAACAAATATTCTAGGACCATCTAATAGGATGTAGGGTGCTTGTGATCCTTGTTCCATTTTCTTGTAATGAAAAAAAATTTTAAATAATGAAACAAATAAAGTGGTATTATGAAAACTAAAGATGCACGTTACTAAATTTTCAAATAAAAGAATATAACAAAACAATAATAAAGAAAAAAAATAAGAGAGTTGATAAAGACAATTAATAAATTAAAAAGTATAAAAAAATCAACTTGGACATTGAAATGTTGAATTTCAATTTATACACTTGAGTACTTGAATTCTACTTGAGCAAAACTTCACAACTTGAATTTTGGATAAATCTCCAAATTTTCAATTGAGCTCCCGACAATTTTAAGTTTCTAAAATACTATATATTATAATTTAAGTAGTATGAAAGAAATTATAATACCACTTGGAGATAGAGTTGGAGAGTAGAAAGATAAAATAAGAGAAAGTAGAGGGAAATTGTTGTGTGATTTGTTGAAAAAATTGTGTGGTATTTATAGAAAAAAATTTCCAACATTACCCAAAAAAACTAGTCGTTCTATAGCTATTGGAGGAATAAAACTGTCATTCATAGCTTTTTAAAAGAAAAAAAAAAATTCCAACGGGTGGCTCGCGAGCCCCTAACGGTCGGCCCGACGGGTTGACCTGTGGGCTGAGCCCATTGGAGTTTCAGTCCGGGTCAAGGGGTTGAACCGTTAACCATGGGCCGATCACGGTTCAATCTGTGGGCCGGGCCGGGGGCTGGAACTCCTTGGCCTAGGCCTGACCCTACTCCCGGTCCTAGGCTAGGGCCGAATTGCTACATGACAGGTAACTAACGAGCCAAGTCGAGCCGGTTAAAAAGTGGACCAAGCGGGCCGGGTAGACGGGTTGGCCCAACCCACTGCCACTTCTACCTGTAGGGGGATTCTATCATGCAATGACACATGGGGCATTGGTCAATAGATAGTCCATGTAAAATAGAGGCCGTGGGCAGTCGAATAGGGAAATATTTAGGTAAATTTAGCCATTGACCTCATTTGTACACTCTGTAATGTGAATCAAATATTATGAAATTTATAACATCAACTGATGTAAGTAAGATTTCTATAAAATTTAATCTTGATAATGAGGTCTATGAGTGAGTCCCAATACCGAGTCTATATTAATATTTTCCTAAACCATAATGCACCTTTTATGTTTATGGCCAATGCTCAAGTCTTACCGAGGGCTTTTATAATAAATCACACGACTATTGAGAAAAGAAAATAAAACGTCAAGTGAAATATGTTACAAATAATTTCATTTACTCAGTGACATGGCAGAACATTAGAATTTACACACTAACCCCTTTATTAAATGAATAAAAAAAAAATGTCTGTGGCACAATGACAATTGACAAATAAAAGAGCCAATTAATTTGCAGTTTTGTACTCTTCACCATGGAAGACTAAATTCAATACTCAACACATTTAATTCTCATATTATACAAGCAGTAGAAGGAGAATTTTTATTTAGCTTATAGTTGCATTCTTACTAAACGAAAACTACAAATTACAGAGGCAACAAAATAAACCAAAATTAAGGAATGCTACAAAGTACAAAATACAAGGGACATGGTTACCCCCCCAGGCCATGCATGCAAGAAACGGCTAATTACAAACACGACATTATGTATACCTACTCCTCCTATCCCTCAAGAAAACTGCATGCATGCATACGTAAAAGTTCTGCAAGCATGCATGCGTGCATTTCAAAGGATTTAAAAAACTAGTACTTATATGTATGCTAGAATCCTTATTTTGGTATATTTGATCTGCGAATCAAATCTGTGGTGAATCATGAATACTACAGAATCACAATGATTAGCCGGCATTAAATATCTTCAAGAATCTGATGAAGCTGATGATGATGATTTGTCTGCGGCATCACTACTATCGTTTCCTTCTTCTGTTATTATCAGCCTATGAAGAGCAAAACAACCCGGTTGGATAGAATTCCTTCCCATGACTCGAACAGCCCAGAGTTGAACAATCTGTCCAGCTTCAAGATTGTTCCTGGCCACCACTTCATTCCAAGAATTCCTCAACACATACAATCTGCTATTCTTGTTCTTCTTCTTCTTCTTCTTCTTCTTTGCCTTCAACTCAACCTTAGTAAAGTGTTGGACTATCGTTCGATAAGATGCACAGGGAGACCCAAGAAACGTTGGCCTGTTGGGGATTAGGCCAAGAAAGTGAGAAGAGTTTTTGGAGCCAAGTAATATTTTTCATTCATATTTCTTTTTCTCTACTTCATTGTTACATAGGAACTAAATTTATAATTGAAAAATTACATAGAACATATAAGCTAGATTTTTAGAAATTATTCCCCAGACTTATAAAACATTTAAAAGACATTTGACTCATAGGATATTAAGAGTCATCTAGCTGCACTTTACTTAACCTGGCCATTTGTGTCATCAAAGAAAACTTGGTTCTCAATCAGGCTTGTTGATGGAAAAGAGACTTGACCTTTTTAGGGATTCACATCGCAGTTTGAAAGAGGTTTTTCAATCATCAAAACCATTTTCAGTATGATCAACGGAATATTCCTTCTTGATGGTCGCTTTAATGTAATTCTTGAATTCAACGGGCAGTCCTTTATATTTGGATTCAACTTCTTCACGTTCTTTAGAAATCCTTTTTCTGCCTCTTCGCTTCATTCTCGACTTCTTTATTATTATCAACTACTTCTTTTCGTGGATTTGGACCGTTCCCTCTCTTCATCTTCTTCTTGGCTGAAATTAATGTTTCAAAGAAGATTGTTGTTTCTTGATGAAAATGTTCTTCAAGAAAGATCTTTTCCAACTTGATGAATTTTTGGAAATCTTGCTAAGAAAAACAAAAGTGCTTAATTGGTGTATTCTTTTGATGAAAATGATCTTCAAGAATTTTCTTGTATATATACTTTGAGTGGAACTACTTAATTCTATTTTCTATGAGATTATTTATAACTCTCTGTAGCCTCATTATATAAGTTGATTTGTTTGAGCATTTGCTATAATTTTCATTCTAGAAGTGCGAGGGTACCCGACTTCAATTTATAAAATGGGTTGCATGTGCGCTTATTGATAAATCCTTAATCCAATTTTATCTGTTATGTAGATAGACCAATTTTCCGAATTATATTTAAAGAAAACTTAAAAAAATACTTGAGATTAATAGATACATTCATGCAAATTACATTTAATTTAACAAGAAAGAGCCTTCTTGATATGTTTTGCGGGCCTTACTTCACCTTGCACTTCTTAACTTATAATCGATTTTCAATTTGCACACCATACTTATTTTTTGAACATATATATTACATTTTTAAATTTTCAAATTTATCTTATGTCAACTTAATTTTTAATGTCGTAACCAAAAAACTATATATATTGCAACCTTTTATCTTTATAACCAATGCTCAAGTCTTACAATTTTAATTTGCTCCGCTTCATACTTTAGTAGATGGTAAAGCTACTTCCTTTAATAAATTCAATGTCTCATTAAATTTTTCTTGCATTTATCATTATGCTTTATGTTATGCTATTTTTGACAAATATGAGTGAAATTATCTAATGTTTAGGGTTAGTTAACTACTTATTCCACTTGGCTTGTGGATAAATATTAGTCTTTTGTGGAGATGAGTTATGTTATTAAGAAATTGTTATTGTTCTTACCTTGAGGGGCTATAGTTTGTCCAATTTTAGTCTATCATTTAGTAAATTAGGGGAAATTTTGAAACTAAACCTAGTATTGTAAATTAGGCTAAATTAATCTATTACTAGGGACAGCGAGTAAATTTAATTGGTTAATTTGGAAAATCCATGATGTAAATATATTTATTAGGTACTTAATCCTAAGAATTGATAAACGAGGGATCACACAATTTCTCAGATTTCAGATAGAACTAATCTCACAAGTTATCGATTTTTAGTTAATAATGGAATTTTAGCTCTTAATAGTGTGGCTCGAGTCCACAGGATTAGCAATTACACATAATTCATTTTGAAATTGGTAGAAATTGATGCCCTAGTCTGTTTTTCCCTTTAAAACCTAATATCTTATCATTATTCTATTAATTTAATTCTTATTATTCAGAAGTTTTAAGTAGGTAATTTAGGTTAAGTGTTAGTATAAATTAATCAATTGTTTTCTCAAATTAACTGTTTAAATCGTGACGTTTCTTATATTGTGAATTGCATAATTACAAATCTATCTAACTTACCCTAGTCTATGTTAGAACCCTGTATACTCGCGAGACTGGCCTATAAAGGTGTTGTCAAGTAACTCAAGTAAAGAATAACAATTAAGAAGCTAAATGCATTGTCTTTCATAGATTTGGTCGATGGGTATGTTTGATAACTCTGTTTAATGCTAAAAATTAATAGGTTGAGAGGCTTTTTAATTTAACATGTTTGATAATAAAATTTTCTTATCACTTAATATATTAAGTAATAGGGTTACTTACACTTTGCCCCCTTGTAAACTTGACCAAATTTTGATTTACTCCCTAAGAAAAATTTATATATATTTTGCCGCTATGACTAATGATCAAAACCAACTATTAGTCAAAATGTTAGAAAGCAGCATTAAATTACTAAAATTCGCTCATATAATTCTAACGTTAGTTATAGTTTACCCCATGAAATAGTAAAAAGTTATATTTTACCTCTTACAATGTCCCAAAATTTTACTTTACCCATGTAAATTAAGTTAAAATGCTCGAATGAAATTTTTCTTTATTGTTTATCGATTAATTAGCATGTTAACTTATTTATCATCATCCTTCTAATAATTTTTAATAAACCGTTTAAGAAATTTATAACTAAAATTAACATTATTTCCGAGAGTTTTGTTAGGGTCCATCGCAAAAAGTGCAATTCTAATCTCTTCCTCATCAACGGGCCTAGTTATATGCTCATTCATCTCCCCAGTGATCTTGGTTGGTATTCCTTCCAAAACATCCTCAAAGTGATCGGGCTTGGCAGAATTGAACAAGTTCTGATAGTAGTTGATCATCTCATTCTTAATCTCCTCTTTAGTATTGCACCATTGCCCGTTTGACTGTTGCAGGTGACTAATAGCATTTTTTTTTAATCTCTCTTGAACACTAGCATGGAAAAAGGATGTATTCCTATCACCATCCTTCAACCACATATCCCTTGCCTTTTGGCTCTAGAAATGTTCTTCATCCTTGTATGCCTCGCTAAGCTGAGCTTTTAATGCTAACTTCTAGCTCTCTAGTCTTTTTGGTGATCTCGATTCAACTTCTTGATTTGATCCTTCAGTTCTCTGATCCTGAATTCTATATTCCTGTAATTCCTCTTGTTACTATTCAACAAATCAACCCTGCAAGAAGAAATTTGATTTTGTAGGCGACTCAAAACATTCTAGATCCTTTCATCTCTGATTTCCAAGCCTCTTGAATGATATTCTCAGTTTTGGGCTGCTGAATCAATCTTCTGTCAAATTGAAATCTCCTATTTCTCTTAGGTCAATCACTAGTCTGAGTACTCAGAAGTCGCATGATTGCTTGTTTAGTTTTGAGCCGTTAAAATGAATATATGATTTTCTATAATGACTTTGTGCATACACGAAAAGTACATGATCTGAAAAGTTACATGACATAAAAAGTTGTTACATGATAGATAGATTTTACAAGATGAATGATTTGAATATTTGAACTCTCGTTACATGTATTACAAGAATGATTCTGACAAAAGCATAAGCATGTGATAATGTGATATGTAATGTGATATGTATGCAAGACTTATATGTATGTAACAGCATGATCCAGTCAATGTTTTGAAAACCGGACCTGCCATTGAACCTGTGGCCTGTCCGACCGGTTGAACCGGCCAGTTCGCTAATTTTTGTAGGTTTTTTTTTTACCAAAGTGTGATATAATTTAAAATGACTTAAAATATAGTTATATAAAATCTAAAATACCGGTTGAACCGGCCAGTTCGCTAATTTAGGTTTTTTTTTTACCAAAGTGTGATATAATTTAAAATTACCTAAAATATAGTTATATAAAATCTAAAATATAAGTGAAACTCTATTTTTAGATAATTATAGTCCTAATACCCAAAAATACTAATCAAATTTCTAATAAGAAAAGTAAAATTTATACAAAAATAAGTATAAAAAAGATGAAAAAAATAATAACTTAATAGTTTAGGCTTTGGTGTGTTCAATGTTTTGCCATTTTGGAGTTTATTTTCACGATTTTTTAATTTTTTTCTTTATTTAAATCATTTTTTATTCTGAAATTTAAAAAATTGATTTTTTACCGGTTCTCGATTTTTATCGATTCCCGATTTTTTACCTGTTCTGTCTGATTTTTTGGACAGACTGGATATGTAGTTGGACCAGACCGGTGGTTCTTCTGGTTCGCGGTCAGAATCGACCGATCGAACCGGCCTGTCCGGTCCAGCTTTCAAAACACTGGATCTAGTGAGAGTAAGTACTACTTGCTGGCTAACTTGTCACTAACCCCATTCTCTATATTTTTACATAGACGACGAGTACGAATGTATTATCCTAGAGGATGAAGTTTAGACACAATCGAACAAGGACAACAATAAAGATTATTTAATGGTAGAATTCTACTAGAACTAATAAACATTAACTATTTCACATCTCAAAATATGTTGAGCCTGCTTGCTCTTGATGATCATGGTTGTGGGTTGTAGTTTGGATTTTATGTTTCTTAAAAGTCGCACTATTTAAGTTGATAATTTTGAGGAATGCTTCTGCTATTGTAATTAATGTTTAAAGTAAATATTATATGCAATGATGCCTTGTATTCTTAAGATTGTTATTGAGGATACGGTGAATGACACGGGCCTAGCATGTGCATGACAAATGGATTCCACTTCAACTTTAAGAAACAGGATCCTCAAGTATGACAATTTACAGCCAGAGATAAGCCATCTTTAAGGCCCCAACTTTTAGCTGCTTGGCTAGATACATGTCGAAGGTTACGAGAAAACCCCCACAACCAAAACCCAAAAGAATTCCTAATCAAACCTCCAACACCAACTAACCCAGGATTGCCGATAGCCGAGCCATCAGTGTTCAACTTCTACCAATGTGTGGAGAGGTTTCCAACAGATTAGGACCTCAATTTTAAGGTTCGTTAATTTGACTCTAGGTCCTAGCCACCCAAGCTCTATACCCAGCTGTATAGAAGTTCTAATAAGAGATGGATGTTTTGAATTGGGTTCAAAAAAACTATTGTTCCTAAAATTCTAAAGACTCCAGCAGGCAAACAAGATAAAGATGCCCCAGGATGCTCCTCCATAACAAGAAATATCAACATTGGAAAAACAAATCCTACGCCAATCAAAGAAATTGAAAGAGGTGTCTAATGCAGGAGACCAACCTAGGGACTGCCACAATTCCCTAGTCTTGGGACAGAAGTTTGAGCAGATATTCAGAATCTTCAAATTGGTTGCAGGAAGCACAATTATCCTGTTAAATAATGTTCCTTTTGTGGAAACTATACTAGTTGGGTGTTTATCTAAGGTTGCCAACCACAAGAATTGTCTCACTCTAGAAGAGGGTTATATCTCCATATCCACCTAAAGTCCTTGTCAAAGAAAGAGAGATTTATGGGAATAAAAGTTCTCTTCCTGTGGGCTAGGTAGAGAGATATTGTGCTCATAAGCAAATCTTGAAGAAAAAACTCCAAAGGATGTCAAGCCCCATCTAGCAAAATTAGAATCATGATAGATATTCTGCTTGGGGTGCCTTTGATCTTATCTATTAAAGTAATAGGTCAATAAAAATCTTATCCAAATTCCAAGTGTCGTTTGGACCAATTAAATCTTTGACAAGCATTTGGTCTTCACCCTCCTTAAAAAGGCCATGGAATAGATCTCTAAGAATGCCAACATTTAGACATTTATCACTTCAAAATCATTGACATTAACACCATCCCTAATGCACGCCATTGGATCCTACATTAAATGCATAAATACCCTTGATTAGATATTTCTTGTTGATTGAACCTATATTATCCCTAGGGTGCATCTTCCTATCAGCCATGGATTTATCTTCTTCAAGATAAAGTTTTCTAATAACAGAAGTCCAAGGTTTCTTTGTATCCATGAATACATTCCAACAAACCTTGGCCATTACTACATTGTTAAAAATGCAAGTTTGCTTGAGCCCTAACCTCCGATATTCTTAGGCTTTGTGACTAGATCCCATCTCACTAAACAAAGTCTACTCTTCTCCTCACTTGAACTCCAAAGAAAATTTCTTTTCTTCTTGTCAGTTACTTCACAAAGACGTTCAGCGAGTGGCACACATTGGGCATTGTAAATGGTGATTGCAGTAGCCTCTTGTTGAACAATTACGTTACTACCAGCAAATGATAGAAGTTTAGCCTTCCAAACTTGAAGCCTTTTTTGAACCTTCTCCACAAATAATTTTGTATTTATTATAACTTCACTCTTAATGTTGGATTTGATACTATGAAAATCCTTCCCTATCATCCTTCAACAAGAAATTCTTAGATGGATTAGATTCATAGTATAGTATCATAAACTCCTTGATCCATATTAAGCTACATCATCTAATCCCTTGATCTATGTTAAATCACATCATCTAAACATCACCCCTTGGATAAGGGGTCTATGACACTATTCCATAAATCGAGTCCATGTAAGAATTTTCCTTCTTTAACTAGCCTATTTGGCCCCTAATTGTGCTCGTGCATGTAGTCATCGAGTGGTTGTCCTATCACCATCCCAACATTATTATTTTTCTTTTGTTTTTTTTCTCCAAAACATAACAAAACCATCCCAACATTGTAAAGTCTCTTATTTTCAACCGTCTTTAATATGTTGAAATGATGCTTTTGGTGACTAAATCCTAATAATCTACAAATATAAGGGACTAAAACAACAATTCACCCAAAAAAAAAATGTGTGAAAGGAACACACACACATACACACACACAAAAAAAAAAGGAAAACAAGAAGGGAAAAAGTAAAGAAACACCTGAAAATCTATTTATAAATATCTACAACAAAAATGAAAAAGAGAAAAAGGGAAAAAAACAAAACAAAACAAAAAAAGAGGCCTTTTCCACTCCTATTCATCTTCTTCCTCCTCTATGCCCTATTTTTGGCTTTCTTCTACAGATCAAAGTTGACTGATCACCAATGACCAATCTGTTAGTCCCAAAGCAACCTAAGAGAGGGGGGTGAATTAGGTTTCTCAAAAAATATACTTTCAGAAATATTAAGATTTTCAAATTAAATTCTGATATAATGAAATCAATAGAACAGTAAGGTAAAGAGAAAAATTAAACAACCAATACTTCCAAACAAGCAAGCTTGAAGTATTCAATCACTAGAATGCTTCACACACTTGGTGAGCCAATAATCGTTACAAAGTTGGAAAGTTCTTGCTCACACTAAAAGACTTTTAGTTGTTCTATAACCAAGAATATTACTTACAACCACACTTTCATACAAGATTATCACTCTACTCAAAGTTGAATTGCACTCACAACTGCACACTAATACAACTAAGCACTATAGTCAATTTGCACTCAAATTGCTCTTTTCTAAGGCTTGTATTTTATGTATTAGATGATCTTTTTTTTGTTTTAAAGCAGCTATTTATAAGAGCAATAAATAGTGGTTGCAACTACTTCCTAATGGCTAAATAATAAATACACAAAAAATAGCCGTTAGGGTTTCAGACGTCCGAGATATATTGGATACGTCCGAAACAGCGTCTGATCTTCTTACAACTTGTTGAAGAGCTTCATTCGGACGTCCGTGCATGTGTCCGTTCCTTCGTCCGACAGAGGTTTCGGACGGTCATGTTCGTCCTAAAGAGAAGCAGTAGGATCCCATTTCTTTCTGCCAGTTTGTTAGGACGGTGCAATGCGTCCGAGAAGTTTTGACCAAGTTCGGACGGTTCAGTGCGTCCGAAAGCTCTGTTATATTGCTGTAAAAACTTATTTTACAGAGTTAAGTGTTTATGTCATCATCAAAATAAGGTTTGGAAAATATCAATCTCCCCCTTTTTGATGATGACAAACCTTTATGTAAAAACAGTTGGATATGACTAATCAATTTGCAATATAGCACAATTGGATATCAATCATTTTGCATAGCACAATAGTATAGAGAAGACTACTCCCCCTTTTGACATTATCAAAAAAAGCTCTCCCTGAAAATATGCTAGCATTTGACAGAAATTTAACAGGCTTCATACATTCAAGAGTTCTAAAGTCAAGGACAGAAATTTAACAGAATGCTAGTATTTGACAGAAATTTAAGAGCGCTAAAGTCAAGGAAATACACAACCAATCTACAGGAAGTCTAACAACCCAAGAAATGCTGAAAACAAAATACAAATGTGAAAAGAACAAATGTGAGTCATTTCACTTCTTGGAGCGCTTTTCAGTCTTTTGTCATTTGGATGGAACATCTTCATCGGTGGCTTCACTGTCGTACCTCCTCCTCTCCGGTGCGACGTTGCATGATGAAGTTAAACGTGTCGTTAACATCCTCATCGTCATCGTCATCGTCATCGTCATCGTCATCGTCCCGGCAGCTCCTTGAGCAGCTTCCGCATTGTCTTCGCGGGTATTTCCATCTTCAGGTTCATCACTGTCGGAAGATGATTCAAGTGGATATTGTGACTGAAGATTAACAAATTGAATTTGAGTCGAAGCAGACATGCCAAGGCTAAGTGCCTCTTGGAGAATCATTTGACGAGTTTCAAGTCGCTTTAACTTTCGATTTGTGCGATGTTGAAATGAACTGACTTGAGTGCTCAAAGAGGTGAGAAGTCCACAGATATGTGAAAGAGATGGCTCAGATGTAGATGGAGGAGGAACGTGGAATGGTGGAAGTGGTTGAGGAGTAGGAGAATGGGGAATAACAAAATCAGAGGTGGAAGCATGGGATTTTGACTGTCTATCATTTGCTGCTTTAGTTAACCATTGATCGTTGAAAAACCTGGAAGCCTTTGCGTTCAATGTATGATTTGTTAAAATAAGAAGGAAATTGTTTGTTTCCGCTGAAAGGTATGTTAAGGAAATCAAAAATTTTGGTGAGAAATTTGCTAAAAGGAATGTTTCTTCGGGTATTAGTAAGAAAGAGTTCCCATAGAGAACAAAAGAGATACCCGAAATCAAGAGGAATGCCCTTGAAAACACAAAAAAATAATGTAAAGTTGCATTTGACCGGGCTCAGTACGATACCCGTCAGTTGGCAATAACAGATTGGTGACAAGAGTGTACAGAATATTGAGTTCAGGAGAGAGCAATGTAGTTTTGGCTTCCGAGGCCTGTTTAAAATGGATGTTAAAAATACCCCTAACTTCTTCGATGTCAAAACGAGTATCAATAGCGGGCCATTTGTCTAAGGAAAAGAAATAGGAGAAATCATTGGGGTTTGAGACTTCACATTAAAAAATGGTGTTAATGATGTTGGATGAAATCTCAAGATTGGTGCTGTTAACACGACATAATTAGAGTGCAAGCAGTAGGGCCTTTCCGAAGATTGGCGGTGAACTGAAGCACCATGTCATGATATACAGGTAAATCAAGATGCACAAGATGACCCCAATTTTGTTTTTCAAAACAAGATTTGACAATGGAAAGATTATATTCATAAAATAGATTTTGAGAAACAGGACGTTAAACGATTATAGATTTACTTAAAAGGGATGTATACCGTTCGAATGCCTTGGCATCGATGAATTTTGATAAGATTGGATCTGTGGAGACTTGGGGATTAGCTGATGATTCTCCTCTTACTAGAGCCTTCCCTTTAGTTTTTCAACCCCGATTTGCTGTAGAAGAACCTCCGCAAGATTTAACCATTGTGATGGAAGAAAAAGAAAAGAAGAAAAATTTGAAATTTTTTGAAGATTGGTGAGAATTTGAGGAAATGAGACGGTGGATGGAGGAAAATAGATGTGATTTAGGTGAGAAAAGCTTTGGGTAGGATAATTTTTCAACCAATTTTAAGGAAGAAAGAGTAGGAATTTGGTATAAGTGAAGAAACAATATTCGCCAGAGGGTTTTCGAGGGAGGTGGTGAGTCCGAAAGGGGAAAGATGGAAGGTTTTAATCAAATAGGGGGACCTTTAGGACGGCCGAACGTTTGGTGTGCGTCCGACGAAGCGTCCGAAAGTTGAAGAACGGACGGTCGAAGGAAGAGCCAGTGCGTCCGATGTTCTTTCGAACGATGGTGTGCGTCCGAAAAATTTCCAGAGAGTTTGGTGAATAAAATGAATATCGTTCGGACGATTATGAGCGTCCAAAAGTAATAGAAGCTTTCGGACGATCCAGAGCGTCCGAAAGAAAAGTTGTTCGAACGAAGGAGAGCGTCCGAACTAAGAACCTATGCCAAATTGATCTGTAAAATCCCCAAACATTTTCTGAGCGATTCAAAGCGATCTAGAGCTAAGGATTTTGTAAAAATATCAGCCAATTGATCTGAAGTAGGCACAAAATCAACACAAATTTCCTTTTTACATATACAATAAGGTCTCTAATGAAATGATGCTTAACATCAATGTGTTTGGTTCTAGAGTGCATAACAGGATTTTTTGTGAGATTAATTGCACTAGTGTTGTCACACATTATAGGAACACAATCAAAAAATACACCAAAATCTTTCAGAGTATGTTTCATCCAAATAAGTTGAGCACAATAATTTCCAGCAATAATGTATTCGGCTTCAGCCGTAGAAAGAGAAATAAAATTTTGTTTTTTGCTAAACCAAGACACAAGACAATTTCCCAGAAAATAACACATACCACTGGTACTTTTTCTATCAATTTTACACCCAGCAAAGTAAGAATCAGATAACTAATCAAATCAAATGTAGAGGACTTTGGATACCACAGACCAAAATCCATTGATCCATTTAGATATCTAAAAATTCTTTTAACAGCTATCAAATGCGATTCTTTAGGGCAAGATTGAAATCTAGCACATAAACAAACAGTAAACATGATATCTGGTCTACTGGCAGTTAAGTAAAGTAGACTTCCGATCATACCTCTATAGTGTTTTTCATCAACAATACTACCTTCTTCGTCTTTATCAAGTTTGGTTGAAGTGCACATTGGCGTACCAACTTGTTTGCAATCTTCCATTCCAAATCGTTTGAGTAGCTTCTTTGTGTACTTGATTTGTGTAATAAACGTTCCTTCCTTAGTTTGATGAACTTGTAATCCGAGGAAAAATTGCAACTTGCCCATCATACTCATCTCAAACTCTTCTTGCATTAAATGTGAAAAATCCTTACACAAACTTTCATTAGTTGCTCCAAAAATAATATCATCAACATAAATTTGAACGATTAATAAACCATTTGAATCCGTTTTTTGTAAAAATAGTGGTGTCAACTACACCTCTTTTGAAACCATTTTCTAGCAAGAAACCACTTAATCTTTCATACCAAACTCTTGGAACTTGTTTCAAACCATATAAAGCTTTGGAGAGTTTGAAAACATAATTTGGAAGATTTTTATTTTCAAAGCCCGGTAGGTTGTTCGACGAAAACTTCTTGATCTATAAAGCCATTTAAAAAAGCACTTTTGACATCCATTTGAAATAATTTGAAATTATTGAAGCATGCAAATGCAAGAAACATGCGAATGGATTCTAATCTAGCCACGGGTGCAAAGGTTTCATCAAAATCAATACCTTCTTCTTGAGCATAACCTTTAGCAACAAGTCTAGCTTTGTTCCTTATGATTTCACCATTGTCATTTAATTTGTTTCTAAAAATCCATTTAGTATCAATAACGGGATGAGAAGAAGGTCTTTCAACCAAGGTCCATACATTATTTTTCTCAAATTGCCTAAGTTCATCTTGCATAGCATTAACCCAAGATTCATCACTCAAAGCAACATCTATATGTTTAGGTTCAAAGTGAGAGAGTAATGCATAATTACTATTCAAAGGTTTATGAGAACGAGTAATTACCCCATCGGATAGATCACCTATGATTGAATCTTGAGGATGACTAGAGACGAATCTCCACTGACAGCATTCGGAAGATCATTTGGAGTATCCTTATTCTTTTCATCATTGATTTGATGGTTGTTGACATCAATGCTTGATGTGATTTCTTGATGATCTACATCACCAATGCCGATTGATTTTGCTTTGTTGTTATCTCCAAAAGTGACTTTTCCACTGTTTTTGGATGTAAGATTTGTGAAGAGAGAGGCATCACCCGTCATGTGCCTTGAACATCCACTATCTATGAACCACTTAGCATTGTTGGTGATGTTAATTACCTACACAATAAATCAATTGATAACTTTTGGTACCCATATTTTCTTGGATCCATTTGAGATAGTGAAATTGCTTTCGATCCATGCAACTTTCATTCCAAATTTTTCATTCTTCTTGACATAACACATATTCTTAACATGTCCATATTGTTGGCAATATCTACAAATAATGCTTTTATTTCCATATAAAGAAGATTTTGGTTTTACAATACATAAGTCATCCTTCTAAACATGACAAAATTTTTGTTGATGATTACTACATTTCTATTTCTTTTCATATCAACAATATTGTCTTTCTTTCTATTTAGGCAAGCATTCAAATCATCCATTCTTTTCTTCAAGGAAGCTTGTTCTTCCTTGGCCTTAGATCTCACATGCATTCTTTTCTTCAAATCACAATTTTCTTGTGATAGCCTATTATTTTCATTCACAAGTTTAGATTTAGCATTCAATAAAGTATTTGACTTTTTAGCTAACTCCTTATTTCTAGCATATGATTCTTTTAAGCTATCATGCAATTTCAAAATGAAAGCTTCAAGATCATCTTCACCATTTTCATCATTAGAGTCATGGTTAGAATTTACCTCATCATCTCCAATGGCCATGAAGGCCATTTGTGCCGACTCCATTTCTTCTTCGACTTCTCCTTTGGAGTTGCAACCATCCCATGTGATTTGAAAGTTGTTGAATCTTGGTTTTCTTCCTTCCTTCTTTTTCTTGGAAGGACATTCATTTGCAAAATGTCCGAGTTAACCAGATCGGACCGCATTCAAAGCATTTATCGTTTTGCTTCTTCATTTCAAGCCTTGACTTCCCTTTGAAATTATTTGTGTTTGTAGCTCCGCCTCTTCTCATTCTTTGTTTGTTGATGTAATGTTTAAGAAATCCTTTGGTGATGAGTGCAAGATCTCCTTCATCAAGATCTTCATCTTCTAGATTGATTGAGCTGTTTTCATCTTCCTCTTGAGAGGTTTTTAAAGCAATGCTCCTTCTTGGCCTTGCTTCTTCATCATCCACTATCTTGGCCTTTAATTGAGTTCATAAGATGTAAGAGAATTGATTAGCGATTCAATAGGCATCAAATTTAAATTCTTGGCTTCGTCTATAGCAATTGTTTTGGCATCCCATTCTTTGGATAGAGCATTTATGATTTTTCTATTTTTTTCACCCAACAAGTACTCCTTACTCAAGGCTTCAAGATCCTTTATAATGTCATTGAACTTGCAGTACATTTTGTCAATGTTTTCATGTGGTTCCATCTTGAAGGACTCATACTTGGCAACAAGTAAGGATTTCTTTTGCTCACGAACATCATCGCTCCCTTCATGGATTTCCTTCAACTTATCCCATATTTCTTTAGCGGAAATGCAGCCCTTCACGTGAGTTGATTCATATGCATCCAAGGCATTATATAACACATTCATGGCTTTTGCATTCAACGTCAAGTTTGCCTTGTCTTGTGGAGTGAGCTCATTCCTTGTCTTTTCTCTTATCCTATTTGTGTGATCATCAATGATAGAAGCTTCAAATGGACCTTCATTGACAATATACCACAAATCAATGTCAATAGATTACAAAAATATTTTCATTATATTTCTCCAACTAATAAAATTTGCCCCATTAAACATAGGGGGCCTAGTAACGGATTGGCCCTAAAAAAATAGAGCATTGTTGGTTGTCATAAGATTTCTTTTCTCAAAAGCAGTTTAAGCAATACAATGAGACCAAGCTCTGATACCAATTGTTGGTCCCAAAGCAACCTAAGAGAGGGGGGTGAATTAGGTTTTTCAAAAAATATACTTTCAGAAATATTAAGATTTTCAAATTAAATTCTAATATAATGAAATCAATAGAACAGTAAGGTAAAGAGAAAATTAAACAACCAATACTTCCAAGCAAGCAAGCTTGAAGTATTCAATCACTAGAATGCTTTACACACTTGGTGAGCCAATAATCTTTACAAAGTTGGGAAGTTCTTGCTCACACTAAAAGACTTTTAGTTGAGCCAAGAATATTACTTACAACCACACTTTCATACAAGATTATCACTCCACTCAAAGTTGAATTGCACTAACAACTGCACACTAATACAACTAAGCACTATAGTCAATTTGTACTCAAATTTCTCTTTCTAAGGCTTGTATTTTATGTATTAGATGATCTTTTTTTTGTTTTAAAGCAGCCATTTATAAGAGCAATAAATAGTGGTTGCAACTACTTCCTAACGGCTAAATAATAAATACACAAAAAATAGCCGTTGGGGTTTCGGACAGTGTCCAAGATATATTGGATGCGTCCGAAACAGCGTCCGAACTTCTTACAGCTTGTTGAAGAGCTTCGTTCGGACGTCTGTGCATGCGTCCGTTCCTTCGTCCGACAGAGGCTTCGGACGGTCATGTTCGTCCGAAAGAGAAGCAGTAGGATCCCATTTCTTTCTACCAGTTTGTTAGGACGGTGCAATGCGTCCGAGAAGTTTCAACCAAGTTCGGACGGTTCAGTGCGTCCGAAAGCTCTGTTCCTGCAAAAACTTATTTTACAGAGTTAAGTGTTTATGTCATCATCAAAATAAGGTTTGGAAAACATCACAATCTACAGGTCAAAATTGGCCAACCACTGATAGCCGATCTATAAAACAAAGTTGGCCGACCACCAATGTCCAACCGTTAAGGATGGACAATCTATAAATCAAAGTTAGCCGACCTCCTATTTCCCGATATCCGATCTTCCGATCAACAAGTCAAATGATCCCGATGAGCAATTTAAAGTGGCTGAAGTCGTTGGGTTTATTAGCCAGTTAAGCGATGGAAAGTTGCTTCTAACTTTCAATGGCCAACCTACTCAATAGTTGGCATGATCATCAATCAACACAAAAGAAGAGGTCGATGACTAATCACAAAACTACAAGTGGCCAACCTCCAACGATCGATTTACTCATTAAAAAAGACCAATCTCCAATGGTTGAATTACTCAACAAAAGTAGCTGATCTCTAATAGTCGATCTACTCAACAAATCTACTCAACAAAGAGGCTACAGGCCCAAAAATTATCCTAAAGGTCTACAAGCCCGAAAATAATCCCAAATAGGCTACAAGTCTGAAAATTACTTCAAAAAGACTCTACGCGATCAAAAGAGTAAGGTAGATCCGCCGAAGAGGTTTAAGTGGTTAACAAGTCGACGAGCTCGCCGAAGTGCTTTAAATGGCTTAAAGTCTATAAACTTATGCGCATACAAAGTGCAAGGCTCTCTGAAATGCTTTAAGTGACCTATATTTTATTAGACGCTCAATTGTGTTACCAAGGGACATAATATAAGATAATAATCGAAAAATAAGGGCAGTGGGCTAAAAAACCCAAAAAATAGATAAAACATCGATTATAATCAATGGCCCAAAATAAAGACTTTAAGCCTAAAATAAAATAAACACCAATATATACAAAATAGGTAAGCCTAAAAAAAGGCGAGGAACCCAAAAAATAAAATAAAGAGAGAAAGTAATGTACAATGGGTCAAATTCAAACCCGAACAGGAGGCTTATCAGCTAGGCCGATCAACTAAGCTACCAATTCATATGAAAATGTTTGGTCAACCGAACAAGCAAACTAGGGTGTATATCCTGGAGACCGTCAAACAAATTACATCGGGTTACTTTCAAAAGCAAAAGCATCATTTTAACAACTTGGGGGCTATCGAGCATAAAGAATAGGGTCGGTTGAGTCCAATCTATGATACAGACTTAGTCGAAGAGGCTATTGAGAATACAAAGAATGACCTACTAATACAAATAGACACGTGGCGTGTAATAAGCTCATTAAAAGAAAGGCCAATAACCATTTTGGCCTTAAATAAAATACTAACACACAAACACTCTCTCTACAATTATTCTTTCTCTTTTTTGCTTATACTTTGTTTCATCAGTTGGCATTACTTCTATAAAAATATAAACGTGGTTTCTTACCTAACATCATCAAGCCAAAAAAAAAAAAAGGATTAGGACCGGATCTGAATGTGTTGTAAGCTAATGAGCCAAGAGAAAGGCATCTATGCAAAGGCTAAAAGATAAAACATTGAATGAAAAGTAAATTAACTAGAAATGCCAGAAAGCTTAATTACCAAAATGCTATAAGCCATAGTTGGCAATAGTATAAAATGGAAACCATATCCCTCCCCACCTCAATGTACCTAAAAATTTCACGAGCAGCAATGAATGTAAACAAAACTGATGCGACAAGGAGAAATTAGCAAGGTCATTGACCCTAGCATAATATCGACAGGTATACCTGCAACAATCTGCAGATAAGTTAAAACACTATAAAAAAACATTTTTCATAATCTATCTCAAGATATCTACAAAAGTACCTATGTCAACAAAATATCTAGCTCTTTAATTGGCTCAGACAATGTAGATTGATCCTTAGAACCTAAGTTTTGCACAATCAAGAAAAGATGCTACCAACTAAATATCACAAAGTTGCAGCGGAAAGAAACTATACTCTAAATGGATTACATTCATCAAAAGTCAAGAAATTTAGAAAACATATTGAAAAACACACTCGCAAGAAATACTCAAACTTTCTAAAATGGCTATTTGTATTATACTCTTCTAAACATTGACCACAATGGAGATTAAGAATACAAGTAGGGTCCTGCTATTTTTACATATTCTAACAACAAAGGGTTACTTTACTCGTTCTTTCTAGAAAGGAGCTAAGATCTTAGATTCAATATCTTTGACACAAAAGTAACCAAGTGATATATTTTCAATGCAAAACTAGGAGTATCCAAGTCCTAGAACTAAGTTTCAAATTGCACGTTAAGATGTCAAGAGACATGAAGCGTAGCAACAAGATGTTACACCTGCAAAAGACAAATTGAACTCAAGTCCACCAGACAAAATGTCATTAGATATGTTACATCTTATCAAAACTCTTGATTATGCCAATCAATTACACCTAGAACAATCATTACAGCTCGAAAATACCAATATCAGTAACCCAAAACTCAATCTTTCAATAAACTTCCTTGCTTTGTCTCTCAATATCAAAGACTTGGTGTCCATTATAGTCCTGTAGGTAAATAAATGTTCCAAAGGAAAGCTCTGCTATAGAGTGTGATTTTAAATTGAGTATTACATTCTTCTTAAGAAAATGACAAAATGCAAAACTAGCCCTTGTTAATGATACGAAATTATAATTGTTGCATTTACCCAAAAAAATGCATTAGGTACATAAGTAATCTACCTACCCAACTTCAGAAGCTACAACCAATAAAAAATGAATGGAAATTCTTTTAATAGCTTTTTCAGTAGAAGATGGACAAAGACCGGTACGGCAGTACCCTTCTGACTATTAGTAGCCCACGGAGAGTTTCAACAGAATTTCTTGCAATCTACTTGAACTATATTGGCAGCAATACTTTGTTCCTATGATGCACTCAATGAATTTACACAAGACATATTGGTCATCAAATATCAAGAAAGTAATAATACTAGGGATATATAAGACAGAGCATAACTACAAGAACCTTTTCATCTCCTAGATGGCCAGTTATGTGATTAATCAAAAGCTGGAATTTAAGAGGATTGGAAGAGCCTCTCCCAACATTCACGCCTGAAACAAAAATAACATATTTATTTTCACATACTTGCATCAAAATAAGTTCCTTAACAAGCTTTCAAGGAACAGGCAAGGATAAATATTGGCACCAAATACTAAAAGAAAGCTTGTCCAGTAAATTCATTCTAATGCTACTATGACAAAGGCCATACAAGATATTCAATTTCCCCAAAAGAACATAGTCATTAGATATGCATTGTCAAGATAAACAATCTATTGCTCTGAATATCGAATTTATAGTAATACTAACTATCAATAACTTTTTAGCATATATGTAGAGACTGCTTCTATCATAACATCAGAGCAAACTAGACAACAGCTGCACTTCATATCAGCAGCAAGGATAGCATTTGTACTACAATAATATCAACCCTCTACCTGTTCTGTCTAAACATGGATGTATTACCTTTCTTTAGGGGACATGTGGTACAGCCCAAAATGAAATATATTGAAACCTTTCATAAGTTTTATCAATAAATATTATCTTCTTGAAAATTAAATTGGTGTTCCAAGAACATTTGCTACTTTCCTCTTTAAAGTAATGCATCTCTTCAAAACTTCATCATTTTCTCTACTATGATTATAGGATATCATAATGATGCTTAAAGCATAAACTTAGATATACATATGCAACAAATAATACATTATTTTGAACAAATAGATTGGAAATGATACTAAATGAAAATATAGGTTCCACATTAGCTAGATTCCTGAAAATTTTTACTCTAACAACTTTCAATGCAATCGGCCTCTGTGATCTCCATCTAAGGTTAGAACTTTTATTATGTCACTATCCACTACCATCCAATTGTTTAATATGGCCAAAAAATAATGAAGCGTATGGCAAAATCAATGCTTATGAGTTAGCTAGGCAGAATAAGCAGAAATGGTAAAAGAGGTAGGCAATCCTACCTGATTTAATTAACCGCTCTATCTGGTGTAGTAGACCGGCCTCTAAACCATCTTCAACCCAAAAATCATCTGCACCAATTTCTTTTCCATGCAATATAACCACGATACCTATTACCAAACATTATATGAAACCAAATGGATAAGTTTCTAATCTTCACATGAGACTCTAGTAATCATCCAAAAACACCTAAAAATGGAAAAAAAAATGAAAAACAAGAATTAATGGAGAAATTTAGTGCAAAAGATCAAGCAATCAACTTTTTGACTACCAGGACAAAAAAAAAAATTGCTAAAGGATCTTATGAAACAGACCTGTCACATAAACAAAAGGTAAAATAGCATCTCCACGGAGAGGATTTAACTCGTCCACTCTTATCTTCTAAAACTAAAAGATCATCTGGGTGCAGAAAATTGAGAGGTTTTACTAGTGGGATTGCAGATCTCTGAAAGTCACAAGTTACATCATTAAACCTTGGAGAACTAAACGATATAAATAGCAAAATACATAAAAGTGAGATAAAAGGAAGAGTAAATGATTAAACATAATCCGTTAGTAACTTCATTACCTTTTTAAAGTACTCTTCAAGAATGGAAGTTTTAGTTTCATGGGTTTGTAAAGGGTCCCAACAACGATGCATTCTTTGCCTTCTTCTATTCCAAGAACAGTGCAAACTACAGTAAAAGAAAAGCCAAAAGCCATTTACAAACAAATCAATAGAACTAAAATATGGTAAAAAAACCACTTAATAACACTCTCTATAACATAATAATCAGCTTCTCAAAATTCTCCAACCAAACCCCTCCCCATCCAGGCCCCCTTTTCCCAAAATGAACAAGGAATACTAAAATTGAATGGCACGGTTTACATACTAACGGCAGGCAAGACAAAAGCTTTTCTTGGCACCATCACTTTTCCCCAACCATTCCATCATCAACATAACTCCTAGTACGTAACAATATCTATCAAAATCACATCTTGGATCGAGCAATCAAGCTTTCACAATCAAACCCATACAACGCATATGAGCCAAATCTCATGCAAGTCTTTAAATTTCCATAAAACAAAGGATCAATCTTTCATACACTATTAGTGTTTACACCAAAGCCTGTAAATATATACCAAATAATCATTATTTAAATTTTAAATTCTATTTTTGCACATATTGCATGCATCTACACCCGCTAATTTGAAATTTTTCTACACCAAAGATGGAAGGAAAATTAATCCTAAAATGATAGTCACTCAGTCGGTGAAAAAATTGGTAAAAATCCACAAAAAATTTACCAAACACAACAAATTTCTTGACTCTTCAGGCCAATAGAAAATATTAATAGAAATTATCAAATGAGGAATAACAGAAATTAACAAGTATCCTAGGAGAATTTAAGCATAGTATAGCAATGTTAATACTTGTATTAAAGAAAAAAGTAAGATGCACAAAGAAAATGGGAAATTAACTAGGAATGTGGGGTTTCCAGGTGGGAAGAAGAGAGTAAATAAGAGTTTTGATCAAGTGAAGTCTAACAATGCATGTGTGGCTGTATAGTTGGCCTTTGTATGTGAAGGCAATGTTTCCCCTCCATCCCATGGCAGGAAAACACTTCAGCTCCTCCGTTCTACCCCCCGGGGGATATTGTCAAAGAGAACGATTGGAAACATATATTTATTTTGGATGAACCAATAGACAAAATCTAGAGATGTAGCTCACATGGTAGAGCGCTCGCTATGCATACGGGAGGTACAAGGTTCGATAACCCACATCTCCATTTTTGCTGTGTTGACAAACCAATGCAATACACTCCATTTTTTGTTGCCTTTGAGCAAGTTTTGAATAGCGAAAATATGGATTTGGATCATCTGTATTTAGTTTCTCTTTATTTATTGTAAGAACCATTTACCTATGTCTAAATATACCATTAGTTTTATCTTATCGAATAGATCATCATATCCAAAAATTAATTCATTCAGAAAAAAATTTATCGTTGAATTTTATATCGTATTTGGATGGTACGGAAATTTCCAAATTTTAATAAAATTTAAAGTAGATTAAACAAGTGGTAAAACGTCATTATTTTTTCAAACAGTTTTGATTTTTCAAGATATTTTTTAAAATTTAATTTTTAAAGGTAAATAAAGACTCCCCTATTTACTCCTAAATGGAGAGTATCCTTATGCGTGAAAACATGGGAAATTTTTGTAATAATAGATCATTGAACCATGTGATGTCAATTTTTACTCTCATAAACCACCAATTGTTTACAAAAAATATGACTGTTGTGGCAAACATGTCTTAAATCCTTCTCATGATTATAGTAATTGTAACTTCATTCCCTTAAATTGAGAGTTGGCTGTGAAATGGGTTATGTATAATTGTTTTTAATAAAGAATGTATAGAAGTGAGTAGTGTTCTTTTAGATGTATTTCTTTTTCTTTTTTTTTGGATAATAAAAAGAAGGAAATTAGCATAAATAAAGCATAAGAGTTTATTACAATCATCTAGGAGGGATAGACTAAGAAAGGAAACACCCCTAAATCATCAACAAAAGCAGAATACACAAAGAGGGGCACTATGTTCAAATACAACAAAGTCATCAACAAGCTTTCCTCCCCATTTAGCGAGAGTATCCATGCATTAATTAGTTTCCCGATAGATATGTTCGAGACAGCATGATCTAAACTTGTTTATGAGACCTACAACCATCCAATACAGCAAAGAGTTCGTGAGGTGAATTAAGAGATTTAATAAGTGATAAAAGAGTAGTAGAGTCCACTTCAACTTTAAGAAACAAGATCCCCAAGCTAAAACCAGAGATAAACCATCCCTATGGCCCTAACATTCAGCTACGAGGCTAGATGTATGCCCCAGGTTACGAGAAAACTCCAACAACTAAAACTCAAAGGAGTCGATCCTAATCAAACCTCCAGCACCAACCAACCCAGGATTACCAATAGCTGAGCCATCAGTGTTCAGCTTGGATCAATTTGCTAGGGAGGTTTCCAACAAATAAGGACCTCAGTTTTAAGGCCCGCTAATTTGACTCTAGGTCCGAACCACACAAACTCCATAGTCAGCTATACAGAAGTTCTAACAGGACATGGATCTTTTGAATTGGGTTCAAACAAACTCTTGTTCCTAAAATTCTAAAGGCTCCAACCGGAAAACAAGATAAGGATGCCCCAGGATGTTCCTCAATAACAAGAAATACCAACACTGGAAGAGCAAATCCTAAGCCAATCAAAGAATTTAAAAGAGATGTCTAAGGAAGGAGGCCACCCTAGGGACTGCCACAGTTCCCTAGTCTTGGGACAAAGTCTTAGAACAGTTTAGAATCTTCAGATTGGTTAGAGGAAGCACAAGTATCCTGTTGAATAATGTTCTTTTTTGTGGAAAGCTATTCTAGTTGGGAGTTTATCTAAGTAGTTGACAACTACAAGAAATGTCTTTCTCTAGAAGAGGTGTTACATCTCCATATCCACCTAAAGTCCTTGTCAAAGAAACAGAGATTTATGGGACTAAAGTTCTTTTTTGTGGGCTAGGTAAAGAGGTATTTTGCTCATAAGCAGACCTTGAAGAGAAAACTCCAAGAGACGTTAAGTCCCATCTAGAAAAATCAAAATCAGGACAGATATTTTGCCTTGGGGTGGCTTCGATCTTACCTATTAAAGTAATAGATAGGTTCACAGAGATCTTATCCAAATTTTGAGTGTTGTTCGGATCAAATAAATCTTTGACAAGCATTTGGTCTCAACCTCCTTAAAATGCCTTTGGATTATATCTCTAAGAATGCCAACATTTATCCATTTATCTCTTCAAAATCTGACATTACCGCCATCTCGAATGCATCATTGGATCCAATCATTAAGCACAGAAATACCCTTGATTAGGCATTTCTTGCTGATTGAACCTATATTATCCCTAAGGTGTATCATCTTCTTATTAGCCATGGATTTACCTTCACCAAGATAAAGTTTGATAATAACAGAAGTCCAAGGTTTCTTTGTATCCATGAATAAATCCAACAAACCTTGGCCATTGCTGCCTTGTTGATCCTGCAAGTTTGTTTAAGCCCTGGATCTCCAACATTCTTAGGCTTAGTGACTAGGTTCCATCTCATTAAATAAAGTCTCCTTTTCTCCTCAGTGGAATCCCAAATAAAATTTCTTTACTTCCTATCAATTGCTTCACAAAGACCTTTAGCGAGTGGCACATATTGGACATAGTAAGTGGGGATTGCAGCATCTACCTGTTGAACAATTGCATTTTTACCAACAAGTGACAAGAGTTTAGCCTTCCAACCTTGAAGCCTTTTCTGAACCTTCTCCAAAATAAACTTGTATTTCTTATAACTTCACTTTTAATGTTGGATTTGATACCACGAAAATTCCTCCCCATCTTCCTTTAACAAGAAATTCTTATATGGACTCAATTCATTCACCTTATAATATAATGTCATAAATCCCTTAGTTCATGTTAAACTACACATCTAACATCATCTAATCCTTTGATCCATATTACGTCACATCATCTAAACATCACCCTTGGATGATGTGGTTTAACATGGATCAAGGGATTTATGACACTATACTATGGATTGGGTCCACGTAAGAATTTTTCTCCTTTAACTTGCCCATTTGGCCCCCTAATTGTGCCGTGCATGTAGTCATCGAGTGGTTGTTCTATCACCATCCCAACATTATTATTTTTTCTTTTGTTTTTTTCTCCAAATGATAACAAAACAATCCTAACATTAGGGGTGTTCAAAAAAACCCAGTAAACTAAAAAATTAGTAAAATCGGTCCATTACAATCTGTAAAAGAAGGATAATCAAACCGGTTTGGTTCGAATACCGGTTCAGATGGCAGTTCACATTTTTTTAAACCGATAGGTATTTGAGCCGATCCATTATAGGGCATTTGTGTAATTTTACCCATTAGGGCTACCAAGTCATTGATCAACTACTTGCATTTTCTAGTAGCCGCTCATTCCTATTTTTTCTTCGCCTCTCATCTCCATTAATTTCTCTACACTCATCTTCCCTCTGTGTTCTTCGTCCTTTTCCTGCATCATTGATTCTCTACAACTCCTCCCTTCTTCCATATTCATCATTCCAGCCTTCGTCACTCCTCCTCCCTCTTCCAAACATGACTAAAACAAAGGGGATAAGAATAAGTCGAAGGAAGAGTTGTGTTAATCATAGACATTTACAAAATGTTACTTTGACTTTGGCTTTTGTGAAAGGAATTTGTTTTTAATGTTTGAACTCTAAAGGTTTTCTAAAGGCATTAGGCATAGAGTCAATCGGTTGTTTAGCAAACGCTCGATTTGTGTTGTTTATGTTGAAAAATTAGCAAAATTTTGATAATGGGATAAATTCTCAACTATTTTTCTTCACCCCTGTTGCATCCTATTTGGATCCTATTTGGATTCCAGGAACTTCGCATCTATTTTTTTTTTTTTTTTTTGGCAACAACTTGGCTTGTGGTGTAAGTTCGGTACCGGTGATCCGAACCATTTTTTACATGTAACCGAATGGCTAGGTATCCTATATATGTGGATTGAATACAGTTCAAAATTTTCTTGAACCGGTAGAACCAGTTCGAATAGTATAGTAAGTATATAGACCAGATATTCTGATAAATATATATATATAAATATATATATATATATATATATTGAGAGAGACCAGATATTCAATACATAAACACTCCTAGCCAACATTATAAAGTTTCTTATATTGTGTTTGGATGGATAAATTTTGGAAAAAAATTTAAAATCTATCCATTTATTAAAGAGATTTATAAACTCAAAATAAATGAATTTCAAATTCACCTAAATTAAAAAATTATTTAAAATCCTTAATTTCACACTTTTTAATTTGAGTGTATTTAAAATTCATTCATTTCAATCTTATAAATATTCAAAAAAATGATTGAATTTCAAATTTTTCTCCAAATCCGTCGATCCAAAGCACAAAATTATTTTCAACCATCTTTACTGTGCTGAAATGATGTTTTTGGTAACTAAATCCTAATAATCTTCAAATATAAGGAACTAAAATAACAATTCTCCACAAAAAGAAAAAAACACACACGCAAAAAAAAAAAAAAAAAAATCAAAAAACAACCTGAAAAGCTGTTTGTAAATATCTATACAACAAAAACGAAAAAGAGAAAAAGGTCAAAAAAAGGACCTTTTCCACTTCCCTTCATCTTCGTCCTCCTCTGGGCCCCACTTTTGGTCTTCATCTATCTCTATTACTAACACGAAAACAGAGATAATTTCGTACTGCGCGAAGCTTTTGATCTCATCCCACTTGCGAATCTATTGAGACTGTGTACAACCCTGCAAGCATAAGGTACAACTTCTTCGATCTTATCTATTCACATGGTTATTTTCTTCCAGCAACCCCCTTTTCAGACTTTAGATTAATTTTGCTGATTTGGGTTTTCTTTATTTTTTGCTTTTTATGCATCTGTGGTGACCTTGCACTCCTTTTTGTTTTTGTGTATGAAAATTTGAACTTTTTGAATTTGTAAGCTGAAAGATCATGAATTCGATGAATGTGTTTCGAATTAGAATTGTAAGTTGAATAATGCTTACTTTTGGTTTTCTATCTGGGGTTATTGGAATGAGTATTCTTGCTGATTTTAATCAGGCTTTTGTTGCTTCAAGAAGAGAATGCCAAAAAAAAAAAACCAATAGGTTGTTTTGTGGGATTTTGTAATTGCACTCATTGGTTTGTATTGAATTGTTAGAAAAGGGTGTATATTTGCTTTGGTTTGTGTTTTTATTTATTGTTTGTTCGTGGGAGTTCCCCGGGGGTTGTTGGATGGTTCTTGCAAGATTGCATAAAGATTTGTGGATTAGTACAGCAAGGCATTGATGTTCTTATAAGAGATAGAGTGTAGGGCTCGAACATTTAGTCGAAAGAGGCGGGGGGGGGGGGGGGGGGTTGCTATTTTACGGTAAAGAGTTTGGTTTTACACTTCACATCTTGATTTTTTGGGTTGACAGCCAAGCTTTAAAGGGAAAAATCAAGTTTTAATTTTGGAACAGAAATGAGTTAGATGTTTGACTCTCTAGCATTTAAAAATGAATGTCTGTCATATCTTACAATCTATTTTCTTCTTGTGCTATTTTAGCTGAGAACATAAATTGAAGAAATGCAAAAGGCAGGATAATGTGGGAGAAAGTAACGTAAACTACTTGTATGTATAAACAAGATTAGATGTAGCCAACCTGTAGCTCGGAGTCTCCTTGATTGACCATAGCAATGGGTCTTACCATCTAGGAGTTTTCTTTGTTGTAATGCCTTCTTGGACAGATAATTGTCTGTCTCAGCACCTTTTCTAAGTGAACGTTTGTACTCTTCAGGGAGGTTTATCTTGGAATATTAGCTTTATAATTACAATTATAAATCATAAATTGTGACTTGGACCACTGGATAATTAGAGAACTATTTTCTAGTGGATTGTAAGATTTAGAATGGTGTGCAATAAGATTTCCTTTTTGAGGATTCCGTTGTGTTTCATGAAAAAATTATTGTTTCTTCAAAGTCGACTTTCCTTCAATTCTTCCAATACAGGAGATTTTCCCAGTTTATATTTCCTAGTATGCTGTGGCTTTTTGAACTCTGCATTTGTTTCTAGCACTAAAAAGGAGCTTACAGTATCTTATTGATGCTGCTTTGCTTTCCCTTGACCTCTTACATTCATTGCTTGGTTTCGATGCTGTTCATGTTCCTTTAAGGGGGTGCTAAACCAGATGACTCCTGTTTGTCCATTTGCAAAAGCTGGTCGTCCTGATGATGCCTCTGTTAAGAAACCCGGAGAAATCCAAGGTAAATGTCCAGCGGGATATGAGAGCAAGCCTAAACAAGAGTCTGGTGAATCTGCCCGCATCTCTCCCAAGTGTCCGTTTGGATATGATTCTGATACATTTAAACTGGGCCCTTTCAGCTGTATGATTTGTCAAGCACTTCTGTTTGATTGTAGCAAATGCATGCTCATCCTTGCTCCCATGTGTATTGCAAGTAAGAAAATGTGGGAAACACCAAGTTCAACTTTCTTTCGTTGTGTTCATTTCTTTTTTGGGGAAATTTTGTGTATAATTTGATAATTTCTGATATGCTACACCTGGTACTTCATGAAAAATCAGAGCATGTATATCACGCTTCAAGGACTGTCCATTATGTGGTGCTGACATTGAGAAGATAGAACCAGACACAAATCTTCAGAATGTTGTTGATCGTTTCATTGAAGGTCATGCAAGGATCAAGAGGTCTCAAGTGAATGAGGACAAAGAGGAAGTAGTGGGTCAAAAGAAAACAGTCATATATGAGGATGTGTCTCTAGAGCGTGGTACTTTCTTGGTGCAACAATCCATGAGGGTGAGTTTTCAAGAACTTTTCAGTTATTTGTATTCTTAAATTTTTAGTGATCTTTTTCATTGGAAATTGCATTCCTTGTACTTCTTCTCTATGTGCAGTTGTTTTCACTTATATCTTACATATCTGCACTGCCATTATGTCTACTTATCTGGTGGCTATTTTGTGCGTAGGCATTTCGTGCTAATAATATAGAAAGTGCAAAATCAAGACTTAGTCTGTGTGCTGATGACATTAGAGAGCAGTTGGAAAGAATTGGGAACACAGCTGAATTGTGCTCACAGCTAGGAGCAGTTTTGGGAATGCTTGGTGATTGCTGGTCTGTTTCTACTTCTTTCTTATAGTTTAGAACTTTAGATGGAAAAATGTTGCATTTATTCTTTTAAGTGTTTGTTCACTTGTAGTTGATATTTGGCTTCAAAAATACGAAATGATGTGATTTTTGTTGCAGTCGTGCTGCTGGGGATGCTGCTTCTGCTATCACTTATTTTGATGAGAGTGTTGATTTCCTTTCAAAAGTGCCTAAAGAAGATTTGGAGGTATTCCATTACCTTTTCATGTGCAATGGTATAATTTTAACACGTCTGCTCAAAGACTTGAGGTTACTAAATTAGAGCCTTTCATGTTCTAAATCGAGCCCCGCTCAACAAGCTTTTCATTTGATTACTACCTCTTTGATGATCATTATAAAACTTTCACAGGTCACACATACTCTCTCTGTATCACTTAATAAAATTGGAGATCTGAAATATTATGATGGGGACCTGCAAGCTGCCAGATCTTACTATTTTCAGGCTCTGGATGTTCGTCGCAATGCCATCAAGCATCATTCTAGCGTTCCATCTCAGGTCAGGAAACATTTTTTTCTGACATGAACTTGTTAGTGAAATATGAAAACCATGTTGTACAGTCTGGTGTTTATGGTGGTTTTTGTTATTCATAGAACATGCCTACAAGGCTACAACCCAAGGAAATATGCAACTAGGGTGAAAGTTTATGGGGTTTTTCTGCTTTTACCCTATAATTAATGTTTGTTAAGGATTTCTTAACCTTGACTTTGAAAATTTATGTTGCGAAGCCCCATTTGCATCGATGGTTTGTGATAATCTGGAATTCTGATCCCAATGACTCATCTAGAACCTGTTCTACTGGTTGAAGTATTTGTAGGTTTACTTCATTTGTGGAATGGGAAGACTAGTTGCTCTTGTCTTCTAGAATGAAAGGAAGATAAGTAAGGGGAAGGATATAAAGAAGTATAAAAGTAGATGCTTTGATTTCTCATTATACCCGGTTAAAAATCCTTAGTTTTGGTTTTCCACTGTGAATATCTCCAATTGCAAAGGAGGTTGGTCTACCTGGTACAAAATAAATATGTCGAAATAATTGGAGTACCATGAACTGTATGAGTAATGGTTGTTCAATTGTAGTAAATGTTATTCTATGGATTCGTAGTACTTGACTTCAATTGAATGCACAATAATGCTCATTTAAGTGTCAACCATTGAATTTATTGGCATGTTATTTGATGATGTATGGTCTTCAAGCTAGTCGTGTTGGAGTCTTGGGTTGGTTTCTGTAGGGGGTGGTATACCAAACAACTCTTCCAGAGAGCTATTTGACTGGCAAAAACAATGGGAAATTTGGGAATTGCGGCTGATCCAAGAGGCTACTGATGCTTAAGTTAGAGAGGGATTAAGCAAGTACGAGAGCGTTAGGAAGCATAAATAGTCATTATCGTGTTGGATAAGTGATAGCCTGAGTTCTTTTGTTTTATTTTCTTATCATGTTGCATGAGTTATAGCTCAGACTTGAGATTCTACATTATGAGGGCAGAGAAAGTACTGTATGTAACTAATGCTGTGGTATCTTTCTGAAATTTGTTTATCTGACCAAAGCGAGTTCCTGTATGAAATTTGTGACACCGTAATTTGAACAAGTTCTTTTTCTTGGTTGCCTGAAATTGATGAAAACATGCTTGATTAGAAATAGATGGAAACCCCCCATCCTCTCCCTCTTTCCCCTGAAAAACTGGAAAAATACAGAAAAATAAAATAACTTGCAGAATTGAACTTCCCCCTTAGACATACATTGACTAAGATCTCAACTCATGAGGCAGTCGTTCCTGTAATGTAAGGTAGTTAGTGGCTCTATTGCGATCTGCTCAACTGATCTTGCTTTATCTATGTATGGAAAACTTTCATGATATCAGATTTTAGACGTAGCTATTTCCCTTGCAAAAGTTGCAGACGTTGATAGAAATCTTGGAAACGAGGGTGCAGCTGTCGGTGGATTTCAAGAAGCCATAAACTTATTGGAATCTTTAACATTGAGTTCTGAAGAAACTGCCCTAGAACAAAGGGTAAGATATATTATTGTTTGCGAAATCCATTTCTTGTGAATGTGGATGCTTGTATTGAGAAGTTGCCCGACTCTCTTCTTATTTTTTATTTTTTTTCTCCGGATGCAGCGTCTCTCAGTGCTCGAGTTTCTTAATAATCAACTCGTGAATAAACCTCCTGAGTGATGTTTCATTGCACGGAAAAAGGATGAGTAGGGATGATCGCATATTGCATTCGCTTGAGCCTCCCGGTGTGTATCTGCTGCAATGTTCTGTTTAGGGATGTGGATCTTGAACAAGTATCACATGTACATGTCTTACCCCTAAAATAAGTGATTGGTTCTAACTCGTGCTTGTTCTATATAACAGAATTTCTAGCGAAGATCAACGTGCTTTGTTTATACAAATGTGTCATATTTGTAAAAGGCACTGAATAAAGAGAGAATTGAACTTTTTTGGTTGAATGATATGTTCATTCCGATAGCAAGACTAGTAATTCAGCTAGATGTAATCAACTTTCATCCATTATCCTTAATGAGACTATACTAAACGTTTGTTTATTTATTGTTTTTGTTTACACACTTTTTAACTAACTGAAGGATCAAAATTTTTTTGGCTCAAGGGAGAAATTGAGACTTTCTGCTTACAGAAGAGATAATAGGCAAAGCTAACACAAGAAATAAAAATTTATAATTTTTGATTCTCAAATACGATGCTAACATCTCCTTCGTTTACCAAAAAGTTGGCCCAAAAAGTCAGTATCTTTGCGAAAAGAAGTATTCTGCGAAGTTTCTCAAAGTCAATGGTCAATAGTTTTCAGAATTTGAAATCTAGCCCAATCCTCATTACATGAATTATACTGTAATGATATCCATTCTTGATTCTAAAAGTCAATGGATCTAGCTAAAAATATGAACATTACAGTTTGCCACCAAACTCCAATAACCTCTTGACCTTGACTTACTATCCCACTTGCCCATTGATCACTGCCAAAGTAAGTTGGCAGATTGACTTATTCCATTCTGTAACTATTTATTTGTCAATGAAGAAGACAATAGGAAGTGAAGAAGGAAGAAGGGAAGCAAAAGAGACGAAAAAAAATGGAGTATAAGCATTTCAGCCACCAGCACAATCTGAACATCTACAAAGTGCAAGAAGGGCAACAATGTCGATGCCATGGCTGCCAATCTCTTTGCCATGACACGATTTATGCGTGCTGGACATGTAATTTCTTCCTTCATGACCATTGTGGAAATGCAACTCGTTACGTTAAGCATCCGGCTCATCCGCTGCATCCCCTGATCCTAATTCCATCTCCAACTTATTGCAGTGGATCAGTTATGCATTTGTCTGCAATGCCTGTGGAGGAGTTGGAAATGGTTTTTCCTATTGTTGCGCGCTATGTGAGATTGATCTTCATATCAATTGCACGTTTTTGCCCCCCAGACCATGCCACAAAGCTCATCAACATGAGCTTGTAGTTAGTTTTGGCAGCCAAGATCAAAAGGGTGCTCCTGAATTTTGCAAAATATGCACCAAAGAGGTGAATTCGAAGAACTGGTCTTACCGCTGTCTTGAGCCTGAATGCGATTTTCGTGTGCATACTTATTGCGGTACTTCAGAAGTGAAACCAGGTCTCTACCAAGGGGATGATCCTGATTCTGAGATTCCAGAAACAAGCAAGGATTCTTGTCAAACCAATGGTGATCAGTCTCAGCCGGCTCCTCCTACTCCATCAGATCCTGCAGCTGAACTGCTAGACCTTCAGCTTCGGATGCAAATGGCTCAGCAACTTTCACAGATGATGGCATCTTTCAATCTCAGTCAGTTTGTCTAGATTAAGCTATGCGTTCTGGCTATGTTTAAAGACCAAAGGGTTCTTTTCCTATTGAGAATCCAATGTTCATGTGCGGACTTTTCTTATACATTGTAGACTCACTTAAGAGAATATGAGAGAAATTGACCTGTATTTCTTCTTTATAATGTGTTTTCAAGAATAAGCTTTTCTGCATCTGTCTGGTTTTAACTTTTCTACCGTCTCTTTTACACGTAATGGACTAATAATCAATATGGTATCTAAAGGTAATTGTAGGGCAACCAATTATTTTGCTGTTCTTATCAATCACAATGTATAACTGATGTCAGAGGATTATATAATCAGAGATAGGAAGATGAGTGTACAAATATAGCCCGTAGGATTATATTGTATCTTTTGTATGTGTTTTCTTTCTCACTTACTTGAAAACACCCCCGGGTTTATATGCTATTATCTGATATTTATAGGTTGAGACTCCTAGCCTCATAGTCATTGGTCAGAACCTCTAACCTCTACGAGGTCGGATTAAAATGGTGTACATAATCAGATATACAGCCGATCAGGTATATCTGATTATGTACACGTATACACAAGTACTAAAGCTATATTACAGCATTACCCTCGCAGGGGTCACCGGATATATGTCCTTATTTTATTAGGCGAACACTTCATATATCATCAAAAACCTTGATCAACACTCGAAAATAAGATTCACACTTCATGTGCACCATTTTGCTGCATATGAAATTCTGGTTCAAGGAAGTTTTCCTTTTGAAGATTTCAACGAAAGAGGTTTTTGATCAAGACTTCATTAATTGTTTGGGAGTGATCAAATAAGATTGACAAGCTCTATCATTGAACAGGCAAAGATATATAAGCCAATTTTTTTCTGAAATTTACTTCTTAGAACCATTAATAAGCATGTACGAAAAGGATTTTCTCAAATCCTGTACCTGTCTTCTGTGAGAAAAATTTTCATCCACCAGACAGAAGCTCTTTAACGAGAGATGACAGACTTAACATATAGAGAGCATCTCTATTGTACCCGTTTATTTTAGTAGTTAAACAAATCTTTACTGTTTAACTTTATAGATTAACACCCCTCTTCTTTTATCTTAGGCCAGTCTTGTTAAGGCAACTTCAGATTTTTACAAGATTTCCAAAAGTACATTTTATGATTTGTAAGCATCAATAATCATCGCACTGGTGACTATACAAAAGGAACTATAGATCCGCAAAGAAGAATAAATGACACTAGGCCATGTCGGATGGCTAAAATTAAGCATTCTTTGTTTTCTTAGCTCGTTATAACAGAGAACAATGCAAACCTAACAAGAAAAGGAAATGAAGTTTAGGAGATCAAGTAATGAAAGGTAATATACTAGGTCATACAAATTGATAGAGAGATCTGGTCCTGTCATTAGTTGTCAGGAATTTTTCTTGTATTCCATCAGCTGGCCTAGTTAAACACACATAAGACAACAAGAAGTGTATTTTTCCTAGGCATGGTCAGGAAGCTTACACACCTGTCCTCTTCTGTGTGGGATCTCTTGTTTTCCACTCCAATGATGGTAAACAACCTCAGATATTGACAAATGGCTTATGAAAACTCAAGGGATTATGGACACCAAACCAATAGAGAATGATGTCCATGCAGCTTTAAAATTTCATGACAAGGGCCAAGGCTAAAAAGCACAGTAGCTCACATGTTGAAAAGAAAATAAATCTACTAGTATCTTCTTCTTGAAAACTACGTACTAAAAGGTTTCCTGGTCAAAAAAATACATACTATACCTAGTCACCTCCGCGTGTTGGAACAGGTTTAGATTTATAAAGGGGGGAGAGAGAGATAAATGAACCTTAGTGTTTGAGAAAATATCGATGGAGAAACCTCTGCAGAAGGTTTTGATACAACATTTCAGTCATGAACATCTATTGGAACGTAGACTATTGCCTCCTGAAGGAAACTGTATCTGTTTTGGTTGCAAACTTGAGATATCGCCGGGCAAGCATTGTTTCAGTTGCAAAAGATGTCCCTTTTATCTTCACCAAGTGTGCTACAACAACATATCATGCCTCAAAAGGTTCAGCATCCAGTTGATCCAAACCATCACCTCACCCTCCTTGCCATGCCTTCAGACACTGAGAAGGCCATTGACTGCCAGGCATGTCAACAGCCTATAATTGGATTCTATTACAATTGTGCAACGTGTGGCACTTTCTACCATATGTTGTGCTTAGCAACTCCTCTATGTGTTAAACTTCCTGTCCACCCTCACACACTAAAACTCGAATTCTCACCACCGTACAAGTTTCAATGTGATTTATGTTGCAGGCCTAGTCATCGCGGATGGCTTTATCGATGTGGCTTGTGTGAATTTGATGTCCACATTTCTTGTGCCATCATGGATTCACATGCTAAGTTACAAGTGCTGCCACAGACCAAAGCTTTAGAACTTGATGGAAAAACAGATGCTGATGCTAAGCGCCAAGAATTGATGGCTTTAGTACTAAAGGGGATCACGGGTCAATCACAATACCAAGATCAACTAACTCCATTGTCAGATAATACGGGCAGATGCACCCCCAAGTTTTCAGCTCAGTGATGCATGTTTTTCGATAGATATCGAACAATCGTTTATAAATGATGGTCTGGAAAGCATAGAAGAAGAAGACTTCCATCATCAGGCACAGATTCAAGAAGAACCTAAAGAAACAAAGAAAGTTGGCTATGTTGTTTTAACCAAAGGGGTTGTACATGACCAAAAGCAGCCTAATCCAGTGGTTACTGTGTCCAAGAATCCATTGTTTGATTCTCATATTGAAACTCAACGAAAAGGTCAAATTCCAGCAATTTCACCTTTCATTGGTTCTCATGTTTGGGTGGAATTAAGCCAAGAGAATGCCAAATCGAAGGCATCAAATGACAATGCAGGTCTTATACATCAGACTAAAAAATCAGTAAGCAACATACGTTATCTTTCTTTCAGTGAATTCAAAACTCTTCATATTGCAGAGATGTCTGAAAAAAAATTATGTACTTTTTTCCTGTCCATCTTCACAGAATCGTTTTAGGTGCTCACATGCTGGTAAAAGCTCCTGATATGTCAATAGTTTTTTGTGCAAAACTAACCAAAGAAGACCAAATTTGAAACATATATTGACGGGAGAGTCCCGCATGTAGAATCCAAGTAGGACCACCGGATGATCCACAAAATCGAGTGACCCCTATTGTGTATCATTCAACTATCCTGGAACTCCATATTACAGAGTCCCTAGCACACAATCACCCTCTCTCTCCATATCTTGCAACCCAACAAAGGTTGTATTTTTTTTTTTTTTTTTGTTATCTTATTTGTAAAGTTTCATTAAATGTAGCTCTTTTGAACATTTCTTCGCATGTACTTGTAGTAGCATTAATTCGCGTAACACCCATTAATTTCACCTATTTCAGCCTATGCCTTATAAATTGTTTTGTACAAAAGAAGAGAAGATTTCACCATATTAATAACTTATTTAATCGAATAATTAACAAAATGATCACTAAAAACTATGAAGGAAAAATGTAATAGTATTAAAACTGTTATGAATTCTTATGAATTCTATGAATATGGATGTTTATTCGTCCCCCAAATATATCGATTAATGTGATATTCATTCCCTTGAATTATATGAAAGTTTATTGATTCTCGTAATTCATATATCATATTAAATGTTTATTTATGAATTCCCTATCTTGTAACCCTATAAATAGAAGTCTTTGGTACCCTATAAATAGAAGTATTTGAAAATTCCATAATATTTCTTTACTTTTCTACACTTACTATATTTCAACTATAGTTAATAGTCAAGTTTAATAATTTTGTCCTAGTTTCATAATACGTTATTAGTACGACTCTACCTTCGCGAAATATAGTGAAATGGAAGATCTTATTGTTCAAGTGATATTTAGGTAGGTTTGTTTATCGATTTCTTTTCTCATGGCTAACCTTACTAAATTTGAATTTGTACCTCTCGATATTTCTAGAAAGAATTATTTATCATGGGTTCTAGATGCTGAAATACATCTTGATGCAATAGGTCTTGGAGACTGCATCACTATGGAAGCAAATGTGGTTTCTATCCAAAATCATGCTAAAGCAATTATTTCTCTCCGTCATCATTTTGATGAAAGTTTGAAAGTTAAATATCTTACTGCTAAATATTCTCTTGATTTGTGGAATAATTTAAAGGAAAGATAAAACTACCTGAAGTTGGTTGTTCTTCCTAAAACCTGATATGATTGGTTACATTTGAGGAAACAAGATTTCAAATCAATAAGTAAATATAATTCTGTAATGTTTAAGATCACATCCCAATTGAAATTATGTGAAGAAATTATTACTGACAAAGATATGTTAGAAAAACTTTCTCCACATTTCATGTCTCGAATTTGCTTCTGTAGCAGCAACATTGAGAGAAGAGATTCAAAAAGTATTCTGAACTGATTTCATGTCTTCTTGTAACTAATCAAAATAATAAATTATTAATGAAAAATCATGAGATCCGACCAACTAGTTCCAGTCTATTCCCTGAAGCGAATGCAACTAAATCTTCTAATTATGACGACATGGAAGATAATGTGGCCATGGTCATGGCTGTGGCCGTTACAATAGCCGTGGTTGTGGTAGTGGCCAAAATGACTATCATAATCATGATACTCGTAACCATGGCTCATCAAGTCATAAGAACAAACGTCCCCATCAGAAGTGGGATAATAATAATAGAAAAGGACAAAGAGAAATATTCTAATAATTTATGCTATCCGTGCTGTGCTAAGGGACATTGGTCTCGAACATGTAGAACTCCAAAATATCTAGTTGAACTGTATCAAGTATCATTAAAAAAGAAAGACAGAAGTGCTGAGGTGAACTTCACCAAGCCAAATGATCATTTTGGCAATGATGATGATTGTAATATTGATATAACACATCTTGATGTGGCCGATTTCTTTGAACATCCAGAAGGAAGAACTAATCATTTCATTGGTGATGGAAATGTCTAAAGCAAGTGAATCCATGTTAAAATGCCAAAGAGATTAGCTTTATAATTACTTTAAAATTTGTTCTGTATTTCGTTTAGTTAATATAGTGTTTTTGTTATGAAATGTACTTTTGCTCTAATAAATTAATTACCTTTTATATTTTCCTTCCTGAAAAATGCATGGACTTGCCCAATATTTGGGATTAATAAAAGTTGAAGAAGATATATGTCTTATTGATAGTGTTATAACACATACAATACTTAAATATAAGAATTATTTTTTCCACCTGAAGTTGGGAGAAACAAATGTTAACACCATAAATAGTAGTGCAAAATTATTTGAAAATTTCGGTAGGTTATAAATAATGTACTATTAACTACTAAGTTTCGAAAAAATTTGTTAAATTTTAAAGATATCTGCCGAAATAAGTACCATGTTGAGACTATGGGTGACTCAAATGTTGAATATTTGCATATTACTACTTTCATTTATGGAAAGAACTATGTAGTAAAAAAATTTCCTTCTCTTTCTTCTGACCTATATTACACTAAAATAAGTGGAATTGAGATGTACCATTTAGTAAACCAGAAGTTTACTGAACCCAAAGATTTTGTCATTGTGCATGATCGATTAGGTCGTCCTAGGTCAATAATGATGATAAGAATAATTGAAAATTCACATGGTCATTCATTGAAAAATCAAAAGGTGTTAAAGTTAAATGAATTTACATGTGTTGTTTGTTCTCATGGAAAATTTATTACGAGACTTTCACCAGTTAAAGTGAGAATCGAATTCCCACCATTTTTGAAAAGAATTGATGGTGATATATGTGGATCAATTCATCCACCATGCAAACCTTTTAAGTATTTTATGGTACTAATTGATGCATTACAAGATGGTCGCATGTTTGTTTATTATCAACTCGCAACCTGGTGTTTATGAGGCTACTTGCTCAAATTATCAAATTGAGAGCACAATTTCTAGATTATCCAATAAAGAAAATTCTATTAGACAATACTGGTAGATATTCATCTCGTACTTTTGAGGACTATTGTATGTCAATTGGCATTAGTATTGAACATCCTGTAACTTATGTTCATACTCATAATGGTTTAGTCGAATCATTTATTAAGTGATTGCAATTAATTGCTAGATCATTGTTAATGAGAACTACACTCCCTATATCTACTTGGGACCATGCTATTTTGCATACAGCAACACTTATACGTTTAAAATCGACAAATTACTATAAATACTCCCCTCTAAAATTGGCTTTTGGTTATGAGCCAAATATTTTCTATCTGAGAATTTTTGGATGTGCGGTTTATGTCCCTGTAGCGACACTGCAATGCACTAAGATGGGAACCCAAAGAAGATTGGGAATATATAGTGGGTATGATTCATCCTCTATCATTAGATACCTTGAATCTTTGACGGGTGATATATTTACTACAAGATTTACAGATTGTCACTTTGATGAAACTCATTTCCCTATATTAGGGGGAGAAAATGAAAAACCGAAAAAGAAAATTACGTGGAATACATCGTCATTAGATTTTCTTGATTTTCGTATAAAAATTTGTGAACTAGAAATTCAAAGGCTAATAGCCTTTGTAAAAGATTGCAAATCAATTACCTAATGTGTTTGCTAACTCTAAAAGAGTTACGAAATCGCATATTCCTACAGAAAATGCATCAATTAAACTAGATGTCCCAATAAGACAATCTATAAGTGTTATGACAAATGAGTTTAAAGTATGCCTGAAACTTGTATAGACGTCTTGGTTCTATAGATAAAAATCCTCAAAATAAAATAAGATCAATTAATCAAAATGTTTTACTAAAGGAATCGAACATTAATACAAAATTCCAAGATATCACTAGTGATAAAATTCAAGCTTTTGAAGAGCAAATTCTAACTCTCAAAGAGCACAAGTTTCATACTCCTAAAAGAGCATGTAAATGAAACTTCTATAAATTTTGTCACTACAAGGAAATGTTGGGACCGAATTGAAACAATTGTTGATAGTACTTTTTCATATAATGTAGCACTTGAAATTATGGAAGAAATTGAGAATTTTGAACCAAAATCGGTTGAGAAATGTTAGCACCACATAGAAATGTTGGCGAAAATGGAAAGATGCGATTCAATTGAATTCACTTGCTAAACGCGATGTTTTTGGACCTATAGTCCAAATACCTAAAGGTGTAAAATTCATTGGATAAACGGGTTTTTGTGCAAAAACGAAATGAGAAAAATAAAATTATGAGATATAAAGCATGACTTGTAGCGCAAGGGTTTTTACAAAGGCCAGGTCTTAATTATGATGACACATATTCACCTGTAGTAGATACAATCACATTGAGAGATCTAGTGAGCCTGACAGTACATAAAAAATTTGATATGCGTTTGATGGATGTAGTTATTGCTTACATATATGGAACATTGGACAATGATATTAACATGAAAATACCTAAAGGGTTTAAATTGCCTAAAGCATGTGATTCAAATTTTTGAGGAATTTACTCCATCAAATTGCAAAGATCTTTGTACGGTTTAAAACAATCTGGACGAATGTGATACAATAGTCTTAGTGAAAGTTTGATTAAAAAAGGCTACACAAAAATGATCCAATATATCCATGTGTTTTTATCAAGAAAAAATGGACTAGATTTTGTGATCATTGCTGTTTATGTTGATGATTTCAATCTTATTGGAACTCCTGAAGAGATTTCAAAAGCGGTTGAATATCTAAAGAGATAATTTGAGATCAAGGATTTTGGAAAAACAAAATTTTTCTTTGGTTTACAAATTGAACATCTGGAAGATAGGATATTTATTCATCAATCAAATTATACTGGTAAAGTTTTAAAACTGTTCTATATGGATAAAGCACATCCATTAAGTACTCTAATGGTCGTCCGATCACTTGATCTTGACAAAGATTCTCTCTGACCATAAAAAAAATGAAGAAGTTCTTGATCTTGATGCAGCATATCTTAGCGCAACAGGGGTACTTATGTATCTTGCTCATTATACATGATGTATCTTGCTCATTATACATGATCTGGTATATCATTTGCTATGAATATATTAGCAAGATTTAATTCTTCTCCTATACAACGACATTAGAATGGAGTCAAACATATTTTTTGATATATCCAAGGAATACCTAATCTTGACTTGTTCTATTCTAATAAATCTACTTCAGGGCTAATTGGATATGCAGATGTTGGATATTTATTCAATCCGCATAAAGCACGATCTCAAATTGGATACTTATTCACATGTGATGATACTGCTATATCATGGCGTTCTACAAAGCAAGCCACTTCTTGAAATCATGTTGAGATTATAGCAATTCATGAAACAAGCTGAAAATATGTCTGGCTAAGGTCAATTATTCACTACATCCGGAAGAATTGTGGGTTATCCTCTAAAGATGAAACTCCTACATTATTATTTGAAGACAATGCTGCATGTATTACTCAATTAAAAAGAGGATATATAAAGTGAGATAAAACCAAGCATATTTCACTAAAATTCTTCTTCACACATGATTTTCAAAATTGATTTGCAACAAATCCGATCAAGTGAAAATTTGCTTGATTTATTCACCAAAGTACTATTGACCAACTGCTACATTTGAAAAGTTGGTAAAAATGATTGGAATGTGTCGGTCTAAAGATTTCAATAAAAGTTTTCATCAGGAGGAGTAAATACATTATTAAACACTTTGAACAGTGAACTCTTTTTCCTTTAGGATTTTTTCTCATTGGGTTTTTTCCTAGTAAGGTTTTTTAACGATGCCTATTCTCTGTGTAGTGGACATCCAAGGGGAAGTGTTATCAATTCTTATGAATTCTATGAATATGGATGTCCATACATCCCCCAAGCACATTGATTAATGTGATATTCATCCCCTTGAATTAGTAAACCTTTATTGATTCTCGTGATTCATGTATCATATTAAATGTTTATTTATGAACTCCTATCTTGTAACCCTGTAAATAGGGATCTTTGGAACCTTATTTGGAATAAACTAATGAAAGCTAGTAATATATAGTGTTTGAGAATTTTCTAATATTTCTTTATTTTTCTACACTTACTATATTTCAGTTTTAGTTAATAGTCAAATTTGAATAAATTAATAATCTTGACTTAGTTTCACAATAAAAATAATATTTATCCACAGACACTAGTCAATTGATGAGCTTAAATGTAGAAATATGCAATTCCAATAGATGTGAACTATTTTTTTTTTTTTTTGGGTCAAACACATTAGAGGGGCCTTGAGAATTGTATCTCTGAGAAAATATAAATACCGTACTATTTAAGCACTTCTAATTATTGTGCAAGTATCTTAAAATTCAGGCAGGCAAGTTTAGCATTTTATTTGATAAAGGCTAATTAGGAAAGCTTCTTCCACACATGGTTTTGATTGTTTCTTTTGATGTATACTATAAAAATAGAATATGTGGAAATGGACGACTACCCACAAATCCAACTGTAATCTTGTAATTTAAAGCCAGTTGCCAAAGAATATAGTCCTAATCCGATTCCAAATCTATGAGCAACTATATACAGAACTCAATAGATAACATAGAAATATTACATGCAAAACTAGCCTATATGGGAGAAACAGGCATACTTCCTAGTTTTAACATGCACTGACAAACCAACCAGGTTTAATTTCTTCAATTAAAAGTGAAATTTTCTTGAATCATAAATGAGACAAATCAAAACGAACACTATAATGTTGATTTTCTTAAGGTTCTTGAAATCATATTCAAGCTCAAATCAACAGTTATTCAACCCAAGTTCAAGTAGCGTGATTTATTATATACAAACTTCAAATTTTATGCATATTAAGCCGAACTCAAGCTTAAAAGTTAACATCCCATTCAGGCTTTGGTTTGATCAGTTGATGAGGTAAGCCAATCTCAAACGAATTTTTATAGAGGCAAGAGTCGACTACGAGTAGCTTGGTTCGTTTTCATACCGATTAGCCAAAACTTTGCCTATGCCAATCTTCAATAGTGACAGAAATTCTGCTCCTATATCATAATACCTTTGACAGTTTAATGGGTAAATGCAAAAATTTTACTATTTGCTAAAAGTGTTTTTTTTTTTTTCTTTTCTAATCTAGAGTATCAACAAAACTCCCTCCCTCTTTTTACTATGCGATCTTCACAAATTATTTTCAGAAACTGCATAATTTTAATAGTATACTAATGATATAATTCCAACACAGATTGAATATTCATAGTAAATAAATTTGTTTTTTTACTATACGTTAAAGCTAGCAACAATATATATGCTAGCAATCAATATATATGTGTGTGTGTGTATATATATATATATATGTTTTTGTAGAAGTAGAAGAGAAACATGTAGCGGGCAACAGAAGTTTTAGTTTTTTTTTTTTTTTAATCTATCACTAATAAACTAAGGAGGTGTTTGGTTCACATTCAGGAATAGGAATTGGAATGGGAATGATAGATCCCACTATCAGTATGAGTTTATATCATTCCCCTTTTAGTTGTTTGGTTTGAATAAGGAATGGATTTCATTATATTGATAAGTTCACAAATTTAAAACCCATATCACAAGTGGGGAATGAAAGTGGGCATTTTCTAACATTTTTATTCCCATAAAATATAGATCCACATAGTAATTAACCAAACAACATCTATGGGTATCATTAACATTGATTCTCATTCTTTCTCCTCATATCCATAAACCAAACACCTCGTAAGGATTTTGATATCTTAATTTTTGACCATTTATATATATATATATACACACACTATTAAGTTCATTTATTTCCAAATATGTATAAGAGAAACATGGTAGATTCAAACTCTTAAAAATAATAAATCATAATATGTCGTAATTATTGTACACATGTCCAATACAATTTTAAGAATATAATTAATTTCAGCATAAATTTTCAATAATTTTATAGCTAGGAAAGAAGTATAAAGGTTTAAGTATAAATTTAATAATCATATCCTGTTCTTACTTTTAGTTTCTTGTATTGTAAATATTTTTATTTGATTTAATTACTAAAAGTTTTATGCCAACATTATTAATTTACTAAAATCATTTTATTATAAAAATTACACTCACATACACACACACACACACATATATATATATATATAGTATATGTATAATCTTAATAAGAATAATATATATGTATATAAATATTTTTATCTTCCTGTGTATAACACAATTTTTCAAACTAAAAAATTAATAATTAAAAAAATTAAAATTTAATATGCATCCTCCTTTACATACTAAAAAATTACTATAATAAAGCACATAACTAACTCAATACTTTAAATGTTCAAAAGCTTTCATTTATCTTTATATTATCCAGTAATACTTAAATAGAAAAAATTGATCGATACACATTAATTAAGAATTATATTATTATAACTACAAATAATCATTGATTAGGAAAAATAAATAAATATCAAGTATCTTTGATTATGACAAAAATACCACTAATTAAAAGCTATGACAAATACTTTTAAAATGTTGTTTTTATTGATGATATATATCTATAAAATCAAGCTAATACATACCAAATAAATAATAATTATAAATATTGAGTTTGATTTTGACCATTTACAACTAAAAAAATATGTTCATTCACATTAAATCCATTAAAAAATGAGTTTTATCCTCTATTTTTCATGGAACACAATATAGCAGTAAGTTTTCAAAACAATCATACATCTAAGTCGTAGTAATATCATTATATATAAAAAAGAAAGCCATAGTAATTTCATTACTATAGTATAAATATATAATTTATTTTTTAACTAATAATTAAGTTATATAACTACTTTTCAATAAATTTTATATAACAAAAATATAAATATTTCAAATGCATACTTATTAATTATATTTATAATTGTTTCTCTCATTTTTATTTTATAATTATTAAAATTTAAAGATATTATTACTTACTTTTATTTGTATTTATATTATTTAATTATTAAAAAAATTTATGCAACCATCATTAATTTAATATTATTGTAAAAATTAACTATAAATTTAGCACGGCTATACGAAAACTAGTTAAAATTAAATTATACTTGAATGGATACAATGTTTGCTTAATACTTTATATATATATATATATATATATATATATATATATATATAATTATAAAGTATATACATATACTGTCTAAATAATATACATCTATATGTTTATAAGAGTGTGTATACATATAATATCATTTGTGGGCCACTATATATATTTACAAGTACAATTATAGTTTTAGTTCGTAAGATCATATTATATAAAAAGCATATTTATTTAAAAAGAAGATGTAACATTACAAGTTAAGTATTAAAGATTTTCATTGAAAGGTCTTGAATTCCTCGAAACATCGAATTGAATTAGGAAATTAGTTAATTCCGAATTCAAAACTCAATTTCGATTTCGTAGCCGATTTTCGATTTCAAAATTCGGTCAGACTAATTTATTAATCGAATTCCAATTAATCAATTTCAAAATTTCAATTTAAAAGTGAAAACGGTTATAAATTCAATTAATGGGTCCGTGCTTACCCCTAATATGTGTGCATAATTGTAGGAAAATAATAAAAAATAAATTTAAATTAAATAAAATAATGTGAGAAGTTTATTGATTTGGATATAGACTTGTGGAAGTTAATGAACATGAGTTTTTTTTTTTTTTAAAAATAAAATTACACCTAAAATACATATTATACTAAAAAAAAAGGCTATTCCATTAATATATAAAGTAATAATAGAGCTGAGTTCATCTTAAGAGAAGCTCGACCCAACCCAATGGTCCCTAAACTTTTACCAATTAGTTTATTTGGTCTCTCAACTTTTGAAAGTATCTATTAAATCCATAAACTTTTAAACTTGGTTCTAAATAGTTCTTCAATGTCATATTCAATTTGGTAATTTTTACCTTGCCCCCGAAGTTTTAGTTTAATGTCTATTTCCTCCCTTTAAATCTATAGAACAAGGCATTTAGCCCTATTTAATATTTAAAATAAAATGACAACATTTCCTTTCTAATAATTTTGTATAAGCAAAAAATTATAAGAAAAATATTTTTAAAAATATTTTCTTTCCTTTATTATGTAACACTTTTATAAAGTCAAGATTATATATTATGATAAATATTGATAATAAAAATGACAATAAGCTAACTAAACCATTGTTCCCATTTAATTTTTTTTTTAATTTTTTCCTTATTTGTTGTCTTATTTTATTACTTGTATAAGTTTTACATAATTATTTCTATTTTACTAAATATATCATTGACAATTCAAATAACCTGACAAACCGTTACTAAAAGTTAGTCAATAGTTAAAAATTTATCTAAAACTATTAAAATGGAATAATTTGCCTAATGTTTGAATTTTGGAGGGTCAAACTGACGACAAACCAAACTTTTAGGGAGTAAAGTAAAAATTACCATACTTAAATTTGGCATTGAGGAGCCATTTAGAACCAAATTTAAAAACTTAAGGATTTAATAGGTACTTTTAAAAGTTAAAAGACTAACTAGAATCATTGATAAAAGTTGAGGGACTATTACAGTCATTTACCCTTAATTATCCTAGCTCAATATTTAGGTCAATACTCAATTATCCTAAGTTTCTACAAAACTCCACATCTTACTTTTATTCCCAATATTCATGGTTATTCAGATTAAGATTGTTTATAGTTTAGTTTAATCGAATAAATTAACTGTATTAAATTAATTTAATTTTTTGTTTTTAAGATAATCTTTGTTCGGTTAAATCAAATACAAACCAAACTAAAGAAAATAGTTTTACGATTTGGAATTAGTTATTGAAAATAAATAATGAAATAATAATTTTAAGTTTTATTAGTTCTAATTGTTAATGAATCATTCCATACTTTCATTTTGAATTATTATGGTATACAATTAGAAAATTATTTTATTTTGATCATTTCTTCTATTTTTGAATTCTATCGAATCTTTGATAGGCATAGTGTTGCAAGCAAATAGAGCATAGAACTTACCCTTTGTTTCTATTAGAATCGTGAGCTTGTTGTAGTCGGTCCTAACCTAAAGGAGAACCTTGCTACTTACATGCTATATCCCCACGTCGTTTTTAGCTTTGAATTTTAATTTTGTTACTTGTACTTTTAGTATTATTAGTTTTATTAGAGACACTTTTTGTTTTAATATTTTTATATTTAGATTAATAATTAAATTATAAAATTAACTACCAAATTCAGATAATCAGATAAAGCAAAATCGAAAAAAGATCTGCCAATATTTTGGTTTGAATATAATTTTAATTTTTTTACTCCAAAAATTTTTTAAAAAAAAAAGGGAAAATATTTAATCCAAGACAATTGGAAATTGACATCAAAGGCATTCAAAGTGGGTCCATATCTCACTCCAATGTTGACATGGCAGTAATACAACCTAAACACATTGGTGGAGATTAGAACAGTACCCCACATTAATACATACAGCCTATACAGCTGATTCCCTCACTCAACCTAACAACCTACCCCTCGCCTATCCACACCACCCCCCCCCCCCCCCCCCAAACCCCATGGATACGCCTTCCCATGGCCTCACCCCTGTTGATCTTTGAGCTGTATCCAATTCAATCACACAAAAAAGAGAAAAACACACAAAAACACACACAGAAAAGGAGACCAGATCATCCTCATGTTCACTATCCAAATGGAAACTCCACACCATTTTCATTCAAATTCTCAGCTTTAAAGCCCCCATTTCTTCTATTCCTTCACAAGGTGCCTTTTCTCTTCCCTCTATCTCCATATTTTATATCTCCATACAACTTTTTTATTGGTTTTTATATGCTTATTTTTGTAAACCCTAAATTGGGTTTTCTTGTTTTCTTTTTTTTGTAGTTCTTTTTGTACTGTGTGTAGTGAAATTGGTAATTTAAATATTTTTGTGTTGAATTTGAGATTTTTGTCCGACAAAATTAGGTTTTGACCCACCAAAAAAGATTGGATTTTTCTTCAAAAGTTTGTTGACAGATATTATTAGAAGGGACTTTTTGGGTTTTAGATTTTACTTTTTTACTAAATTGTGTTTAAATTTGACCAGAAAAATTCTGGATTGGATTAGGGTTTCTGTATCAGATTAAAAGTTTGGATTTTTTGTCCTTTTTTTTGCATTTGATTTATCTGGAATTAATCTGAATCTATTATTTTCCTTGAGAGGAAATAAAATCAGGGTTTTTGGTGAATTAGCTATAATAAGAAGAAAGATGGCTGATGATTTGTTGATTTAGGTGGAGGATTTGGGGTTTTGATTTCATTGAGCTGGGAAAAAGAAAAGGATTTTTTTATTGCGGGACCGGTAAATTTGCGATGGGAGACGGGATGAATCTTGACCTTAATTTGGGGCCTATTGATCATTCAAGTGAAAATAATGAGCCTGGGATGGGATCATTTCCCGATGAGACTCTGAATTTGGGGGATTGGTTAGATGACGGTCCTGTTAATAGGGCAAGAGAACCATTTAGGCAGAGGAGGCAGCGGTGGCGGTCGGTTTGGAGACAATTCCAAATGCCACTTGAAGCAAGGAACATTGCCTTGGAATTAATTGGTGTAAGTGGATTACAAACTGGTGAGGGTAGCATTGGAGCTGAGGAAGTGCCTGTGGATGAGGTTAAAACGTGTGAGAATAATAACGGGTTCCTGGAAAATGATGCTCTGGGGAAGAAGGATGATGATGAAAAGGCCAATAGTGATGCTGGGAGCTTTTTTGACTGTAATGTATGCTTGGACCTGGCCAAGGACCCTGTTGTGACTTGTTGCGGTCACTTGTTTTGTTGGCCTTGCCTCTATAGGTGGTTGCATGTCCACTCGGATGCCAAGGAGTGTCCCGTTTGTAAGGGGGAAGTGACAATAAAAGATGTTACCCCAATTTATGGCCGGGGAAAGAATGCTCGACAGCTAGAGGATGATTCAAATCTAAAAATCCCTCTAAGGCCCAAAGCACGACGTGTTGAGAGCTTGAGACAAACCATTCAAAGGGCAGCTTTTACTATTCCTATGGAGGAAATGATTCGGCGTCTTAACAGCAGATATGATTTGACTCAGGTTCAACCCCACAATGCGGATGCTTCACGTGACTCACCTGAAAGGAGCAATTCACTGCTCAATCGAATCCTGACATCAAGAGGAATGCGCAGGGAACAGAATAATGTAATATCACCAGATGATGTAGTTGACTTGACACAGAGCAGTCCTACCAATTTGGAGGTTTCTGAAAGCAGAAGAATTTCACCTCTCTTGCTTCGTAGATCAAATTCAAACCAAGCTGCTATTTCTCATCTAACATCTGCCTTGAGTTCTGCAGAAAGGTTAGTTGAATCATATTTTCCTAACAATCCACTTGATAGGACTCTGGAGCAATCTTTGATAGTGGATGATAGAGATTCTATCTCAAGCATTGCTGCTGTCATACACTCGGAGAGTCAGACAGTAGATACTGCTGTGGAAATAGATTCCACAGTGTCCCTCTCCACTTCATCCTCCAGAAGGAGGAATGATGCTTCAAGAGTTTCAGATGTTGACAGTGAAGATTCACGTGCCTATAGGAGGAGGAGGTTGGGTTGATTTGTGTTTCTCCTGTTTCCTTTGAAATTTCATGCTCTCTTTTAATTGTCCTGTTATGGCTTGAAAATGGAAGTTCCTTTATGTTCACTATGTATCGTCATTTGTCCTGAAGATACTTCCCTGCTGCCTTCATCGTTCAAAGACAATACAACGCTGCAAGACTTTCAAGATCTCGATACTGGAGATTCTCTTGCATCAGGAGTACTAGTTTGAATTGATTTGATCTTCTCACCTTTATTTTCAGATTTCATGCTCCTCCTCGGTTTCGAATCACCTTTTAACTATGTAGGAATGCATCAAATAATTAGAATCAGCGTGTTATCTAGAAACTCTTTAGATTTGCTGTAAGAATTCGTAGCGATCGAATACCTATAAAACCTTTGAAGTTTTGCTATTTAAGATTCGAGGTCCTTGACCTTGATTTCCTTGTCTGATTCTTATGTGATTTCCATCATTTGTACATTATAGTAAATTTTTATGATGACATAAGCCAATTGTTAGTATCTCTTAAAATCTTTGCAGCCTTCAATATGATTTATTGTATGCTTAAGAGTTCAAATATCTTCATTGATCATCACTTTTTCCTGGATGGTGGGGAATAGGGGGTGTTTTTATCCTTTTTTTTTTGTTTTGGGGGGGGGAGGTGGTTGGTGTTACAGTGAATTGGAACTATAATTGAATAAAAAGTCCTATCTTCATCTTCTCCTTCTGATTTCTTGGTGTAAGAGAGAAATAATGAAACTATGATGTGTCATTGTGTGTTGGCAAATGTCTCTGTTGTATGGAGAGCATAGTACATAAATACATGGTGAATTGATACTGTAATTGGATAAAAGTGATATCTTTATCTTCTTATTCTGATTTCTTGGTGTAAAAGAGAGAAATAATTGAACTATGGTGGCATTGTCTGTTGGATAAGTGTCTGTGTTGTATGGAAAGCATAGTGCATAAATGCATGGTGAATTGGTATTGTAATTGAATAAAGAGTCCTATCTTGATCTTCTTCTTCTGATTTATTGGTGTAAAAGAGAGAAATAGCTAAAACTATGGTGTGTCATTGTGTTTGTGACTTATTTAGAGTATAATATATAATACATCCATAGCTTTAAATACATGTACCATTTTTGGTATCTATCTCTTGAACTTTGCTTCAAATTTGGACTAACCTACAGTATAGATGTGTTTTTGGGAAAATACAAATTAAGTGGAAGAGTACATTTAGGTGTATTTATTATGGAAATCGTGTTTTCCCCTTCATGACAATTGTGCACTCGGGTTGGTAGTCTTGCATATTTGGGTGGTGTTTATGAATATGCTCTATGTTCTTATTGGAAGCCTTGTAGAAATAGTATGTGCGATGCCCACCTTCTTGCATTACATATGATATCAGGTAGAGTCCTTGTATAAATGGTATGTGCCATGCCCACCTTCTTTCATTACATAAATAGAAGTGACTACAACACAAATCCACCTCAACCAAGCCTAGGGTTTCGCCTTTTGAAGCATCATTTGGTTGTGTGGATAATGCTTTATTTGTTTTTCTTCTTTCACCTTGAGCAGCAACAGCTACTTGACTGTTAGGAGAGGAATGGAAAGGCCCAGACTTCTCTCTCTCTCTCTCTCTCTCTCTCTCTCTCTCTCTCTCTCTCTCACACACACACACACACACACAATGGACCCTTTAATGTGCTAGGCTCATCCTAACTCCTCTGATTAAACTCAACGAAAGATTGTATTTCATTCCTTAAAGTATAATACTCCATGCTCAAATGATGCTAGCTAGGGTTAGTCCTATGGTGCGAAAATCTTGTATGTTGGTATATAGAGAGGATTCGTAGTTTCCAGTCCTTGAATCAGTGTTCCTCAGTTGCCTTTAGTCGTTACTGTGGATGTTGCAATGCATATAACCTTGCATTGAAATCAATACTTGCAAAGTTGGAAGTTTGTGGAATACTACTGTTCATAAGAGGAACGCTGGGCTGTGAAAGTGATCAAAGTTGAATGGAAATAGGGTTGGTATAAATTTTACGGCAAATACTTAGGTAAACCTGGTCTTTGGCTCTATTTGTAGACCTGTGGTGTAGATTAAATTTTAGAGAATCTATGTAACATTAGCTGATATAAACAAGATTTTTTAAAGTTTAATCCTGACTACGGGTGGGAGCAAAAATCGATATTTTCCAAATTTTACAATTGGTATGTGAATAGTAAGTTATCAGATATTGAGTATCCTCACTGCTGCTTTCATTATTTGTTCTAATCACGACTGCATTTTTGTTTTAAACAAAAAAAGGTATCTTTATGCCCGTTACATTTTCCAGTGTGATTATCAACATAATGTATTCAGTTAATAGGAAAAATTTTTTGTTATTCAATTATGACTACAGTACAGGTATGCATTATGTTTTGCCAAACCAAAAGGGAAAAGAGGGAAAACTATTAGTCCATGACTTTTTGGATTATAGTGCTTGTGAGATACAAAATTATAAGAAATTTTATAGTTTGTCAGGAAACGGTACTGTTATATTTTAAAAATTTATACTGTACAAGTATATAATGTTATATTGTACATGCATTTAAAAAACAATGGTATATCAAGAATGTACCATACAATTTGAAAACTTCCAGAATTATTTTTACATTATTTTTCAGAAGCAATTTTGGGAAAGCTTTTAATCCAAGAGGAGTTGCATTAGTAAAATTTGACTGGAGACCAGAACTCCAGTTGGTCCTATGTACTCAACTCTTTCTATATTAAACAACCTACGGCCCATCTACTAAATTTGGTTTTAAAGTCTATGGGATGATTGGATCGGTATAGTAAGAAGCCTCTAAGGCCCCCTATCAGTCGTATAAGAAGCCTAGGAACTGGGGAATTCATTGACCCATCAGGGTGGACTGGATCTCAGAGATAAACAAGTTTGTGGGCTCATTGTAGGCTTTTCATTATTTATTTGCCATAAGCAGTTCGCCCTGTAGTTCAAGTTAATTTTATTTTGGGCTTCATTAGAGACTTCTGGGCTTTTTAATCGATGTCTCGTTTACGTGCTATAAATCATATGGCCAATTACATAGTATAAGTATTATGGCCCATTACGCATTGTTGAGTAGTATCCATTGTTACAGAAGTACCGCGTCATGCATGATCAGAACGAAATTCGTCAAGGAATAGAGGTGTTCATTTTGACTCTCCGATCCAAAATACTTGTTAATCCGATTCATTTCAAATTAGAGAAGTAGAGTATCTGAATTGGGTAGTGTTAGATGGTCGGTAGCCGATCGAATATCTAAATTGGATAGTGTTTATAATTTTACATGTTATGACATAATATTAATGAGATTCTCTTTGCCTTCCTATTTATAGAGTTACTTGTGTAATGTAATTAATTTTTTTAAAGATTTTTTAAACTAAAAAATGTCACAAATAAATTGAGAAACCACATGTTTATTTTTTAAAAACTTTTGAAATTCAAAAATATTATAAATGGACTAGGTCAAATATTCGAAATTCAAGTATCAATTCGATTTTTCTTGATAGAGTATTGATCGAATCGGTCGATCACTAACTAAAAAGATTCAATATTCGGTTCGTCAATACCTTGGATAGGAAGGACCAACTACATTCCTTATGAATAACAACACCAATGTCGCTCAAGATTTTGTACTACGAAGAAACAAGAAACAAGAATATAAACATTAATACAAAGTGAAACCAAAGAGATCAATTTCATTTGCTTGTTAGTAAATAGTAGCATCTCATTTGAATTTTTGGACGTCCTAATCCATTTGTGTTGAAAATGACATGAGAATGAGTTCATTATAGCATTGGCGATAACTACGATAACAGTGACAAATCATCGAAGTGACCATAATGATGAAAAAAATAGACAAATTTGCCTTCGAGAGAATTAAGCAAAGGATATCAAAAGCTGGCCAAAAAATGCTATGATGAACGCTTATCTTCCAAGCGAACTTGGTCAAAATACCTCATTATACCTCAAAAATTTGATCCTTATGGGTTGTTTTTCATAGATATCATCGACTTTAAATCTTGGCGACATTATCATTATTATGCAGCAATTTTCATGTGTACATTAGAAAAGCAAGGATTATCAATTTAGGCTATAATGAGAGCTTTGGCCTTCTAGCTCCATCATGCACACAAATGGAATTTTTTTTTTGCTTTTTCTTTTTCTTTTTAGGTACAACATTGTACTGCATATTACTTATTATGTTAGGAGGAAAAAACTTACATAAATCTAGTATTTAACTCTACCTGTAGATCTTGCGATCAAAATTAAATTTTATAAAATCTTGCTTACATCAACTTATGTCATAAATTTTATAACATTTAATTCACACCACAAAATTTACAAGTGGGATAAAATATTAGATCTACCTAAGTCTTTCTCATATTAGGAAGAACTTAGTGCTAATATCGAGAATGAATAAAGCTCTCATGTTTTGTACTTCTATATACCAATGCATAAAAGTATAATATTAGGCATGGGAGAGAATTGAAAAAAAAAAAAAAAAGCACGCAACTTTACAATTTGTTTGATAAAACCATCTTAAGATAATCACTCCCTCAAACCATTAACTCATTGGCTATTGGCCACCAAGTTACACTCAAGTACTTCTTGGATCTGAGTGTGTGTGTTAAAAGTTCAAATCCCAGTACTCACTGTCTATGCATATACTGTAATATTGTAGTGTATTTTCTCCACACCATATGTGGGTATTTCTCCACACCATATGTGGGTATGTGTTGGTTATATTAAGTCCTTGTGGGTATTGTGTAACAGTGTATCTATACAAATGATAAAGTTATAAATTTACTGATGTGTTATTAAAATCGAAAAAAAAAAATAAACGAAATTCGATCGATTATCTAAATCAGGGGTATTGTGATTCGATATGATCTTATCAAATAAAATGATTTTAATAAGTGAATTTGAATTTGTGATTTTATAAATTATTTTTTATTGTGTAATGATGTAAAAATATGAAATAATCACCCGCTTATTCTTTATAATGCCCTTTACTAAGGTTACAAAAACACAATCCTTATTAGGTTTGGGGCCCGATCCCACGCTTTGTTCTTTCCTTTTATTCTTTTGGGTTGCACGGGTAATCTATACATTCAGAGGATTCACTTCCAGCCTACCAAATTAGTGTGAAATTATACTTTGCATTGCAAACAAAATACAACAGTTTATAATCAACCAATATTATTTAATTGTTGGAAGTGTCTCATTATCAACGTCATAACGTGAAGCATAATTGCTATGAGATTTTGTCCCTTTCTTTGACAGCATCAAGAAGCATCCAAGTGCATAAAAGCGATGATGATTATGATAATATATACTATTCCGTAGAGTAAGTTTTGACTATATATTCTATAATGCAAAATTTATAATAATTATTGAAATAATTAAAAAATAAAAAAAAATTATTATTTTTTAATCATTTAAGAATCTCCACTACTTATTACATAATATAAAAAAAATAATAAATAATTTTTTCCGTAATATATATGGCTTGTAATAATAATGATTAGAGAAGTGATCAAGAAGAGCATGACAAGTGCCTAATCATCTTGTCTGTCTAGGGGAACGAAAAACGGATACTTCTATTGATTGTTAGGGGCTTGCATGAGAGATCACTTAGAAAGCAGTCTTTTCTTATAGCTTTCCCCTAAATTAAGTGATCATAAACAATTATTGAAGCACTAATACTTTAATGTAAGCACTTCAAGTCTCGACTTTACCTTATGTGAAAGCGAAAGAAACTGAACTTCAAACAAAGGAATAAAAAGGTGAAGAAACTCTTTTGAGATTTCTTGCCGCTGCTGATCAACATTTCACTACGGCAAAAGGAATCTATATACATAAAGAAGTAAGCATGAATTTCCTTTGCATGGCAAGCAAGACAGCACTCATCACTGATATTGCTTAAAAATGCTTAACTGAATCTTGCAGTTATACGTGTTAACGTTTGTCTGTTATTGCTCTATTTTAACAGTAATTGAGATAGAATACATGTGAGATCAAAAGTGAATGAAAATGTATTTAAGAAATTATTGCAAAATATTATTTCACTTAATTATACCTATAAGAACTCTTTGTTTTAGTTCTTCATATAAGTAGGGGTGTTAATTCGGTTGACACGAAACAATTCTTCATACTTAATTAATTTGAGTTGAAAATCTTAAAATCAAACTCAAGTCATATCAAAATTCAAAAAAAAAAAAAAAAGGTCGAGTCACTGAAATTCGACTTATTTGGTCTGTAAGTCAAATAAATTTTTTAAAAAAATCCATTTCATATAGTATAACATAATTTTTCATTCCATAATTTATAATTTCAAATTTCAGTATATCATTTCACAAATTAAAAAAATAAAATAACTTTCTAAAAATTAGAAATAAGTCAAACACATCATTTTTTATTTTTTTTATTTTTTCTTTTTTTAAACAAAATGGTTTTACTTTTCTTCTTTTACCATATCTTTTATCAAATATATTATACTTTCTAATTGTTTCACACATCTTTTTCATATATTTAAGTGATAATTCACTGAAAAGAAAGTATGAATTATTATGCATATCTATTTGTATATACATTACTAATATCTTATATGTATTTTTTTTTTTTAGATATTACTAGTATATATTAATATCTAGTGTTTGTCATTATAATTTTTTTAATTGACTTATTCGGCCAATAAATTGATTTAAAAGATAAATTTAAAATCGCATCCAACAATAAATAATTAAGTGAATTTCGAGTAATAAGTCAAGTCAGATATTTATCCGAGATGCCATAGAGCTGACTTCTACTGCACAAGGGCCCTTCGATTATCATCCATCAAAGAAATGAACATAAAAACCTAATATTAGCTGACAGAAGAATTATAGGCCTTGTATGCACTTTATTGTACACAACTTGGATTTGGGCAACGGCTGCAAACTTGGTTTCTTATAATCAATGCTTACTGTCTCAGCTACAAAATTATCTCAGGTTTCTACCCAAATATATATATATTAGAATATTTTTATATAAATTCGATCCACAGTAAATAAAATGGATTCCTTAATTCATATTTATTTATATTATTTTAATTCATTAAAAATAATTTTTTTCGGGATGATGTTAATAAATATAGATCAAAGAGTCTATCTTATTTATTATAGAGAAATCGGATCCATATAAAAATTTTCTTGCTTATATTATCTCAGGTTCAACTAACAAAAGAGTCAGAAAATTCTTGTGTAGACCTGATTTATGATATAATATCATGAATCTCTTAATCCATGAGCTTCTACCTCGCTTCACACACTCCAAAAAAATGACGTAAAAATTTGTGAAATAAGGGATATCATATACCGGTCTACACAAAAATTTTCCGTCGTGGGACCTAAAGCTGCCTGCTCGAGAAGGCTTGGGTTTTGTAGGACCTAAATCCATATCTATGGCCGAAATAACTTACCTGAATCGCCGCCCAATGTCCCGCTCGAGATTCATCTTACGAGAGCTAAATTGTACACTACCTATAATATCCAATGTTTTAAAAATCGGAACGGTTTGAGCGATCGGATTGTGAATCGAAAGAATTATCGATCCGATTTAACTATATATTCGATTTATTCAAAAAATTGAATAGAATCGGTAAAAAATCGAGAATCAGTAAAAAAATCAATTTTCTTAAATTTTAGAATAAAAAAATTTAAATAAAGAAAAAAATTAAAAAATCTTGAAATAAACTCTAAAATGGCAAAATATTGAACACACCAAAATCTAAATTATTAAATTATTATTTTTTTTATCTTTTTTATACTTATTTTTGTATAAATTTCACTTTTTTTTATTAGAAATTAGAAATTTAATCAATATTTTTGGATATTAGGACTATAACTCTCAAAAAATAGTGTTTCACTTCTATTTTAGATTTTATATAAATATATTTTAGGTCATTTTAAATTATAACACACTTTAATAAAAAAAAATCTAAATTAGTGAATTGATCGATTTAATCAATCGGATCGATTGAATCGCAAATCGATCAGACTACTGGTTCAATATCCGAGCCGATTTTCAAATCATTGATAATATCAAGAAAAAAAGCAACACATTAACTAACAGGATAAAAAGTGCAACGTGACAAAAGTTATAAGTTAATGACTCAATATGAGATAGATTAATTTTAATAAATAGATCCGTTTTTATTTTCTGTTGGTGTAATATTACTTTAATTTTCTTTAATATTTAGGCTAATTATCAATTTAATTTTTAATGATATTTTTTAGATATTTAAATTTTTTTATTAAATCTAGTCCAATATTAGTTATTTTTTTTGATAAAAATACATTTATTCTCTCTTCTCCTTTATTTTTTTTCTTATTTTCATTGGATTCTTTTTTTTCTCACTGTTACTTTATTGACATGATCCAATTATTTTTTTATCATTTGTCATCATATCTTAAATTTAATCAAAATTTATTTATGAAAAGAAAAGAAAAGATTTTAGATTTCATGCAAAAATTATCCATACATCTAATTTGAAGATACAAATATAATTTTAAATTAAAAATTTAATACTGTTAATTTTAACCGTTAATCAATAAATTTAAATGCCTAAAAGCTAATATTATGAACTCTAAGAGACAAAGTGAAATTAACCAATTTCTTTAACAAAATATGCAAACATCTAATCAAGAAAAATCTTGAGGAAATCTCATACAAATATTCCGTTTTGATGTGACCTCAAGATCACTCACCATAAACAGCAATAACCTTGAAATCATCCCATTATGATGAGGGTTTTTGGTTCGTCAAAAGTAAAAGAGGAAAACGGTTCCACCAAATTGAAAAATGGTTTAGGGTAAAGATCAAAAAGTAGAAAACTAGTCCTTCTTCAACTACTGCGATAATTCTTTGATTGACAATCATTAACTTGGACTCATTAGCTTAAGCACAGTCTATTAGCATAATTTAGAATATTCTCCATGGCGTTCGATTAGGTCAACTTTCATAAGAAAAATTGTTTTAGTGACATGATCTCCTGCCGTCGCTAAACGCAAATAGTTTGGCAATTAACAAAAAGTTTTAGTTATCTATACTTTCCCTTTAATGATTAATTTTAACAATTTGAGATTCCAAGTACTATCATTTTGAGATTCTCTCTTTAAAAAATAAATAAATATACATCTTCACGTATCTAGCTAGAGCTCGTTGTTGGTTTACCTCCTGAGTACTCGTTCAGAATATATTTCTTTGCTCAAACCCTTGAATCCAGAGGCAGGAAAAAAGGGTTTGGAAAATCCTCTAACTGATTCGACCCTTGAGTTATAAAAGACCAATTCAACAAGTACTAATGTAGCCGGTCACATCTTTTATGTCAGATACAACAGTGGATAAAAATTCATTACTAAGCTTTTTCTTGGATCGTCCAGGACAAGAGCCTTCGGATCACTTATGATAATACAAACACTTGATTTATAAAAGATAAGCATAATAAGTGCAGGGACTCTCGTGAAGAGACCCAAACGACACTATTAAACTCCTCTGAAAGTAGATTCATGTTTTTTCCCAATTATAGCTGTCTCGTCTGCCTTCTCGAATTAGCCTTAAACCACCCAACCACTATAAGGCCCAACTAACCACGAGGGACTTAGCCCTCCGCGTTTGAGAGGACAGTTCTCGATGCCTGAGAGGACCATCGTTGGTGGGTGCATCAAAGGTTTAATATATAAAGTGTTTTGAGATTATTAACAAAAAGTTAGGTCTATTTCTTTCCATCTACTATCATTTCTTCTTCATAAAAGCTCAATTCGGTATATTATAACATATTCATACAATTTTAGTATTATTCTTCCAAAATATTGTGAAAAAAGGCGTAATGAATTATATTTCATTACATTGTAGGGAAGTACACCAAGATATACAATTGATTACTGAGAAATTCTTACATGGATCGATTGTATGATATTGTGCTATAAATCCGTTAGTTCATATTAAGTCATTTTACCCCATTTCACCTCACATCACTCCAAATGAGTAATATGTGTTAATAAGGATTAAGTGATTTATAACATTATACTATAGACCTGACATATAATAGAATTTCTCACTATTATTTATAGGTCAAAGACTTAAAGAAGGTCTATTTTGACTAATTACTCATATTAATAAAAAAAAATATATTTGTGATAGAAAAGTTTCTGTCAAGGGTAAATCTCTGAACACTAATGTTCCTAACTGGGAGATATGATGATTATTATAAACTATTTATGCAAGAAACTGAGTATGAATTGATGACAAAATGGGTAAAACCCGTGAAGGAAAGGAACAAGATTACAATCAACTCGCAATAATTTCTGGTGTAGTATGGTCAATGATGGCTCATGATGCTTCAGGGAGAAAAAAAAAAAAATGTTCAGCACTTGTTCAAATTAATTTATGTAGCAAATTCTATTATGTTACTTTTGGATGGATACTTGCAAAAAGTTTTAAAACTTTTTTTTTTGACTTTGAATCAATTTTATTAGAAAAAAAAAAAATGGATCGTGATCCCAATTCTCTTGTAATTGCCTTCTTTGGTTTGTGGTGTTTTGGCTCCATTTGAATTGTAATTATTCTTTATTATTATCCTCCAAATATTATTTTGTATTAACACATCTTAATTACATTTTCTAATCACCTTTTATCTCATATATTACATTTTAAAAATTTATTACTGTAATTATTACAAACAATAATAACTGTTCAAGATTCAAGTCAATATTATCTAACTAAAGTTTATGATACATTCTTTCATAGATAAAAGTTTTTGTGTACTAAAATACAAAAATTATGTGTCCCAATATAAGACTTATATAAAATTTATAATTTTTGTATCTTGATATGCAAACATTTAGATTCATATAATTCAAAAAAAAAAAAAAAAACCATGTTCTATGGTATCATTTAAGCCTGCATGAGTTCAACAATCGCAATGATCCTAAAAGCATGACAAATCTGACCCGGAAAGGCCCATGTAGTTTTTTTTTTTTATATATTTAAATTAATGATTTTCTTCTTCAAAACCCACCCCCATGCGCGTGGGACCACTGCTCTTCTCTCCATTTACACTAGTAAGCATCTTCATCACCATCATTCTCATCATGATACAAAAGACACAGCAGGTATAACGTATGACCCTCATTCATTATTTTAGCCATGTAAATGGGTCAAATTTAGCTCGAATATAATATATTTAAATTTTGATCCGATTAATATAATCGAATTTATATTGAATTTGAATTGAAACATTTCGCGAATTTACAAAAATAGATCTATATTTGAATTTTTCGAGTCTTGTTGGATCTGAATAAGATTCAAATCTTAATATATATTTTTTATAACTTTTAAAATTATACGTAATTATTACAATTTATCAAATTTTTTTTTTAAAAAAAAAATTATAAAGAATTATTGAGTTCAGAATTAATATTTATGCATGTATTGTACATTAAATATAAATTCAATTTACACAATATTTATACATATATACATATAAAATAATACTAGTACATAATAATTTTATTATATATTAAATATTTTAATCGGATCGAAACACTAAATTCAGATCCGACCCATTTATTATAATAATTAAACGGGTTCAGATCGAATCTAAATAATCAAAATTTGCTATAAATTTAGATCGGATTCGGATGTAAACCCCACCTATTGACAGGCCTACATTATTTCACGCTCCTTCCTTGGATAGTGAATACTCACTTATGATTGCAGTTTGTATGCTCTTATATCAAAAATTTACTTTTATTTTTACTTTCAAATGAAAATTAATTAGATTTATTTTGAGAAATATAAATATATTTTATATGCATATGGGTTAATAACACTTTGCTCCTAAATTATGTAAGTAATTAGACTTTAAATTAAAAGAATATATACTTTACCCGATTTTACACAACCGTTAATAATTTTAATCTCATCAATAAAAGTTGGTTACATGACTGAATTGCCCCTCAGAACTGTTTTTATTATAGTGCATTTTATTTTTGATATTTGATAGCTATTAAAAAATTAGAAAAAGTAAATTATAGTAATAATTGATATTTTTATCTTTAAGAAGTTAAAATGTGAGAAAATATTGATTTAAATTATTTTTGATATTGCAATTTGCGCAAATTTTATCCAAGTTTTAAAAGTGTTAAATATGACTAGTCTACATCAAAACATAAAAAAAAATCATAATGCCTATGGAAAATCAATTAGTAGAAAATATGATGACCATAGAACGAGTAGACATGAAGACTGGTAAAGTTTTAGTAGAAAATAATCTCACTTTGAAAAGTGTTCTATCAAATTCAATAATTGTGGGTAGACTCGACTAGAATATACTTTCGTTACATATTTTCTCTGATGCTATTGTTGTTCGAAAAATATGATGACCATAGAGCAAGTAGACATGCGCAACAATCACAATAGAAAATTAACACTAAACTTATAGCAAAGCTAATTTATTGATGTGTTTCCAATTATTGTAGGAATTTTGCCTTTTTGATAAAGTGAATAGAATATCTATATATTGATTTAACATTACTCTATTCACATTCCCTTTAATTTTGATGTTTTCTATCTGTTTTATAAAATAGAAAAAGATTAAATCAAAAGGTGATCAAATACACATTTGATAACTACGAAATAATAAAGTCTTTATTCGAGATATTACATAGAAATTATTTGCATTTCATTATCTATAGAATATTTATAAATTGATTTAACATTAATTTATTCAACAACATATAGAGAAACTATCAGGAGCAAGAGCAAGAGATTGAAAATTTTTGACTCGAGTTATGGAGTCATTTCATACCCATGTCGAAGCTTTTAATGATAAGCAAGTGTGCCACCAAGAATGTGCTGATTCCATTAATTTCAATCGTTAAATGTAAGTAGTTTTAGAACCCAATGAGGGGTAGCAAGAACTCATAATGAATGAAAACTACTTTGCTGGGAATAGTAAAATATGGTCTGTTTGTCTGCTCGACTTAAAACATATGGTTGGGGGTAGTTATGGTCAAATTTCGTCATAATCCGACCAAACTTTTTCTCATGCCTTTTGTAATTAAGTTCACACATACTTGCAGCCTTTAGTTGTAATACACGAATTAAGAAAGTTAATAAATTACATTAATTTTATAAATAGAGAGTTCAAAGTGATCAAATTATTTTTTTATTTTAATATTTCGATTGTATAATTCTTCCTTCATTAATGTTATACTAAGAGTAAAAATTTAAAAAAATTATTTAATATTTTTTTAATTTTATAATAAAATAATAAATAATATGAAATAAGATAAATTATTTAAAATGATAGTTATTTTAAAATTAAAAAAATAATATTCAAGTGTAGATCGGGCAGCCTCAAAATATTGTTGATTTTGTAACTTGCAATATTATTGATGGTCATCTTAGAACTGCGGGTAATTACTAATAAGTCAACAACTTGAGCAATATGGTAGTACTAGTATTTATAAAGTCTTGAAAAACAACTATCCATATAATTTTTATTTATCATATTATTCTGATTATTATATAAAATAATATTGTATCTAATTTTTAAAATGTGATTTATGTGGAATAAAAATGCAGTTAAAAATGTATCTGAATAATAATTGTAAAATATTATTTAAAAAATAATAAAAATTGGTAATTTACAGTCAGGATTTTTTATTTATTGGACTTTCCAGACAATGATTCGATAGTTTGAGTGGTAAGACATTTTTTTTATGATTTATAAATTACGAGTTCGAGTCACTAGAGGATAGGAGGAGAGATAAAGAGAGACTGAGTTTAAAAAAAAAAAAAAAAAAGACTTCCCAAGTGAATTACAAGTCAATCTCTAAGCCCATGTCTTTAAACATATACTATTATGTATACAAATAAAAATCTATTACTATTATAAGTACTACACAAATCTGAACAAGTTTAAATACCACTAATGAATATTCACATAATTGGATTTACATTTCATTAAAGCATGATGATGTTGCTCGCTAATTAATCATCTTATAAATCATGTTTCATGATTAATTGGCCCTATTTTTCTATGATTAACTATTTGCTATAAATTGCCATTATGAGATGGGTTGATGAAGTGAATTAAGTCCTTTCTCCATTTTAAAATAACTATCACTTTAAACACTTTTTATTGTACCATATTATCTGTCATTTTAAAAAATCAAAGAAGTATTAAATAAATTTTTTTAATATTTATCTTTAGTACCACATTAATGAATGAAGGATTATATAAGATATTAATGTAAAATAATTATTTAATCACTTTGAACATATTTTTTTACAAAATTAATGTAATTTAATAATTCTTTTAATCCCCCATACACCAACCAAAGGTTTCAACATATCCACCTTAATTATGATATTGCATTACTTCAGATTTCATTTTCATTCAAAGTTTTCACTCCAAATGAAAAACATAGGACATAAGAAAAATCATCAAAATTCATAAATTATGTCAGTCAATAGCAAATTTGACTATCATACCTTTTCCACGTGTAGACCGGTTGATTAATTCTAATGGAGTCATCTTGCATAAACATTCAACTCATTTTATTTTGTTTTACTTTTCCAAATTAACAATTTCAATATTCTTTTGGGAATGATAATGAGAGTCAAAGAAATTAAAAATATTTGTAGACTGATTCTATTCTTATAGGTTATTCTTTATTATTTTTTAAACAATATTTTATAATTATTATTTAAATTTTTAATCACTTTTTTATTTCACATCCGTCACATAAAAATAATTATAATATTATTTCAAATAACAATTAGAAAAATATTTTAAATAATATCAATAATTTATGATTCTATCCCCAAATCCAAATTTGACACTTTGCTCCTTGATCCCATCATTCATTTATTAGAGTTCGTCTTGATAAATCATATCAACTTCCTCATATCCATGTCTCTCTCAAAAGGTACGCCTACTATATATCCAATTCTCTAGTTTCATTTATATTTATTTATTTTAATTTATCTCAAATTATTTATTATTATCTAAAAAAATATATAAATAAATATTAATTTATCTAATTTATCTTTCATACAAGTTTCAAAAAAGAAATATTAATATCATATTTCAACATTAATTACTTTTATAAATTATTTTAAATTTTAAAAATAAAAAATCAATTAACAAAATTTAAATTTTAATTAAGAAAAAATAATAAAAAAATCATGTCTACTAGTTAATTAAATATCAATTATTATTAAATTATGTGTACAATTAACTATATCAAATAAAATAGAGAATACAATTATTCCTCCAAGTATGCAGGGATAGTGACTTAACAAATCTGTAGCAGTAGCATAATTTAATTTCAGTTGATCATTAGTCACCTCACTCAGATAATACACAAATATTATTGGACTTTTCTCTCTTACTCTCTCACACACAACACATAGTAATTAATACACACAAACAGAGGTACATAATTTGATTACATATATAGACTCAAAAGTCATAGGTATGAACCGCTGTGTATTTATATAGATTCACGTGCGTTTGTCAACAAGAATTTGTCGGTCAATCTTTACTCCCTTCTTCCCTCCCACTAGCCAATAAATTGAAAATAAAAGCACGGCTGGTTTGAATTCCTCCATTTTTTATTATGACATTCATTATTTCAAGTATTATTAAGGTAGCTACTATAATAATTATTTGACTGTGATTACAAAATATTACACAAAATATTATTTTATCTAAACGAAATCAATATTTGTGCAATTATTTTTTAAAATATATATATATATATATCTAGGGTATCATAAAAAAATTAAAATTATTATTTTAAATAATATTTTATTTAAAATAAATGTACAAACAGAGCTTCTTTTTTTTTTTTTGGCATGCCAGCATCTCTCTAGAAAATATTCAAATGAGTGATATGATTCAACAAGAATCAAAGTTCTGACACAACGTAAAGTGATGTAATTTAATATTAATTAAAAAATTTATAAAATTATATCATAAATTCAATTTATATAAAAAAAATTCTACAAAATCTCCCCTTGCTACTATTTAGATCCAATTATATCATCTTTAAATTCTTCAGGCCTTCCTAGTTCCTATAAAGTAACAACTAACTTCCATTTTTAACTATCTCATTTCATCATTCTTGAAAATTCTCTAGTCATATATGGAGTTAGCTTTGAGTTTAGGTGACACATCAAAACCCTTTACCACATTTATCGACAAACCCAAGAAAATGGTTAGTAGCAGAGATTTAGGGTTTTGCATGGGCTTAGGGAAGAGTTCTACTGCTGAAGAAGTTAGTGATCATCATCGCTCTGACAGCAAAAGTGGTAGAGATGAAGGTGATAGTGAAAGAAGAGGTTCATCAGATCCACCTGTTCATGAGCTTGATCTACTTCCTTTCTCTCCTGTTCCAAGAAGTCAAACATCTTCTTCCCAGCTCAGCTTTTCTTGGCTTACCCAACACTGTTATTTCCCACACTTCTTATCTCAAAATTTTTATTTCTTTGGCAACCTAATTTGATGTTTTTTAGGAGTTTTCTACTCTCTTTTTTTTCCTTTTTATTTTCTTGGGGTTTGCTACCTTGTTGGCTAGTTCAACACTCCAATTTTTATTTGAAAAAAGAAAGTCATAAAAGTACAACCAATCTTTTCCGAGAATTGATATTGCATGTAGATAATTCCAATTTAGAGAATTATTATTTCAAATATGATTTATATATATGTGAAATTATTATTTAAAATATTATTAATACATGTGAGATTAGGTGGTTAGAAAAAAACGTTTTTAAAAAACAATCTAAAAAAATTATTCAACAGTCACAAATCTAAGAATATTAAAAAAAAAGGATCAAATTTCTTCTTCTTTTTTTTTATAACTCAAATTCATAATAAATATATCATAAAAAAACATTTTATTATCTAAATTATATTTCGTTATCCGCCGATCTAAAGAGTAATTTATTGGAGGAACTTCATAATTTTCCACATTCTCATTAAATTTTTGAGCCATATTATTTCCCTAAGAACTTCTTTTGTACATGATTAGATCATGAGCCTTATGATTTTTTTGCAATTTTTCTTCTAGCAGTGAGTGTAGCTGGCGAACCGGGTTCGTCAAATGGAATTAAAAGATCAATTGGAGTAGAGAAGAAAGCTAGTGAGGAAGGGACATCATCACCAAACAGCGCAGCCTCATCTTTTCAGATGGATTTCTCAATATACAGAAATGGGTTTTCAAGATCAAGCAATAAATTAAGCGAGTTGGAAGAAAATGATGAAGGTGAGATGATGGATAGAGGGGTTTCTTCAAAAGTTGCAAGTGATGAATAGAGATGATCAGAATATTGGATCAATGGCCAGAAAAAAGCTTAGACTTACTAAACAGCAGTCTGCTTTTCTTGAAGAAAGCTTCAAAGAGCATAATACCCTCAACCCTGTAAGTCAATAATAATAATAATAATAATTTTGTTCCTTTAAGATAACGATTATTTAGAATATTATTTAAAGTGTTACTATATTAATTACTATACCAATATTTTGAAATTAGATATATTTGAATTAAAATATAGGGTAAAAAGTATTTTTTAGTTCTTAAAATTTGGTTCAATAACATTTTTAGTTCTTAAAGTTTTATAAAAATTAAATCAAGTCTTCATCTTTCAAATTTTTAATGGATTAGGATAATTGATTGAAAAAAGTATAATTTTTTGTTAATATTTATGAAAACCTCTATATACACATGAATTGTACCAAAAAAAAATTGTTGTGTGATAGAGAATAATTTTTTATTTAATTATTATATCTAATGTTATTAGAGACAGATGTTAGGTGGAGATATAGAAATCTTATAAAATTATATTATTTTTATATCAGTTGTTTTAATGGAGTTGAAATTTAGAAAATGAGAAATATAATTTGTTTTTTGTGAAATTTTGAGAATAAAAAATATCATTGAGCCAAAGTTTGGAGACTAAAAGTGTTTAAGATGATTAAAAAAAGTGTTTGAATAATATTTTCAAAATGATATTATGAATAATAATTAAAATACTTTCAATCCAACAAAAAACTTTTATCTTCACATGTTATCTGAACATACCATAAAGTCTTGTAGATGAAGTACAGTACTTTAAGTAGTACACTCTAAGATCCTATAATTTCTAGAATTCTTTTCTAGTAATATTTTAAATTAAATAAATCAATATAATTTGTAAAATAAGTTCATTTTTGGGAAGCATAATAATCTATTTCCTTTTCCCTCTTCATTTTGTGTGGAATGTAGGATATTATCATGAGAATTGTGTACACATTTATAACTAATTCTCTTTCTCCTGTTTTTCTTTTTTTTGTTTTTGTTTATTGTTATTGTCAAATATGGATAATACCAATCTCATCCAAGAAATTATGTTTTGCAGAAACAAAAGCTAGCTTTGGCAAAGCAGTTGAATCTTCGTCCTCGCCAAGTTGAAGTGTGGTTCCAGAACAGAAGAGCAAGGTAAATAATATAACAACTGTTTTAATTTTAGATTGTATTTGGATCGATAGATTTGAAAAAAAAAAATTGAAATTTATACATTTTTTTAGAGTAATTTGTAAGGCTGAATTGAATTAATTTAAATTGATCCAAATTAAAAAGTGTGAAACGAAGAATTTTAAATAATACACATGTAATTTGACTGAATTTAAAATTCATTCATTTTGCTTTTATAAATTTCTCTATCAAATAGTTATATTCAAATTCTTTATCAAATCCATCCAATCAAACATAACATTAGTGTTATTTTCTAATCAAAACCTTGTTTAAAAAAAAAAATATTAAGATGGGTTTTTTGTCTCTCTCTCTCTCTTTTTTTTTTTCTTCTTTGAAGTGCTACTTTGTCTCTTTGCTTTACTATTTGATTTTCTAATAAAGCGATGGTTCTTATATTCGAGTTACATACATACTTTTTTCTTTTTCTTTTTTGAGGCATAAGTGTTTAAATTGTTTAGAGCACTTACTAATAGGAAAATATTTAAGTAGATCTGGTTTTTGATCCTCCAAATAAATCCTGTTGTGTAGATTAAATGTTATGGAATCTATGACATCAGTTGATGTAAGAAATATTTTATAATATTTAATTTTGACCGCAAAGTCTACCGGTGGAAGTAAAGACCGGATTTATGTAAGTATTTTCTTACTAAATAAATCTATATTACTTATTCCTCAATGTCTACTTTTTCTCTTATATATCCTCATATAGTAGGATTACTAATTTTGACACAAAGGAATGGTACTATAGCACTTCCATTAATTTTTTTTCCCAATTTGAAATACTAGTAAAAATATCCCCATTTCTTTGTAGAGTATTTCTTCGTGGTTGTTATGGTTGTACTAACCATCTACTAGTAATAGGATGTAGTAATTTGATGCCTTTAAGGAATTAATGCAGGACCAAGTTGAAGCAGACAGAGATAGATTGTGAGTATTTAAAGAGATGCTGCGAAACACTGACAGAAGAGAATAGGAGGTTGCAAAAAGAGCTACAAGAATTGCGAGCTTTAAAATCTTCCCAACCTTTCTACATGCAACTCCCTCCCACCACTCTCACCATGTGTCCCTCTTGTGAGCGCATTGCCAATAACAACACATCTACTGCAAGCGAAAATGTCGCTAATACGACTCTCTCCCTCGCCAAACCTAGACAGACGCCTCCGACATTAATGGTTCCATTTTCACCTTCACAACAAGTTCAAGCTCCACAGGCAGCAGCTGCCTCATCATGATGATGTATAGATTCATTATCATTATTAATATTAGAATTTATCGTGCACATACGGACTCGTATGTTAATTTTACTTGCAGTTTTACAGTTTTGCCAGAGAGAAATGAATTGTGACTTGATTACCAACTATCAAATTATCTTTTTTTTTTAAAGTAAGTCTGTACTGCTCACTTTATATACTGTCAACGTGCAATCAACATAGCTAGAATCTTAACCCTCACCAAATATAGTTGGTATATTACTTAATGGGCTTTTACTATTTGTACATATAACTTGATTATGATTGATTCTAATTTGAATATTTCTTGTGCTTTAAAGGGATTAAGTTTGAGAGAAGTGTGATAATGATTAAGACTTTAGAATGTAAAGGAGGTTGCTTTTAATTAAATTTTGGTAGACAAGTTTTAATTTGTTTTACCTATGGTCGAGTCTTTTATTAATTTTGTTCCAAAGAATTGTAATTTTTTAAGAAGAAAATTCAATTAAAACGATTTGTTGTTTGTTCAAGCACGACCGTTAATATGCAATTGTTTATTACATGCTGTAATTTACCTTTAATTTTTTTTGCTTATGGATTAAGTTGTAGATTATCACATGTTAGAGTAAGAACGATCCCAAAAAAATGGAGATTTTCTCCTGATGTGCGAAAGTGTTTATATTATCATCAATCAGAATTGTCGGGACAAATAAATTGTACAATGTTCCCCGAGCTCCTGCAACAAAAAAAAAAAAAAAAAAAAAATGTCTATATGTTACAGAAAAAGAAATTATACTTGCAAGAAAATAAAAATAAAGCAATTATATTGCCATCTAATTCACGAAATCAAAATGAGTTCCCAAGTATCATTTACATGATGGTATTATTCATGTGCTCTTGTATGCCATCCTTATTATTTCATTTGAAAATAACCAGATTCATAACAGTGTCATCCATTCTTGATAGGGGACTCTTTTAATTATTGAGTAATTATTAAATTTTTATTAATTATTAAATGATCATCATATACCTTGTCGATTAATTGTCTTATGTCTGTTAATCCAACAAGAGAGAATTATATCATGCTTCATTAAACCTCCTGGATCTACATAATCTCCAAAAGTAGACCGGGTAATTGTCAACAATTTTCTTGTTTTTAATCAATTCTTAAATAAACAATAACTTGTGTAACGTATTATATCTATAGGCAAGAACTTAATGAGTGAAACTCTAATTAAAAACGTCTAATTTAATTTGTTTCTAGGCATCAATTAACATAGCTTATTTTGCTAAACATTCTACTTTCGAGTATTAAAGGATGTTTAAATATGCTTAACCTGGTGTTTGTTGAACATTTCTTAATATTAGACTGAGCAAGAAATTGAGATTATCCACCTTGACCAAAAAAAAAGTGTTAATGTTTATATTATCATGAATCAGAATTGTCCGGACAAATAAATTGTACAAATTCCCCACGCTCCCGCACCCAAAAAAAAAATATCAATATGATTGAGAAAAAGAAATTATACTTACAACAAAAATAAAAATAAAGCAATTATCTTGCCATCAAATTCATGAAATCAAAATTAATTCCGAATTATCATTTACATGATGGTATTAATTATTCATGTGGTCTTACATGCCATCCTCATTATTTCATTTGAAAACCGGATTCATAACAACATCAACTCATGCAAGCATGAAAAACGTTGACGATTATGTTGAATCATTACCACAATTTCCCAAACGATGAATAATGAATAATAATGCTAGATACTGAAATGATAATAACTCTCAATATTAACGAGGAAAACGAAATTAACTCATTACAGAATGCATTATTAATTAATCTTTCCTTCAATCATCGCATAAAGGGCCCTGAAGATGTGTATGATGCATTGCTCCTCATGTTTCTTCTTAGTGAAAAATGTCTTTTCCCCGCTACTAATGTTGTTGGGCACCAAAGACATAATTAGGAATAATGGTCAAATGGCTTCGAGATGCTTTATCAGACGATGATATTTTTATTTCTTGCACTAATTTCTCTTGAATATTTTCTTTAAAATTTTCGTGGCATCATTTCATTTGTAGTCAATGAATTTTATATGGTGGCATGCAAGTATTTGCAAGTATTATGTCTAGAATCCAATAAATGATTGGAAAGGCCTAGAATGCTAAATTGTCTGAAAGATCATTGTTTGTTTTTTTTTTTTTTCAAATTGTGGGTTGAATAATTAAGTCTAAGAACAATTCTTTCCTTTTTTTCTTAAATATTGAGGAGCATTAATTATTAATCTATCTGTTTGGATCTGGATATATAATATTGATAATTTATCCTTCAAAAAAATATTTTGAATTTATTCATTAAACATGTTTCCATCCACCCTTATCTCATATACATCACATCTCAAGCTAGTTGATATTGTATTTATTCCAAATAATATTTTCGATGATATTTTAAATAATTGCAATTCAAATGGAGTATGTAAGAGAAATTTTATCTAGGGTTGGAGCAACTACTTGGTATGTCTTGTTCCAAGAACATTGAAAGCCTTACATGTAAAGTGGGAGGCTCACTTTCTAAAAATAAGGGAACCATTATTTTTTGATGAGTGAATAATTTACTACACATAGAAGAATATTATTAATCCTGGAACAACTATTAGACATGCCAAATAATTGTTTTCCCAATCTAAAATGAAATTTTCGAGTATGTAACAACTAGATTTCGCTAATGAGGTCACCCAATTCAAATTGATTTTTTTAATTAATTATTAACAATTATTAAAATATTGTTAATTATTCAATAACGACCATAAATCTTGTCATGATACAAAGCCTCAATTTCATCAGATGAATGCGTTTCCATGGGCTTAGACTTCAATTTCATATGTCTCAACCCAAATACGAATACGCCGAGTTTAGATTACCCCCTGTGGTCTTGACATTGAACTCATGTTTATTTACTATTGGGCTTCCTCAGACTCCAAACGCTTTTTTCAGTCCAATCCAAATATCAGACTTGAAATATAGTATTGGAGCCCGTATTGCCTCATTCATGAACTAATTACTCTGTTGGAAACCTTTTTTATCTCAATACATTCATACTAAGTGATAGAGTCACGAAAATGTCACTAAATTTAAAAAAATAAAATAAAATTTAACCGAATATCCAATCTCAATTATTAGTGATTCAATCGAATCTTTGGGAAAATAATATGAATTTGTAAATCATTTTCTTTTTAAATTATAAAGCAATTTTCACATATTGCAAATATTTTGCTGGTTAATTGTATTGTTTGGAGCCTGGATTCAGCCATTTATAATTAGTCTAACACTAAAAAAACAAGAAGTCCGTCGGGAAGACAAAACGAGACATCGATTTATTTCAAGGAGATCATGCAATATTGTTCACGAAAAAAATGAGACATGACAAAAGTTGGAAAAGATTGCAGCTTATATTCAAAATGGATTAATCTAACATAGTTTGATTTCCACCCCCTTCCCTTCCCTCCCCCAAAAAAAAAGTAACACTTGCTACACTGTCTGTGTAAACAATTTTTTACACTATCGATTATAAATATATACCATACACAAAAATGATATTTGAAATTCAAAAGTTAATTACGTGACATGCATTTTTGTGTAAAAAATTTATACACCATCCGAAAGGTGTTAGGAAAATTTCTGAGCAGCTTGATCTGCCGGAAACATAGGAGTAATTTGTGCCAGCAGATAATATAAAGAAAAAGGTCTTGCTTCAGATCTATTATTAAGCAGAAGAACTCATCATCTTTCATCAATTCTCAGTTTTCATGGAATAACAATGATGTACTTGTTAGTATGATGTTTCCCGCAAAATTATAATGAAGACAATTATGGTAGCTCCTGTGAACAAGACATGTATAGCAATTACTGATGCCAAAACATGCGTAACACCGACAATTTAGGCACTTTAGCAGATAATCAATGCACCATTAGTCGAAACATAACATGTGAAGAGAAGAAAAAGAGTGCTTTACTAAAGCATCAAAAGCGTAATAGTAGCTAGTAAGATGTATATTTATCATCACTACATCTATAAAAAGTGACAAAATTTTTGATATATCATTAATTTCAGGAAAAACATAACGAAATCCGTCTAAATATTTAAAATAAAGGGTTGGTAATTTACTATGATATTGTCACGTGAGCTAATTAATGAATTTGTCAAATAATTCTAAATTTGTAATTTTGTAAATTATTTTATGTTGTCAAAAGCAGCAGCAGCTGCCAACAAATGGTAAAAGAGTCAAGATCAAGCTGAAGTGAATTTTCATTCCAAACATTATAATAACTAAGACCCTTGTAAACAGAAAGTTGTCAACAAGAAAAAGACTAAAGAGAGTGCTGAAAAGAAAGTGATTAGGAAATAAAACCAATATTAAAAGAGAGATTAAGACTGTACATGGATTGACGAAAATTCCACGCAATAAATAATCTACAAATATGTTTAGGGAGAATTCAATATTCAAGAACTTGACCACATCTAACAAATGTATTAATAGAATATAAATCAACGGATCCGACAAAGACATACTATCGATAGCATCGAAAGGAATAATTACGATCCTTTATTCTATTCATTAAACTAAGTAATTAACAATTTACAATCTCCAAGCCATTGTGGCTCGGAAAACTTTTCATGTAAGTGAGAGAGATTGGACTATTAATAATAATATTGTTAATTGAAACCATCCACTTAAGATCCCTTCTACCTTTATCTCCTTTCTTGTACAAAATCATAATTTAAACAAATGTCTCGCTTTCCGACATACCATTACACTAGTTTAATCTCTCCCTCACGTAGTTTTTATTGCTTTAGAAGTACCAATGCTTGGACCTTCTCCAAGTGGTTTTTGCTGTGACAATATTTCCCAAAGTGAAAACAAAAATCCTGTAATTCACATTATTATAAATTCATCTCGGTATTCAATAAAGATTAAAGAGAAACTCTGCATATTTTGTTTGTGTACCTATGTTCTTTTCTGTTGATGTTGATGTTGCTGCTGCTGCTTCTGGTATTGTTTTACCAAAAGTTCCGCGTAAAGTAGCTCATTCCAAGCATCTGGTACCCCAGGGAGACACCAATGGCTGCAATCTTGGAACCTCAAAGGTGATCTCCTCTCCTCTTCGGACAAATTTTGCTTCCGATATATTGAGGTGGTGGCCATCCTTTCGATAGTCTGTCATTCTAGTAATATTTAGGTATGAGACGCGGGTTTTCATGTTCTTCAAGATTTTCTCCAATACGACCATCTTGGGTGGATATTGAGACAGATACGTCTCGTTCTTTATAGGCTCGGTTTCATGGTCACACGCACCACCGGAATTCCATTGCCCCCCGCTGCACATAAAAAACAACAGGAACCAAATATTAAATTACAGATTTTAAGATTGATGATAATTTTTTATGAAACGGATATCATACATTGGGGAGGAAAACAACAAAATGATTATCAATGCTTATATTGTAACTTTATCATTTTCCACCCAAGATGCAGATTAACTTTCAGAATGTCTTTTTAGAAAATAATTATTCAGAATTATTGCTTTCTTCATATCTCCATATAGTTCATAAACGGAAACTCCAGTCATCAACTGAGTAATTTTTTCCTCCACTAAATGCTTATTTACCTGAAATGAGATGCAGAATAGCCTCTGAAGAAAAAAACAAGAGTTTTTGCAGGATTTATATTAGCATCAACCCATCTTGCCCAGGTCGTTAAAGCTTTCCGGAATGCCTCAAGAACATTCAATTCCCCGTACACATGGCTGCCTTCTTGATAATAGTCCTTCCTGAAATAATCAATAATCACACAACTTAGTTCGTATGGCAATAATTAATGACAACTCAAATGCAAATTACTCAAACATTCAATATTAGTTTACCCTAATGCAGTCTTATCATGAGTCCACCAGTGCCCAGTGTTGAAGATAATGATATCTGCATTTTTATATTTTTCAGCAGACTGCCCGACCAAATCAAGCCGAAGAGTTTCCTTCTTTGCTCCATTTTTGCCTTGGAACTCCCATTCTCGAACCAAGAAAGGAGCTACAAATAACTCCACAGTGAACTTGTAGTCCTACAATCAATCATCCATAGAAATCAAAAAAACAGGAAAAACAGAAATCTTTGTAAGATCAGGAGTCAGTTGCATAAAGTAAAAAACAAGATGGGACTAATTCCAGCAACTTACTTCAAATACAAAGGAATAAGAAGCTTCTGTCCGAAAATGTTGTCTTCCAGATGCTTCATAAATCTTTTTCTGATCTTTAACGGAGTTTCTAAGGATGCAAATAAGAGATTCCCACATATTTCTATTGAGAGAATCGCCAACAAAGACCAATCTCTTTCCTCTCAACAATTCCAGCATATGAAATCCATCCAACCTGCTCATGATGATTCGAAAATCATCAATATCTTCAGAAAGCACTAATCACAAAATTGACAGGTTTATGGAAAATTATCAAGCAAAAAAAGCCAAGAACATTACTGCATATACTAAATAAGAGCAAACTGCAAACACATCAGCAAAACAGAATCCAACAATTTCCTACCAAAACAAACCAAAAATATCGAACAATTTGGTAAAAATGAAGTAAAACTAACTTATGAAGATTGGAACCAGAACTAGAATAAATATACATACTTCTAACATCACAAAAGAATCCATGAAACTGATAGATCATAGTTAAAACTGAAAGATATACCCAACCTTAAAGGTAATTCATAGAAAACAGAATAGAAACTTAGTCAATTAGAATATCACTTTCACCACTTAAAAGAGAATAGGAAACTAAAGCCACAAAAAAAAAAAAAAAAAGCCCCTTCTTGATAATTCTTCAAAATCAGAATATCAAGACAATAAATACTTTTCAATAACCTGAATTTTGTACATACCTTGGAAGAGAGCAACCTTTTGGCTTCCACTTGAATTTGTGGTAATTACTATCAGGCCTACCATTGAGAATACAATTGAATTGCTCATCAATCAGAGAGCAAGAACCAGGCTTGTACAGAGGGTAAGAATCATCTTTCACCCAATTTCCATCAAACAGATTACAATTCACCAAAGCCTTCGCCAATTCATCCTCCATCCCCTGCAGCTTTGCAGCAGACACACTTGAAGAATTAGTCCTATCATTCTGTTTTTTCTTCACCAAAGAAGAAGTGAGGTTCTCATCTTAACTACTGAACCCTTCTCTGAAATTCCTTTTTCTCCACTCCCAGTCACATTTTTCTATCCAGAAGATGAATTTGTAGTCTGGTTTGCTTTCTCTGAAGACTTTGTGACCCCAAAAGTGCTCTGATTTGCCTTCAAGACACCACCTTTATTCACCAACTCTTCACTCTGAGTAGTCTGATTATTGACATCTGAGACATGTTTATTCACTTCCGAAGAAGACTTTGGTGTTGCATTCACAGTCTGATTCTTCAGAATTTCAGCAGTAGTATTCTGTTTTGGCTTCAAGACTCCAACTTTATCATTCCTCTCAGAATTCTGAGTCTGATTCTTGACAACTGGGGAGGACCCTTTATTGAAATCTGCCTTTTCACATGAAGTGTTGTGAGATCCAGCAATGCCAGTTGAGTTTGGAAACAAGTAAGAAAAAATAGAAGAAAAATTTGATCCACCATCTGAGGAAAAATCAGTACCATTCTTTAAACTATTTTCGCTGATAGTAATTCACACTACTAAAGATGTTGGAAAACCAAGGGGATGAGGAATTGGGAGAAGGACTAAAGGCTAAGAAAATGGTGACAGCAATGAAACAAAAGATGAAACCATATGCCAAAGCAACTGTTTTCTTGGTTTTGAAAGGATAGAATTGGCTCTTGAATTCTGTCATCAAACAAGTTTCTCCATTGATAGGTGCATATTTTGTTACTTCTGCCATATGAAAGAATTGGCTTTGTTTCCTTTTCTTGCCAGTTTTGCAATTCCAAGAAACTACCAGTCTCTGTCTATAGTAGAACTATAAAGAAAGAAAGAATGAAAGGTGAAGATGATAGATAGTGCAATTGTGCAAAGCACACAGAGAGAGATAAGAGAGAGAAAGAGAGGCAGCAAAGCAAATTAATAATGAATGGAGAGAGGAGAGAGTGGAGAGAGAGGAGAAGAGAGAATTCTTGTTGTGGTTTTTCTGTTTATTTTTCTTTTTCTCTTTTGTTTCTCTTTTGTTTGGAAAGCAGCTCAACTCTCCATAGACGGATTCAGTATCAATTCTAATTTGGGAATTCGATTTGGTAATCCTAACAGAAAAATAGGTAAATAGTATAATTAGGAAAATACTTAGAGATCCAATATTAAATCCCACTTTTAAACTTTAGAAAATTTTACGATCTCGTAACAAAATCATCTCGTTATGTAGGATTCTCTCTAACATCATATATTATAAAAATTAATACTGTATAAATATTTTAAATCACATAATTGTAAAATTTTCCTATAATCAATATTAAATCTTATACACTCTTACATACCTCTAATGTCATTCATTCTGTTAAAAGATCAGATAAATCTAAATATTTTTCGTATAATTAAATTTTAAATTTATGCTATATAAATTTTTAAAATATATGATATGATTTCTTTAATAAAGATTGAAGAATTTTCTATGATTCTTTTTTAATATGTATCATTTAAATTTTATATAAACTTGGATTTTTTTTCTATTAGGGATATGTATTTACATCATTTTAATTTTAGACAATTAATGGATTTTTGGAAGACCGATTAATATACACAACTTACAGGATAAGTGCATATATGTCACATCTATTGTCCTTTTTGTATTTAATTACTTTTGGGTTAAATGCAAAAAATCTCGGTTGCACTTTATCTCCTCAACTTATTTAATAAATAATTTACATATTTTTTTATATTTTGAAATAAAATTATCCCTATTATTTTAACTATTATTTTTTTTTTCATTTTTCTCTCTTGCTACTACTAAATAATTACTTTACTGTAATAATTAATTAATTAAAGTTCTAAATTTTTATATGTGTCTAAATAATTTAATTTATAGATTAATCATCCTTTAATGTAATAAATATAATACAATAAATATATCTTGTTGTAATATAAAGTTTGTGATTAAATATTAATAGTAAGATTAATAAATAAAAAATTTGGGTTAGAGGAAATTAAAAATTTATAGTATACAAATAAAATTATAGAATGAAAAAATATGTATAACACTTTTATTTACAGTGTAATATCGAAAAAAATATAGTAAGAAAATATCACGACTGCCTGATATAAGGGATTTTGAAATTACGGTAAATTCAATCAAAATATGACCCGTGAATGATATGGCACCAAAAAAAATTTTGTTTGTATACTTAAAATCTATATTATACCATTTAATACATGCTGCTTGTATTAAAAAAACTTATTTAATCTATAAATTATTTATAAATATGTAATGTGTATAAGAGATTTTAACCAACTAATTACTTTTAGTATAATAATTTAATAGTAGCAAGAAATAATGGATAAAAAGATAAAAGGAAAAATACGAGAGGGAAAATAAATAAAGTTGTAAGAAGAGAAAAAAATGAAAAAATATTAAAATAGTAAGGGCAAATTTGTCTCAAAAAATAAAGAAGTAAGGGATATGGGGTAAAGTGTTTATTAAATAAGTTGAGGAAGAAAAAGTATAACTGAAGTGTAAATTCAGGGGAATTTTTTGTATTTAACCCATTACTTTTTAGATTGAAACTAATACTTTGAGACCATATTAATTAGAAAATTACAGTTCTTTAAAGAGTCATTCCATTAGTTAGATTTTATAATATTATACAATACAATAATATGTATTTTAAAATCTTGTGCCACACATCTTCTTTCAAAACCATTAAAGTACTTTATTAATAAAATTGTAAAATTTTCTAAATTAACGAATATATGAGAGGAGCAGTTCAACATACCTATATTTACTAATTCAATTGGTAGACTCAGATGTGTACGCGTGCATAATTGTACTTTAAATTAAATTAGAAGAACAAAAAAACAAAATACGAATTAAATAAAGAATTATTGGAAGTTATGGTCATAAAGAATTATAAAATGTTATAGACATAATTATTTTTTATTTTTTTTTAAAAAAACACCAAAATACTGTTTTATTAGATAAAGCAATAATAAATATCAAATCCAACATTATTGTAATCCTAACGAACAAACAAAATATTTAAGTTTTGAATACATACATATATTTAATCATTTGAAAACTAGTCAAATTTGTAGAAAATAAATGTGAATTCGTAGTATCTAAAGTCCGATTATTAAGGGAGACAATTGACAAAGGTCTTCTTGTCTAGTAAGTTCTTTCAAAGAGGTCTTTAGAAAGTAAAAGGTTCTACGCACTACGGTACTAATAGTTGAGTTTGCTTTGTTTGAATAAATGCCATTGGAATTGTGTATAATTGCATGTTTGCCACTTTACCGTCAAGAAAGTTTTGTGATTGCGTCGGCGGTAAATTTACTGGCAGTTCAGTGTAATTAACTGCCTTGTTATTGAAAACAAATTCGTAGAGCTGATTTTTTATCTCACTTGTAGATCTGTGGTGTGAATTATGTTTTAAAAAATTTATGATATCAGTTGATATAAGTAAAATTTTTTAAGATTTAATTATGATAAATGACATCAAAAATCAGACATACTTAAGTATTTTCCGTTATTGAAACTCTTTTTTGGCCACAATCTCATGGAATTTTGGTCACTGCCCCGGAAATAAGCACAAGAGTTCAACACATCGATGTTTAATTTTTGTTAACGAACTACAGCAATATATTTTAACGTTCTAACAACAATGAATTGTAGTTTAAATAGTGAGAATAATTTTTTTGATCTATTAATAATAAATTTGAATCATTAAAAGATAAAAAAAAGAGGTAAATTTTTTTTAATGGAATATAAAATTGTATTTAAACTAAACTTGTTTATTTTTCGAATTAAATTTAAGAAACTTTTTATGAAGTTGAATTCAAATAATTAACTTAAATTTTTAATATAAACTTTAAATTTTATACATATCATATGGAATCAAGTTTGAATTAAAAGTTCAAAATTTTAACGAACATTAAAATTTATTAATAATTAATTCGATTAGCATTTAAGCATGGATAGTTTGGTTCGTTTACCCCTACGTTTATGATATTATTACCTCTTCTTTTTTTTTTTTTTTTTTCTTAAATATACTTCACAAATTTATAATCAAAATTCAAAAGGCATGTCTGTCATGCCTGCCGGGTAAGTTATATGGATTGAGAAATGAAATTCGATGTGCATGTAAAATTAACACGGAATTAAGATATATTCCTTATGTACCAATTTTTTTGTCGCAAGTTAATTTTTTTACCAAACAGAATAATTTTTTAATTAATAATTTATAGGAAAAACTATCATATTAATCCCTTACATTATATATTTGTATTTTGTCCCTCACATTATATATATTAGTCCCTCACATTAATAATTTTGTCCTAAATGTATAGGAAAAACTACCATATTAATCCCTCACATTAATAATTTTGGCCTAAATTTATAATGTCCCTCACATATGTAAAACGTTGAATTTTGGCCACTGAATCAAATCTCGAATATTTTTTGCCTTAATTTGTCATGTTGTTCACATGACATATTTTTCGAAAATAAATTCATAAATTCATCTTAATAGAATGTTCTAGGAGTGCAAAGAATATGAAATAAGTGATTGATTAGCAAATTTTTTTTATGTTTAAAATCATTTCAACTTATTAACCATAACTAACTTGTGGTATTTTTTTTTCTAAAATTTATGACCCAATCCAATGCTCAAGCTTTGTGTTGGAAAGAAAAACAATTTCCAAATTTTACTTAAAAAATATGTGATGTGAACAACACACGACTAATTTAGGTCAAAAAGTGCTCGAGATTTAGTTTAGGCATCAAAATTAGATATTTTATATTTGTGAGGGATTAAAAATTATCATTTTAAAAGTGATGGACTAAATAAATACAAATAGGTAATATAAGGGATTAAAAATCATCATTTTAAAAGTGAGAGACTAAATTAATATAAATGGATAACTTGACGGACTAAAAGAATGGTTTTTCCTAATTTATATAACTTTATTCAATTTTTAATGAAATTTATTTAATAAAAGTAAAATTTATATCAAATATTAACACATACAAATTTAAAATTAAAAAAAAAAATTTAAAAAAATTTATATAAAATTAAATTATAAAAATATAATATGTTGATAAAAAAATTAATAGCGACAATTTTAATAAGACGGGGTAATATATCACAAACAAACTACTAATATATTGGGGATTGGGTTCTGTCATTTCTGATGTTCTTTCCGTTCCTCTCCTTTGTCCTTTCCACTAAATCAAGAAGCAAAAATAAAGTTTGTCGGTTTGAAAATTGTGTTGGTGATAAAACCCAGGACACCAACCTAATTAATGCCTAGAAATTATAAGGTATAAATACATGCATTTGTAATTTAAAGGTCGAGATCTGAAAATTGAGATGTTTCTCCTTCCAATCCTTTGGGACCAACTAAAAATAATTCGAAATATGAGAAGAAGCATACGATAAAATACTAGATAGATCTGATTTTTGACAACTTATAAATTCTGTAGTCAGAATTAAATATTAAAAATTTTTATTTACATCAGTTAATGTTATAGATTTTTTAAAATTTAATCCATATCGAATCTATAAGTAGGGTCAAAAATTATATCTATTTAAATATTTACGGAAGCATACACATCTGATTGATTTTTCTTTTAACTAAAAGAAATTAAGGAACAAGAACTTGTCTAATCGATTGAGGTGGATGGCTTGACAGCAATAATTTCATGTAGCTATAGCATCAAATTCATAGTAATTATTACCGAAAATGATTTACAAAACTATAAATAAAGTATTATTTGTCAAATTTAATTTATATGGTTAAATCATATTAAATTACACTAATTCATGATTTTAAATATTTTATCAAATTTTATTCTTTTTTTTACAAATCTAATGACACATCAATAATTTATTACTTTTTATTATTTTTTTACTTTGTATGAATGCATTGAACTACATAATATTTTAGTTAATGGACTAAATATATGCTTCAAAATAATTTTTTATAAAAATATAAAATAAATGAATTAGCTACCGAAATATTCTTATATGAATCTTATTCATGACCCTTATTTAAAAATTATAACGTATAAACAAGAGTTAATGTGTTTAAACAATCTATACTGGTATAATAAAATAGTATGACTATTGTTTTAATTAAGAAAAAGTTCACAGTCGAGAGCTGTAACCATGTAATTTTCCCTAAGCCACCCTTGTTCGATCATTATAGCAGGCCTGCTTATTTATTTTTCTTTATTTTATTTTTGTGTGCCTTTGAGAACCTTAATTGACTCTTTCTCTTTACTAAAGACACAAAGATTTCAAAGTAATTTTCTTCTTAAACTCTATGATAAATTCGAAATCCATTAATAATATATAAAACAATCACAATAATAGATATTCAAGTGTAAAAGGTTTGTTTATAATTGTGGCACCGACAATCTATAGTATTGTTCCTTTTTCTAAATATTCTTGAAAGCCATATTTTGCTGTACTAGTCGATCCTATATGCTCGAGAAAGAAAAGTTTCACTAAGATAACAAATAACCATGATAGAAATAGAAAACATAAGGATTTTATATATATATATATATATATCGATATATATATATATATATATATATATATATATATATATATAATTTTCATTTTTTTAATGATTTTGAGGATCTCTAGAAAGACCACAAAATTCAGCAGGCTTCGGATTATATGCAATGGCCAGTTATAAGTTTGTGGTATTTTTCGATGTGCAAAATATTTTTTTTTAATTGATTTAAACATTACGTGATGGTATATGCCAAATTTATAAATTTCGAATTTAAATTAAAGGAAACCATCCTAAGTAGGAGATGGGCCATTGCTACTGAGATGTTTCTATCAATGCAATTATTTGATGGGTCTACAAGTATTGAATATTTTCTCCAACGACGCAGTGGATATATTTTATGGTACAAACTCCTTGAGTTTTTTTACACGATAATATTTGATGTTGATTTAGTTTAGTTATGGAAGATGACAATAAAACAACTCACAATGCACTACCATCTTGTCATTTGTGATTGTAGAAAATTAATTAAAAGTCATCTATTTCATTTTATGTATCAAAAGACAATTAGATGAAACAATAATTTGTTAGGGAAACAACAATTTTAGTATATTTATATAAGGTGACAAAACTTATTGATGTGTTATTAAATTTTTCTGAGGAAGGTTAGACAACATTTGCTTTGTATAATTGTAGAAATTTTACTCTTTGATAAGTTCGTAAATGTAGTATATTTTATGTATTGTTTATCTCTATTTTTTAATATAATTTGAACAAGTATTGCGTAATTATGAGATAAAATAATTTATTTTGAGTTTTGTAGGGTTTGAGTGAAGAATGAATTAAGATGGATCACAATATTGGAGGAAAATGATCACTGGCGGGGAGCAAATCGGATATAGTTTCGTAGATTAAGGATAACTCTCATATTCGATCTCTGATTGCTGTAATTTTAGATGATTTAGAAAGCTACTGAAGATTTCTACAACTTTTATGTTTTGAGTTTTCAAAGATTCTATAGGCATCTTGTTCAAAATTTTAAAGTAGGAAAATGTGCACCGGTAATGAGCGACTCTGATACAGTTTGATAGATTGAACATAAATTTCTTATTTGAGCTCCAATTGAGGTTATGTTCAAGATCTTTTGGAAAGGTAAGACATAGATCTACAACTTTTATGTTTCGAGTTTTTCTAAATTCGGCTTGCATCATGGTCAAAATTGAGGAGGAAATTGAAACTGATTTTGTAGGCGCGCACATGTGCTACAGAATTGCAGCGCATGTGCACCAGCTCCAGAAGCTAGACGTTTGGTTCTGCCCAGTGTGCACATGCGCGACAAAATGGCAGCACACATGCACTAATCGACGGGTGGGTTACAAAACTTGACTTATTTTGCAAAAAACATCCTCCCGTGAACCCGGTTGCATGAAAAATTGTGTACTTACAACCCCAGAGCCCCAAAACCTTAAAAACATCTATAAATACACCAAGAGAAGGGAAGGAAACAAGAGATTATCATCAGCTATTCTTATTCTTAGTTTTCAATAGTTAGAGCGATAGTTTAGTGATAAGATAGATTTTCTCAAACGTTAAAACTAGATTTTGGTCTCTTGTCAATGATTCATAACTCAACAATCATCAACATTGATTCTCGCTAGATTACTGAGTTAAGACTTATTTTATGCAATTTAATTCTTGTTTTCATTGTATTCTTATTATTTAATTATTGTTTTTGTCTTATTACTTTTAAATTCTTAATTGCTTCCGTAGTTTAGTAGTTAGGGTTTTATTCCATCGCTTTTGATTTCTTTTATACAGTAGATAGAATTTAAATTCTAGTTCTTGTTTAAATTTTCGAAATTAGGGTAAATTAAGTTAGGGTTTTTCATTAATTATATTCAATTGCATTCCGTAGGATTAATATTTTACATTCTTGTCTTTATTTTACTTTCTTGTGATTAAATTTAGTTTAATTTAGTCAAAAACACCTGATTAATTTGTCTAACCAGTAAATAGGCTTGTGAACCTAGTAATTGTTCCAATAGTCCTCATGGGAACGATCTTTACTCATTCTGTATACAAACTTACTTCGTATATTTGTGAGAGTGTGGGAGTTAATTTGGATAATTAAGATTTTTATTACTTGTTCATTGGTTTTCGAAAACCTAATCAATATTATACCGAACAAGTGTTTTGGCACCGTTCAAGGTCTATTTCTTGTTACACAATATTAGGTGTATAAGTCTTAACTAGATTAGATTTTTAATTTCTTTTGTTATTTAGTTACAATTATTTCTTATTCATCGAGTTTGTTTGGATTTTGTCTTTAATATTTAATCTTTGATCTTCTTTTCTTGTAGTTTATAGTTGATACTCGTTCATTCAATCAACCACTTCATCCCATTGACTTGGAGATTGAAAGGACGATAAGTAAAAATCGTAGACAATAAGATTCAAACCGAGGTGAAGATCTATTTAGAATCCAAATCGTGCTCTTAATGAACAAGAGGATTGCAGGCAACAACGGCAATCTAGTTAATGCTAATTCTAACCCCTGACATTTTAGAGATTATGCTATACCTAATTTTGAGGGGACAAATTGTAGCATTGCTTGGCTGCCAGTACAAGTGAATAACTTCGAAATCAAGCAGAGATGCACTAATACAAATGCTCCAAACACATGCTATATTTGGAGGAGGACCCAATAAAGATCCCTATAAGCATTTAATTAGGTTTGAAAAGGTTATTGATACATTTAGGTACAATGGATTCCACCCTGATTGTATCCAGATGAGAGCATTCCTTTTTCTCCTTGCGTGATAGAGCAAGGTTTTGGCTGCAATCATATCAACAAAGCACTTTCGTAACATGGGACCAACTTGCTCAAAATTTCCTAGCCAAACACTTTCTATCGGCTAGGACCGCTAAGATTTGAAACCAAATCACATCATTCAAACAAATCACTAGAGTATCATAAGGTGAAGTGTGGGACCGCTTCAAGGAGCTATTGAAGAAATGTCCGCACCATGCTATACCTTTATGACTGCAAGTCCAAACCTCCTATAATGGACTATTTTCGGAGACAAGACTAATAGTTGATGCAAGTGCGGGAGGTTCTTTCCCCTATAAACTTCAGAGGAAGCACAAGAATTGTTGATTTATAAGAAATAATGGCATCTACTTATTATTATCATGGAGCAATAACTCTTTCAGTTGGACAACAATAATCACAGGTAAATCAAGCCAACGTTCAATAAGGAGGTATGCCTAGTTATGATTCTTTCATATCTCAGCAGAATATGATGATGAGTGCCATTACAAACTTGACAAAAGCCGTAGAGAATATGAGAAAAAAAACTCAGTGAACTCCATAGGTCTAACAAACCAAGGGATATTGATTGTGATTTCTGCAGAGGAAATCACCAAAATGGCTATTGTGAAACATTAGTGGTGCAAGGTGAATAGATTCAATTTATTTCTAATCATAGTCCTACCTCAAGAAATCAGTCCACCAATTATGGGAACACATATAACCCATCTTGGCGAAATCATCCTAACTTTTCCTGGTCAAACCAAGCAAATGTTCGAAATTTGTTATTTCAATCAAATGCACCTCAAAAAAGTTTGACCCATCAATCATCGTCATCTAGACCATATTTATCACCACATAAAATCTAGAATCCCCAAAATTTTTTATCTTATCAAAACAATTCATACCAATCTCCACAAGACTGCCATTTTCAAATCCAAATTATCCCACACATGTGAATCATGAGGCACCCAATGATGATAATTTGAGAAGTGATTTTGAAAGGTCGCAAAGGGATTATGAGAATCTGCGAGCTACCACAAGAAACCTTGAGATGCAATTGGGGCAAATAGCTCGCCAAAACAATGAGCGACCAGTGGGAACATTATCGAGTGATATAATCCGTAACCCACAGGATAATAATCAAGGGAGAGAACATGTTCAAGCAATCACATTAAGGAGTGGAAAATACTGAAGCTAAAGAAAGTGGAGGATGATGACTCGAACAAGATGAAGAATGGTGCAAATGGAAAAGAAGACCTATAAAGAGTAAGGATGACAATGAGGAACCATCTAAAGCTCTTGACCAACAAGATAAGTCCAAGGAATATTCAACATCTACAGGTAAGTAGGTAAGTATTCCTTTTTCCCAAAGACTGAAAGAGGATGAAAAAATTAAAAAGTTTGGGAAATTTTTGGAAATTTTTTTTAAAAAAATAGAGATTAACCTTCCATTTATTTAAGCAATAAAAAATATGCCTAGTTATGTAAGTTTATGAAGCAGATATTATCTAGCAAGAGGAGATTGATGGGGGACGAAATTTTATGCTTAAACAAAGGGTATATTGCCATAATTAAGAGGAATCTTCCCCTAAGCTCAAGGACCCCGGCTCGTTCTCGATCCCATGTGAAATTGAAGGAGTGGCATTCCACCGATCTCTATGTGATTTGGGAGCTTCTATCAACCTCATGCCTCATTCCACCTTTAAGAGGTTGAATGGAGGAGGATTGAAGCCAACAAACGTCACTCTCCAATTAGCTGATAGAAGTGTAAAACAACTGGTAGGAGTAGTGAAAGATCTTACTGTCAAAGTTGAGAAAGTATTTCTACCGACAGATTTCATTGTGTTTGACATGGAAAAAGATGTGGTGACCCCGCTCATATTAGGAAAACCTTTCTTGGCTACCGGACGAGCTATCATTGATGTCCAAGCTAGAAACCTGCTATTTAGAGTCAATGATGATATTGTTTCTTTTAATGTTTTTTATTCCTTAAACTTTCAGTTGAATATGATGATGTTATGAATATAGATATCATTGATGATTTGATTAATGATTTTTGTAGGAAATCTCTAAAGGAGGAAACTAAAGACAAGAATAATATCCATGAAGAATAGATGGAAGCTAGCAATAAAGAGAGCATGATGGATGACGAGATGGAAAAGGCAATTGAGGAGAGCAAGTTGAGGAATAAAGGTAAATAGAGTATCCAACCAATGAACCCCTCAAGGTTGATCTCAAACCATTGACTTCTCATCTTAAATATGTCTTTCTAGGAGAAAATGTTACATATCCAGTTATTTTAAAAGCTTCTCTTTCTGAAATTCAAATGGACAAATTAATCTTTGTGTTAAAAAAATATCGTGGAGCCATTGCATAGAGCATTGGACTACATAAAAGGCATAAGTCCCACTGTTTGCATTCATATAAAATACTCCTTAATGCCACGAATAAACCTATCAAACAACCTCAAAGGCAGTTAAATCCAACTTTAAAAGAGGTAGTTAAGAAGAAAGTTTCAAAATTGCTAGATACCAGGATCATATATCCCATCAATGATAGTGAGTGGGTTAGCCCAACGCAGGTAGTGCCAAAGAAAGAGTGGATGACTATGGTCGTAAATGACAAAATGAATTGATTCCCTCTAAATTAGTGACGGGGTGGCAAATATGTATTAACTATAGAAAACTTAATGAAGCAACTAGAAAAGACCATTTTTCTTTACCCTTCATTGATCAAATGCTTGAAAAATTGTCTGGGCATGCATTTTATTGCTTCCTGGATGGTTATTCAGGGTATTTTTAAATTGCAATAGCCCCTGAAGATCAAGAGAAAACCATCTTTACTTGTCCATAAGGCACATTTGCATATAAGTGCACGTCTTTTGGATTATGAAGTAATGCTCCTAGTACTTTTCAACGATGTATATTTGCTATCTTTCATGATATAATTGAGAAATTTATTGAAGTATTTATGGATGATTTTAGGAATGTGTTTCTTGACTCTTTTGATTCTTGTTTAAATAATCTTGCATGTGTTTTAGAAAAATGTGAGTCTTCAAACTTAACACTTAACTAGAAAAAGTGTCATTTTATGGTTCATGAAGGAATTGTTTTAGACCATCGTATTTCATCTAAGGGCATAGAGGTAGATAAAAGCAAAGTACAAATCATTGAAAAATTACCACCCCCATGAATGTGAAAAGAGTGAGGAGTTTTCTTGGTCATGCTGGTTTTTACCGGCATTTCATTAATTTTTTTTTTTTTTTGATTTCTCGCCTTTTATGTGCTTTATTGCAAAAAGATGTGTCTTTTATTTTTTATGATAAATGTTTGTCTGCATTTAATAAATTAAAAGAAGTTTTGATTACCGTATTCGTGATAGTCGCACCAAATTGGAACTTTATCTTTCAAATTAATGTGTGATGCAAGCGACTATGCCATGGGTAAGGCATTGTGACAAAAGAAAGAAAAGGTCTTATAAGTTCTAGATATTATGCCTTCACGAATCCTTAATAAAACACAAATAAATTATTCCACCACAGAAAAGACAATTGTTGGTAGTGGTTTTTGCATTTGATAAGTTTAGGACATAGTTGATAGGTAATAAGGTAATAGTGCATACGGATCATTCAGCCCTTAAATACCTATTGACCAAAAATGATGCTAAATCTAGACTTATTCGATGGATTTTACTATTATAGGAATTTGATTGGGAGGTGGTGGACAAGAAAGGAGACGAAAATAATATGGTGGATCATCTTTTACAACTTGAAGGACCTATGACAAGAAAAGGTGACGAAGTGCCCATAAATCAAACATTTCCAGCAGAGCATTTGATGAGAATGGAGGACGGGGCACCTTGGTATGCGGATATTGTCAATTTCTTAGCCGCCAAGATTATTCCATTGGACCCCACCATGGATCTAAATCAAAGAAAAAAATTTCTTTCGAAAATGAATTACTATATTTCGGATGACCCTTACCTCTATAGTAGGTGCAAGGATCAAGTAATTCGGCGATGCATTCCGGAGAGTGTGGTGCAGAGTGCCTTATTTTATTGCCACTCTTCACAAGTAGGGGGACATCACGGCTCACAAAGGACGATGGCAAGGTGTTACAAAGCGGATTGTTCTAGCCAACATTGTTCCGTGATGCAAGAGATTTGTGACTAATGTCAACGTGCAGGAAATTTGACTAGAAAAGATGAAATGTCATTGCAAAACATTCTAATTTGCGAGATTTTTGACGTGTGGGGTATTGATTTCATTTGTCATTTTCCATCATCGTATAATAATAAATATATTCTTGTGGCGGTAGATTATGTGTCTAAGTGGGTTGAAGTTGCGGCACTACCTACGAACGATACAAGAGTGATGGCAAACTTTGTGAGAAAATATATTTTCTCATGATTTGGTGTATCTTATTCACGATAAGTGACGGAGGATCACATTTTAGAAATTTTTTGTTCAAATCCATCTTAGCTAAATATGAAATCACCCATGGAATCGTCCTATCGTACCACCCGCAAACTTCTGGGCAAGTAGAAGTTTCAAATCGGGAGTTGAAGCGAATACTTGAAAAGACCGTACACTCATCGAGAAAGGATTGGTTCAAGAAGCTAGACAATACACTTTGGGCATATAGGACCACCTTCAGAACCCCAATTGGGATGTTTATATGCTGATTGGTTTATGGCAAAGTTTGTCATCTTCCGGTTAAAATTGAGCACAAGGCATATTGGACAATCAAAACTCTCAATTATGATTTAGAGAAGGCTGGTGAGAAGAGGCTTCGCAATTTAAATGAATTGACGAGCTCCAAAGAGAAGCCTATAAAAACACACGACTATACAAGGAAAGGACTAAGCCGTGGCATGACAAACATATTTTGGAGAAAATTTTGATGGCCGGAGACATGATTTTATTAGATACAATTCAAGGCTCAAGTTGTTTCCCCGAAAATTGAAATCAAGATGAAGCGGTCCATTTGAAGTAGTGCAAATATACCCATATAGTGAAGTAGAACTTAAAGGAAGTCGAGGCAATTTTAAGATGAATGACCAACAGGTGAAGCGCTATTACAGTAGGATTATTCATGAGGGGCAGGAAACCGTCCACCTTGCCAACCATTGATCAAACGAGCCAAAGTCGAGTCTAAAACTATAAACAAGGGCGCTACATGGGAGTAGGCCCGTAAATGGGTCGGATATGGGTCGAAATTGACAATTACGGACCCAAATCAGATTAAGAATTCTGATTCCGGATTCATTCTGATTACCCGACTGGTTTTACACATGTAGACCCATCTCCGGTCCGATCGGATTCGGATTCAGATCCAAATTCGGATCGGACATATCCAAAATTTTAGACCATTAAGAATACAAATCTTAAATCATTTAAACCAACAGCAATTCTAGAAATCCCATTCCCAAACATTCAATATTAAGAATGAACAACACATCAAATTACAACACTTAAATTAATACACAGATCTGTTAGCAAAAATAACAAATACAGATCTGTTAGCACTAATACAGATCTATCAAACTTAAACTAAAACCCAAGAAAAAAAAATTAATACATATCAGATTTGTTAGCACAAATAACAAAAATCTAGGATTTTGTTAACAAAATTAAGTTCTATCTTCAATTTTTCAGAAACACGATCCAAAATCTTCATTCTTCTTAACAATTCCAACTCATATACATATTTTTTCTATATCTAAAGAAAAAGTAATGGTAGAAAATGAAAAATATAAGAGAATAAAAAAATTTAAGATGGAGGGAGAGAGAATAAGAAACAAATAGGCCAGATAAAATGGCCTTTTCTAAATCTAGGGAAAAAAAAAGGATGAAAGTATAAAAATTAGCAGATGAAGAATGAAGGAAAGTTTGAGAAATAAGAAAATGAAGACAAAGAAGCAGGCGGCTAGAAAGAAGTTGTGAAGAATATAATATGAAATGTAATTTCTAACCTAATTCTACCATATAATATATATATATATATATATATATATATATATATATATTAATCGGATCCGGCTTAAACGGATCAGAACTAATAAATCTATATCCGGTCCATTTATAAAGTAGCCTAATCGGATCCGAATCGAATCCGGGTAAACGAGTCTAAACCTAAATCCATACCCGGATAAACGGGTCAGAATCGGATCGGATCCGGGTCCAGACTCAATCCATTGACAGGCCTACATGAGAGGCAACCCATGTTTTTTCTTAATTTTATTTCTTATGTTTTTGTTTAGTTTCTTGGTTTTATTGTTTTCCTTATTATTCCAAGTGTTTTTATGTTTTGTTTATGATTTTAGTGATTGATGTTTTCCACCTCGACTTCGGTGAATTTATTTCAAAATACACGATACCAAATGTTCTTCAATGGCAGAGATGCTTCCCTTTTACCCTATTTACTCTTTATTTTTGTATTGGGGACAATGCTATACTTTAAATGTGGGGTAGAGAGAGTTTTCTTAATTTATATTTGTTTGAAGGTTTATTTGTTCATTTTGTTCAATTATTTCTTTTATCTTTGTAGCTTTGTTTTTGATTTGAGAGTTTTTCAAATTTCTAAAAATTTTGTTCACAAATTGCTTAGTATGTTTCTTTGATTTTTTATTTGATAATTTTTGAGTTAAGTTGTCATGAGTAGGGTAGCGGTGTTAATATTTTTCCAACATGATTTTTAATTTTTGAGCACTAATAGCCCTACAGTGTTGTAACTTTTTGGCACTAAGAGATAATTGTATAGATTCACTTATATTGCACTCTAAACACTTGCTTTATTACATTTTTTAACCAAAATTTTAAATAACTTGATTTAATTTAAAGATGAGGGTAGGCATTTCTTTGGACGTTCGAGCCTTTCAAGCCAACTGTTCTATAAAATTTATCCCTAGAGCCCTTTTTAAGCCTTATTCTGTTTACAAGCACCATTCATTTTTTTTCCTAACTTATTTTTTATCTACCTTTGTGCTATCAGATATTTTACTTAAGAGCTTTAATACCACATTAATTATTAAGGAGATATAAGGGGGGAAGGTAGTTATATGAGAATGTTAGAATGAATGGTGTGCAGTTTAAAGTGTGAGGATATTTAAAAAAAAATTATTGACCATGGCAGATGGTGCCCATCACTGGCACTTGCATTGGAGTATATTTACAGGTGGTGTCTATCACTGTCACATGCATTAGATTGTTAGCAAGTAGTACCTATCACTGGTACTTGCGTAGATTTTTTTGCGAGTAGTGCCTATCACTGGTATCCCTTGAAAAAAAAGAAGAATAAAAAAGGGGTGACATTTTTACACGGTGTTGGTGAGAAGGGTTGAAATTGAAAAAGTAGAATTTTATTCTGCTAGTTGCACAAAATTTTTATGAGCGTTTGGAGAATTAAGTGTGGGGTTACTTCTTTGAAGAATAGGTGTTTTAATATTCAAAAAGAAGTTTTATGTTGATGTGTGGTCAACATTAATTTAAAGCTCAGTTTCCTTATTTGTTTATCCTTTTTCCCTTCTTTGTTAGCCAATACCCACGTCCTATGTTACAAATTAAAATTCCTATCTAATTTAAGTCGAGTCGATTGTCTACATTAGTGGAGAAATGTAAGAAGAGTAAGTTATGGAATGTTTAGAAAAATTAAAAGGATTTTGCATTATTTTTGTATGGCTATGCACACACCTATACTGGAATTCATATATAGGGGTTTTTTATCATTTGACTATTTTTCTTATGATGGTTTGGTTCTTGGTTATGCATGTAGATAATTGATGAGATGTGTTGAGTATGTTTGTGATTTATTTCTATGTTTTACTCGAGGATGATCAAAAACTCAGTGTGGGGAATTGGATAAGCTCGTAAATGTAGTATATTTTATGTGTTATTTACCTCAATTTTTAATGTAATTTGAGCAAGAATTGAGTAATTATGAGATAAAATAGTTTATTTTGAGTTTTGTAATTTGAGTGAAGAATGAGTTAAAATGGATCATAATCGCCATTAGAGAAAAACGTTCACTGGCGTGGAGCAAATCGGATATAGTTTGGCAGATTAAGCATAACCCCCTTATTCGAGCTTTGATTTCTATAATTTTGGATGATTTGGAAAGCTATTTAAGAGTTATACAACTTTCATATTTTGAGTTTTTCAGGATTCTATAAGCATCTTGTTCAAATTTATAAAGTTGGAAAATGTACACCGGCGAGAAGCGATTCTGACACAGTTTGGTAGATTGAGAATAACTTTCTTATCTGAGATCCAATTGATGTGATTCAGATGTTTGGAAATTTAAGACATAGATCTACAACTTTTATGTTTTGAGTTTTTCCAAATTCAGCCTGCATCATGGTCAAAATTGAGGAGGAAGCTAATTTTGCCAGCGCATGTGCACGACAGAATAGCACCGCATGTGCGCTAGCTCCAGAAGCTCGACTTTTGGTTCTGCCCAGTGCACACATGCGTGAAAAAATGGCAGCGCACATGTGCCGATCGACGGGTGGGCTACGAAACTTGACTTATTTTGAAAGAAACATCCTCCCGTGGCCCCGGTTGTATGGAAAATCGTATACTTATCATCCTGGAGCCCCAAAATCCTAAAATACCTATAAATACACCAAGAGATGGAGAACTAACAAGAGATTATCATTAGCTATTCTTGGTTTATTAGTTTTCAATAGTTGGAGTGATAGTTTAGCCGTAGGGAAGATTTTTCCAAGCGTTAAGGCTAGATTTTTGTTCTCTTGTCAAGGATTCATAACTCAACAATCATCAACATTGATTCTTGCTGTGATTACTAAGTTTGATTTATTTTATGCAATTTAATTCTTGTTTTCATTGCATTCTTATTCTTTAATTATCGTTCTTGTCTTATTGCTTTAAAATTCTTAATTGCTTCCGTAGTTTATTAGTTAGGGTTTTATTCCATTGCTTTTGATTTCTTTTATAGAATAGAGTAATTTAAATTCTAGTTATTATTTAAATTTTTGCAATTAGGGTAAATTAAATTAGTGTTTTTAGTTGATTATATTCAATTTCTTTCCATAAGATTAATATTCCAATTCTTGTCTTTATTTTACTTTTTGCAATGATTAAATTTAGTCAAAAATCCCTGATTAAGTTGTCTAACTGTTAAATAGACTTGTGAACCTAGTAATTATTCCAATACTACTGTATGGGAAAGATCCTTACTCATCCAATATACAAACTCACCTCGTATACTGGCGAGAGTATGGGAGTTGATTAGGATAATTAATATTTTTATTACTTGTTCATTAGTTTTCGAAAACTCAATCAATATTCTACCGAACACTCTTCTCTTCATCTTCCACCTTGTTGTCCTTTTTGCTCCTACACTAGCCAACACATGTTGTCGACAAAGCTTTATCCCCATCGTATAAAACTTGATCTTCCATCATCCATACATAGAGCAAAACTCAATGCTTTTTTAACTAATCCCTTAAATTTTGTAGAATAAAAAATGAAAATAATGTTCGTGGATACTACTACTACTTAATAATTGAAGGGACGAAAGATCTCGTTCTCTCACATAATCATCACTAGTCCTCGGAGCACATTTGATATGTGTACAAAAGAAAATTTTACAAAATTTGGATTATTTCATAAAACGAAAAATTGTTACATTATGGGATCAACATAATTAAAATAGCATTTATTGATTTTTTGTATGTCATTGAAATTGTTTCTAATCATTTACTGAGGTAATATTCAATATTTGCATGATAAGAAAGAAAGGAAAAAAAAATTATTGGGTATTGTCATTTTTTAAGGTTAATAATTTTAATTTCATCATACTTGTTTAAAAATTAAATTAAGCAAACAATGTATTTACATTGTACTCATTTGTGATATTAGATTGCATCATGTAAATGTAAAAATAAAGTTGCAAAAATAATTATATAGATGGAGTAGTCGTTGTAATATTTGTTACATAAATCAAGAAATCGAAGTAAATATAGAAAATACTAATATTACTTTAACACGCATATGAGTAAAGGAAAAAAAAAACCCATAATAATGAAACTTTGTTACACTTGCATAAACATTTTAAAACTTTTTGATGCAAAGATGTTTTCTTTTGCCAAGGTTAATTTAATAACTTCTAGTATTTAATGGTTATAATTGGGTTTCTAATGGTTCATAGAATTACACAATTGGATAATGTAATGGAATATATTTTGTAAGCCCATTTATTAATCATTTATAAAAATAAACTTTTTTGGTAGTTTGGGTTGAAGTAGTTTTTAAACTACTATCTGCAATTTGAAGTAAACTTGGGGATTGCGAAGGGAAAAAAAAAAAAATATTTGGGTGTGTTTTCACTTTCCTGGCAATCAATAAAACATGAATAAAAATATAATATAATATCATGTAGTAGTAGTAATGCACTCCAATAACACTCCTGTCTTATCCTAAATCGAACACACTACTCTCTCCTACAATCCTAATTTGTTCATAAAATTGAATTAAATAATTATTTCTCATCCTATGCACATATAAAAACTACTAATGTCAGCAAGTCAGGTTAAACTTTATATATGGTAAGAATAAAGTAAGATAAGGTAAGATAATCTTAAAATTTAAGTTATTAAAAATAAAAAATAATGAATAAGGTGAAAGTTAGGAGTAACGAGAGTAGTGGACAAGGAAGTTACAGTAATATAAGTAATTATGTACTAATTTACTAAGGGTGCATTAGGAATAACATTAAACTTCACATATCAAGGTCTCGTAATAGTAAGATAAAATAAAATTCTTTCCAATTTTTACATGCCTTGTTAACTATTCCAATGTGCAATTGTCAATTCTAAAATAATTATTTTGGTTATTGACCAATTATTAAGCATTCTATTGTTACTCAATAATGAATATGAGTCCCCCATTTGAGATGGAAGGTCTACTAATTAAGGAAATATACCTTCGTTTAGACAGTCATTATTTAGATTTTATTTAGAATATTATTAGAAATATTTACAACAACTTTTTGATATATGATATATGTGATATAAAAGATAATTGAAAAATAAGTCTGGAGAAACAATTGTAAAATATTATTTAAAAAAAAAAAAAATTCTCCATCCAATAGGCTCATGTCCCCTTTTTTATACTAAAAGAGTGAGTCATTCATTTCAAATAAAGGATATTTTTTAATTATTGAATAACTATTAAAATTTTTATTAATTATTTAATAATTATCATAAATCTTATCCATTCTTTATGACTTTATTATATTTGGTTATCCAACAAGGGAGAATTATATCATGCTTCATTAAGCCTTTCTTAAATATACATAATCTCCAAAAGTAGACTTGGTATTCGTGGTCATTTTTCTTGTTTTTAATCAATTCTAAACAAAAACATGTGTAACATATGATATCAAGAGGTGGGTGTGGGACGGGTGCTCACTCTTCAAGGGATTGGCCGATCCGATTTTCATTTGTCGGGTCAGTAATTTTTTTTATCTTGATTCGATTCTCATACTCTGGATTCTCAATAAAGAGGGTCGGATACTATCCTATCATCATTCACCTTCTAAAAAAAATAAAACTAAACTAATCTTTCTTCGTAAAAATAACCTCAAACTTTTAATAATTTTTAGAAGTGACAAGTTGATTAACAAATATTCTATAAAACTTGAGAAGAATAAAGGGGAAAAAATCTAATATTAGATTGTTTAAAAAAATTTAACAAAATTTAATTTAAAAAATCACATAATTTCTTCAAACTAAAAAGAAAAACAAAACTAACATAAAATTTATCCGAAAAAAGTTAGATAAAATTAATACTACTATAAACCAAGATTTTAAAAATGGATGAATGGCTTATTTGCATTAAAAATGATAAGAAACATTATATACGAGAAGGTCTCTCATTTAACCCGATCAATAGATGAGGGTCAGATACTCTTATTTTTTGGAACAGAACGAGATGGAGTGGGCGAATCGGGAAATCAACAGATATTTTTACCCACCCAGTGATATCTAGGCAAGAACTTAATGAGTGGAACACTAAAAACGTCTAACTTAATTCGTTTCTAGACATTAATTAACATGGCTTATTTTGCTAAACATTCTAATTTCGAGTATGTTCTTAAAGGACGTTTAAATATGCTTAACCTTGTGTTTGTTGAACATTTCTTAGACTAAGCAAGAAAGACTTGACTATTTTATTTTAAAAATATTTAGATAGAGTCGATCTCGAACTTCAGTACATCTTATAGTTATAATTAAATACTATAAAATTTTACTTACATTATCTGATATCATTTATTTTATAAAATCTAATACACATCACAAAATTCATAAGTAAATTTATAAATTATGTTTATTTAAGTATTTCTTCCTTATTTTGTAGCTAAAACGTTTAATTGTGTTACTTGTATTATATGACTTGAGGCTTAGAAAATGAAATTAATCTTAGAAAATCTACGGTACTGTTTGACGCAATTCTTTACAGAAAATATTTAGATAGGTTCGATTTTTGACTTAGTTTATAGATCATATGATCAGAATTAAACATTAAAGAATTTTGTTTACATCAGTTGATATCATAAATTTTCTAAAATTTAATCAAAATTTACAAGTAAAATCAAGTAAATCGAATCTACCTAATTATTTACTATTCCTTTGGAGTCGGCAAAGACACTCGGTACGTACGATTTACGTGTTTAATGTACGGAAATAAACAAAGTTGTCACAAAATTTCTAAACGGGAATCGTCAATTGTGGGTCCACGCACAACGAAGTCCATAACAAACTGCCCACTTCAGGAAATTCTTAAAAAAATCATATGTCACTATGAATTTGACCTTCTTTGTCGGAATTAAACAGCCAAAAGAAAAAAGAAAAAAGAAAGTGGAGATATGGGAAAATTTTTATTTTGGAATGGTACAATTAATACTTTTTATATGGATTAAACACTTACTCTTTAAAAAATAACAATTAATACTTTTTATATGGATTAAACACTTACTCTTTAAAAAATAATGACTTCTTATTTTTAAGAAAGTGAGTCCTGTACTCTTCAAGTGAAATTTTAATTAGTCTAAGAAAAACTATTAAATTTGGCTGAGAAATGAAATTGATTTCTGTGCAAAACTGCTACTTAAGAACGTTAGTAAGGATTGAACATGGGAGCTTAGGTCAACGGGGGTTGGCTAAGATGGTAAGAAAAACTATTAAATCATCAAACAATTCAAGATTCGATTCTCGTTGTTCTCGATTCCCTATTTGGTAGGTAATCTATAAAAATTACTATAATCCATTGAAATATATGTTTCCCTATTTGGTAGGTAATCTACAAAAATTACTATAACCCATTGAAATATATGTCGATAGTATGTCGTGACCCTAGAAAAAGAAGAGTAATCTACCCTCTTCCTAAATTTTATTCCTGTCCAAAAAAAAAAGGGTGCTAAGTGATTGAGTTTATATTTTCGCTACTATATTGTTTTGTAGTTCATAATTAGACCATTTTTCCATTCACTAGTAAAAACTTCATGCAATGTATATAGTGATTTGAAAAATCTTGAAATATTAATACAAGATTCAAATGAAACTTGAAATTGCATTTTCATATAAATCAACATCTTCTTTAAAAGAAACCCCACTTCGTTGAACATATGGGGACAAGAGCATGAATTGAAAAAGAGAGGAAATAAATGGAGAGTTCAATTTCATTAAAGTCTTCATCAACTTTACTTAGCCAACCACTTTTCCTCCACCGACTGTATAGTAATGTAATGTCTTCCTCCAAACTCATACCCCTAATATTTGGCTAAGCAAAAAGACACAGAATAGAGTTTGAATATTTTCAATTTCACACACATTTTGATCTGTCACGCATTTCTTGGCAACTCAACATGTCTCCTAATGCATTAAACCTGCATTCTAATGAGCATAAGCAGCCATGTGAACCTCTTTGCACTTTTTATTCACTAGCAGATACGATTGTACAATAGTTTAATCGTATCACTTATTTTGTTATAATTTAATTTTAATTTTGTAAAGAAAATTTCATGTAAATTTGTTTAATTTTTAATAAAATTGCTTCAATAAAGAAGTTTATACCAACTATTAAAACGTGTAAAATTTAAAATTTTGAAAAAATTTAAAAAAAAATTATCAAATAAATTGAGATTTTAAACTCGGTATGTTGATGTAAAGTCAAAGGATAACAATATAAATAAATGGAATAGAGGTAGTAAGTTCGTTTGTACTAAAAGGATTACAAAGTGCAAATCTCTTAGGAGGGCAATTGCTAAAATTGGCCTCATCGATCCATTTATGTTTTTTTTTTTTTTTAAAATAAATAAATCCCAGAGCCGAGCTTATTAATTCCTTCTTTTTCTCTTCAATAGGCTCTGAATATGAAGCATTTAACGGTTGATACTTGAATGGGAAATAGTCCAAATTTAGTTGTATTCTTACTTGCAGTGGTTCAATTATTTACACATTCACCCGAAATATGTAAAGAGTCTTTAGTAGATTTTCGGAATAAATTTTAACTACTCACTTCGCAATGTAAAATAGATAATAACAATTATTCTAATAACTAAAAAATAAGAACAATTCATTTACTTTTCAATAATTTGTAACACTCAAGTAATTTTTCAAATTTTGGAACCTGAATGATTTTCAGCTTTTCTTGCTGTTTGTTGACTAGATTTCCCTTCAAATATTCTAAAGAAATTAATACACTTTGTAGAGTGTATAAGAAAATTGTTAAAGTAAAAAAAAAAATCTTTAGAAAACTCGTATCCAATTGAAATTGGGATATATATATAATTATATTATATAAAAGAGAGTGATATGTATGTGATTTATTTATGAAGATATCAGACAGGTAAGCACACAAGAATTTAATGAGGCACAGATAAACGAAAATGGTGAGAACTTCGAACCATACAAACATATTCGGTGGAGAAAGTTGCAGAACATGAGTATTCTTGAATCTTGATGAATCCTCAAGCCAGCTCAGATGATCTGATCTCTCGTTGTTTACTGATCATTGATCTCCTTTTTTTTGTGTTGTTTTTGGAACTGAACGAGAATCAAAATCTTATATTTTTTATGATTTGTGCCTTATTGATAGAAAATTTTTATATGAAATAAAATGTACGGTAAGTAATTTATATCAAATTTCACATTTACTAATTTCTTTTAAAAAATTAATAAGTTAATGAATACAAAATAATATAAATCACAAAATATAAATATATAATCTTATCGTACATCTTCATTCATATAAAAATTTTTCCATCCGGAACCCATCCACTTTCTGCTCGCATGTACGATGATAATTGATGTATAATTGTACTCTTAAACTCTAAGCAGCCCGTGGATATTATATAGTTATTTATTGCACATTGTCTCCTACTCTTGCCCTTTGCTCAATCAAATTCGAGTAAATAGAAGACTACACATGTACTTACTAGTATTCAAAAGATGGATAAATGTAACATTATCTCCAACAATTAACTAAGTGCTTGTGTTATTTAATTTAATTGAACTAGCCTTAGATTGTACAAGTCACGCTTTTACAAACTTGATCATTTAAATTATTAAATATGCCTTTGTTATATAATTTAGTTTCAACAAGCAATTTTAAATTAATTGTGATTTTATAAATTATTTTTTATTAAAGAATATTATAACATGCTTAATTGAAGACTGTATGTGTGGTTTGTGAGTTATTGTGTGTGAAAAATTCTTTACTATTCATTTCACATTGTGAAGTAGTATTACAAATCGTTAGATAAATGAAAAATAATGAGATCCATATACTTTCAATTATCTCAACAGGTATCATACATATTTCGCATTACGGAATAAATAATCAAAACTTACTCGTTGTGTGTACTCAATCAACTATCCACCACACAACCGATGGAGAGTGGTAATTATTCCTCCCTTACATTTAAAAAAGGGAAAATCCTTTTTCTTAATCCAATCTTACCAATTTCAAACTTAATTAAGAAAAAACATAATTCAAATCTATTGCTGATATAAAGCAATTAAGCTTATCCTTCAAGAACACAGATGAGAGGCAATTACCAGTACAGCGAGTGCTTAATGGACTGAGGCAGTGAATTGAGGCCCAAAATAAATCTTAATTGGAAAACTTGGCCCATGTTCCATAATCTAGCTAGAAAGTGGACTAAAGATTGTAAGCCGCTATACCTTTCTTGGCTGATAATCTTTTAGGTGTCCATGAAAATCTCACTTGGGCTTTTTATCATCACCAGGCTGTTCAAAAGAACGAGATTTGTATGTCTCCTTATTTCATGGACAACGTTACTTGGAGTCCAAAAAGATGACCGGCCCAAGGTGGGAATAGGCTATCGACACTTTAGTAAGCCCAATAATCAATCATATAAACATAAACATTATGCCATGGAACTCTTAGTTCATAACGAGCCACTACATCACTTCGAATGATGTGGCTTGTTAAGAACCAAGAACTCCACGACATTAATGTTGTTAGACCGGAGACATACAAGAATGACTCCACGATATCCTACACAATGGTGTTGTTGGATTTAAAGCGGTCAATGGATCGACTCTAGACCCGTAATAAAATTTCTTCTTTTTAAAAAAAAAAAAAAATCTCATAAGAATTTTTATTTAGAATATCTAAATTGTAAAAATTATGTAATCTTTGATGTGTTTTATTATACACTTAGTTTAACACGTAATTCAATTTTACTGCTGCTTCTTATTTTATCCAACCAAGATAATACTGTAGAGTGAAGAGGGGCTACGGCAGCTAAATCATTGGAGAAATCAAATTTGACTTTATCATACTCAGCCTATTGAATGGGGCCCAAAACTCAACTTTCATTTTCCAACTCACCTTTGGGATAAGCAAACCTTTTCTAATTTGTCCTATAAATATACAAAAAAATAAAAATAAAAATGAAATAATTAACTAAAACTCCAATCATCGAAAAGACAAAAATATTTTCAAATATAGTTTATTCCTTTTGACCCAAAAAATAGAAAAATACAATAATAAATTTATTTTTTAACAATAATAAAATAAAAAAAATCCATCAATTCACTTGGCCTAAACTAAATATCTTCTATCTCATATCTTTCTTTCATTCTTTCTATCTACTTTCTTCATCCTTGAAGATAATAATGTCTATATTAGCACCAAATTCACAAATTCAAAGTATGCAGAGAAATCCAGAATCCTCATCAGCAGCATCAGCAACAGCACTGGTGGGGTGGTGGAAGCTGCTTTGTTTTGCTAAAATCATACGGATTCAGCTTCGATCATACTAAAAAAGATGAGTGGAAGAAAGTAGTGAAGAGAGACAGCAGAGTTGGTGCTGCTTTCTGGCCAGACTTGTCAAGACCTGAAGCTGTAGAAATGCAACCCATTGAAGATTCTGATCAGTTGGACAAGATTCTTGATGAAGCTAAACAACTCTCACAACCCATCGTCATTGATTGGTACTACTGCTTGATCCTCTCTTCTTTGTTTCTTTTTCATGTGCGTGCAAGTTCAAAGTCGTGGTAGTGATGATCATTTCAGTCGCTGTAGTATCAAATTGGATAATAAATTTGTCTAAAATTATAAAAAAATAATATAAAAATCTTAAATGATTACTTGTAAATTAGTTTATGAAATTAACTAACAAAAACTACAATTTTGGTTCATACTGATAGGCTGAATACGGCATATCGGTATTGGATAGTAAGATCGAGTTTTTGAACCATGGCTTCTTATATGATCTATATAGTTTATGGATTTGAGTTATTAAAAGGTAGGGAACGGCAGGGTAGAAGTGTTAAAAGTAAGAGTAGAATTTGACTGTTTTTATTTGTGGAGTAATATTTGTTGATATACAGGATGGCTTCTTGGTGCCGGAAATGCATCTATTTGAAGCCAAAGTTGGAGAAACTAGCTGCTGATTATGACACCAAGTAAGCTCTCTTCCGTGCATTTGATGCATCGATTGATGCAGATATGCAAACTACTTTTAATAGTCTGCTGACTAGTTACTGACTAATTACTATAGGATTATAAGTTTCTTTAACCTTTATCTTCTGGGCTAATTTTTGATGTACTGTTGATGGATTTTGCATGTTAAGAAGTATTGATTTGCATCTAAATACACGTTTATTTGCATCAACAACTGTTGGAGGATTGGAAACTTGCAGTTTTAGTGAGAGTCTTATGCAATCAAAATGATGATAATTAGCCAGGAAAAGATTCCAATTGCATTGCTGAAAAATTTTGAAGAAAGATAAGTGAAGAAACTGCCTTAAACACCTGTATTATGCATGATATCTGATGGATGAATTTGGAAGAAAAAGAGGAAGGGTTGAACTATACAAATGCTGGAGATATTTAATTCTGTTTTTGCCAAATATAGAAGAAGAGAGATCTGAAACCCAGATTCCAGACTTCTCTGCCTTCTCTTGGAATCAGGCAATACTGATTTTGTGTGCTTCTTGGTTATTGAATGACTATGACCTCTAAATTTGACTAATCTTGTAAAGTAGGGAATCTGAAAAGGAGTATCTAAAATAAAACAGCAATAATTATAAGTTATTATGTTCGCCTTTCGAAGTAATTGTTATTATGAATCATAAAAGAAAGTTTATGTTGAATTAAAAGTTCTTCGACACTTAGACTACCTGAATAAAACACAAATTCTTTACTCAGTAGTGTCTGGACAATGTGCATTTCTCAGATTTGTCTAATGTAAGAACAAGCTGAGTCTGTAGAATAATAGAATTGCTATTATGAGATTTATTTCGTAGGAGTAATGAGGGTACTGCCTTAAAGCCTATACTAATTCCAGTAACTATATAAAGATGAAGCAGTTCAATGTGAATGTATGACTACTTGACTAGCTAGATCATGTAAATAGAAAGCTTAAAGATGGTTCCAAAACTGACACTAACTTTTGATGATAGACTCAAGTTCTTCTCCGTTGATGTGAACAAAGTGCCCCAGTCCTTAGTAAGGCGCGCCAACATAACTGTATGTATGATTTAGTTTGATAATTCTTCTTGTTCTTATGTATTAATTTTACGGTTTTCATTCTTGGTTTAGTTTCTTTACTGATGTTCCTTATGATGTCTTTTGTCTCAGAAAATGCCAACAATTCAGGTGAGCTCAGTCGTCTTGATTCTCTTCTGAGCTTGAATTTCTTTCTAATCAAATGAAAAAAGCTAAATTAACTGATTATGTTCTCCTGCAGCTATGGAAAGATGGTGAGATGAAAGCAGAAGTAATCGGAGGACACAAAGCATGGCTTGTTATTGAAGAAGTGAGACAAATGATCGAGAAGTTTGTGTAGATTTTTAGCATGAACATATAGTAGTTTCAACTTACAATGTAGATCCCTTCCCATCTCCTCCTTTTATTTTGTTAATAAATTTATCTTCTTTAAACTTAGTCATGGTAAATCCAACACCCCACTTTACTTCGTGATGTACAGGAGAAGAGTCTGCTTCTATATGTTATCAGCAAAATACATTTCCTCCTTGAATTTTTACTCATTGCTTATTGGTATAACATCTCGTGTTTTGTACTCACCTCTCTTTTGCATCAAGTTTTCTCTCTGGGGCCTGTGAAGTGGACATATATTCATTCTTCATCAAGTGACACATGAATACAAGCAAGAATGTCCCGGGAATCTGGGAGCCGCTGCTATCAAATAAGATGGACTTTATATCTGTGAACCTACAATGCATTCCTGCCTACTGTGCTGTGAAGTAACGAGTAATAACACGGCTTTCTGTGTATGATTTTAGCCTGATAATGTCTAGCTATTATACGTCGCTTTGGATGTGGCTAGGTAATGGGGTGAAAGGCGGCTAAGTACATTGGGGAAAGGCTCTCTCAAATTGTCTTAACGAGCCGCTCAGAATAGTGTAATCTTAACCAGTTTGCAGCAATCCCTGCTACGAATATGTCCACATAGCAAGTGTAAATGGCTTGCACAAAACTGCATGCTAGATCATATTAGAAACAGAAAGCAACAATATCTTCCATTTCAATCAGATAATAAGTTCACAATTTATAGTTACTCCAAAGCAGAGACTATTGGGTCTGGCACAGCCAGAAGTCATATGACCAAAAGTGGTACCTATAAAATTGGGTATTTTATCCATATGGTCACATTAGGTCCATAATTCAGAGTTTGAGTGAAACTTGAAACCGTAAAATTCTACAAGATTTGGGGCCTGACTAATTGACCAAACTCAAAGAAGAAAAATCATATTCCAAAACCAAAAATTGCTCGTATCTTGTGGAAGATAAGATCCCTCCATCCCCTCTCAGTATTCTCCACCACAGTTGCATTTCCATATCTGCACCATCAAGACAAACATGAATCAGCATAAAAAATCTGCGTAAAAATAAAATACAGTATCCTATATATCTCCGCTGACTATATTCAGACCCCTGAGATTAAGTTAATCTGAAGTTCTGAAAATTCTACAAGAAAACCTCTTTAACTTAACTAATAAAAAACTACTGTAAAATTTGAAACGCGGAGTGGACAAAGAAAAGCAAAGGCGGCGCTGATTTGACTGAAGGAGATAAGGGGAGTCAAAGGTGGAAGATTTGGGGGAGAGACCAGGAGGGGGTATTCAGCATAAGAGGGCAATTGCAGCTGGGTGAAGAGGAAGGAAGAGGCTAGGACTGTATAAGCAGCTGCTCAGTAGAACCGGAAGAAAGCCTCCATCAGGAAAAATGGGGGTTCGATGAGATGGAGATGGATAGGAAAGACAGAATTTCAGGCATATACTTTGGGGGATTTTTTTTCTGGAATTAATTTTCAACTAGAGGGTTACTGTGGTCGTTTCAGACTTGAGTTTAACTCTGTTAGAAAATATTTTCAGCTCAAGACAGTAATTGCTGTTTTCAAAACCTAAGGGAAAGTTTGACCCTTTTGGGGTCCAAAACCTTTCTTGTTTTTGGCAGGTTCTATCTGGGGAGTGGGGCTGCGAGTGGAATGATGCAGGCAGGGAATATATATGTATACAGGTAACTGAAGTTATGGCCTTACTATCTGAAGCAGTTAGAGATGGACACTAACCTGTCTTCCTCAGGAACGTCACTATGTACCAGCTTGACAACTGTAACCCCGGGTTCAGGCTCATCAAAAGTTAGTCGCACCTGCAGCATAATACATCCAAACCCCATCAGCAAAATCCAGCCAATTCAAATTCAATACCATCTCACTAAAGTTCAAATCAGAAGTAGAGTTGAATGCCAATTATGTTCTTTGGATCGGATGAAATTAAACAAGGGAGCCAAGATGAGTCATATAAGTGAAATTAAAAGATTAAAGATCACAAGGGAAGTGGCATAGGAAACAGAGATACTCATGAAAGGTTAAGGAGAACTGTTAGTGGCACGTAACCGAGAACATTTGGCTTCACAGACGCTAAGACTTCTTTAAGAAGTCTGAAAGAGAGTCTCTTGCATTAATCAGGGTGGGGTGATGGGTGTGGATTCAGGTTTGATAGATGGTAATGGGTTTTGCACCCTCTCTTTGTACACTTTAGGTTCCAGACATAAAATTTTACAAAGCTAAACAAATATAGCACCTAATGCGTTGAAAGAAAAACACATATCAGTTGATGTCAATAAACTGTTTCTGGCAAGCAGCAGAGTAATCATGCAATCATAAAACAACAAAGACTAAATATTTCATGATTCTAAGAACAGATGCACTACATATTTCCCTCTTACATTAATTCTTACCAAGAAAGCAACACGAGCATAATTTCAGAATCCAAAAGGAGCACAATTAGTACCATAAAGCATGAACTGTAATGCATATACTCCATATCATACAGATAAAAATCTGCTAATTAGCTTGAAGGTTGCTTATGTATTCAATTAAAATACACATTCAGACTGTATCCCAAGAAAACAGAAAGTAAAAGAGCATTTCATCTATACAGTATAAAAACGCAAGTTAAACCTCAACACTGAGAAAAGTTAGTGTCTTTACCATTGAATGAATCAAATCAGGCCAGCTAGAACCGAATGCCATTTCTGTACAATCAATTTGCCCTCTTGCAACTCCACATTGGTCCCAGTCACTGATCCATCAAATATACTGAACTCCCCATTAACCTCCTTACTAATCCTCGCATTAGATCTGCGTAAAACCCTTCCACCTATTCTCATCCATCAATATCTCAAACAAATCCCTCGCCCTACAACTAAACTTCTCCGTCATCGTAATCAACTTGAACCCTTCTTTCTTCTTCCCCTTCTTCACCACCTCCTTCTTCTCCACCACCGGAGTAGCAACAGCCGCGGGTGCCTTCTCCCCGCCGCCGCTACCATTACTCTTCTTCACCACTTTCTTCACCTCGAGCTCCTCTTTCGCGGGACCGCCACTCGCCATCGCGCTGACGTAAGCCCTAACTTTCTCCAACAGAAAGGGCCTCCCTTGAGCTAAAAAAGCCTCCTTCAATCTTTTCCCAATCGGCCCATCATCCTTCACCGTAACCCTGATCTCGGGGTCCTCGTCGGCGTTCTCGTCCCGGAGATGTACGGGATATCAACCGTCCCGTCGGATTTAACCACGGAATTTCCATCGGAATCTTTCGCTTCGCCTTCCCAGGAAACTACGAGGTTCAACTCGTAACCGGGGATGATTTTACCCTTGCGGACATTAACGTAGGCTTCGCCTTCGAGTTTCTATGTGTTTATGAGCTTCAAAAACAGATCTCCGTCGCCGTTCAAGAGGGTTTGGTCGGAGAGGGTTTTGGTGAAGAAATTGCGGGACCATTCGAGACAATCGGTCTCGGACCAGTGCCAATTGTGGACGTTGGCGCCGTCCGGACGTTCTTCGACGATCCATCTCTTGTCTCCTTCTCCCATTTTCGCCATTTTTTTTTTTTTTTTTGGCAATGTGGAAAGGTGAAATTAGGTGTTATTAGTGTGTGATTGTGTGTGGGGGGGAAAGTGAGAGTTAGTTTAAAAGAGAGAGAGAGAGTGCGTGTAGGTGTTTCTGGAGGGTTCGGAATGAGGAAGAAAGGTCTATCCCAGAGAAAGACTAAAGTTGGAATTTGAGTAATGGGAAAATCGGTGAAATAGTCCTTAAACTTTTTTATTTTAGTCAAAATAGTCCCTCAATTTTTTTTTGTAGCCAAAATGGGTCTTCCAACTTTTATTTTTTAGCCAAAATAGTCCTTTCATGTGAAATTTATAAAAATAAAAAATAAAATTTATGGTGACTACACCATAAAAGGATTTTTTTGGCTAAAAAATAAAACTTAAAAGACTATTCTGGCTAAAAAAAAAATAGAAGGACTATTTTAATTAAAAAAAAAGTTAAAAGACTATTCTGATTAAAGTACAAAAGTTGAGGGACTATTTTGACGATTTTCCCTTTGAGTAATAAGAGATTTTCAGAAGATGATGAATATGGGTAATGGAAGGGTCTAGACGGGACGTTGGGGGCAAAATTAGGAAAACAGATGCCACTGAATTTGGACTAAAGAGTTTGTATATTGTAAAAGTGTTGTGTCTATCAATGTTTTTATACTGTACCCGGGCATTGATAAGATCCGGTGCTCTGTCCAGTTCTCCGGTCAACTGGTTCGACAGGTGACTTATTATTATTTATTTTTTTAAAATAAATTTGTTATTATAATTTAAAATACATTTATATAAGATTCAGAAAAGTTAAAAGTAACAATATTCTTTTAAGCATTCTAGTGCTTGTTCACAAATCATTCCCCAAATTCTCAATCAAAAAATAAACATATACAAAATAATTCAAAGTCTCAAAAAAGAAACCATTTAATATAATATCACATCTTGTCCAACATCAAAACCAACCTGCTCAAGATAAAATAAGGACATTCAAGTTCAAAAATATCCTGCCTAAAATTGTTCAAATTCCCACATAAAAGACATAACAGAATAAACAAAACATTGCAATGGCATTTCATTAATCTAACATAACCAACACCAAACAAAGATTAAAGTTTAAAAATGTCTATCATCTCATCACTTCATCACCATCTCAATTCAGTCATGAATCATCTTCATCAGTAAAACCATCTTTCTTTACGTTGCTAGACTCCAAAGATGATCTTGAATTTTATCAACATTTTCGTCATCTAACTTCTGAAAAACAATGATATGGATATTAATGAAAAATAGTATATACTATAATACTACAACTTCCAATTAAAACTTAGAAAAAATATCATTTCAAATCAAACCTCCAACTTTTTGAGAATTGGAACATTCAACAACATCATTCACAGGAAGTTCTTCAAGTTCTGCCTCTAATTCATCATAATCAAGCTCCCCATTTGGTTCTTCTTCCACTACCCAAAATTATGTTTTATCAATTGACATATTTCAAAATCTTTTTTTTTTTTTTTTAAATCATCTAAATATCAAATCAAAATCCTATAGATCCATTTAATATCATACTTTTCAACTTTCTAAGGTTCTTAATTTTTCATATAAATATCAAATCTTGACATATTTCAAAATCTCTATTTTTTTAAAAAAAAAAATCATATAAATATCAAATAAAAAGCCTATAGATCCATTTAATAGAATCATACTTTTCAACTTTCTAAGGTACTTAATTTTTCATATAAATATCAAATCTTGACATATTTCAAAATCTCTATTTTTTTTAAAAAAAAAAAATCATATAAATATCAAATAAAAAGCCTATAGATCCATTTAATATCATACTTTTCAACTTTCTAAGGTTCTTAATTTTTCATATAAATATCAAATCTTGACATATATCAAACTTTCTTTTAAAAAAAAAAAAAGATATAAATATCAAATCAAAATCCTATAGATCCATTTAATATCATACTTTTCAACTTTCTAAGGTTCTTAATTTTTCATATAAATATCAAATCTTGACATATTTCAAAATCTCTATTTTTTTTAAGTATATATATATATATCAAAAAAAAGCCTATAGATCCATTTAATATCATACTTTTCAACTTCCTAAGGTTCTTTACAGCAAATATAAACGAAAAAAATAGGAAAACTAGAATGTAAACTAGAGAGAAAAAAAAAACGAGAAAAAAAAAACTAAAATGGAAAACTAGAGAAAAAAAAAAGATAATAATAGTTCCAAATTAAAAAAGTAAAAACATGCATGAAAATTTCATGAAATAATAAAAAAAATCAAAATAGAAGAATATAAACTTACTAGTATGGTGAGCTAAAATATGCAATCAAGAAGAGAGAACACAGATCTGGATAGGATGGAGAAAAATGGCGTGGAGGTGGTGTAGTTGTGGAGGATAATGAAGAAGATTGAGAGTGGTGGCTTGATTTGAACTTGAGCTTTTGAGGGTTTGAGACTTTGAGAAGGAGAAGATTATTGTTTTGCTGCTGCTAGAATGCACTGAAGTGAAGTCACACTGCTGTTGCTGCTGAGATTTTGGAATTTTTTTTTTTTTTTAAGGCCAAAAATGAAACCCAGATTGTACCGGTTGAACCGGGTTTATACCAGTTCACCGGTATAATCCGGTTCTTTCCGGGTTTTCTTGGCCAACGGCCATACATCTAGATCGAACCGGAGGCTCTTCCAGTTCGCGGTTAGACCAGTTGAACAGGCCGGTCACGGTCCGGGTTTAAAAACATTGATGTCTATAGGAATGTGAATTTTTGACGTAACACAATAATACGATATAAATACAATACGAAATTTGAGACACAATAATACAATACAAATACGATACAAAATTGAGATATTTGTATAAATACCTCATTTTTGTTAACTATCGTTAAGAAAATTGATGAGGTCAACAAATTAGAATTTTTTATTTCCAAAATACCTTTCTTGATCTCTATTTGTCTTTTTTATTTTTTCTCAACTTTTTTCCAACCCAAACCCGTACCCATACCCAAGCTCGTAAGCCAAATCCCCAGTCCTTTAACGTTGGAATCTGATGATGGTGATCTTCAATTTACAAGGGAAACAGCCCTTCAATTTTACAACCATTTTTTGCTAGCAATTTTGAACTTGTTTGTTCCACTTCCATGGTAGGGTCATCTTTATGGGTTTTTTTTCATTTATTTATATTTTTTTTGTCTAAATGAATCTTGATCTTAAATTACTGATTTGCAACATGGGAATTGGAGGTGGAGGCGGATGTGGATGTGGATGTGGATGTGGATGTGAATGGGAATGGGGATGTGGATGTGGAGGTGGAAGAGTTGGTGTTTTGTGGTGGAGTAATGAGTTTACAACTTCATCGACAAAATAAAAATGTTTTAGGGCTATTATTGATTTTAGAAATACAATTGAGGGACTAATTAAGCAATACACGATAAGGATAATTTAGTCTTTTTACATATTTCGTTAACGGAAGTTAGTGGGAAAAGAGAATCTGTAATTTTGTCAAACTATAAGATTGGATTGGTAATATGTCCAAACCTCAAGGGAGGTAACTGTAATTAACCCTTACTTTTATAGGATCCTACACATCATAGAAGTATAATGGAAAAATAAGACTTTGCAAGTTGCATCCAAAATATAAAGTAATCTTTATTCTTTACAATACTAACTCAAGAAGAATACAACTGAGTAGTAAGAACAACGAGTTTCACAGAGTATCCACAACCATATTTAAGAATGTTGTTTGGGATAGTTTCTTGACTAATAATTCCAAGGGCCATGGCACTCTTCTTTTCCGGTGAAGATGAGCAGAAGCTTAAGTTGATGGTGACAGGCCACATTTAGAAAAAACTATATGTTCTTCTTGAGATTATGTGAACATTATCTATGTCAATTTTTATTTAATAGGCAATAGGTTATTTATATAAATACCAATTATATTTTATTTCTTGCCACTTTTATTTAGTAAATACCAATTATGTTTCTTCATTTTATTCAGGCATTTCAGGCACACATTTATATTAGATTATACTTGATATTAATCTTCGTTTCAGTAGATAATAATAGGGGTGTTTATAGTTTTATTTATTTGAATAAATTGATCGAACCCAACAAATTTGATATGTGATTTTTAGATAACTGGTGTTCAGTTTAAGCAAATAAAAAGCAAGCAAGCAAATTGGTTTCATGGTTTGGATTTGGTTAATATTTGAATAAATTGATCGAACCCAACAAATTTGATTTGTCAGATTTGTAGATAACTGGTGTTCAGTTTAAGCAAATAAAAAGCAAGCAAGTAAATTGGTTTTATGGTTTAGATTTGGTTATTGAAAATCAATAACCAAATGACCAAAATTTTAGTTTTATTAGTTTCAGTTTTTACTAAACCATTCCTTATTTCTATTAATTCAAAATTTAAGATATTTTAGCTTTAGGCTTTAGTGTTATTAGTAATATTTGATGGTCTTAGCTTTATTAGTTTTATATTTAGTTTTCTAATTAAGTATGAAATTTCAGATAATCGAATAAATTGAAAATTGAAACTAAAAAAAGAATCCGTCAACCAAACGGCAGAGCAAAAGTTTGATTTGGATATAATTTTGACTTTTTTATGTCGAAAATTGGAAAAAATTAAAAATTTTAAACCGAAAAATTGAAAATCGATTAAAGTTTTCTAAAGGAAATTTAATTTTGAATTAACAATCAACAACTAAAATTGTACATAATATAAAATGGATATTTAGATAACTAGACAGGAGTCTTGATCCTGATACTTTAAAGGTGCAAAATTACATTAATCTTGTCCTAAACAGTCAAGTAGTTAACTCAGAAGATTAAGGGATATTGATAATTGATTTGACTTACAACACTAAACCAACCTATTCAATATTGCATCCTTTGCACATTGATTATTGATTAAATTAGGTTTTTACAAAACACAACTCCAAATAGAAATGAAACTTTAATATATTCTTATATAATCTTTCACGTTAGAGTATTATAAACCCTTAATTTTGCCTAAATGATACTCTGGTGTGACATTATTTAGATAGCTTACTATGCTACTTTGTCAAGAGATTGAGAAAGAACTATTGTAGACTTGTAAAAGTTTAAATTCAAAGTTAATAAAACCATCTAATGTAAAGTCTCACCAACAAACAACATTCATACAACCCTCCAATGTATAGTCTCACCAACATACAATATTCATACAATATTCATACAATACATGTTATGATATTCAATGTTACCAACTTATATTAACATTAACATTTCATCATATAATTAGTAATATGATGAATAATTTACAAACTTTATTAGAATAAAGTATTTTACATATAATTATATCTATAAGAACTAATAGAAACCAATATTAATAGTTCTTTAGTATTGAATAAAGAATTTTAGTCGTAAATATTCTACCTAGGGTTATGAATTGGAATATAACATAGAATTCTATCACGGATCCATCTGATAACTTACGTCCATAAATGAGATTCAATCCTAAGATAACATCCCCCATTTTAATAAATTCTACCAATGGAATTCAATTCTATGAAATTCAACATATAAAGAGACACGAGGATCCATTTTTACGTTATAGTACTTGCATGCAAACTACTTATGAGAGATGATATTAGCAAAGTTCCAATGAAGAATCTCAAAATACAATCACTAACTTGCTAAATATTGTTAATCACTTCCATCGACCCATATGTATTATTTTTAAAATATTTTTCCACACAATGTATGTGAACATTTTATTTTTCTTTCAGGTTGTATGTGCCCTTGTTAGGCATGAATATATATGAGGATGATCTGCATAGGCAGATTTAGGGCACTGGGGTCTTTATTTTCATTTTTTTCATGAAAGGCGGTAGCTCTCTCAGGCGAGGATCTTGGTTGGCACCAATTCTGCATCCAAACATGGGGTAAAAGTACAAAAAAATAGTTTTTCCATCTAAATTTTAAAAATTTAACTCAAACTATAAGAAAAATAAGATAAGAAATAATTGTTTCGATTTATAAAATGAATCTGTTAGAGATTTAGAATGTCTTAATACATTGTAGAAATAAAATAAAAACAAACATTATGGAAATATAAAATAGGATCTTGGTATATAATCTTCAACACCAAAGTTATCTAGGCATCCAATGTACACATTTTATATTGCGTTCCATATGGTTTATTCAGGAAATTAAGTTTTGAGAACACATGATTGATCAATGTTGAGTGCTCTTAAAAGAATATGAAAATTTGCAATGTAACCCATTGTAAGAATGAGATAAAACTATATAACTTACGTTAAAAATTAAACTCTTACAAGAAAATATCAAATGCTACAATATAGAAAGAACAAGGCAAATTATCATTCAATAATTATATTCTTAAATTAGATAATGCTCTATCAACTCTACCACTAAAAGCATTTTGAGCTAACAAATAGATTGAAACTCATTTAAAAAATTTATACTATCTTTCGAAATTGGTATATCTATGTAATAGAAATATACATTATGGCATTACAAGAAAAAAGATGAAAACAATGAGCATAAAAAATAAAGATAAAATCTACCATCCATAAAAAATTAAAAATGTGACTTTTGAAAAAGAATAGACACTATTTATACAACCAACTTATATGCTTTTTAGAAACATAAATTGATGTACAGATCAAAAGATGCAAAAACTTAGCAACTTGGTGAATGCAGTCCTAGTGTTTAACTCCTTTTCTTTTGATAAATTGAGTCATATGAATGTGAAAGAGTCCAAAGTGAATTCAGAATGCTTGATACGTATTTGCTTAATTATTTGCATCCAGCTATGTACAAGTCATGAAAAAACTTTTGATCATGGAGTAGCCTATTAAACTTGTAAATCCAACCATTTTGATCCTTACGAAGGATGTTGGCTTGTAATATTCCGCTGATAACAAATATGACTACTTAAATATTGTTAAAAAAGGAAATATCCAGATCACATTTATTTTATATATTAAATCCCACATAACTATAATAGCAAAATAAGTTTCAGTTAAATAAAATTTTGTTTATATTAGTCGAAAAAATTAATTAGTTTTAATTTTTATACTTCCTACACATACAGAGTACGTGCATTTTCCTACCTATTATATGAAAATATGTTAAGATATTTCTAAAATTATATTACATCTTTTTTTAACCTTCACATATAATTTTCTTTCTATTATTTTTTTACATTAAAATCCTTATTAGGGAAGATTTTAAGGTTCACTTTAGAGTTAAAAATACACATTACAAACATAATACTATATTTTAATATATAAAATTATATAAAATTTTAAATATTTGAGATCACTATGAATTTACAATTTAAAAGAAAAAATTATTGATACTTTTATAGAACCTTTAGAGAGTCATTGTTACGTATCTTAAATTTTTTTTGTTGGGTTAATTTACTACTATCAACAGTAAACAGGTTAAACAGGTCAAACAAACATAACACGGTAATAAATAGGTCAAACACAACATGACATGATTATTAATTGGGTAGAGTTAGGATTGAGGTTTTATGACCCGAACACGATTATGACACAACACGATAATCTGCGACACGACACAATTGACACCCTATATGTAGGCATAAACTAGTATAGTTAGAGTGGAATAGTAGAAAAAAATTCTTACATGGCTTGAGTTTATGGCATAGTATCACTACTCTAGGTTCATAATAGGCTCTTATACCCGCTTGTAGTAATGTGAGTGAAGTAGATAAGATGACCTATTTTGGACTAAAGAGTTCATGATACCAATGTCATGGATGCTAATTCATGTAAGAATTTCTTAAATAGTAATGTGTTTACTCAAATACGATCAGTATATTTGTGCAAAAAAATAAATATAAGGATTAAATTTTTGTCATACAACTATATTGTTATTATTGGTATAATTAGCACATATAACTTTTTAAATTTGATTTAACTAATTTTTTAACTCATTTGCTTCTTAAATTTTATTGTTATAAATTCATTACAATTTGCTTTATAATGTAATATATATTAGTTTATATCAAAATATATTTAAACTATTAATTAAATTATTTAAATACATATAAAGAAATTAGAGTTTCAATAATTCAAAATTTTGAGTCTCAGTAAGTCAAATATTAGTTTAAAAATCTAAATAAGTAGATAAAAATAAAATGAATAGTTAATAATTTATTAGTGTAAAAAAACAAATAAAATTATTACTAGTTGATTATTTGCCTATTTGTTTTTATTATAGTTGACTAATTATAAATCCTACTTATTTATATATGTTTTTATAATTTGATATTAGATAAAATAATACTTTATCAATATAACATATATATATATATATATATCTTGTTATAATGAGAATTAAAAAATAGACAAAGTACAACAAAATAAATAATTAGTTAAAGAGAATTATCTAATTTTATTCTAAATATACAAATATTTATAGCAAAATGAAGAAAGTAGCTAATGACAGGCGAGAAGGGAGAAAAAGAATAAAAGAATAAAAAGAAAGAAGGGGAAAAGGAAAAACAAATGTGGAGTCAAATTTCAAAAATAGTGATTGTATTTTAAAAACTATTTTGATGTGTATTTTATCCAGTGATACAAATTGGATGGGTTAAGTGCCTATAGTAAGAGTTAAAAGGTACAAAGTATGTACTCATTGTGCGATTGTGATAAGTTTAGTGCATTTAATCTAATGTGTATTCCAACTCTATTTATCTAAAATATTGATTATTCTATATCATTCTAAAATTGTACAAATATTATGACAGATGAATAATCACTATGTTGATCATATTTTTTTTTTTTTCATTGTGGGCTTTAGTTGTTCACCTTTGTATTCTCAAACCTTACGCTTACATTTGTCTTTTTACATTTATTAAGCAACCAATAGGAAAAAGATTAAGAAAAACTTAATATATGTTTTTGGTTAACTTACTTATATTTTATACGTATCTAGTGTTTTCAAAAGATAAGAGATCTAAATAGTATTTTCTTTTTCCTATCAAAAACCAAATGTAAATTTAGGTAGGAGTTACACTAGGACTATCAATAGAGTTAGGTCGAGTCGAACTCGGTCTATCCAACCTAGATAAAATGAAGGATTACACTTTGATATGTATAGTGAGACAGCTGAATTTATACACTTCTTTATTATATAATTGAACGTGAGTTAAATTTGAATTTACTATGCTCGACCCCATAATAACTATATAAATATATATTAAGTTGTATATAACTATATATTCATATCAAATTATTAAATCAAATTAGGTAGCAAATTTTTTGAACTAATGTTAGCCTAAATTAAATAATAATCAATGATTTTATATGGATAGAGTCAATGATTCTAAATTAAATAATAATGAATGATTTTATATGGATAGAGTCAATGATTCTAATATTCTATTCACTTAATGAATTTCAATTCACTAATTACTCTAACTAAACTTGGTTAATTATTTCAGAAAGAAAATAATAACCTAACCGCATTTAAAATTTAGTTGTAAGGTTGTGATCTATTTAATAGTTATTTATTGGAATTCTAGTAGTACATATTATTTCATATTGTGTTGAGAAGATATTAAAAAAATAAAATTTTAATAGTTTATCTATAAAAATATTTATTGGATAATGTGTGCTTGGGTCAGTCCGATTAAGGTTTGAAACTCATAGAATAATTTTGTGAGTAAGTGTAGGCTACACATTTGTGAGCTTTATCAGGCCGAGTTTCTCGGATGAGTGATTTTTAAAATAGGCCGAACTTGGGTTTTGCAAAATCCAGCTCACAAGCCGAATTGATAGCCTTAGAACTAAGGGTGCTCATTTCGACACTTAGACCTGGAAAATCTTTTGACTCGATCTATTTCGAATTATAAAAATAGAGTACCCGAACCGACTAGTATTCGAGGGTGGGGTAGTGGGTTAGGATCTGTGACTTGGCGAGCATCCAACCCAATTCATAGATAGAACTAATTGTGTAATTTTACATATTATAACCTAATATTAAAGAAATTTTTCACCTATTCTTCCCATTTGCATGGGTATTGTGTAATTTAACCTATTATAGCCTAATATTGATAAAATTTTCTCCTCTCTTTCCTATTTGCGTGGGTATTTATTTAATTTGTAGTCATTTTTTAAAACTCAAAATTATCACAAAATTGACAGATCGACAGAGTTATCCTGTCAGTCATCCAAATAGCTTTTAGCGAGTATCGGGTCATGTATATGAACCGGATAGTAGGTCAATTTTTCCTAACCTAATATGATCGGATCAAGTCAGTTAATTACTAAATGAAGTGGGTATCAGATTCATGAACACTCCTACCCAGAATTAGTATATGCTCACATATTTTTAAGTTTTCAATTTTTTTTTAATCCGATAATGATCTTCTAAGAAATTGAAACAATTAAATTGGCATACTAAATTCTTTGCATGGTGAAAATATCAAATATGTTAGCCTGAATTCAAAAAGATAAGGGAATCCATAAGGAATTCAAATGCATAAGTAATGCCAAAGGAAGAACAAAATTCACTTATATTCAGAATATAATTAAGATGTTTATTTCAGAAAATTCTATGGTTTCTTTTAATGAACTATTCTCTAATATTTTAAATGATTGTACAATATAATACTATGTATTTTAAAAATATATACTACACAAATTTTTAAAAATAAAAAAATAAACCTTACTAAAAGAAATTATAGAATTCCCCATTTATTTTACCTATCTACCTAAGATCACATTAATTTAGGAAGTACATCTCCTAGTATTTCTCGTGTTAGTACAAATCAAAACCTTAAAACTAAAACCAAAGTCAAAAAGGAATAATTTATTTTATCTAATACATGTTGAATTCGAAAACTGGCGGACACAATATATTGAAGACGTCGAGATTTTGCTTCAATCTAATTACTACTACTACTTCTTCTTCATAGTATCCAGTAATCAAGATTTTACATTACGTGCCAATTAATACATCATGGAAGATTATTATCACAATCAAGGTTATCATTTCGATCAGTCTTTTGAAGAATCCTACAATTGTTTTCCTGTTTCTTTGATTGAAGGTAGAGAATATCTTGAAGATGGAAACAGGATCATAATGCCTCCTTCAGCACTCGAACGCTTAGCAAACATGCAGAATATTGAATATCCCATCATGTTCGAGATCAAGAAATCAACAACTCAGAATCGATTATTCTTCTGATCATCATCAACAACCACAACCTAAAATATCCCATTGTGGGGTTCTTGAATTTACTGCGGATGATGGTTTTGTTTACCTACCTGAGTGGATGATGAAGAACTTGAAACTTCGCCCGGGCTCTATTGTTGTATTGAAATATGTAAAACTTCTTGGAGGAAAATTTATGAAGATTCAACCACATTGTACGAGTTTTATACAACTCCCTGATGATCCTAAAGAAATCCTCGAAAAAGGGTTGAAGAATTTTGCATGTGTGACTGCTGGTGATACAATCATGATTGTTCATGAGGGTAAGAAGTATTACATTGATGTATTGGAAACAAATCCTTCCAATGCGATTTCGCTTGTTGAGACGGATTGTGAGGTTGATTTTGCTCCAAAATCAACCAATCAACAGCCTATGTTTAGGCCGTTTTCAGGTGTTGCAAGAAGATTGAAAGAGCTAGAAAAGAAGCCTACTAATTCAGTAGTCTTTGCCTTCAACAAGGATGAATCCCGGAAGGTTCAAGAAAAGGAAACTCCAAGTAGTCCAACCAAAGATGATGATCAAGTTCAACAGCCCAAGTTTAGTCCGTTTACAGGTGTTGCAAGAAGATTGGACGGGCAACCTGTACCTAGTGTGCCTGCACCTCTTGCAATGGCACATGATGGGCCTGCTGTGTCGAGAAAACGTGCTGGAAAGCTAGTGTTCGGTTCTGAAGAAGTCTGTAATCAGCCAAGTAACTTGAAGAAGGGGGATCTATAAAGGAGTGGATAACAAAGAGAAAGCCACACCTATTAATGTTGAAGAGAAAAAGTTTGTACCGTTCACAGGAAGGAAGTATACATTGGCTGACTGATAAACTCAATTCTTTGGGTCAATTTACTGCAAAATCTGTTTTCTCAGTAATAACTGAAGATCCATAGGAGGAATTGTTTTGTATACAGTATTTCCTTTCTTTCTTTTGGTAGTAATTAAGCATGCACTTCATTATTGGAACAAGAAACCACACATGAAATAAATTGTTTGTTCAAGAATTTATTCAAATTGCCTACAATTTGCCTTTGTATATAATTTGATAGATATAAAGTGATCATTTAAAATATAAGTAGCTTCTTCTGCTAATCTTTATATTAGTAATTGAAAATTAAGCTTGCATACATACTAACCTTTAACTGCATCTGGCATACAAAGACAAAATAAATACTACACTATACAGCAAAAGCACATAATTGCAAGCTTCAAGACTTATACATGTTTCTTGAAACGCACAGAAAAACACAAAGAGAACAATCAGTTCAGTCCAAACTTTCTGTACTAGAGCAATCGAAAATTTGGATTCCAAAGGCATAAAATTTAGTTTGAGTGACTTGATCACATAATAAGCAAGCCAAGAAGGCAATAGGATTATGGATCATGAACAAAAAACTGAAACATAGATATCATGGATCTCACATCACAAGTAAATTTAAGATCAAGGGTCCCCTATAACTTATTAGTTAGTTCTTGCTAAGATATCTCCACAGTCTACAATTAAAGTAAAGTGGTTACTGCACTTGAAATTTTCTTTTTGTTGCCTATCCCTCGTGTATATTTAGAACAAACTTTCCCCAACGAATTCGACAAGAGCAAGCCCATCAAACACCATCCTATCCATGAAGTCAAGGGTCATGCAAACTAGCATAGCAAGAGTTTAGTACGCATAACAGAACAGAGAAACAAACCATGTATTTTCAAAATATTAATTGCCCTCCAAAATATACAAGCTTGCCTATCAAAATTTTGCAATCCTTAGAGAATCTGTTGAATGAAAATATCTTTTTGCAAGTCGAAGGCACTACAGATTCCCGAATAGTCGTCTCCTTCAACGCTTTTCCATTCAGCAAAAAGCACTCAACCAATTTGAATGCACATCCTTCATCTTGTTGACTGTTTTAATTTCTATTTCCTTGAGACGTTCAATGACACGTATTGTAAAAACCTCTTGAAAGATGCGCTCGAACCCCTTATCTAGAAGGAATTCGTGCTTCCATGATGGTAAGTCCGCGAAAGGCCACACCCGCATGCCACCATTAAAAGAACAAGATAAAACTAAAAGAAGAACCAATTAAAACTAAAAAGTTAGTAATCACCACTCACTTGTTGAAGAACAAGCACTTCAAGATTAGGAGCCCTTTCAAGTAAGTTTGCTAATGTTTTCCAGCAGAGGATAGGAAGAGCATCAACATAATCCTCCTTGCAAGATGCAAGCTCCAGAGTGGTCAAATTCTCGAAAGTTGGCAACAAATGCCGGGAACTGCGGAGAGGGTTCATTATGCAAATGAGAAAGAATTACAAGACTATAAGTATATACTTGAATTCATGAACAAGCTACTCGATAATTAAATCAAACTCGGCTCGCTAAGAGCTCGCTCGAGTGTTGGTTTGTCAATAATCAAGCCAAACTAGAACAATAGTTAGCAATCGTTAACTTTTTGAAATCTGTTTGAATTTAGCTTGATAAACTTAAATTTTCAAAATTTTAAGTGTAAAAAAATTCAAACGACTGTGATCTAACTCTAATAAAAGACTGATTCGAAATGATCGAAAATAGCTAAATTCAAGCTTGAACAATTTACAAGATTGGAAACTGAAGTTTTTGGACAGATTGTTTATACCCCTATTCACCAAACTGAAGTTGAAAAGTTACCTGCAGATTGTGCTTCTGTAAGCTCTTATATGTTACTCCTTGCACTCTATTGAGATGCTCAATGACACCCTGACTTTTACGTCTGTTATCCCATCCCAGTGATATTTTGGCTTCAATGAGAGAGTCGAGATTCTGAATGAGTTTTACTCCAGTTCCAGATGCTTGACAGGCCAAATACTTCAGATTAGGAGTATTTATGATAACTTCATGCTGAAAGTAGTCATCTTTGTTTCATGAAGTTGATAGTCCAAACTCTCAAGACTATCAAACTCCACCATAATAGTTCTCTTGCGTCTCCAAAATTCAAACATGAGCTTTTTCAGTGAATTACTAGAAAAATCAATATGTTCAACTTTCTCATTTTCATCGGTGGCAGCGAAGGGCAAGTATAATTCTTCAAGGAAAGGACAACCCTGGATGATTCTCTTAATGGAACCGTCCTCTCCATCCATCAACTTCAAGTTCAGAACCTTAAGATTTGGCAAAAACACAGAGTTCGGGACAAGGAAATCTAGTCCCCTTTCACTGTGTAGTTTAAGAGAAACTAAGGTTTTACGATTGAAGATTTCTTGGGTTGATATTCGCTTGCCACAATAAAATCCGGTACGAGTTCTTGGACATTATACGAAAGTGAAGCAGAAATCAACGAGTTTATCCCAAAACTAGACCTTTCATCAATACCATTCCAGATAGAGAGTTGGAATTTTCTGATGGGAGCACCTTTTCGTAAGCGATGAAGCAGTTTATTGCCACCATGTATAAAACTGAAAAAATGGCTATCAAAGTTGAAAAAATGGCTATGAGAAGGTACATTGTGGACATTGTGACGCCATCCCGAACGTACTGGACAGTGATCAAATATGCGATGCATATCAGGAACTGATATGAAAAGATATCTCCATCTGCGGGATAAGAGAGAGGTAGCTGCAGATTCCTTGATGGCGGGGAGAAGAGATAAAATGTGTCAGAGCAGATGGTCTGGTGATCCTATCAACTTCTTCATCAATATGATCGTCTTCTGGGCTCGTGTTTATGACTCATTATCATTAATCTGTTGTTTCTCTTAACTATTTTAATCAAGAGTCAAAAGGAGTTCTAGCCAGAGGCCTAAAAATGGGGTCTTTGTTAACAAATTTGAGATAAAAAAGCAAGTTAAAACCGAGTTCTTTGGAGGGAAGGAAAGAAACTTGAGATTTTCAGGAAGGAAAATTCAAAATTCGTAGGCGGATTTGTAAATTCTAACTTATACAAATTTGATAGAGCTTTAAGCAGTGGTCTATTTTTGCAGGAAGCGGATGTCTCTATCTATATGATTCCTCATGTGTATTGGTCAGGTCCTGTCAAGGACATACAATCTAGATGTAGTACTCATGAGACAAAAACTGTGTGTAGGGTTCAGGACTTTTTATATATGTATGGATTTATTTTAATTTTTTTTTATCGTTGTATTTTGTCAATTATGAATATCCAATACTCTTAAAAAAGATCATGAATACAAATTTGCCACTTCTATATCCAATACAGTTTAGCATCCCCTATTGGCAACTACAAAGCACGGAAGGTATTTTATACGGACTTTTATGGAAATAGTCATTTTGAACAAGGAATAAACCCTTACTTTTCGCTCATCTAATACGCAGAGTCCAAGACAACATTTGAAAGGCCACAAGAAACTCTTATTAGTTGACAAAATCAGGAAGGAAATGAAGATATAATCACTATCAGCTTCTCCCAATATTATCATCAAGGCATTAATTTCCTGCAATACAAGAACCAAGCATTATATCGGTAACCATCAGCAACAAGAAATGGAAACAACGAAGTCAAGAAATTGACCAGCAGACTATACTTATCACCAAACCAAACAAAACTATGTTACAGAGACCTATGACCTCAAAATTGATAGTCAGAAGAAAAAACTAAAAGGAAACATCAACTAACAATCCAATACAATACATGTGGAATACTACGTCGTACATTGGTGTCGGTCAGAGCAGAACATCTTCAGGTCAATCATAGAACAGCTAGAACGGCAGCAGGCTTGCTCAAGAACTTGGAAATGCCTTCTGCAAAGAAAGAAAACCAGGGGTAAGCAAAAGAGAAGCAAATATCTGAGTGTGAGATGGAGAATATAACATATTACCTAAAAGCAAAGAAATATGTACAGAATGGTAGCGCCTGTAATATGACAGCCAAGACATGATGTATAAGCACGCTGTGCACCCATTATAGAAAGCAAACATACTTGCACACTATTAGGAAGAAGTATAACACTGCTTAACCTAGGTGCTACTAAGGTAATAGCTTATCAGAAAGTATTGGGATGCAGATGACTATAAAATTCAGTGAAATCAAGTCGGAACATAAGGAATTTCAAATCTATATGTTGCTGCACAGGCAATTGAGAGATAAACCCATCAAACACAGACGAATATTCATTTGCGATTGCATCTATATCCTTCCCAATATTTCGAAGAAACTCCCCAGCACGCTGTGTTAGAGCTTTCCTGCCTTCACCAAGCCATGAACCAGGTTCAGATAATTTCTCATTTGACTTGGCCCGAGATTTTGTTTTATCACGTGAAGACAAAGAAGCTTCTGTGCTTCTGAAAATTAAGGAAAACATGTTAAACAAGCCAAAGAAAGATCTTCCCTCATCAAGCAATAATTTAACTTCACAAAAAGGACTAGAGATGGAAAAGTAAAACAAGTACCTTGATTGCAACTCATAAATACCCTCGTATAATCGATCTGCAAGACTACGAAAGCTGTCTCAGCAATATGAGATCAAACAAAATGAAAAGAGTTCTATTAAGAGTTTGGGACCTCTCTCCAAGGAGAGACTTCTCGACAATTGAACACAGGTACTTCTCGTGTGCCAGAAGTAGGTCGTCAAGATCTTTAGCTATTTCCATCTCTTTCAGAAAATTGGACCATGAAATTTCCAAGACCTCAAACATGATGTAATATTGCAAATTCGTGACAAAATGATTCATCTCATCCCAAAGAACTTGGCATCTCCTTGATGTCAGAATCAACTGCAACTTAACAGCATTTGGCAGCTTGGCAAGGAAACAAGAAGCAACACAATTTGGTTTCATAGTTTTCCAAACACCAATAAGAGCATGTCTCTTACTCTCCTCTAGCTTCCATAAAAGTTAAAGATTCTAAGATATCTAGCCATAACAGATTCTGTGAAAACTGTGTTAAGTGGAACTCTAGCATCATATTCCAGTGAAAATACATCCCAGCCTCTGTCCCCAGTGTTATGCGGCATTCTGATCCATCTTGACCCTCAACCTGTCCAGTATATCAGGATCATCATACTGTGCAATAGATGACCTGATTGCACTTTCCAAAAGTCCTGCAAGCTTGAATGAACTAATTGTATTAGCCGGTTCAGACAGCTCCGGACCAACAATATCCATAAGATACTGTACAAAATCACCCTGCCCGAGGAGCAAATAACGCTTAATAGCAAGGCAATGTTCCTTGAACTTGTATCTCTTGTACATAACATCCAACAAATGTTTATCAATCCTCTTTGCTGCTTCTGCAACTAGAGATTCAAGTGCATCAGTTTCACCATAACCAAGATTTCCTCTCGTAGTGGTAGTCCCAGCAGCAGCAGCAGATTCTGCTGCAGCATCAGCCCACCAACAATCCTCACAACACACTCTAAGGAAATTAATCGATTTCCCAGTCCTCAAAATACGCTGAGCAAGAGACGAAGAAATGAAAGAAGGAAGCATTGTGGAATGCAGCCTGTAACCTTCCCTCCAAACTTAGAGACTCGGCTTTAACAGGTTGACTCAAAACAAAGAATTCAGCAAAAATATCTTCAAGCTCTCCTTCTAGAACCCAACTCCTAACCATTTCAAACAGAGGGGAACACACACGTTGAAGCAGTCTCTTCATAAAATCTTTCACAAGTGGATCACCATGTTGGGCATGGATGTGAATTGCCCCCGCCATAGCCCCACCTTTCAATGCCTTACAACTATCAACCAATACCGCCATTAACCTCATCTTTACCATTGGCTCGGCAAACCAAACCGACAATCTCCTCAATGAAAGATAATTCCCTGAAGTTGCACTCTCCGATACTAGTGGAACTTAGGATTCATCGCTTGAGCTCTCAAGAACTGCAAGTAACTTATAATATTCTGACAGCTCATCCTGCAATGCGGCACAAAATGCCTGCCCAACAGTCCCTACATCCTCAGCTGGAAACCTCTCCATGCTCTCTGAAATATACCCCTTAACTTTCCTAAACAACCACCCAAGCTCACTAAAAGCTTCCGAACCATAACATGAGTCGCTCTCGAGGCCTTAACTATCTCAGGTAACACATATCCATCTGCTTTCTCGTCAAACTTCACATACTTCCCATCAATCCCTTGGCAAGCATACAACACATCCCTAACCAAAACCTCTTCCGAAACCTCATTCTCTTCCTTTAATAACACCCCAAACTCCTTATATGCCAAGTCACGAATATTTTCAGGGTCCTTTGACACCATCAAAATAGTCCACTCCAACCCTTCCCCACGTTCTCCTTACCCCTTAAACCTCTTGAATTCTCCCCCGAAACCCTCAATTTCTCAAAATCCTCATTTAAACCACCATCACTCCATTTCTTCTCCACCTTTCCAATACTACTCAAACCCCTCAATTTTTTCACATTATCACTATAACCCCCCAAATTACTCGACAAACTTTTAACATCCACATCACCCAAATTCCTGTAATGCTCGTTACCAGCACTACCTCTATCACTCAACCCATTACCAAACAACGCCGGCAATCCGCCGGCCGAGGCTGGGTCGAAAAACCCATTAGAAACCCTAGAAATGGACTGATTTTTCAGCAATTTCCGATCATCAGAGATAGTTTTAAGCAAATAAAGCACAGCCCACTTGTTTTTAACACTTCCGGGACCCGTTTTTGACGAAAACTTGGAGTAAAGATCAGTAAAAGTAAGGGCTTCGGAGGAATTACCTTGGGTGGCGAGGCGGCGTTTGATGGACTCGGCCATTGCGGCGTCGTCAGGGGCAATTGACGGTGTCATCCGACTGGAGAGAATGCGGAGGGCGTAGCGAAGAGCTTGCTGAAATTGTTGTTCGGAGGAATTGGGGTTTGAGGAGGTGGAGGGAGAGGGGATTGGGTGTGGGGAGGTGTAGAGTAAGCGGTGGACCAGCTCTTTGATGAGATCTAGGGCTTTCTGATCGTCGTCTTCCATGCCGGAAAGTGGGAAGTTTGGGGTGGCAGTGGCGGTGGCGGTGGTGGTGGCGGAGGAACGGAGGAGTGGGGGAGTTTTGAGTGATAGGGTTTTATGGGATTTTTATACACATTATTATTATTTAAGGACAGATTATGCACTATTTACTTAAGGTACAATTATAACTAACCCACTATATTGTTTTAACAAATAGGAAAATTAATTTATAAAATTACAAATTTAAAATCACTTTTTAAAGTCACTCGATCATATTGAATCAAGGTCTCCTGATTTTGGATATTGAACTGAATTTCGTTATTTTCTTTTCTAATAATACCTTAGTAATTTTGTTAATCTGTCACTTTGTATATATATACACTTTCAAGTATAAATTAGAAGTTGCCAAAAGAATAAATGATTTATTTAGTCATTCAAAAAAAAGAAAAAGCCACAATAACAATGGGCTTGTTTGGACAGGAAATAATAAGAATTATTAGTCAAATAATATTTGATCAACAATAAATATGATTTGGTCAGCAAAGTATTTTTTTCAAATAATATTTTGCACTATTCATATTGGAGATTTAACTTATTCATTATTTACACAATCCATTATTTGCGCTATTCATATCATATTCATTATTTATATTTTAAAAAAATATTCAATTAATAATTACGTAAATGATTTTAAACAACGTGTCTTCGTCAAATGCAGTGTGGTGAAACTAAGTGAAAAATTATTCATAATTCTTATACTTTTCTATTTGCATTGAGGAAGTAAATCGGTCGGATCCGACATATCCAAACCCGGATCTAATTAATATAACCGGATTCAGATTCAGATTTTTTACGGATCTACAAAAATAGATCCATACCCTGATCCGTCGGGTCTTGTCGGATTCGAATCCGGATCTTAATATTCTTTTTATAACTTTTAAAATTATATATAACTATTATAATTTATTGAATTTTCTCTTTTTTTAATTATAAAAAAAATATTTAGTTCATAATTAATATTTATGCATGTGTTCTATATTAAATACAAATTATATGGGCAATTTATATATAATAATTAATATTTATGCATGTGTTCTATAAATGCATATAATTTGTATCCGGGTCTTGAACCTGACTCATTATTTGATCTAGATGCATTGTTATAGACTCAACTTTTTGGTAATAACTGAAGTTGAGCTCCAATTAGGCATGTAAACGGGTTGGATCTAGACCAAATATTGCAGATCCGTACCTAAATCCGTTTAATATTATCAAATTCGGATTTGAATTTAGATGTTTTCTAGATCTATAAAAGGAGATCCATGTCCGAATTTGTCGAATCTTGTTAGATCCAAGTTTTGATATTATTTTATAAATTTGAAAATTTATATATAAAAACTTCAAATTTTTATAGAATTTTTTTTAATTGTAAAAAAAGAAGATTTAATTCATATTCATATTCATACATGTATTTTACATTAGAGTAAAATTTATATTGGAAATAAATAAATATATATATATAATCGGATCAAAACAACCAAATATATATTCGATTGGTTTATTATACAATAACTAAACGAATCCAAATAAGTTTTAGGATAATCGGATTTACACATTGATCTAAATCCAAATAAATGATTCATGAAACGGTCTAGACACATGCATATATCGAATTGCTCACAAATTATAATGCTATATTTTGTAGGCTTAAATTTAATTTATAATGTCAAACAATGTCATTTTTGGAATATGTTTTAAAGATCGACACTCTGTTTTGAAGTACAGTCTAATATTAAAATAACAAACAAATTGAATAGATAAGTGGAAGTGTTTGATAATCATGATTCGAAATATGTAACTTGTTTGGCAAGTCGAATTACTCAAAATTCTAACAAAAAATAAAAATTAAACCACCGATAAAAAATCAATAAAGGAATTAAACAAAAAATCATCCATAGTTATTTAATTAGTTGTGTAATTATTTTATTTTTAAATGGGTTCAACAAATAATAGGTATTCTTTATTTCCAATCCAAATGGTTATTTCAAAATATTATTTTGTATCCAAACAATTATTCTATTTTTACAAATGTCAACATTATTTTCAAAAAATACTAAAGTCAAAAGACAAATATTATTCACTAAAGGGGTGTTTGTTAATGCTGAATACTGAAATTTGAATTGTAAATTCTGAAAGTATTAATTGTTGAATTAATAAATTTATTTCTGTTTGATAATAAACTGAATTCAATTTCTGAATTAAATATGTCCATTAATACATGTATTAATTTATTATAAATAATTGTCATATATGCGTAGAAAAGAAAGTAAATAATTAAGGATAGTATAAATACGTACGAGAGAGAATGTGTGTGTGATAGGACATGTATGTGTGAGTGTGAGAGAATCTATGTGTATGATAGAGTGTGTATGTGAGTGAGAGAGAAAATGTGTGTGTGTGAGTGTGTGAATATGAGTATGAAAAAGTATAAGAGAGAATGTATATATGTGACGGAGTGTGTTTTTGTGTGTGAGAGAGTATGTGTTTGTGTGAGAGTGTGGATGTGCAAGTGAGAGAAAGTGTGTGTGAATATGTGTGAGAGAGAGTATGTGTGTGTTAGACTATATGTTTGCACATTTATTTAAAATTCAACAGATTAAGTGAAAATATTTTCATTTAAAATTTTGAATACAAATTAAATAGTGCTTAATGTATTAAGTGATAAGAGAATTCTGTTATCAAACATATTGAATTAAAAATCTCTTAACCAATTAATTTTCAACATTAAGTTGAGTTATCAAACAAACCCTAAATAATATTCAATTATTGGCTGTCAAAAAACACCAATATATTCAAATGGGTTGCAAACATAAAATTTTTGTCAATGAATTATCTTTTTGTTCGATAACTTTTGCCTAAATCTTGAGTAGGACGGTAGGAATGTTAGAAAGAAATAATTTAAGTAGATCCGTTATCACTTGTAGACTCTGTCTCATGATTAAATTTTAAAAAATATTGCTTACATCAGCTGATGTCATAGATTTTCTAAAATTTAATCCACACCACAGGGTTTATAAATAAAGACAAAAATCGAATCTACCCAAGTATTCTTGTTATAAAGCCCACGTTGAGAGAATTGGAGAGGAGACATAATTGAGAGAGCTTAATCCATGTTGTTGTCTGCGCTAGTACCATGTGGTACAAACCATCCAAAGAAGTTTTATGTATCTCAAATAAAGACAATGCATATTTAAGTATAGAAAAAAAGAAAAAAGAAAACTAGTCACTCCAAATTGATTAGCAACAACCATCGATCCTTTTATGCATCTCAAATAATGATAATTGCATATTTAATGATAGAAAATAAGAAAAATTTTGCTAGTCACTCCAAATTGACTAGACTTTTTATATAAGTGTCTTACTTTATTTATAAATAATCGAACAGTTGTGTTAATCACTCTTTATTACCGAGCAATAAACTACTCCTGAAAATAACCCAGATTAACTTTTGGCAACTTTATCTGGCCAAAAAGGGGGAGAGAAATCATGAATTTGCATATAGCATAGTAACTTGGTATTTTTCTTCATAAGGTCACCTCAAAGTGCTGCAATGGTCTAATACAGAATTCAAGATATTCAACAGCTAAATAGAATAAGATTATAAGTTGAATATAAAAATAAAACATGGCTATAAGCTGGCATATCCAAATAATATATCCAAATAAACCTCAAGGGTCTTTCAGGTTTCTATCACATGAACAAAATTCAGAATTATCAGCATTCCCAAAACTATCCAATCAACAATTACTGCTCATGGCAAAATCCTAAAGTATTTGACCTCAGCTGAAGCATCATCTGGCCCAAGAAAATCTTCCCCTTCATTCTTCCATATGAAAACATCTTCACCTGCTTTCAGAGTATCAGCTTCGTAACATCATATCCATTTGATTTTCAGATACCTGATGGGAACTTTACTCCAAAACAAAATAACAATGAAACAGGCATGCTAATAGCACCCTCAAACAGATGCATTTGATTTCATCAGTTCTCCGAATTTTCTCTAGTGGTAAATAAAGTACTTGCAGCAAAACCATCAACAAAAATGCATTAAAATTCAATATCCAACCATTTCTTGTAGTACATGCAAGTACTTGGAGAGATTATTCCATCAGGTGTACACTGGCTAATCCGTGGACACATACCACAGGGAATTGAAGCCATTGCCCCAATTTTGAGACCCTTTCCAAGACCAGCTCCACTCGCAATCCTATAACATATTGTTCCAATTGGAAAAGAATGATATTCTCCCAAGCCAGTGCTTTTAACCTCTATAATCTCATTGTCCAATACCATAGAGTTCAAAATTTCAGCTATTTGTTGCTTTGTGCAATCAAATGTGGTAACTTTGTGCTTCTTCAGAAAATCATAAACCTCCATCGACTAGTCACAACCTTTTGGGAATTTATAATCTTTAAGCAAATAAATTTTAAGAACATTAATCAGCTCTTTATCAAGATTTCCCTCCACATACCATGCACCACCTGTGACTTCCTTTGATGGTTCAAACTCTGCAGCCATGTAATGTTGTCTACCCTTGTTTTTTATGTTGACCACCTCTTTTATCAACTTCTTATTCAGAAGTGACTTTAGGGATTCTATTGACACATCTAGATGTCTCAGGAGACTTTAGTATTTTTTGATATCTCTCGTCCAAATTCCCATATCTTCTTTACTCTTTATCACATTGAAAACTGCACGGTCAGCATCAACAAGAGAGTCATTAAGGGAATTCGACTCTGGTCTTTTCCGCTTAAGAGCGCTAGTGCTGATTGAACGGCTCATTCCTGTCAAAGATACAAGCAATGAGGTACTAAAAACCATCTCATACCCTGAAGCATTCTAGCCTAAAAGAGTAACAAAAGCAACCAGATCAACTTGCTAACTCCAGTCAGACTTTTACCTTAGTTATCATCATTACAGTTGCATTTAAGCAACAATCTCACTAATAAATTCTTTAAAAAAAAAAAGAAAGAAAGAAAATACACAAGAATGGTTTGCAATTGAGAAAACGAGTTGTTGACTAAATCTATCGGGTTGCATTTGCATGGGTGGATTTGAATTGTACGAGGGTTTTAAATGAATGGATTTGAAATGACATGAATTTTGAGTAAATTTCATTTTAACGGTTAAAATCTCAACCTTACTTTACTTGGTGCATGTAAATAAGAGACAACTTGTTTGGATAACTATAAAGATTTGGATTTAAAATCCAAATTCACTCAAAATTCCTCCGTCCAAATACAATCTTAAACAAAAATTTTGTCTTGCCATTGTGAAAATCCATGCTTAATTTCATGACGAAAATATACTCATTAACCAATCATTAAAAAATCAAATATCATGTATCCCAATATTTCTGACAGAAATATTGGGATACAATCCTTGACATTTAATGATTGATTCTCGATGAGTCCCAGCAAAAATCTAACCACATCTAGATCCAAATGTGTGCGATATGGAACTCGTTTCATATTAAAAAATCCATAATAGGAAAATTCCATTAAGGCCCTTTTTTCAGCTACCATGTGCATGAACAATAATACAAATATTATATATAAAAATAAAAAATAAAAACAAATTTGATAGTTTGACGCATTCATTTGCATAATATAACCGGAAGATGTGAACAAAAATATGAAAAAAAAATTAAAATTTCATATTTAACAGATAAAAAAAACATTTAAAAAAAAGAAAGAAAGAAAGAAAAAATCAGCGACAATGGGATTTGCTTAGATAATGAAAGATTTCAAAGGGCACATTAAAAAAAAAAGAAAAAAGATACGAACCAGGCTGGAAATTTCTGCTTCTTAGGGGTTTTTTTTCTGGCGATGATGACGTCCTATTGGGTCCTCATTTCCGATCGGCTATAATCGGAGCTTCTATGAGAAACAAGAAAGAGAGAGAAGACGACAGAGGCTAGTCACTGGTGGGGTTTTAGGGGTTTCTCTTTTGATTTGCGTTAATTACACTTTACCTTGTAAAATTGGTCATGTTTCTATTTACCTCCTATAGAAAATTTATATACATTTAGCCTTCTCTTACTAACCGTCAAAGCGAACCATTAATCAAAATATTTAATAGTGTTATAAAATTACTAAATTAGCCTCATATAGTTTTACGATTGATTACACTTCACTCCTTATAATACTGTAAAATTATGCTTTATTCTATATCTGTATTCTCGGTGTGTCGGTGGAAATATCAAAAACTCTTAGATAGGAAATATTTGGTTCTTGACCATGAACCAATTGTAATAGAAAGATCTCATGATAATTTGTTGGTCTTATGCGAATTAAAATTGCCGCATGCAAAATCACATATTCCCAAGCAGAAATTGAAAGTGTTGTTCTGATAATTATTGGACTAACAATTAATTGCAAGCGCTTTATAAACGATTTTGCTTGACCATTTTGTAGGTATATGAACATAAGGTACAAGATGTTCAACACTTATCCCAACAGACATACAATAATCATTAAAAGCTTGTGAAGTAAATTCACTGGCATTGTCAAGACGAATTGTCTTAATCGGATAATTTGGAAAATGAGTGCTCAACCTAATTAACTCTCATAACAATCTCACAAACTCCAGGTTACGAGTTGATAATAAGCATACATGTGACCATCTCGTTGATGCATCAATCAAAACCATAAAGTATCGAAATGGTCCACAAGGTGGGTGAATAGACCCATAAATATCCCAATGTACTGCGTTCCAAAAATTCGAAAGTCTGAACCTTATGGGTCTATTCACCCAATCGATGATTTGTAAGCTTTTGGTTTATAGTTAATACGATCCAACTACACTAATATGTGTGTAGTATAATCTGGAGGAATAAGAAGGTAATTTTTTCAACACAATTTTATTTTCAAAAAACAATACTTGTAATATACAAGTATTCAATGTTGCCTTCACATGCCATCTTAATATGATATTCATTTCAACGAATATCTTTAAAACTCAATAAATTCCTTTGAGATTTGAAGAAAATAATGTATCATCAATGCAAAATTTTGTTCCTCCAGTCAAAGTTATAGTTGTTCTTCCGAATTTTTCAATCAATTTGGTACTACCAGATATAGTACTAATATAAATTTCTTCCATTACTAGATAAAAAATATATATCTTATCTTTAAGTATGGAATGTATTGTTGCACTATCTGCCAGACATAATTCTTTGTCATTGATCATTGTAACATCCAAATTCTTCATCAAAAGTAAAAAAAAAAAAAAATGTAAATAGGCTAAATGCTTCTCTTATACAATATAGATAAAATATAATTGCTATTAAATAAATGATCTTGTCTCTTATACATATTAGATTTAAAAGAGACATGAAAATTTATTACATTAGAGTAATTAACTAAAATGACCTATTCTTGGATATTTTCGTTACTAAAAATGTGACTAGTATCACCTATTGATAAAGAAATCAACAACATCCAAATAAGTAAAATCAATAAAACTATTGCCACCAAGACCATGGTCAATATGTATTAATAAAATTAGTCTCTATCTTTTTCTCTTTATTCTTTAATGATTATTGTTAGAGATCAACAAGATATTTTGACGTATAACAGGTACGAGACTAATGGCTTTTCATGCCACTTTGGTAGCATTCATTATCTACTTTCGTTTTATTTTGGTCTCCATCTTTCTCATCTCTATTCTTCCATTTCTGGTGGTGGGTGTGTATTTGGAATGACTATCGTGACTATTAAAAAGGTTTCGACCATGTTCACGGCTACAACCACGATCTCGATTTTGTCTATTATTATACTACATGGCTATCGCATTTGCTTCAAGAAATGGAACAGCAACAATTGGACGGGTTTTATGATTTTTCAACAAAAATTCATTAATTTGTTCAGCAACAAGGAGACAAGAAATTAGTTCAAAATATTCCTTTTCACGATATTGCTGCTGCAAGAGCACATTAGATGCGTGAAAAGTATAAAATATTTTCTCCAATAAATCTAGATCAGTTACTTTTTCTCCATGTAATTTTAAGGATTTATTGGAGAAAATATTTTATACTTTTCAAGCATCTAATGTGCTCTTGCAGCAGCAAGTGTATAAGACAATCATAATGAGTGTTTGGAAGAATAACTTGTCTTTTGGTATACATACCTCTCCTTCAAATTAGTCTACAAGATGAAGGGATCTTTGACCGTTAGATACTCATTTTTCAGTTCTTCATCGATGTAGTGACGAAAAAAGATCATTACTTTGGTTTTTTCTTGATTTATAGCTTTACTTCCTTCTTTGATGGTTTCTCCAAAACTATCTACATATAGATGAATTTTAGCATCTAACACCCTAAATAAGTAATTTTTTTCGGTGATATCAAGAGCCACAAACTCAAGTTTTATAAGATTAGACTGTAATGATAATTGAAATTAAAACAAAACAAAACTTACCCAACTTACCTACTGAAAGTGTCAAGAATTTCCAATGGAAGTGTTGAGAAATTGATTTAGAGATTCGTACTGATAACGTGTAATAAAACTACTATTAAGCACTAGTAGTATTATGTTATATCATTAATGACTAAATTAGAAAGTAGTGGTAGAAAACAATATAATGTAAAGTAGAGATAAAGAAATTATCACTTCTTTTTTTTCTTTCATTCTATTCACCTAAGCCACTATTTATAGATTTAAGATTCACCCATTCTCATAACATTATTTGGACATTACATATAATATGTAGGTTACACAAGTTACATAAGTAGTGGGAGTTACATTGAGTAATATAAAAGATCATAGGGAATGAATCATGGGAATAATGACAATTATAAGAATTGATATGTAAATTATGAGGTAAATCATGGAGAATATGAGTAGACATCCAATAAATGATATAATATATATATATATATATTTTGGGATAGCAAAAAAACCAATTTTCATCAAGAAGAAACCAAGTTTGCCTCTAAGGCAGTATATACGAAATCATTGGACTGAGCCACATACAATAACTATAAACAAAAGATTAATGGCCCCGTTTGGATTGTTTTTTCAATTACTTTTTATCACTTTTTATTTTACTATTCATATTTTTAATGAAATATTTGTTTGGTTAATTTCTTTTAGATGTGTATAAGAGACATTCATTATACACAATTTACATTTTTCTTTGAAGTATACATTATATAACAAATTCAAATTAATTCGATTAAATAGTACTATTTAATCAATTATTTTACTATTTCTCTTATACACATCTAGAATCTGTCTCTTATACACATCTGTTTCATAGTATAAAAAATTTAATTAATATTCATTGGTCTGAATTTTTTTGAACAAAGAAAAAATAGAAATGTAAGTTCAAACTCCCGAACCTAGGTTCAGATGCATAATGCGGGAAAATTGAAATTAAAATAATATACTTGATTCATATCAGAATTTCTTTGTATGTACGACCGATTGCGAGAAAATAGAATTTAAAATGGTATATAAAGTTCGGACTTTCGAACCTATATTGGAGGTCATCTAAACTATGGGCAGAAAAGTTAAATTTTTAAATTGTATTTTTATTTTGTTTTAGATAAATACATATTTACCATACGCATACGGACATCTTGTTCGTTTTGAGATTTCTACACAAATATCTAAATGTGTAACAAAATCTGCATGTGTTTTTAATACTTGATTTAATATTATAAAAATTAAAGTGAATGGAATTATTTATTTTGATATTAATAATTTTATTAAAATTTTGTGTACGTATTTTGTCTTTTAATACAAAAAATACTGCAATAATTTTTAAATTGTATTTTTTATTTTTTATTAAATAGAAACATATTTAGCATACATGTACAAGTATATCTCTTTTTTTGAGATTCAGATTTCAAACGACATGAAGGCAACTATGTTTGTGAGTGTTTTTAGTACTTGATCTGATGGTATGAAAAAGAAAGTGATATGATGGTACGAAAAAGAAAGTGATCTGATGGTACGAAAAAGAAAGTGAACGGAATTATATATTTTAATATTAGTAATATCATTTGACTTTTGCGTACGTTTTTTGTCTTTTAGGATAAAAACACATCCAAACATGTTTATAAAAATTATTTGCATTATTCAAGATCCAAATACTTACTCCAAATTATTCACATTTGGATGTTGTTATTTGCCATATCATTTAAATAATTTCTCAAATAATATGCCAAAATAATACAATCTATACAGGTTAAATCACTCAAGGAGATTATATATTTTGATATTAGTAATATCATTCGTCTCTTATACACATATTTTTTGTCTTTTGTATAAAAACACTATCCAAATACTTAATTTACAAAAAATTATTTGTATAGCTTAGTATCCAAATGCTACTCAAATTATTTACATTTTTTTGTTGTTATTTGCCACATTATTTAAATAATTTCTCAAATAATACGCCAAAATAATACAATCTATATAGGTTAAATCTCGCAAGGAGATGTGCCATCCTATTTCCTTACCTTGTAGTCAAACTAAACTTAACTTCCTTTAAATTAGTAGACATTGAAAATATAAAAATGGGTGATATTCAAATTTTGAATTACATTTGATTTAGAAGATAAATCTACAATTTTTAAAATTAGAGATATCGATTTCAAAACTGCATAACTTGAGTATGAAGAACTGAAAAATGAGTATCTAATGGTCAAAGATCCCTTGATTTCAGGGATTGAAATAATTTGAATGGTGTTATTATCACAATGGATTCCTATTAAGAAAGCAAATAGTTTGGATAAATAAAAAAATTAAAAAAAAATAAAAGAGACACATGCCTGACATATTGTGAACTATCTTATGAAACACCTCTTTTACTATTTTATATATATATATATATATGTCCGTCAATTTATAAATCTTGTGATCTAAACAGAAAATACATAATGAAATGATGCATGCTAATATAATCAAACACATGTGCCAATTTTAATAACAAATCTATTGGTAGGGTCAAGTATAGATACATACAAGAATTTTATATTATATTAATAGCTTCATTTAGAAAGTCTTAATATAACTAGAAGTACACGTACATAAAAAATACATAATTGACTTTGTTTGAATTAAAAAGTTTTTTAATTATTTTTTAAATAATATTTTATAACTATTAATTAAACACGTTTTTCAATCATTTTTTATTTCACCTACATCTCAATTTAAAAAATTGGTACAGTTATTACCCAAATACTTTAAACAATATAAAAAATAATTATTATTCAAAGGGTGCGGTTACTACTTTAGCTAATTATGAGTCGTGCAAGTTTGCATAACATTGACCTTTTCTTCATTATTGTGACTAACCCTTACATAGCAGTAAAAGGTAAATTTTTTTTTTTTTCAATTAAGCACCTAAATAAATTCTTAGGAGTTGTTTAATTTGTGAGTACATAAAAGGGATGGAATGATAATCAAAATTAATAACACCAATAAATATTATTTGGTCGAGTATTATGAGAATATATGTGTTACAAATTATCTTCTTTCATTTCCCAATTGTAAGTTGTAATTTAAGTACTAAATTGATTAACTCATTAATATAAGAAATTCATTCTAATTTTTATTTATTTTTTTGTAACAAACGCCAACTTCATTCCATAAACAAGATGAACCAAATTACATCAATCTGGCAACTGCTTCTTAGTCTAATTTTAAACCAAATAAATAAAGAGAAATGTCATAAACAAACTCTTTTATTTTAATTTCAAACTTACCAAGTGAAGAAAAATGTCATAAACCTATATTGAACTGATAGTAAGATTTATAATTTTTATTTTAATTCCCAAAATACGAGCCAAATACACCTCCTTAGTCTCACTATTCTTATCTTCACATGATTTATCTGATTTATGTTCTCAAGAACATTACATTATTGTTACATATTGCGAGCTATTTTTTCTTTTCTAACTAGACATATGCATAATGTACATACAAAGAAATTTTGATATGAATCAAGTCTAGGGTAGAATTTCAATTCACATACATTATGCATCATGAAAAATTCTTTGTGAATCGATTCCATAATACACATAATAGTATCATTTATTTAAAACATCTCCATGTACATTTTTAATCAGTATAACAAAAATTTTGTTATACTGATTAAAAATGTTTTCCAATCATTTTTATATTTTACATACAATATATCGCAAAAAATTAACACAGTATTAATTCAAAATATATTTTAAATAATATTTCAAATAATAGATGTTCAAGAAAAAAGTCACTTACTTTTCTTGAAAAGTAACTATCGAGCCTCTAGGCTGAAAGCAAAACAAGTTATTTGATGTTTAAAAAAATAAGATAGTATAGCCGTTTAAGGTTAGTTCGTAGTTAATCGGCAAAACTAGAAAGCAACTAGAGTTGGTAATTTTTTAAACTCATTCGAATTTGACTTTGATAATTTAAAAAAATTTAAATTCGAACACTACTTGATAAAAATTTAGAGAAAAATGACCTTAATAGGCATCACATTTTATGTTTGTGATTATTTAGTTTTTTATATTTAAAATGATATTGTATTATAGTTCCTCACAAATTTAATATGTACTATTTTAATCTATTAATACAATTACGAACATATTTTAGTATGAAATAATTACATTTGCATCACATATAACATAGCTAAGAGCAAAATTGATAATATATAATTTTATATACTAACTTGTCCCAAAAATAAGATGTTGGGATTGTTGGAATAAGAGTGGCAAAGGAAAAGCAACGAGGGAAGGGAACAGGGGCGGTGATGGTAAGTGAGAATTTTAGAGTGGTGGTAGATGAGGTTTTAGACCGTGTACTTTAGTATTTAAAATTTGAATATGTTGATAATTTTTCCTATGAAATATGTAATATTCGATAAACATTTGAGTATTTCAAGCTAAAATATGTCCGTAATTGTGTCGAGAGACTAAAATAGTGCATTTTGAATTTGTGAGAGACTAAAATATAACATTTTAAATGTGAGAGATTCAAAAATTACAAATGTTAAAATATAAATGACTATTATGATTAAATTCCCAAAATTGACAAAGTCCAAATTTAAACATATTCAAAGAAGCAAACACATCGTTAAATGTATATTATATGATACAAAAAGAATTTTAAAAATTTAAATAATATATATATATATATATATATATATATATATGATATGATCTAAATGTATATGTAATAAATTTTTATACTTAAATATATTTCATTGTATAATATACAAGTATTTCAAATTAAAATATATTCATAATTATATCAAAAATTTAAAATACTATATTTTAAATTCATAAGTGATTAAAATAGATTTATTATTAAAATTGGCACATGTGTTTGATTATATTAGCATGCATCATTTCAGTAAAATAATTTTTGATAAAAATTTACTCTACTTCAAATGGGTAGACAAAAAAGACAAAGTAGCACACAGTACTGAGTACGCACGAATGCAGGAGAGTAATTGCTGCCTGCAGCAAGAACAAGAAGAGAAGATGGATGATATGACTGTAAAAAAAAATTTGACTCTGTAACTTAGCAACTTTTAAACGTAGCGTGTGGACAACGTCTGTCTCTTATACACATCTCATGTGTATAAGAGACCCAAATAAAAAAAAAAAAAAATCCCAACATTTCTGTTTCAAAATCTCATAGGAAATCACAACAGCCTTTCTTTATTTATTTATTTTTTTGTCTTAAAAGAAAATGAAAAACAGAATGGGAGATTGAGACAAATTAATAAGGTCAGGTCCTGCATGCTCATTAGTCCATTTTCAATACAGACAAACAACTCCAAAGCTTTTTCTCCAGTTTTTTATTCAACCTCCCCAGCCCAGGTAGCTTTTTCTTTTTTCTTTTTTTATTATTTCTTGATTTTGGAGTTTTTTTTTTTTTACTACTATAAAGTTCTGATTTTTTTTTTTTTTTTTTTTTAAAGAAAAAAGAAATCGATTTGAATCTCAAGTGGGGTATGTATAATCTCAAGTGAATTAGTAGCTGCTTTCTTGATTTTTGAGTAAAACTCTATTTTTTTTTTTTTTGGGTTTTGAAAACTCAAAGTTCTTTGCCTTTTTATTTTTTATTTTTTTTGGTGGTTGTAAAGATTAAGTTTTGTTAATTTTGGTGAATAATTTTAAAAATAGAGAATATTAGGTGCCAAAAATGGTGGTGGGATTAGGCAAAGGTGCTTCCTTGTTGTTGGGCTATTACTAGACCTGTTTTAGAAGGCTATTTTTGCATATGTAATGTGACTGTGTGAATCTTTATCTGTTTAGTATTGAGAATTATTGGATTGAGGCTTCTATTTTTGGCTTGAAATGAGAATTTAAAGTGCAATCTCTTAATCTTTTAAGTTTGTGCAAACATGAAATGGTTATTAGATTGAATTAGCCACTATTACTTATCAGATAAATGGGCAACTGATTCTGTCTATTTAGGGGAATGCACAAAGAAATCTGTATACTCAGTCCGCTGTTGTATGAATGAGAACAAGTAATGCTTATATTGGAAATTAGATAGCTCATAATTGGTTGTTATTTTGCATGGATGGTAGGTAAAGAGAAGTAGCATCTGTTCAGAAGCATTTTAGTTTAGAAATCTACCTAACTCCATCACCATAAGGTGGGAAATAAAAGGATGGAAGTATGGAAAGTGTCTAATACATGTTAAGGCTCCAGCTGAATTGTCTTACCTGGCTTAATTTTCGGATGTTTTGTCTGTTCCAATGAAACTTGAGTAAAAATTGACCGTCTAGAATGTGTATACTTTGAACCTCTTCTACTGCTAATGGTGCTTAAATAGTTGTTTTGCATCTATTTTGATAGATAACAGGGTTCATAGAAGTTTTGAGCTGAAGTAGGTCAGCGTTGCTGGTGGCTCCAGAGACTCAGATAGCAGCATTTCTAGAATTTTAGGTAAAGAAATGGCTCCTGGAGGTAGTGCTTTCAAAGAAGAAGTTGACTCACTGCCTAAGTCTGCAAACTATGACATTGCAATGGTCAAGGCAGAGAAAAGTAGCAATTCGTTGAAAACTAAGAACGGACTTAGTGAAAAGCAGGGAATATCTTCAGAACCAATGGTGTGCACGAACTTCTTCAGTGTCCTGTTTGCAGAAGTTCAATGTATCCTCCAATTCATCAGGTTTGTATACTTGATGCTGTGAGCTAAACTTGCATCACCCCAATAATGAATGTATTAAACCTAAGATGTCCAACTTTCTTGTGGGTAGTTTTACAAGCATGGAAATTTATTAGTTTGTCGATTATGTGAGTTGATTGACGGATAATTGATTTTATGGTCTATATTGGTAGTTCATGCAAGTGGTGATCATGTACGGGTTCTTTAACTTGTCTCTTGCAGCTTCTAATCCAGTCATCTTTTTGTTAATGCTATTATATATGTAGCATGTGTTTTGGTAATAATCTCCTTGTTGTCTTTCAGTTCTTTTTTCTCTTATCGTATTTTCCTTATTCATTGCTGACAGAAACTTCATCTCTCTCTCTCTCTTAACATTTCCATATTTAGGAGTTTGAAACTGGATTATCCATCATAGATTTCTGCATTAGGCCTCTCCAAGAATAGTGTGAGTCAAGAAAGCCTTTTGCAGAAGTTAATTCTTGTTTGATCTACCCATCAGAGTTGTTATAGAGAAGAGCAACTTTTTCTAGGTCTTCTTTCTGAAATATCGCCACCCCTTTTTTATTCACAGGGACAAGAATAAAGTTTTTTGTGGTTGTAAAATTCGTTATCTGAAGAAGCTTGATTCATCATGCACAAAAGTACCTAATAATCAACGAAACATGTGGCAGTATATCTTGTGCTGTTCCAGCCTGATGACTCCGTTAAACAATATTCTCTGGACTTAGTGATAAGAAAAGTGATAGTTCGTCTTTGGAATTTGGTGATTCTGGTTTTCATTGTCTACTAGATGGGATCATACCTAAGTCAGTTATGAGAATTTTGTTATTTTGCCAATAGATGAGAGTATCAATATGCAGTGCTTGTCAATTGCAGATTTGGTATATGTCTTGGATGATTAATGTAAAGCCGACATTCTTGGTTCATGATGATGTTAGATCCTCTTGCTGGCCCTCATGGTTCAAAGTACATCTTTAGTAAAGTTATCTTTATATTTTTGTTTCGTATATCAATGTGACAGGCTATCCTACTTCCTGAGTACATTTTTGTCATGAAGTACACTTTTTTCCCAAACCTGTCATGAAGTACTTAAATTAATCTTCCACAAGGTTTTATGATTTTTCTAAGAATATAGCCCTATTAAATTCTTCAAATAATTCTTAATTCTGTTACTTAATGTAGTGCCCCAACGGACACACACTATGTTCAAACTGCAAAATTAGAGTGCACAACTCTTGCCCAACTTGCCGATTTGATCTTGGAGATATAAGATGTTTGGCCTTGGAAAGAGTCGCTGAATCGTTAGAGCTCCCTTGTCAATATCAGAGTCTTGGCTGTCATGACATATTTCCATACTACAGCAAGCTCAAACATGAACAAAATTGTCGATTCCGTCCATACAATTGTCCTTATGCTGGGTCTGAGTGCTCCATAACTGGTGATATTCGAACACTATGGTAGAACATCTTAAGGATGACCACAAGGTTGACATGCATGACGGGTATACTTTCAACCACCGATATGTCAAATCCAATCCACACGAAGTTGAGAATGCAACATGGATGCTAACAGTAAGTAAACTATTTGCACGAAAACTTGAGCATTCTTGATACACGTGATAGAGTTTACATGGTAAATATTACCTCCATGTTGATCTCTGAATTGCATTATTTGTTGGTGGTAGTAACTGACGCAATCCTCATGTCCTAACGAAATTAAAAAGAACGGACCTTGCTACAGGTTGTGTACACCATGGGTTACAGACCAATTTTCTGTGGTTATTGACTGCATGTTTAACATTCTCTTACGTGGTCCTAATCCACAATCAAAAGTATGCACTTAAATATTTGTCCAGTTTGCTCTTTCTAAATTTTTTTAATATGTTCCTGAATTGGTGTCATGTATGATATTCATTTAATTTTGTGAAGAAGAGAAGTTCTATGCCATGCTGGAAATGGAGTATTCATGGTTAGATTTATTTATACTACGTCAAATTGAATATCTGGTCTGACAAAAAAGTTCTCTGAAATTGTTCATGTAATATCTACTACATGGTTATGTTCTAACATTTGAAAATTTCTTGCTTAGCCAACTAGTACTATGTAGTATCCATATCCTTAGTTCTCTCAAGTGTATACAGAAAAAAATGTGTAACCCTGGATCTTTTTTCTTTTACTCTCTGTTGCATGCTCGAAGTTATGGCATGTTCCATGTTCTGGCTTTAGAAAGCGAACTTCTGTGTAACTTACAGCTTCGTTATGACATGTAGTTTGCTAGAGAAAAGCATCAGAATAAGCTTATTTTTCCCAACGTAACTTTTTCTTTTATTCTTAATGCTTTTCTAAGAAGTTCTAGTATCCCTTTTTCTCGAGTGATGAAATTTCTGATTTCCCTGTACTGCATTCAGGTCTTCAACTGTTATGGGAAACAGTTCTGCTTGCATTTTGAGGCTTTCCAGGCTGGTATGGCACCAGTCTACATGGCCTTCCTGCGATTTATGGGCGAGGATATTGAGGCCAGAAAGTACAGCTATACTTTGGAAGTTGGTGGTTATGGCCGTAAATTAACATGGCAAGGAGTTCCACGGAGCATCCGTGACAGCCACAAGAAAGTTCGTGACAGTCAAGATGGACTAATCATTCCAAGGGCCTTGGCACTCTTCTTCTCCGGTGGTGATGGGCAAGAGCTTAAGTTGAGGGTGACAGGCCGCATTTGGAAAGAATTGTAAGTCAATAGCTAGGGGGTATGATTGTACAGCTTCTTGAGATTATGTGATCATTCTCTATCTCGTATGGCCTGATATGGAGATAAACATACTGCATTTGTCAAATGACAGCTTTATTCCTGTCTCAATACACATGTTCGACTTGAGGATCCAGTGTAAGATCATAGCTCAAAAGAAATTAAAAACTGAAAACTCAAGTTGTAATAGTAAGTTAAAAGATGCTACATTTACAAGCATATTCTCGATGCTTCTGATTTGTGACCATATCTTGATCTCTATTCACCAGACTACTCTTTGTTGGGTAAAAAACTATCAAGTTGAATGCAGGATAATAACTGTAGTAATCTCATTATCTAAACAAGGAGTTGCAATGTAAGGCAGTCAAAGCCTTGTGAATTTGAAAGAGGTTCTGTAGAACTCATGTAAGAGTGCTGCAAGAATGTCCTCTTTTTAGCTATAGTCCATACCTCTACTCTACTAATGAAATAAGTTTTCTACATATAGTAAAGAAACTAATCAGGAAAGAAAAAAATACTGGTAAATTCACTCTAAAATTAGCCGTTTAACTGCAGTCAAAGTTTCGAGTTAATTTATCATCTCTCAATTAGTAGTATAACAAGACGATGAAGTTTATGGTAAGACGTTTTTCTTATTATGTCATGAGTTCAAGTCTTAATTACAGGAAAAAGATGGGTTTAAAAAAATTAATATAGTATGCTAATCTCTTGAACAAGGCAAGGAACAAAAAGATTGACACCAGCCTGGTTTCACCAGCTACATCTTGATTCTTGGGCCGGTTTTATCTTGCAAATTATGATTATAGACCAGCAAATCAACAATCGTGGTAGCAGCTAAGTGTTAGTTTTTCCCAAATTTCTATTCTACTTCTTATGGAAATATGGTTCGTAAGCTTTTTTATTCCACTCATTATGAGTTTATGTTTTTCAAATGTATTAAATCCTCCTAGGAGTCGGTACTTCTTGCAATTTAATGATTGTATCAATCATACGCTACAGCATATTCTATCTCATCGTCTGTCAATATATCTGTCATGTGTATTCTAATATAATCACAATATTTATAAGATTAATATACGAGTGTCAAATATTTAATATATCTATCACGTGTATTCTAATATAATAATATTTATAAGGTTAATATACGAGTGTCAAATATTTAAATATAAGACAAGTAGTGGACACATGCGGTGAGACAGAAAATGTAATCATACTTTGTGACTTGTATCATGAATAAAAGAATGGTCAATCTCACTTAGTACATCTCAACTCACACTAAACTATCATTTTATACCACCGATTTTAATTTTGAATATTTTGTACTCTTAACTCTAACATTCATAATATTTTAATCTAATTTTTAACACCATCATTAATTAACATAATCTTGTGTGTGGACTTAAAAAATTGTGGGAGCATTATAGTACATTTAATTTACTGTGCATAGACAAAAAATTACGTTAATTTTAGTGACGTTGTTCAAAATTATATTGAAGTAAAATAAAATTAAGACTTGGGGTAAAAAATGTCCAAAGTTGAAAATGAAGATTAGAAGTGAAAATTATTTCCAAATTAGAAGTTCCAAATTGGAATTAATCCTTAAAAAAAACAATTATAGACCGTAAAATAGAATAATGCATTTATAAAACATGACAAAATTATTGATTTGTCATTAAATCTACAAAAGAAAGAACGGAATTCGACCAAATATATAAAATTAATAATTGATAATTCAATATAATTTTATTACGTACATTAGTTTGTCAAGTAATTTTGAATTTGTAATTTTATAAATCTTTTTTCAAGATATCAAAATCAAGGATATCCTAATTTTTGACTAGAAAATACCTAGAAATACCTAGTACTACCTTAATAATTGTAACAATCCTAGGACGTGCAACATCAAGGCTGGCACGTAGAAGTTGGTACAGACTACCAAGTACTTTGTTGTTAAGTTGTATATTGTAGCAGTTGTTGATATGTTGGTGTGTTTTTTGCGGTTAAATAGACCCCTCAAAATGCGACTTTCCCGCGAAACCAGAATGGTCATTGCGTTTCCTACTCGCTGCACCCAAAAATCAAGAAAGACTAATCAAGAAAGAAAGAAGAACATCACAGATTTTCTCCTTTCTTCTTCTTCTTCCTCCTTAATTTTCATCCATCTTCCTTCCTTGTTCTTTCCCCACATTTCTCTAAATAGCTGTCATTTTTTTTCCCCCTACATCTTGGGTTCAAGGAATTCTCGGTATTTGGTATGTTACATTGTTACACATATACATATCCCTTCAAGAAATGTTTTATTTATTTTCTGTTTCTTTTTTTTTTTTCTCTTGATAAGATTATATGATGTATTATTCTTAACAAGGTTTAGGATGAAACTATTGACATTGTTTTGTGAAGATAATTTGATGGCCCTCTTTTTTTTTTACAAGTGAAATTCATATTAAAATGTCTACCTGAAACACGTACATATTTTCTTGTACAATTTGTAAACAACGATAACATTCTACCAATAAAACTCTTCTGTGCATTATAGTGCATGTATCGCTGTTTTACAGAAAATGCAGGTCTCACATGAGATCCACTAATATTGTGAGATGCCGGTGCAAGAATTTTTGATGTTTCAGAAGAAAATTTGTTCTAGCTGCAATTATGGATATGACAAATTTTTGCTATAATGCACATGAAATTTCCATGTGAAGATTCATTTAATTGTCTAATCATAATTATCTTGGTTTGTCAATGACATCTAATTTTTGTATTGCAGGAAGTAATTTGCATGTTATTGATTTTCTTTTAGTTATCAGCTGCCAGTTAGCTCAAGGCAGCCTTTAAAATTGGTCTGCCCTCAAAGTTGAACAACAATGTTGTGCTGTGGTGGTGCAGAAGAGGAACATCTCAGCGGTCCACCTTCAAACCAGTACACTGCTCCTCCTAGAGCTGGAAATCCATATGGTGGTGGTGCTGGTGCAGGTAAATTTCTTTCTCCTCTACTTGTAACATATTCATGATCAGAACAATTATGGTAAACAAAATAATAATAACTCTGTGGTAAAAGAATATCTTTTGTATGCAAATATTGGATGCCCTTTACTTTTTTAAGCTATAGTCATTTTTACCTGTCACGAATTTAATCTATCTTGATTATCAGTATTATCTATCCTTTTCCTCTTATCAGTATTATTAGGCTCCTTTTCCTCTATATTCGTATTTCGAGAGAGGAGTGAAAGTGATCATGTTCTGATTTCGTTTTGTTTTCGATTGTTCACTAGGTAGTGAAAGAGGAGAGCCAAGGACTAGTGCTGCAAGGAGTGGAGCTCCTCAGAAAGTTTTACCTATTGAGACACCATCTCTGTCTTTTAATGTGCTGAACAGGTTGACAGACAATTTTGGAACCAAAGCTTTGATCGGAGAGGGTTCTTATGGCAGGGTTTTTTGTGCAAAACTGAACAATGGCCAGACAGCAGCAATCAAGAAGCTGGATACCAGCTCTTCACCAGAGCCAGATTCTGATTTTGTAGCCCAGGTAAATGTTTGCTACTTCTATTCCCGAAAACGCACGTCAGAATTGGTATGATCATCTCAAACAGGTGCCAATCTTCCATCCTTTTATGCAGTTATCAACAGTTTCAAGACTTAAACATGAGCACTTTGTTGGGTTAATCGGTTATTGCCTCGAAGGAAACAACCGAATCTTGGCATATGAGTATGCAACACTAGGTTCTTTACATGATGTATTACATGGTAGGTCATTTTGTAATGCTATAGTAACTTCTGGAACTCTTTTGGAAGCAAATTTTGATTGTTGGCCATCTTTTTAGGTAGGAAAGGTGTACAGGGGGCGGAACCTGGTCCAGTTCTCAACTGGAATCAGAGAGTTAAGATTGCCTATGGTGCAGCCAAAGGCCTTGAATATCTACATGAAAAGGTTCAACCATGTATTGTTCATCGCGATGTCAGATCCAGCAATGTGCTACTTTTTGATGATTTTATGGCCAAAATTGCTGATTTCAACTTGGGAAATCAGTCTTCTGATACAGCAGCTCGGCTGCATTCAACAATACCGAGTCTTGGGTACATTTGGCTATCATGCACCAGAGTAAGCCAGTTTTCTTCCCATTTTTTCAAATCACACTTGTAACAAAGTCCCCTATCAGATAAAGTTTTGCTCAGAATCTGCAAAATCAGATTTGACCTAGATTTATGTAGCAAAAGCAAACTACTTCTTTTTGAATGCACAAGCTATACGCAAAAAGAAGCCACACGCAAGGATCCAGATTGCACAAACTGTGTCAAGTGTCGACTTCAGACTTTATTAATTACTAGTGGGTAAGGCACACACACTGTGTGTGATTTTAAAAAAAAAAAGTAAAAAGAGGAGAAAGTTATATAGAGTAGTTACTAGTGGTGGTGTAAAATGATATTATTAATGATAAGAAAGGATAAAATGAGAAGTTTACAAAATGACAAATATCAAAAGTGGGTCTTTCACTTTATACATAGTATAGATATCAGATAATGGTCTACAAGTTGCCCAAGGATAGGTGCATATTTTTCTTGTCTGTATCTTTTACCATTTTTGTATGGGAAAGGCTTGTTTATTTGTAGCTTATGTGTTTCTTATCCATGTTCAGGTATGCCATGACAGGACAGATTACTCAAAAGACACATGTTTAGAGTTTTGGAGTTGTTCTTCTAGAGCTTTTAACAGGAAGGAAGCCAGAAAAGACCACACTCTGCCAAAAGGACAGCAGAGTTTGGTTACATGGGTATGTTGTTGCACTAAATATCTGAAGTCTATGTTCATATCTCATTGATTTCCCTAAATATTAAAACTCATAGCCACTTTCGTGCAGGCAACTCCAAGATTGAGTGAAGATAAGGTGAAGCAGTGTCTGGATCCCAAGCTAAACAACGACTACCCGCCAAAGGCAATTGCTAAGGTACTTTCCATCTCACCTGTTTCAGATTTTCACTGAAAAAGAAAAAGGAGACGCATGACAAGGAAGTTGAATGTTCTTATATTCTTCCTTCATTTCGGCAGATGGCAGCTGTTGCGGCTCTCTGTGTTCAGTATACGAGGCAGATTTTAGGCCGAATATGACAATTGTCGTGAAGGCTTTGCAGCCGCTTCTCAACTCAAAACCAGCAGCTCCAGACTCGAGCATAGTTATGTAAAACTGCAACTACAACCTGCAGCATGAGATTCATGTAATCTTGCAGTTCTCAATCTCTCCCATTCTTTTTCAAGTGCCTATGGCTAAAATGCTTAAAAGGGCATTTTTGCAGTCTCTGCTCAATGCTCTCCTAAACAAACCTGTTGCTACAATTTGATGAAGATGCTGTCTCTTTTTCTAGATGTGTATAAGAGACAGGACCATCTTCACTTATTTGCTATTTACAATACTTTAATGTGTTATACTAGAATTGTCTTTGTAATTTAAGCATTCAACAATCAATTTCTGAGGATGACACAAAAAGCTTGTTCAAAGATTAACTATTATGTTTGATGATCAGTTACCATTATAAAGAAACCATAAATAGCCATTCATTTCAGAGAAACTATTCTTGTGGGCGAAAAAAAGATCATCAGTAGTACTAACTATTCCTTCAGAAAAAGGGCCAAGTTAATAAGGTTCAGTATGGTTATAACACATTAGCCTGAAGAAATATCAAATAAGCAACTTAAAGAGCAGCAGCATCTGAAAGAAGAAAGGCATCATATTACACAAGTGCGCCGTGATTAAAGCCTTCTGATTACTAATATGACAGGCCAATCAGATATGCAGCTCAGGAATTTGCATCATAATTGTAGCCCTTTGTTGAGGAACAATTGGAATTTTTAAATCAAGATAAGTAAATCAGTGCAAAAGAAAACTTCTACCATACTAAATATGCCACAAATAAAAAGTCTTCAAAAGCATCCTTCTATTTTAAATATTCAAAAGGATTTAGATGAGAACTATGGAAAGAGAAATTGTCTAAGAGTAATCTGCAGAAGTACTTACCTAAGCTATATCCATACGTTTAAACAAAAAGCATGGAAAACAAGGATCATCAATGGCCTTTTCATATGCAATGACCAAATAGGCAAGCTTTCAAAATATCTCAATAAATGCAAATTTTTGACTATTCAAAATGATGGGCTAGATAAGAGTATACACTAACCCTGACCACATTTGTTTTAATATTTGAAATCAGTGCTTGCATCAAACACATATGTTGAACAACAATGCAGAGACTGTTCACTAATACAATACTTAATGAACTATATTTTCTAGTGGGGTCAATGCGTATTAATTCTTATTGTATGTTCTCCATAAGAACAGAAAAGTTCTGCTGGTAATGGGATGTCATTGAGAATATAAGAAAATACTCAAAAACAGGAATCCAAGACTCGATTCAAATCAACATCTTTTAGCAGTCCTTGCAAATAGATACATCTTTATACGGAATTATGTGTTTTGTAAGAAAATATCATTCCTTCTGGCTCTGTACCTATGCTAATTCATATGAAATTGGTTAATACAGATGAAATGAAAGACAAATGTATGTTACCAGTAAGGCAACATGATTCTTCTTACTAGTTCAAATGGATTCTTCACCTTTGAGACCCCATCTGATCTAGGTGGCGGAGGTACAGGAATTATCCCCAACTTTTGCCGCACTTCCTCCAAATCTTCATGAAAGTGTCGTTCGTAATAAACGCACATTAGATCTGTACACTGCACACCAGCCTTGAGGGCCCAAGGAAAGTAATCTTGGTAGAATAACCTTCTCTGCCTCTCACTGAATGTAGCAGTACCTCCGACCACAGACATCATACACATGGGAAGTAGCATTTGTTCAGACTCTATAACCTTAAGAGCTGATTCACCGATTAAATTGGTAGGGAGGCCAAATTGGGTGTGCCGGAAGTCATGCACCTCGCGAGCACGCATGGCTACATAAGCCAGTTCTTCTGTCTCCATGAATTGCACAGGTGGCCGATCATCAGGAGAGAAATTTCTTGATCCCATGAATCTTGCATATGCAGCACCAAATGTGTTAGATGGTAGGTCCCATGCATGTCCCACTTCCGTAGAAAGGACGCGAGGACTAGATCCATCAGTACAGCTCTACCTTCCGGAATCCTCTTCATCCTTTCAAGAACCCTTTCAAAAGCAGGTCGTCCAGTCGTCTCCCCCAAAGCAGCTATCAGATCTGCTCTTCGTGGGTCCAGTAATGCCCCTACAGCTGAACCAAGTGCTACTGCAGCCCTCTGCCACCCATTGAGCCGGATACACGCACCTTCTATCATTGACAATTTGACTGGTGATCTGCCTCACTGCATGTCAACCGGCATTCTTAACTGGACCAGATTGAGGAGAGTGTTTGAAAGTCATCTTAGCAAGAAGTGATGGAAAGAAGAATAAACTTTCAGCCTGAAAAAAAAAAAAAAAAAAAAAGGAAATATAAGCAACTAAAAGAATACAAGGACCACAAACAACAAAAAGAAAGCTCAAAATTGTTACCCCATCCAGGTTACAGAGACTTCTTTTCTTATATGCAGAGGATTAATTGAAGCATCAACCAATCAAACTCAAACTCAAACTCAAACTCAGACAACTTCTGCTTTTTTTATTTTTGCATCCCTAAAAGTAAGCACTAAAAAAAGGACTATGATCTCAAGTCACTTCACATAACCTTAATCCGAGGCAATTCAGATTATCAAGATTCAATAGGTTTGCAGCTATCATGAATCCTCAAGCCTCCCCATAGATCCACAGCTGCAATAAGTGCAGGGGCGGACCTACAGGGGGCTCCAGAAGGCAATCCTGCTCAAATTTGATAGGCAGCGGTATGATTTAACTTGAGGTTCTAACAAACGTTTTATCTCAAAACTTTTGGTAATAGATACGGTAAAGTTACAGCAAAATAAGGACAAAAAACGGTTATAGAGAAATATTGTTAGCTTTAACACAAGACATCCAATTCACCAAAGGCAGATTATATCCAATTATGTCCAGATAACTATTTGCTACATTTGCCAAATGAAAACCTTAGTACTCCTAAAAGATAAATTCAAGAGCTTATTTTCCTATTTTCATAGTGTACCCATAAAAAACTTGCATGCAAATGCGAAGAAAACCCTTGGATACTGTTTCTTGCAAAGTAGATAGAATAAGATCAAGACACAGACTGGAGTTACTCTTTGATTAGTTATACTAATCAACTTTATACTCACTTGAAATAAGCTAATACATGCATGTAAATGATATGGTTAAAAAGTTTCTACTTGTCTAACTAAGCTAAAGCACACAGGCAGACCCTAGGTTCTTGCTGAAAATAGATATCCTACCTCTCTTCTATAGTAGTTGCATCTTCCTTAGCTTAAGATGCCCATAGGAAATTAATATGCCACGATACAAGAAGCTTCCAACAATTACTAGGATGGCAATCAAGGGCCCCTCCAGATACAATTCTTTTGGCAGCAGTAAGATCCTGCTTATTAACAGTGAGTATAAAGTTGATTAGTCAATAACTTGTCTCTTATACACATCTAGATGTGAACTAAGTTCCTTCTTTTGAAACAAGTTTTGGGGCCGGGGAAGGTTAACCAAACAATAAGGTTTTTTCTAATCATCCTATAAAAGGCATGATGATTAATAGCTGAAAATTACTACTTCAACAAAGTGAAACATAAAGAAAATCCAGTAATTGATGCAAGACCTACAATTCAAGTTAGACAAATTGAGAAAGAATCAACCCCCAACCCACAAGCAAAAGTATGGTTGTCAAAAACCACTCTTAACCCTCCCTCATTTGTTAGGGAGTAAAATTCCCTACTGTTTCACATACTTGAAAACAAACAATAAAACACAAATGTGGTTACTTTCATCAAAATGGTACTGAGAAGGACCAAAAGATCACAATGCTGTCTCAAAAGCAACCAAATCATCATCTGAAACCTTAAACAAGGTCATATGTAATTTCATAACCAGAGAAGAGCCTCGTGATGTTGATAAATGTTACGGGGTGTCAGTGTACTTAACACATACTAGCATATGGAATTATCAACTTGGATAATCTTTATAAGTTTTTTTAAAACATAACCATATCATAAGCAATTTGTTATCCTTTGAATTCAAAAAGTTCACAGCAATTCGGATCCCCAATCTCAACTTAAATCCAATACCATATTGGTTATATAAGCGAAGCTAGAAAAGGAAATCCTGCTGAAACTTTTTCAGAACTCACCAAGGATGCCTTTTGCAGTAAGGCTATGAAATTCCCCATTTAATCCAAGGCTTGACTTGAAAGTCTACAAGAACTGAAATTTTTGGTATTGAAGTCATAAAATGATGAAAAACTGCTCAAACATGCAAAAAGGAATACTTATAGGGATACAAAGCAATGTTATTGATCCAGACCCAAACTAGACCAAACTACCTTAATGAAGCACATATGGAGCAAATATGCATAACTATCAAAACAAGTAGGCATCTCAAATCTTGTTTTCCTGTGCTGATTTTGATAGCCTGCACATGCTTCATTAAGGGCATTTGGATTTTTGTCAACTTGGGGAAACCATATATGTCGTACTTACAGTATGATTAACACTGAAAGTCATATCTTTTGGGCTTCCCTAATCCTAGAGATGGTTATCATACTGCGATTGCATTTCATCAACTACATGTCTATTTTTGTTTGGCTGAACTTTCCACTATATTTGCATCAAGTATGACATAGTAATTTTTCTTTTATTTTGCAAATCCAAGCGAATATAACCTTTTCCTATATTGCGTTCATGCATAGAAAATAATGTTTTCAATCAGCAGCATTTTGTCAAAGCATCAAGCAAACAAACCAAAACTCATATTACCCTTTTTTCTTACTTCTTGTATCTGTAAAAGTACAGCACTGAAAAAAAAAAAAAAAAAAAAAAAAAAAAAAAACTCTTCTTAAGCCACTTGACACAACCGTAACTCAAGACAATTCAAACACTTATGTTCAAAATTTTTGCAGCAATCATTGATCCTCAAGCCTGCCCATACATCCGCCTCTACACAAATTACAGAGGCGGATGGAAAGGGGGGCTCCAGGATGCAATCTTCTGCTCAAATATTTTGAAGCAACTAGCATGTAGTAGTAAATTTCAAAATTTTTGGACATAAATTAGGCAAAGCAATAAATCTCCGGTTGGACAACCTTTGGTTTGAGCTAGGACAATTGCTTGTTTTTCAGTCCTCATTTCCATTAGGACTTAGTACCTCAACCCAGCAAATCCTTGGTTTCTCTACTTCTTAGATCTCAAATTTCTTTTATCTCCCATTATGTTTAACCAGCAATAATGGGTCAAAATGGGATTTCAAGCCTCTAAATTTGAGGGATTTGTTAATTATAGTAAAGGAGGATTTTTAGACCATGCAACACCAATCAAAAAATGTCAGTGCACCCAAAAAAAAGGCCAATGCTGGCAAACAAACCCGTTTAGACAAAAAGGAAAAGCAAATCAAATGAAAAGAAAATAAACTGGGAGCCCTGTTTCAAAAAAAAAAAAAAAGACCATCTTTACAACCGCTTAGGAACAGTAATTTACATGAATACCAAACCATTTAAACTAGAAGTCTATTTTTGTTTGGCTGAACTTCCCACCATATTCCAAATCGAGCACGGCATTGTTCTCCTTTTGTGCCAAATCCAAGTGAATATAACCTTTAATTCCTATATTGAGTTCATGCATAGGAAATAATGTTCCTACTCAGTAACATTCGTCAAAGCATCAATCAAACAAACCAAAACTCATAGTAACCTGTTTTCTTACTTCTTGTATTTGTAAAAGTATAGCAATTAAGATATCTCAATCTTAAGCCACTTGAGATAACCGTAAATCCAGGCATTTCAAACACTTGCTTTCAAAAGTTTTGCAGCAATCATTGATCCTCAAGCCTCTTCTTACATCCGCCTCTGCAGTAATTACAGAGACGGATGGGGAGGGGGCTCCAGGAGGCAATCCTTGCTCATATCTTTTGAAGTAATTACTTCGCCTGCCATTAACCTAATATAGTACTAAAAAACAATTATTTCCGAAGTAACTGGGCATGAATTAGACAAAGCTTGAATGAAATAAATCTCCTGTTGAATGATATTTGGTTGGAGATACAGCAATAGCCTGCTTCTAGCCATCGCTTACATTACATCAGAGTCTAGTACCTCAACCCACCAAAACCATGGTGTCTGGACTTCTTATCTCACACTTTCTTTTATCTTCTCATTCTTTTTTAACCAGCAACAATGCTTCAAAATGTGATTTGTCAATTGTAGAAACCATGGACTTTAGACCGTGTGAACCATAAAAAATGGGGGTGAGGCAAAAAGAATGGGACAATGCAGGCAAAGAAACCCTTTAGACAAAAGTTAAAAAAAAAAAAAAAAAAAAAAAAGACTAAATCAAACAGAAAGAAAATAAACTGGGAGGCTTATAAAAAATCCAAAAAAAAAAAAAAAAAAAAAAAAATATCTATTCCATAGCTTAGAATGCTGCTTTCATTGAATACAAAACCCATTACACAACCACAACAAAAATTGTATTTTAAAAAAAAAGGAAACAGTAAAATGGGATCATTTCGGAATACAACAACACAAACACTAAATACATAATGAAAGCGAATAATAGCAGGAATATTCACACAAATGTAGTACTAGTTAGTTACCCTGAATTTATACAAAAAATAGGACAGAATGACAAAAACAAAATTTTACCTCTGACCAAACTGGTCTTTGATTTTTTGATTGAAACCCTAATTTAACAAAATTGAGGAGACCCAAATTGTCTCTACTGTTTGAACGGCATATAACATTACGGGAAATTGTTATATGCACCCCGATCCAGGTATAAATATATTTTTAATTTATATTTATCTATATTAAATTTATTTTTAATTAAATAAAATGATATAAATACGAATCAAAGAATTATTTCAATTATTATGAATCCAACGATATAAGCATTTCCCATAATACTATACTCTTACGCCTATCCACATTAGGTACCATTTAATTTAACAAATTTTTCTTTATAATTCCATTTTCCACCCCAATGTATCTCTCATCATATTTGTATCCCTAATTTTAATATTTAATATTTTTCACCCGAGTAATTTTCAAATCCGACGTCATAGTCCAATTCTTCACTCAATTTAGCACTGTGTCTTTATACATAATTATGTTGGTAAGGTATAAAGATAACTTGGTAATTGTCTCTTATAGTATTTAAAGTTTTACAAACCAATGTAATATTAATTCTTAAATGAAACATACTTGAGAGAATTAATGATATAAAATATTTAAAATTAAAAATTAAAATGTATAATAGACATTATATTGAATTGAATAGTGCAAAATAAAAATTATCAAAAACACTACCCTTAAACTTGAGTTTTTATTAAGTTAAAAATAAAAGTTCTAATTTATAAGTAATGCATATTTATTATCTTATTTTTCCCAACAATTAGTTTAAGTATTGCAATTTATTTCAGATAATTTTTTTATACCTTACTCATTAATTATTTATAAAACTTTAAAGTACAAAAATTTTATTACCAACTTATCTTTATACCTTACTCATTAATTATTTATAAAACTTTAAAGTACAAAAATTTTATTACCCAACTTATCAATTATTATATTTTAAATATTTATATAATATAGTATTGATGCAATCTAGATATAAATGTAGAATTTTCTAGATGAGTTTATCATTTGAGCAGGATTAATTGCATTTTTAACCGCAGAACTGTTTGTCAATTCTCACTCACCTACATTACCCTCTCATAACCAAAAACAAACAGAACAAAAGGGACACAGCAAATCTGTTTCATCTGAAACTCATAAATCCATTTAGGAGAAAAAAAAGAGAAGAATCTTGAGATAAGACATCTAGAGAAGAAGCAAGAAATAGAGAAGGAGAAGAGGTGTGTCTCTTATAGATCTTATGGAACAAAGAAACAGTGCCAAGGGTGATGAAGAATAGTCAGCACCTGCAGCAAAATTCATCAGAGAGACCTCATCTCTCTCTTATTAGTCAGCCCTTTTCTTCACCATACTCTCATCTCCCATCCCTCCCTCTGGCTGAGTTTCTCTCATCCCCAAAAAAAAAACCCTCCTCTTTTTATATAATTTTTATTATTTTTTTTTAATGCAAAGATTCAATCTTTTTTGTATTGCAATTGGAATTATAATTCTGGGATTTGCCGATACTAAATGTTGAACTCAGAGGTTAATGAAAAGATTGAGTCTTTCTTTATGCAATTGGAATTTTAGTTTGTGGGATTTACTATTTGTTATTGAACTCACAGATTAATGCCAAAGATTGGATTGTTTTTTTAAGTGAATAAGAATTTTGATTATCAATTTGTTAATTATTGGTTAAACTTACAGGTTATTGATTTGCATGAGATGAATAATGCTGGGAATCGCCTTGTTGCAGCTCTTTCACTAGTGAGTTATTTGTAGTAGTCTAACCCTGTTAAATCTTTTAAGTGGTCTGGGATTGTGAGTATTTGGTTGATGGGATTTCGTTATCGTGCAAAGTTTGCTCTTGGGATAAGACCGAGTTTTTTGTCTAGCGATGGGGTTTAATGGGATAATACTATTTTGCAGAATTTGTCAAGAATGATTGATTAGATGCTTGTGAGGTTTCATGTTTTTGTGTTTATTCTTCTTGCAGCCAAGATATCATAATGTGAAGCACATAAACCTTGAGTTTGCACAAGATATTGAAGATAAGCATCTTGAAATTCTTAAAAGCAAGGTAACATGGGGTAATCTTTTACCTCATCTTGATCTTTTTAATAATCATAGTGGTTAACTGGTGCCCATTTTCACAGTATGTTTTAGGGTGAGGTTTAGAAAATGAAGTATATCATCTCCGCATATTATCATAGGCAAATACTTAGGTAGACCCAGTCTTTGGCCCCACTTGTAGACCCTGTGGTGTGGATTAAACCTTAGAGAGTCTCTGACATCAGCTGATATAAGCAAGATTTTTTAAGGTTTAATCCTGACCACAGGGTCTACAAGTGGGGGCCAAAGACCGGGTTTACTTAAGTATTTTCCATTTATCATAAAGTAACAGAATACAGAAATGTTCACCACACTGTTCGCTTTCCGTTAAAATCTTTTAAGAGTTCCCGTTATTTACATTGTCTGTGTAAATGTGCATTATATTCATTTGGCAGAAACTGATGTAGGGCTCCTAGTTCATCCTTCATCATGGTCATATCTTCATGTACATTTTTCTCTTACAATAGCTTAGATAGTTGATAAATTAGTGCTCCAATTTGTTCTTTATGCTGTCAGCCTGTAACTTATACACAATAACCCTATAGAATTACACAGATGGTTAATGAATGATGATAATGGTCTAAAATTTCAGCTAAATTGCGTACAGGTTTCTTTTCTTATTTCAAAAAGGGCAAAAACAACCCTAATTTACCTTAGCTAGTGCTGTATTTGGTTTCAAGTTTCTGATTGCTAATTAGAAGTAATCAAACAAGACGAGGTGGGGTTGGAAGATAAAACAGATTGCTCATGCAGGTGACACATCATGCTGTCAAAATGTCTCCACAATTTAGCCTACCATTTACAGACTTTATGCTTCCTTTAGGTCTTCTATCCAGCTCCAGATGCCATTCATTTAGCTCTGTTACTTGGAGGTCTCCATTCCTTTGTATAAAAAGAAATTGCCAGTTCTGTGTTGTATTTTGAGCTTTGTGTAGGCAAAGAGTAACTTTATTTTGTTGCTCAGTAATTTATACACATCTAGATGTGTGTTATAGGCATTGCATGATAATGTGAAGTAGAATGTACATGCATAAGTTAACCTTTTAGAGCTGAAAACTTGGCCGTGGTTGAGTGACTTGAGTCTAGTTCAGATGACAGGTAAGCATTGGTTTCCTCTTACTTAAAATTACCGCAGATTTGGGCTTTCCTTTGATCTTGGATACCTTATGCAACCATATGTTAGAGAATTTTTAACCCAGCCATTCTTCTTGTTGTATTATTTCTCTCTTTCATTAGTTGCAACAATGCAGTCTTAGCTACTCATAAACTTTCAGGTAAAAATACTACTTTACCTCATACTCGAGCACCAGGCAACATCTATATTGCGCTTATCCAAGAAAAGAAAATTCTTTGATATTCCTACATTTCTTTAAGATCCACCATTTCTTGTAAGGTTATGCTCAGCTTGTTTCCTTCAGTTTTTACCTCTTCAAGATGCAACACGTCCTGAAACAAAAAGCAAAGAGGGAAAAAAAAGAGAAATGCCTTTTGCTAAACAACTAAAACATTGCTGGCTGAAGTAAAAAGGCTTAATTACACTTTACCCCCTGAAACTTTAGCGTTCATGTCACTTTAGTCCCTAAAAGTATGGATGGAGCACTCAACCCCTTCCGTGATCAATATTTTATATTTATTTGACCATTCTACCCCTATTACATTTTATTCCTTTTTTGGTCTAATTACACTTTACCCCTTAAACTTTAGTAAGACTAACATTTTAGTCCCAAACGTTGTTTTGACACTAAAGTCCTTCGATTACACTTGTTACATACTTGCAATACTTGTAATCCTATTTATTCTAATTTTTTTTTTTTTTTTTTTAAATTTTGGTTTAAGAATATGTCTTTCATCAAGATAAGATTTGATTCTTGTAGAATTAAATCTAAACAAATGCCTAGAAATTGAATTCAGCGTTTCTACTAGCCTTTTGTCGGAATTAGTTGAAGAAGATGACATAACATGACAAACATTTTTTTTTTTTGAGCACTAAAGCCTATATATTGATGCTCAATTAAAACCACATCACGTTTATCCTCTAAACTAGCTTTTTAGCTTGAAACTTCAACTAAATGGATTGACATGCCATGAGTACACAATTTTGAAATAACTTTTATTATTTAAATTAATTTGTGCCCATTAGAATATAAAAATTATATTTTAAAAATAAGAAAGAAAAGATAGTGCATTATTTTGATGGTATGGCGGTGGTAGTGGTTAGTGGGAAATTCTTACATAGATATAAGTCCTATGCCTCACTTGTATGCCTTGTAGTTTAAATAGGATGCATATAATGCTAAATGATGTACGCTAATGTAAAAAGTAGTGACTCTTATTTTAACCACATGATCCACAAATAGGACTGTGAATTGGACACGTAAGAAATTTTCATAGTTAGTGTAGGAATTTAGATCAAATGGAGGCAAAAGTATAAAAGAATAAAATGGAATAGGGATTGAAGGGTGAAAATGTTTTATTGGCATAAGGGAAGGGGTTAAGTGCTCAAAAAATAACGTTAGGGATTAAAGTGTTAGTGATTCTAAAGTTTAAGGGGGTAAAGCGAAATTAACCCATGGGTATTTTTGTCCATTCAGCCAAATTTTCACACGCATTAGTGTGGACTGTTAGTCCAAGGACTTTAGTGCTCAAAAGATAACGTTAGAGTCTAAAGTATTAGTGACACTAAAGTTTAAGGGGGTAAAGTGTAATTAACCCAAGTAAAAATTTGGACTGTCTATTTCGTTAGTTTTACTTGATGGACTCAGTTTTTAGTAACAGAACTTCATGTTATATTACATATATTTTGGCCTTATGTTCTGTGCATAAGCAGTTTCTATGCCAATGGTTCTTTTTATGATATAGAAATTTTTCTCAAATGAACAAATCTTCTCTCTGCAGTGTGCAGATAACTTACAAAATCTGGAGTCTTTGAACCTAAATGGTTGTCAGAAGATTTCTGACAATGGAGTTGAAGTTATAACAAGCATTTGTCTAAACCTTACGGCCTTCTCCATATATTGGAATGTCAGGTACCTTTGTTGGCTTTCTTGATTCTCTCTTTGTATGTGGTTTGTTCTTTCAATGCAACCTCTTAATTAGGAGTTGCTTATAATTCTTTTTTCAGGGTTACAGATGCAGGAATCAAGCATTTGATAAAGAACTGCAAACGGATAACTGATTTGAACTTGAGTGGCTGTAAGGTACATGGGAACTGTTGATTCAATCCATGGAAGCTCTATTTTTCCCTTAATGTTTTTATGATTTGTCTCACAATATGCATCAATGACCTATGGTGAACTTTTAAGTCACAGTACTATATGAACATCTCTGTCCACATATCCACCACATGTAAATTGTAATTTAAGCTCTAAGGTCGTGTGGCTGTAAGGTACATGAAAACTTCTATTTAAATCCCTGGAAATAGCAGCTGCAAGCGCTATTTCTATTTTCCCTTAATGTCTGTAATTTATACTAGAATTTTTATGAATGACCTTGAACATTTAGGATACAGTACTATATGAACATTTTGATACACAAATCTAAGCATTTAAATTGTAATATTAAGTTCTGAGATCTTGTGATACTGTCTGTAGGTAAGTTATTGGAAGATATATATTAATATCTGAGAAGAAACATGATGGAGAAGAGAGATAGTTGTCAGATTCAGCCTCTTTAGCAGAAAATTTTAAGTCCATAATTGAAAGAAGTGAAGTTCTTCCTGAACTTGTTCCTTCAGAAGTCTAGTTTGGTGGAAAAGTTTTGTAAACCATAGATTTATACACATTTTTTTTTCACTAGGTTCATCAAAAGAGGGTACAGATTGACTTTTTGCCCCCTAAGATCTACTTCTTTGTTGGAAGGGAACAAAAGATGTGTGCATTACAAACACATAAATATGTCACCCACTTGTTTAAGCTTAGTTTACGAATCATCTAGTCTTGATTAATTGACTTTTTTCTTTTGCTAAGTATCTGCTCTTGATTTCCGCTAGGAAATTTCAATTGAAGAAAAGACCTCAAATTGCATGTATGCTAAGACTTCGTAATTCTTACAAAAAAGTGCTCATATTTCTTCTTTTTAGTTCCTTTTTCTGAGACGGAAGCTTTTATTAAGTAATTAGACATTGTTACTTGTCTCAATTTGCACTTGTCATACATGCTGCTTTCTCTTGATCATTTTGTCTGTTGTGCAATGGAATCTCTCATGTAGCTCCTTTTCCTTGACATGACAGAATATCACTGACCAAAGTTTGCATTTAATTGCTAGCAATTATCGAGACTTGGAATCTTTAAACATTACAGAGGTACCATCAAATCTGGTTAATGTTGGAGTCATAGTCTGAATGCACTAGAAAAAGACAAAAGGAAGAAACATATTGTCATGACTGCTCGAAGTCTATCAATAAATTAGTTTAAATGATAATTCAGCTATAGTTTGTTTTTGGCTCAAGGCTGATGTACAGTAGTAGAAGATTTTGTTTCAAAGATGTCTAGAGACAGTGATTGTTTGACAATGTTAAAAACAGAAGAAGATCAGAGGAGGATACAATATTGTCTTTCATCAGAATGTAGAATGATTTACTGGATTCTTATATCAAACTATTTTCATCTTTACAACTCCTTTACTGTTCAAAAGCTGGTGGAGTAGTTCACCCTCCTGACAATGCTTCACTTCATATTTTTGGAATGTCATTAGGTGCGTCAAGGTAACAGATGGTGGTTTACAGCAGATATTGCTGAAGTGCAGTTCTCTTCAAAGTTTGAATCTTTATGCTCTCTCTGGGTAAAATTACAGTTTTATAATCATTATATGCAATTTAAAAGTATGGCCTTTCTGGAAATGGAACAAAATGTATGTATCTCAAATGGTGCCTTCTTGGCCTTTCTGCCTTATTTGTTTAGCTTTACAGATGAAGCTTATAAGAAGATATCTCTCTTGACCCATCTGACATTCTTAGACCTCTGCGGTGCTCAGGTATATTATTCTATTTCAGAAGAATAGACTTGTGTTATAGTCAAACTTAGATAGGCAGATCTACTGCTTTGTGCAATGGTATTTTTTGAATTTTTTTTATCAAGCAATCAATTCTGACCAGAGTCTGGTAAGAGCTGTCTCTTAACAGATGATAGATGTGTTATATAGAGACTGCAAATTAGCTAGTTTCTCTAAATTTGACATGGTAAGTCAAATATGGGTTTATCAATTTGCATGTAATTTGTCTGTTTGTCACAGCTAATGCTTTGTTATTCAGGTGTATACGTGTGACAGATGTGGGTGTGAAAGCTATCGCTGAAAGCTGCAGTTCTCTTGAACAAAACTTTTGAGGTAAATCCAGATAAAGAGAACCTTTGTCTTCCATATTTGATGTTAGCACTGAAATTTATTACCAACAGTTTTTGCACATTAGAGTAGGTGACACATAGAATTTCAATTACTTCAAATTTAACCATTGAAGACAGAAAACGTAACAGTAATTGTTCATTCTAACATTGATTATGCGATTATATGAGATATAATAATTCTGCAATTTTAAAACTAAATTCTATAATAGTAGTTGGTTGGATTTTGGCCTACTTGTGAGTGTTGATCTATATAAAGATATAATCTAATCAGTTTGTTATTACATAAGTGCACTCGTTGTATTTAATATTTTGAGTTTGATTGATTCTAGGCATGCAAGAAGTACTCTTGCTTTCATGTATTAGCACACAGTTCCTGCTATTGGATTGATAAGTGTCTTTGAGACTTGGCTGTTTTTCCTTGCAGCTTGTTTGGGATTGTTGGGGTGACTGATAATTGCCTTGAGGCCCTTTCCAAACGCTGCTCAAATACAATCACAACACTCGATGTGAATGGGTGTATTGGCATTAAGGTGGCTTTGGCTCTCCTTAGTATCAAAAGTACTTCCACTGATTATGCAGTTTTATTTGTACAAATGCATTGTGCCTTTTCATATCATGAAGTAATACGAGTGTGTTCTCATAAACACTGGTTCCTTGAAAAATAATTTTGTTTGGTATACGAGGCATAGCAACTGGAATGTTCTACTTGGTTACAATCTAAGCAGCATGCTCACAAAGTATAGTGATATGACATGTGGTATGAAGATAGCAAGCAAGGGATTTGGATAAATGTATTTCTTGATATTGAAATAGATTTTACATTTTTATTTCTGTGAATATGAGGTACTTGAACTAACGTACTTAGGATCATAATGTATGCAAGCATATATTATTATTTTATACTTTATGCAAATGCACACGTGCATGCACCTGAGAATCTTAACAATCTTCAGGAGCCACCTACGTACAATCACAGTTGATAACATTGGCTCCCTTCTTTTGGAACAGAGGCGGACACGTGAGGAACTCCTTCAATGGTTCCCAAACCTGAAATGCTTCAAAGTGCATAGCTAAGCTGTAAGGCGGCAAATGATTTTTTGCGCATAGGTGAGTATCTTGCCTTACTGAATGATTTGAAGAAATGATAGTTCATGGTTTATACTTATTACCTACCGAACATTCTTATTGTCTAGAGCTCATAATATTTCTAGGCTACGTTGTTTTAACACTAAAAAGAGCTTTGGCACAAGGGTAAAGCATTAGTATGAAGAGTCATGCTGTAACTTTTGTGTCAGGGATTTAGAACATCTATAACTGTTTTTCTCCCTTTCAACCTAGCTTAAATTTCCAGATTTTCTTTAAGCTGACAAAGACTATTATGAACGGTATCCACTCAATGTTTCTGATCTTCTAAAGTGAACGGCCATTACAAGGGCCCCTCTCTCTACCTGGCAGAAAGAACCATATACGATTAGATTCTTGCTCCTTTTACCTTGTACTTTAGTTTGTGAATGGTACTTTGAATTCTGATTCCTGCCGCACTTCTAAATAGAGCCTTTTATTCACACTGAAGCTTAAGACCTTTTTTGGCTTCTGTTGTTCATGAAGTGAAGAGTTTGTTTCTCCAGTGGCAGTCTTGCGTTTGTTTTCAGAAGACATACTCTGATATACTTGGAATGCACTTCCTAAAAAGAGTTGAATTGGCACAAGGGATGTTGTTAAATGGCCAGGTAGAGGGATCCATCAACTAGCTGGATTGGATGCAGTGGTTCTTTCAAGTCTTTGATGAATTGGAGATGTGCAGTGCTCCTCATGAGCGAACTGATAGTGCCTCCATCTCAGAGTAGTTCAGGGATTCCCAGGCCCAAGAATCATACCATTTGTTTGAGTCTAGCGCGCACATCCAGTGCTTGCCTTTTGTCCACTGGGCTGCACCATGATGGGCTGACTTGAAGGAATTTTATGTCATTGCCGAAAGAACTATCCATGTTTCAGCCTTTGTGTTTTGATTCTGTTTACCCTATGTGAAGAATTTTAAAGAAGAAAATGCATCACTGAAGATTAAATCTTTGTGTTCTCAGGTTTTGAACGTGTTTTCTGCTACTTGTGGACCTCGTGGATTCGAGAGACCAGCTTGAACTCATGGATCATTTATAATGTGGTGTCATCATGGCAAAAATTGCTCCGTCCAATCAAGGATCCAGATAAGCTACATCTTGATACATTTTCTATTTATCTTTTGCCTTTCTCCAGTGGAACCCTATTTATAAAAAAAGAAGAACTGATGTTTCTGTATGATGTAAAAGTACAATGCACACACACCTATGACAATTAACAGGTTTTATTTTGAAGGACTTACGTCGAGCATTATGGCCATGTAGTTGATTTTCAGCATGAAACTATTTAGGCATCAGACCATAACAATGTAAATGCCCAATCAGGCATGATACTATAAGTTTGAAACCATCCTGTTTTCTCTTTCTTTCTGGCACTTCTATTTCTGTTTGACTTGGGGCATTACAATCAATAAGCTATCTGTAGAAGACAACAAAATGTTGGATGAAATCACTCGAGTAACCGTCCAACATGATTGGACTTGGAAACTCATTCAATTATTAACTGGGCTTCCCTGCCAGCTGAGTTCCCAACCAAATGCGTTGTGTTTGTTTGATCTTACTTCTCCACTTTCTTCCCCCTTTGTTGGTGACAAAAATTGGTGTTATGAGAAGATTGCTAATGCAAGGCCACTGGGAAAAATCAAAGCACCCACTTGCACATGTTGTTAATAACCATTTTGTATCAGCTCGGAAAGAAACCTGCATCTAAGATCAATAGCACCGATTCTTGTGCTTAGCTTCTTGTATTATTGTATTATAATTGTTTTCAATGGTAATCATGATTTAATGTGGCCATTAGTATAAAAAAGTTGGGCCTAATATCCAGACATAAAATATAAAAATAGCAATTTATCAGTCACTTAAAAGCAAACGAAACACATGGATTGACATTCTGCATTAATGTAGAAGTATTTGCGAAGGTTATAAATGTACAATCAAATTGAACTAGCTGGTATTAGGATGGTCTTTTACCACATAGGATTTATCCACCACCAACACTTCAGCTTGAACCTGAACCTGGTAACTTAATCAATTATCTAACTGGGATCACAATCATCACATGTCAAAGCTTTTGGCTTCACTCACCCTAGTGCCATTGCTAGTTTCCCTCCCTAATCCCAGCAAGAAATTACCACTTCAAAATGCAAAATATGGCTGCTAAAGGAAATTAAAGTTGATGGTGAACGCACAGGAGAAAACAATTTTAAAAGCTGGTCATACCACGCTATGGGTATTTGGTATTATATTTCTATTTAAATTAAAAAGAGGTTGTCTTAAGTATGGCAGACCAAAATTTCTATAAGACATCTAGATTGCATGATACAGGTCTTCACAACTAAGGACCCCTGTGGGATACCCTAAGGAAATACACAGGAAACGTAATCTACTATTCTTACAAATGACTGTTTCTATTCTGAAGTTCATCCGCCAACGGGACCTGCAAACAAAAGTTTTTGGCAATAATTAGCAACTTAATTAACCAAATGATATTTTGATGCAAGAGAAAGCTAGGGGATCACATGGACACATTCCTATTTTCAATAGTCCTCATAATGCGTAAGGCACAGAATTATGATCATAAAAAAGTAATCCAGCAACAACATCCACCCCTTCCAATCACAATCTCCATGAAGAAGATAGGGAAGGACTGGAAGAAGCAGCCTACCCAATGAAGGTCAGCGCCTAGTTCTGGGTTTGCAGCGAAATTCAGCTAAGAGTGCTATATGATCAGAGGACCATTCTGGAGAAGGAAGTGCTGTGTCTTTTCTCAAGCTATCCTCATCCAAGAGTTCCAACAAAGATTCCACAGTTAAGGAGTCCGCTAAAAGAACAAACAAAATCACATTTACGTAAATTAGTGGAAGTTAAATGTTTCACAAGAATTATTTCACAATATGTAAGTTCATTGTAAAAAATTGGAATAATAAGAGAGAGATCATAGAGCAAAATGCTGAACAAAACAAAGACAGTAAAAGGAAGATCATTTCAAGCATACCTGAGTAGAATATGTAATCATGAGTTCCGGTAAAATCCCTGGTGTAGTTGGTAAATTTAGGTTCATTTGTAGTAGGATCCATTCTCCTCCTGTGTTGCTCAAGACCAAGACCAACCCCAGGTCTTGCAAACGATGAGTATGCACTTACCTATATGATATATCAAGAAGCACATGTAGCAACTCAGACAGAATCATTAGAACTAGCACAATCATATGCATATTAGAAGCTTCTTGAAGAGGAAGAAGTTTAATCTGCCGAGAAGGGGATCTTCAGCCTTTGTAGGTCAAGAAACATACCAATGGCAACTGATGTGTAAGTTTAGTGATAGGGCGAAGAATTCCAAAAGGGTCAACTGCTAAATCTGGATGCATTTGATCAACTTTTCCCATAGCAAGAAGAGCATGAGGAGCACTGCATCAAAACATAACATAAATCAGGAAGTTAACTCAGATTACTTCGATAATCTATAATAATAATACTAGAACTACTAGGCAAATTAAAAGAAAAACCATATCATACGTTGTAGGAGTAGAATTAATATCTCCACACACAAGCATTGGGATATCTGCGCTGGCAGCAATTTTCTCTAATCCTTTTAACAATGTATGGACCTGATAAGAAGGCAAGTGCAGCAGCGAATTTTAGCACTTAAGAAGATAGAAGGAAATATTACAGCAGAAGATAATATAAGACACAGAATAAGAACCTGCCACAGCTTGACATCCTTTAAATCTTGCTGGACGTTGACATGTGTATTGGCCTGTACAAAAAGGTAATACATACTGAGATTCACTCAAATTCTACAAGGACATGATCTCTAGTATGTATTGGAAATTGACAGGCCCAGTCACAAAGATGGTTTCAATCTAGATTCACGTGATGCATTTTGGGCATTTAAAAGTTTCTTTGCAAGAAAGCCATATCAGTAAGTAGAAAAAAAAAATAAAAAAATTCATAGGACCAAGATGTTGAGAAACTAGACAGAAGCCTCGAAGGACAAAACCAATACTAAGTCAGAAGTATGTGCCATCAACCAGATTAGTCAACGGGTAAAAATTGAAAATATTGTATCAACCATGTTAGTCAACAGTCACATTAGTAGGATTGAAATAATATAACAAAGAGGAAACTAGCTTTTGAATACTTACCACACAAACAAGCTGTCGCTTCCCAGGATTATCAACCCCCTGGTTGCTAAATTTTGCTTCCAGAACCATTATAAGTGCAATGTTATCCTATATGAAGTAACATCTTAGTCAGATATGAAAATGTTCCATACCTTCTACTCTTATATTTAGTGAGAAATCAAGCATTAGCATTTACATTTCAAGAGCTAGCTATACCACACACTTCAGAAAGATGGATGCCAAGCTTTGACTTGGCAAGAATGTTCTCGGAGGCGCACAATTTGACAGGTTTAAGGTCAACAAAAAATGTTTAAAGATAAATTGGAATACATTCAAACCCTCTGGTTAGAGAAAGTCAGGAACACATTGAACATCTATATTTTTCAGACTATGAAATATGAAAGACATAATAAATTTGGTGGTCATGGAAAGTGGATATAACCATGGCAAGGCCTGGAAAAATGGTATCACATCCTTCTTCAAATGGTATGGACTAGAACAAATTAATGTGCAATATTTTAGGAAAATACCTTGATCAATCGACCCAGAGCAGTTTTCCTCTGAGTACTCGGAACTACGGCATCAGTATATAACAATGATTGTGCAGCTTTGTTAAACTCAACCTGCACGACAACACAATCAGTCAACCGAACAGAAGAGCTAAATGTGAAAAAATATACTAATAACCCTTCATACCTCATATTTTTTGACATGTGAAAATCTATCTCGTCGAAAAAATGTAGCACAACCATCATTTAAATTAATGTTCCCATTGAAGACCTGCACAAAGTAACAGTCTTGTGTTACAAGAGGCACAACTACATTCAATATATATATATATATATATATATATATATACATACACACACACACACACACACATGAATCAATGCTTTGGCTAACCTCGGCTGTTTTTCGTTTATATAGAGCTTGATAACCATGTTTATCCAGCTCAGGCGCAAAGAATTCCTCAAAATGATCACTTTGAACCTGAGACAGATAAGATAAGCTCAAAACTTAGTATTAAATTTCTAGATTCAACCTTGTTAGCCATGTTGATGGGTAAAGTTAACATAGATACACGTGAACACGGGGAAGAGAATCATTTTAAGAAACTTTAAGCAGCCAAGAAGAGAGAGATGGTCATAAACAACATTCGCATTGCAGGTTTAGGCAAATCCAAGTAAAGGTCGTTCAAATGTTTCCTTCTCTGAATGCAGGAAGTCACTTGACAGCATCAATGTAGTGCACAAATAAATTGGATTCCTTCCAAAATATCAAATAGAAAATGGAAAAGAAAACAACATTTTGAACTTAATACATATAGATTTTGCAACCTAATATTAGCACTCGGCTTTGACTACTTGTTATCGTATTAAAAAACATGAGAGGCTGTTTGGAAAAGAAAACAGGGGAAAAAGAAAAAGGACAGAGGCCATTATCTAATTATACAACTCTAAGTCAAGTAACTGTGCAGAAAACCAACAAACCTTTTACCCCTTAACAATTTTTTCAAAAGAAAAACATTTTCATTGTTCTTTTCATTTCTCCTTTAACTAAACCTTCACTGAATCATCAACTCCGATGGAAAATTCAGTAAGTAAATTTGATGCTAGCTTACAATGCATATAGCAACTTTTATGTGTTTCTATACCTCTTGAAGACAAACAATGTCTGCACGGTAGCCAACAATCTCACGTAACAGATTCTGCCTTCGGTAAGTCCAAGAAAGAGCCCAAGAAGGACAGTAACTGTACAAATCATTCGTGGCATACGAGTCCGCTAAAATATTATATGACAGCACAGTAAAAGTTCCTGCCGAAGAAAGGCGACCATCAACATCCAGATGCCCAGGCATATCAACTCCGCTGATGGAAATCAACCGACGAGGAGTAGGAGATGGGGCTGGAATTACACGAGCAGTGTGTAGGGTACTTGAATGCCCCACAGATACTTTGGATTCAGCATCTACTACAACACACTCAAACTTAAGGACATGACCAATATCATCAGCCGTCGGTGTGTATGTTTTAGATTGTCCAACTTCAAACCATGTCTCACCACTCCTCTGTGTTACTGCAACAGGATATAATGCTGTAGCATGCACCGTTTGCCAAGCTAGGATTGCCCTGTGCACCCGTCAAGCTTGTATTGATAACACCAGATCCTGTGCTATTGAAGCGCCCAAAAATTTCTTCCTCCTCATTTCCATTTTCATTAACAGAACTAGCTGCACGCTCATGCAAAACACGATGATGCTGCCATGCATCTGAAAAACATTTCGGAGAACAATGGTAACTCTTAGCGTTGGGTAATTTTGCTTTATACACAGCCAAGACACTGCAATGTAGCTTGCTCAGATGGATGAACACTACAGATTGCAACTTTCCTATCACTCTGTATCCGATACCTGCAAAGGAAAACAAAAAAATACAAGTATCAAATCATGTACTTGGTGACTGTAATCTATTATCCAAAACACTAGAGTCATGTCCTTGTAGAATTTGAGTGAATAAAAGATTAACTAAACTAAAATAGCAAGAAGAATCCTTAAAGATTTCAAAATCTGCCTTATATAAACATCTCCTAAGAAGGACTGGAGAGGTAAGGATACCTGTTCTTTTCTCAGTATGGTTACTAGCTCCTAATCTAAATTAACAAATCAATATATGCGGGTTGATAATACAGAAACTAAGCAACACTTGTTGCATGCCAACTTGAGAAGCAAGTGAAATATATATATATATATATATGCTGCCTCCGAGAACATTCTCTGTTACTATATTCATAACCAGAATTGAAACTTCAAATCTAGATAGCTGGCAAATGACATTCTAAATAGGATGGAAGAGAGCATGGCACCTTAGCTAATAAGTGTATCCATCATTCCTTAATTAACTTCCAACTCTTCAAACATACATGATAGAGTAACATGTATTGAGATTTTCAATTGTCAAATTATCAGGTGAAATAAAAAACTAATAGCATTACATCAAAAGCGTAGGACAAAAGAAATGTTCAAGCTAAGAATGATAATCCACCCTGCAGGAGATTTTACCAATGTTTTAGGCATGATTAGAGCATCAGTGCTCATTAAGCAATTATCAATTTAGAGAAGCCAAATGCTCTACAGGACAGCAGAAGAATTAAGTTGAAATGCTAACTAGTTGGAATCAGAAAAAAGCAACTGCATACCAAAACCTAAAGCTACTTACAACGCACTCAGCATGCATCTCCTATTTGAGGATACCGTAAATAAGATCGCATGAAAGAATTGCTGACAGCGCATCAAGATATATGAGAATGCCAACGGCAGACTCACCCATCAGCTGCTACCACTTCCGCAGCATCTTAAGGGTAGTCATTCAAGGATTATCTCGTCAAAAGTACTTTTAAAATATTACTTTTCGATGTTCATCAAATGCCAGAGACAAAATAAATACCATAAAGAAGTCAATTTTACCTAGAATTTCTTGAGGAGAAAGAGGCCAGAAGCAAGAAAAGACAAATCACCTCAAAAGGTAAGACATAGAAACAACAGAAAATGAATAAACAGTAACCATTCCCCACTAATACAAAGTCAACACACAACAGCTGCCTTAAGACCACATAAAAGAAAGACAAAAAGATATTAAAAGAATAATCCCGAGCTGTCCTAAAACATCCATGTAAAGTCACACAACCCTTCGTCCCTTTATCTCACCATGTTTTTTAACATGCTGACCAATCGGCATATTACTTACTCGGCAGCTTTTATGGACTTACCTAATAGAACCACCTGAAGGATCATTTCGCGCACACACACAAGTTTTTTTTTTTACACTCCGCAAATGCGTGAAAGCAAATAAAAAGTTGATTATTTTTATATCACTACCCTTCCCTTTTCCTTACTCCCATTCTTACTCAGCATTTATTCATGCGAGATAAAAAATACAATCACAACCCTAAAAACCATAACCATATAAAAGACTATCAACTCGAACATCATTCACGCAAAAGCCACACACAAAAAAAAACTTTATCAGCAATAACCAATGACCATAACCAGATCAAAATCCAATCTTAGCTACTCAGACATTTGTGGACTGGATCATTATCCGAGCAACTTGACACATTATAAACACAAAAACAAACAATCTATATCAACAAAAAACAGAAACCAATCTTTAAGAAATCCAATAAAAAAGAACAACCCAAGAATCTAAAACCATTAAGCAGCAAAAGAAAAAAAAGGAATCCTACCAATTGTATCTTTAACATCTGTTTCTTATACGGGGCGGACTCGGGGACATCTTCAGTGATGACGGACTTATCAGAACGGCGAACAAGCACGTAAGGCGTAAGCTCACAGCCTACGATAGGAATATCGGAAGGAAGATGCACTCGCAGCACACTCAGCATTCTTGAAATCTACAATCAAAATTATTCCCCACCCACTTCTCTACTCTTCCAAAACCCACTACTACTTGAACACAAAAAACAAGGAGATCAACTTTCGATCCAACGGCGGCGGCAGCGGCAGCAGGAGCTGAAGTAAAAAGCATGAATTCTCGGCGGACACCAGGCGGATCCGCCATCAGCTATGGTCGGCACCAATCGCCAGCCTTGCACCCCAACTTTATATGATGCAATTAATTTAAGAAAATTGAAATCCACGAAAATTGTTTTCAAGTCAAAATTCGGAATTTGTAATGGAAGAGAGAGAGAGAGAAGGGGGGAATCTAATGCGGAAATGAATCGATTGGGAGCAATCAATCAATCGATGGATCGAATAGTGAAGAAATTGTAGGCTATGTGTTTGTGAAAATGATTGAGAGAGAGAATGAAGAAAATCGATTAGGGTTTTACAGAAGCCAAAAAACAACAGGGGATGGAGGAGGAGGAGGAGAGAGATATAGATGGCATACTGCGGATGGATGGGTTGGGGTCACACAACGTTGTTGTAATAAATAGAGTACTTTCTACTTTTTTTTTTGGGAAGTATTAACTAGGGTTAAATGCAATACAAATCCCTGATTTTATCTTAAGTGACATTTTATCCCAGAAAACTTTTCTATAAATAATTAACAAAATATTTTATTATCATGCTATTTTAATTATTTTTTTCTTTCTACACTATTCCTGTTATCTTTATTATTTTTTACATCAACTTGCTAATATTTAATAGTTGTATTGTTATTAATAATTGATTAAGTACAGGTTGTGCATATTTTTATTTGTTTAAATAATATAATTTCTACATTAGATATGCTCCATAACAAAATCGATATATATATATATATATATATTTTTTAGAATATAGAGTTTGTGAATAATTATTAATGCTAAAATAACAACTAATCAAACTAAGAATACACTAAGAACATTTTTTAGTTAAAAAAAATCCATTTGACTCATTCTTTTATTGTGTTGTAATTTTTAATTTGTTATTTTTAGTAATTAATAATTAACAACTAACTCCAACTTTCAATAAAACATGTGTTTGTTGTTGCATAAAACATATGTAAGTTGAGTTAATCAAGTCTCTTATAGAGAACTCATTCATTCAGCGGATGAAAATTATCTACAACTATTTTTCCATTTGATTGGCTTAATTCGGAGTAGTGCAGCTAATAACTTTTGCACTATCAGATGTTCACTTAATTTTTGTCAATTATTGGACTCTTAATTAGAGAAGGCAAATATTTAGGTAGATCTGGTATTTGGTCCTACTTGTAGACTCTGTGGTGTGGATTAAACATTAGAGAATTTATGACATCAGCTGATGTAAGCAAGATTTTTTAAAATTGAATCCTGATCACAGGATCTATAGGTGAGACCAAAAACCAGATTTACCTAACTATTTTCCATCATAGAATGATTCCATTTTCTCCTTATTTAGGAAGTAAGAACCAAAAAGTCTATACATATACAAACGATCTAATGTAAAACTATTTTTTCAAATATGGGCAAAACACTTATAATTAATCAATTATTAAAAGTAATAAAAAAAATTTAGAACTAGCAAGAAAGAAAGTGAAAAAATTAATAGAGAAATAAGAGATAAAAAATAAATAAATAAAAGGGGAAAAGAAGAGAGAAAAGAAGAAGAGAAACAATTAATAAAATGAGTAATTTTGTCCTGAACATATGGTTACGCATTAAGTGCATAATAAAAGTTTTGGGGGCAAAAATATATTAAAGGTAAGTCTTGGGGGTTCAATTCATTTAACCCACTAACTGATGTGTCTTATCTCTTGTGGTAGCACCAAATATTTTTGTTTTTCTATTTTGGAGGACGTATGTTTTTGGATTATTGAGTTGTTGGATGTTTTGTTAAGGGTATTAACTTTCATATTGACACCATCTGGTTTTGGTGAGAGGGTATTAATTTTTATATCGACACACTATCTGGATTTTGAAAAGTGATCATAACAAATGTGTTTATGATATATTGATTGCAAATTAAAAAGATAATGAAACCTCAATAATGGTTATTACATACTTTGTCATTTATTTGATAAAATTTTTATAATATATGGCAAATATTAATCAACTTAACTTATTAATTTTTCGCTTTGAAGAAAACAACTTGAATATTTGCTTAAATAAAGTAGAAGAAATGCTGATTTGTTGAGATAGCAAATAATCATTTGTTATTTGACAACATATTATTTGAACTTTGACTTGAGTGGTATTAAGAAATAATTTGGCTATTGAAATAATGAGACAATTTTTTGAATATGAAAAAATATTTCAAAATATTTGTTTGGGTTGCAAATAATGAATGCCTATTATTTATTTTTCATTTTCTTAATCCAAAATAATTATAAACTATAGTAGTCAAACATTATAGTTTTATTATTTAACTTTCCAATAATTGACACGTTCGAAGGGCCAAACAATTAAGTTACCGTTCGAAAACGATACTTACCGAATGAAAAGAAAGACCATTTTGGTTCATTATCTTTAAGGCATGAACCAAATTTGTCCCTTATGTTCTGCAGCAAACTAATTTGGTCCCCTATCTTACAAATTGTTAAACAATGTCAAGATATAGACGGAAAATTGGAGATTATTAACGCCGAAAGGTCATGTAACAAGCATAGTGGTCATTATTTTACTAGATGTGTATAAGAGACAGGAGGTATTGATTGATAACCGGTAGAAATAATGAATTGCTTTTGTGGGACAAGGGCAAAACTTAGTAATGTGCAATAATTACTCTAATTAATTGCACAAATTTTAACTATTTCACAAAATTTAACCGTAAAATAATATGTAACCCTATGCCCAATCCCTAATTCCATCTAGAGTGAGGTGAAATCTCAACAAATGCAGATGAACTAACCAACATAGGTATGATCCAACATGATGTAAACAAAAAAATCAAAAAATAATAAAATTGAATAATGCAACATTTGAAATGGTAGATTTGCAACGAAGAATTGAAGGGAAAAATGTGGTTGACGAGAGAGGAAAAAGAGGAAAACAAGTACCTTATGCACATTTGTCTTCAAAATTAACTAGTTCCACAATTTATAGCCTTTCAATCAAGTGAATTTTTAACTGTAAAGAGCTGCTGAAGCGAGTGGAGTTCTTGACTAAAATAGTGTCGTTCGAAGGAATATTTACTGTTCAACTTATGAAATTGAAGTTCAGAGGAGCATTATGTTACATGAAAAGTGGAAGATAAACTTTAATATAGAAATTTTTTCAGATGTTCGGATGATTATTTCAAAAGTTTAGCATAAAATATAAGATCCGAACTTTTTAATTTCAAATTAATGGCATTAAGGGCTCTTTCGTCTTATCTTTAATTCATTGGTTTTAGCAGTATTATTACAACAGTAATCCGAACCCAATAATAATTGTCTAGATGTTTGCAACATAAATAATTCATTGAAGTCATATTAGATGAATAGTGCAAATAATGGATAATACTAAATATGAATAATGTGTAATATTATTTGGTGAATCATCATTACTTGACCAAATAGTATTTGCTACTGACCATATAATATTTGGCAAATACTTGCCATTATTTGGTAACCAAATGAAGCCCCTAATTTTTCATTTCTTTCTTACATTCACATAAGTGTGTGTTAACCTCTAATATTATACATATCAAGATCTTGTGTATCAGTATCCACTATAAAACTATTAAAATTTTTTAACCTTTATTGCATATACTGTAACTTGTAATTATCTAAGCAAAACAAGTGAAGAAACTAAAGACAATGCTCCTACAACTCTAACATTAGGTTATGATTTTCTTTTAAATGGCTAAGTAATAGTTATTCATTATACAATACTACTGGAAAAGAATTTCTTATTCCAAATTGTTTTATATTTTATTTCCATTATAATGTTTTTCCTTTTGATTTACCACGGTAGGAAGTAAGAAAAGACAGGCCTAATTTAATCATTTGTGGAGAAGTTACTATGTGAACATTGTTAAAAGATTAACCAAAATTTTAAAATTTTTTATTTAAGAGACAAGTATATGCCCCATAAATTGGCTAATTTCGAGTTATTAGTGTAAAATTAATGTTTTAAAAATACCGACCATTCAATCTCAAAAGTTTTTATTATGTCTGTCTCTTATACAAATAGTTATAGCCCTATATTTTATTCAATCAAACAACTTTCAAGCATTTTGTAGGGAAAAAGGGGTCAAGATATATTTTATATAAAAAAAAAAAAGACGCAAGAATCCCACTTCTAAAACTAAGAAAAGGCTAGATCACCATTATACACATCAATTGAATACATTAAAATATCAATCCTGTCTCTTAGACATCTAGTAATAATTTATATGTTTTATAAATATTTAAATGGTTAAATATTAGACTTCATACAATCGTAGATATCCAAGATTGTCCTTTTTTTCTCATTAACATTTTATTCCACACACAATGTGGAAATTATATTTTAAAAGACATTATTCAAGAATCCTCCAAATAACTCAAGACCTTTGTTGTTAATATATATCAAGAATAAAAGAGAATTACCTTACTTACTAAGAACTTATGCTCACAAATCACAATGCATGTACGAACAACTGAAAAATCACCAAGCATCAATTATCAAATTTTAGATACTTTTCCAACATCTTAATAATATTAGGTTTATCTTAGCAATTATTGTGCTTCACAAGGAAAAAAAAAAAGAAATGGAACGAAGAAAGGTGGAAGAATGAAGAGGAAATTAAGTGGGAACAATGATAATAGGTAGAGTTTTCAAACCTGATTCATTTTCCATTCTAGTTGATTTGAAGTGTAAGTATCAATAATTGAGATTGATGCTAAGAGACAGATCTGTCAAGTTACAATCTAGTGTGTTATGAGCTAGATAAGGATAACTTTTGGAAATTTAAGATTGTTTTAGCATAAACACTCCACAAATTCCCATGCACAATAACAATAGGATAGAGGATAACTAATCAAGAAAATATTTGGAGTAGACTAAGATTTACATACTAAAAAGAATACCACAAGCAAACAAAGTATAGAGTTTTATCTAGCACAAAACACAATATTGCAACATGATTAAATAGATTATAAGAGAGCAAAAAAAATTTTACCTTTGAACTTGAACAAGATCTAATGTTTATAAAAGAGAACATGAAAAATAGTGAAGATAAACTGATGTATGCTTCAAATAAAGTTTAACTGCTCAACCAAGAAAAGGTTATTAAATGAAAAATGAGTATTACATAGAACCTCCATATGGTTTGGCCAACCTACAGTTTACTCCCTTATGATTTCAAAATATGCATTTAACCCGATGTGTTTTATATTAATTTGTAAAACTAACGGAAGTTTACGACTGTGATGGAATTATGCTAAAAGTCATATATGCCACTGTATATGTCTAGAAATGGTCAAATTTCCCATTGACTTGAAGGGCTACTTTGGCCATTTAAATCTCCAATTAGGGCTAGTATTGTAATTTAACACAAAACCTTTACCACCCCTTCCTCATTCTCCCTCTTTCTCTCATCTACAATTAATTGCCTCTCGATCCCTCCATTTCCCCAACTTGTCTCCACCGGTTATCAATCAATACCTCTCCCTCATTCTACACCTCTATCACTTCCTTTCTTTCTCTCAGCCTTTCGACCTACCTCTATCTCGAAACCTCCATTTCATTCCCTTAAATCACCCCAACTTGCCATATCAATCACCACAAGTCCCTAAACCTCCCCCTTGGTTACCCCTCTCTCTCTCCGCCTTTACTGCCCCATTTTCTCTCCCTCAGCCTTCCATTCCCCACCCCTTATCCCATAAGATCTCTTAAATCTCGATTACTAGACATCAACCTCCTAAATTGTTCTCCCCATCTCTGTCCCCAGCCTACCTCATTGATCACCACATCTTCCTCATTCCTGTCCTCCATCACCTCCTCCCTCTTTCTCCAACCCCTTCCATCTCGCAACTCTAGCTTTTCCATCTACTTTGATCTGTGCATAAAAAACACAATATTTTGTGTTAATGTGTGGAAAAAAGAAAGATAACAATTGAATGTGTGGATTAGGACTAATGAGTATTTTCCATTAATGATTAAGAATGATGAATATGCTTGGTTGGAATGGAATTTTGAGTTGATTCATATGAAAATTTGGCTAAAAATTTGAAGTTCTATACATGTGTATTAAATGCTTGATAACCAAAATGCTCCAGTGAAGTAGAAGATAGTGTGGGAGCCAAGAGGGAGGGGATGAGAAAGGTTGATGGGTTTGGATGAGGACATCTTGGATTTTTCTTATAATTCCATAGTTGGGGTGGGTGGATTTAGGTAGGGGTGATGGGGAGAGAATATTGGTAGAGTAGGGGACTGGGGAGGGGATTATAAGGTGGGAGTGGCGAGATGGGATAGTTCTGGATGGGATGGTGAATCTAAGGTTGGGAGTGGCAGGTGGGAGGATAGGTGGCAATAATGGGAGTTGGGGTGCTGGTGGATCTGAGTTGTGAATGGCTGGTGGTAGTGTGCATGTGGGGTGGGAAATTAGGCTGATGAATAAGGAGAAGGTGGAGAAGGAGGGTGGCCATAACTGCTTGTTAGATCATGGAAGGAGATGAGTTTTTGAGAAAGAAAGATTGTTTAAAAAAGAAAAGAAATTGAAGGGCAAATATGTAATTTTAAAATCTAAACTCCCAACAATAGTTGCATATATGATCAAACGTGTATCACATACCATGTGACAGAAGTCCCTTCTCGTTAGTTTTGCAAATTAATACAAAGCATAGGCAGTGTTTTTAAACCCAGATCGGACTGGCTGGTTCGACTAGTTAAACCGAGAATCGACCATGATGCCGGTCCGGTTGAATGTTACAGTAAAAAATTACAAAAATCCAGAAAGAACCAGTTCAAACTGGTGAACCGATAAAAACTAGTTTAAACCATGAACCGGCGGTTTTTTGTTTTCTTCACAAATTTTATAAACTAAAACCATGCGTCTAACATATTATTATGTTATAAGAGACTCTCATTTTCTCTCTTCATCTCAAGAGACAGGATCTTTGCTCTTTCATCATCTCATCTCTATGCTTTAACCTAGTGCAATCCCAACATACCTTTGATAGTAGAAAAACAAACTAATTCTTGTATGCTTGTGTGTGTTTTCAAAGGGTACCTAACATCTTCTCTCTTTTTTTCTATCATTATTATTATTATTATTATTAGTTTTTGATATCTGGTGACAAATGATGATAGTACGATGATCGTGATTGTTTTCTTAGAGGTTTCGATTTCTGATTTATGATGGTGACATGGTGGTTGTTTTGGTGGAGGGTTTTTTTTTTTCCTCCAATTTAAAATTGGTACATGAGATGTTTAAAGAGCTACAATAATTTTCTTTGGTAATCTTCAACTGAATCAAACATGAATTTTCTAGCGTAAAGATTAAATAACTCTTCTTGTAGCATTATACACATCTAGATTTATTCTCTCAACTTCTACTCTCACAATGATGTTACTGATTGCACTACTTAAACCTCAGTCTTATCCACCTCGTAGATGTGTATAAGATCGCCAGAATTGAAAACTGATGACCTCTCCGGGCTAGCATTGACACATCTAGTTTTAAAACATTGAGCACAAGAGGTTAAATACATATTCTGAAATCACAGGGGGTAATGTGTAGGGTTGGTTAAACTAGAGGGGGTTTTGTGTAATTTTTCTGTGAAAAATGAAAAGAACATATTAAAGTAAATTATAGATATAAGAAAGACTGAAAAAATTAAAAGTAGAGTGGGCTTATTAGCAAATAGTTACATAGAGCTTTTAACAAGTAGAATCATTGAATATATGATGTTAAAAAATAGTACATTATATGAATTGAATTTGAGTTTGAGTTCAACTCATTAAATTGAGCTCGATTCAAGTTTGAGATCAGCTTGTTAAGTACTTAAATTGTGAATGGAATTAATATAAAATAATTTACAATAAGTCAAATATTTATGCTAAGTAATTGCATCATGTAAATTAAAGTTGTGCATAGTTATATTTATATTTTAGAATATAAGAACTAAATTTAATGTTCTAAATTTGATTAAACCCAAGTATATCTTTGTAAATCTAATATGTCATACGTCAAATTATTAGAAATGTATGTCCGCGAATAATATTTGAATCATAGTTATGAAACCTGACGTGGCTCGGCGGTTCAACCGGTCACTAAACCGGGTTGGGTTCTTATTCTGACCAGGTCTAGCTTATACCCACTAAACCCGTGGAACCTGCAAATTGAACCGAAGAGACTGAGAACCCGGTTGGTTTTTTAAGGAACCCGGGGGTTCCAAAAATTGGAAGAAAAACTCCTTTGCCAAGATTCGAACGCTAAACCTCCAAGTGAATGAGTATGGAATTTCAACCATTACACCATTTGCTACTTGTTCGATTGCTACCTTAACTTTTATTTCTTTTACCCTTTTCAAATTTCATGCTTCACTCTTAATTTCTATATGTTTGTTATACATCATTATACTAGACAAGTTTAAACATAACTATTTTAATATGTTTTGTTCTGTTTTAAAATAATTAGTTATTCTAAACTCATCAAGAATAGATTAAAATTTAATAAATATGTTTTATAAATGTTTTCAACAGATTTTTATATTTAATAAAATGTATTATATATTATTAATAAAATTATATATATTAGTAACCCACCGGTTGAACCAGTAACCCATTCACCCACCTTTTCAGAATCATAGTTATGAAAAAATAAATTTTAAAGATATTATGATTTGAATTGTTCCCAAACACATTCACTATCTTGACTAATGTTTTAAACTAACTCAATCTAGTGTTTGAGTTCACTTCATTTTCGAAATAGAACAAGTTATACTCACGAATAACTTGGTTTATTAATAGCTTGAATCAATCTCAATAATGAAAATTATGGAACAAAAAAATTTAAAACAAAAGGAAAATCTAATCCCCAAATTTATTCATATTTTTGGAGCCAAGATAACATTTTCAACTATGGGATATTTGACATACTTCAAAATTTAAGGCACTGGCCATGATTGTGGAACATATTTTATACAGAAAATAAATACTATTGAGTCAAAAAATAGTTAAAATATGAATATATGGCAAATACAATGAATCAATTCTTAAAGAGTGACTCCTTATATTTAATAATTATAGCTGTGAGTTTTATAAGTCAAAATTTGACCAATCCAACCTCAATCCATTTTTGAGGATATGTATAAAATTATTTTAATTAGATATTATTGTTATGCGTAAATTACTTGAATTCCTTTGTATAAACTGTTTTGGTAACTAAAATTTTGTTAGATTACTAACTAAACATTAGGGGTGTAAAATAAGAATTTAGAGAACTTGAGGACCATAGTATAATCCCGGTTTTGGGATATTGTTGAGAAACAAAATAGAAAATATAAAGAATATAAAATCAGAATGTTTAAAAACACTGCCTATGTTGCAGAGTTAGTCTCTTACTAGTTTTTTAGCCACCAAATAATCTTCCTAAATAACTTATAAATACGTGTACTAGTATATGACAACGAAGAGTTGTTTAGGTAGTAAGACGCTTACTTGTGACCTATTAGTCACTGGTTTGAGTCACTAGAGGGTAGGAAGGAAAAAAAACATATGTGCTACTCTGATATAAGGAAGGAAAAACAAAATAAAAAGAGAAGGAAGAAGAACAAGAGGGCTGAGAGAGAGAAGGAGAGAAAATAAGAAAATCAAGAAACGTAATCCCTTCTTATACTTGCCGACTATAATCCTAAGTTTGTATAGTTGATTAGCTATTATAAATATGTATATTTGATCAATTTATGTGAAGACATAATATGTTATAACTGCTGCAATTCCTTGTATTTGTATATATGTATTGGTGTTGTAGTGGACCGTTTAGGTATTTAAGTCTTAATTGATGGCATAAATCAATTTAGGAGCAATTTATTTTGTCTAATTAGGTGATTTAGGCATTGTTTATCCTAGGATAGGGTTAATTTAGTTTTATATAAGCAAACAAAACTATTATAACTAAACCCAAACAGTTAACCATATAACTTTCATAAATCTTGGTAAATTGAAACCCTAAGAAATTATAACCTGTAATTTCAGAATATGTATTTCACCTCTTGTGCTCAATGTCTGAGTTTATGTGCTATGCTGTGTGCTTATTCTATAAAGCCTTTAGGGGTTGATTTTCATACCCATGAGTACTAGTGAATATGCATTATATAGTTTAGCCTATTTAGGAGCTGCATAATTAAAATAGTTAGGTTAGATTAAGTTTAGGGACTAAATTCAGTTTAGTGTTCTTGTTTATTCATTAACATCATTGTGAGAAATTACTAGTTGAGAGAATTGTAACGTAAGTAATAATATGCTACTTAACATAGAAAGTTTAATTTGAGTTCTTATGATTAGAGGTGGCTGAAATAACAAGTTTGAGTCAATCATAGTTGAAATGACAAGAACCTAATATTAAAATCAATGACTAACCATTAAGATATCAAAAGATTTTTAAAGAACTCTTTATATGTTATGCTATATTATAAATATGAATAAGTGTGCTTTTGACATCTTAATGGAGAAAATTATATAGATTGAGTGCTTTTAATTAATTAAATAGGTTAAAGAAAAGAAAGGAAGATGGTTTGTGAAGGCTTTGGGCTAAATTGTGAGTGTTCCTAGTTCTTGTTTTAAATGATGTTGATAAAATTTTTAGTGACTTTTGTGTGTAGTTTGCGTGACTAAATTAAACATATAATGTGATTAGTTTACTTTGAACTCCTTGAATACGATTCATTTGCATATATAAAATTGCTTGAACTTGTTGTACACCTAGTTGTGTACTTTATCACCTTAGGGAGAACTAGTCCCAACTATATGTAGGTTAGATACGCTGAGCTAGTACTAAACTTGGTAGAAACGGTTTACCTACCGTGGCTATGCAATCCATGTACTTTAGATGGGATGATCATTGGTGTTTGGGCATGTGAGTTTATATCGGTACTCTCAAGTTTACCAATTTTATTGTACCTACTTGGAGTTGAGATTTATCGCTGGAAATTTACTATTTGAAGGGTGTTATCCACATTAAAGGGTTGAAAGTTGGATAGTGGAGCTCTTTTATCATTTTGGCAAATAAAGAGATATGGTTCTTATGCAGTTTCCATTTAGGGCCGACTGTATCCACCTCTATGTGAATTTTCTTTTGTTGCATATGTGTGCACTTACTACAGTGTTATCATGTGTTGCTTCGTTAGTTACATTAATATATTCCACTTATGACTAACATAAAACTATTTTCGTTCGTGGATCTCAATGGGCATAAATTCATAATATCTTTAAAATTTATTTTTTCATACAGATCTGAAAATTTTGTGAAGACACTATGTAGTGAGTATAAGTTTTTAGTTGGCTATTTATAGTTTATTTGCACTGGTTGTAACTATTAGCTTGATGTTTGTAGTCTTTTTAGTTGTACCTATAGTTTGGGTATGCATATGTACAAGTACTATGGCTGTATTTTGACATATGATTTTGGAAATATAGATTGATTGAAATATGTAATAAAGCTTGTTTTGTTTCATATATATATAATAGAATTAGGATTTTCAGTTATTTATTATAAGCGTGGTTTTATTTACTTAGTCCTAGCAAGAGTTAGGTAAGCGCCCGACTAGATTTTCGAAGGTTGGAGATTTAGTTGGAGTGTCACAAATTTAAGAATTTTGGACAACAATTTTCTCACGAGGCTCACACATATAAAACTCTCGCTCATATATTGAATGGGTTTTAAGTCAAGTTCGTCCAAAGCTAGCATATAATCTTTAAGTTAATTTTTAGTTATTCCAAATATAAAATAAAGAACCATCCTAATTTCCTGTTCTCTAATACACATCACAGAAAAAATATAAGAGACAGGATGACTAAAACTTTTGATGAACCAAATAATTCGCAAACAAAATTGTTAGAATTCGAAAAAGGTTTGTTCATTTAATAAAGAAATAACTTGAACTCTACTTTCCACTTGTTTTATAATCTGAGAGGAGATCAAACATGTTTTCAAACATTTCAAACTTCAAATTTTGCAAAACACACGCACAAATATATTTAAATAAATATATTTTTGAATCCATTCTACTTATTAAAAATTCTATTCATGCAATAGAAAGAACTAAAATTTTCGATTGTAATTGACCAGAAAAATGCATAATGAAAAATAAATAGTTATATGGCATGTAAATTAGCGTCACATTCTAGAAAATCCTAAAAAAAAAACTGAATTCAAATGTTACGCATATTACATGTAAAAAATAATAATAATAATAATATATTGTTAACGCCCAGCTTGGAATGACTCAAATTCAACTCGTCACATCTTCATTTTGGGCTTCAACCTAGATTTTATGGGCTAGTCGGGATTGTAATTGATCTGTGCTCTACCTGGCACCTAAATCGACAGTCACGGATTATAAAAAAAAGTTTAATTGTGAGATGGTAAAAGGTTAAACACTAATAGGTCCTATCATTCAATTGTGAAAAGCATAAAAGAAAACATCAAAAGAAGGAAAGTTTATTGGGATGGAAATGGAGTATGAGAGTGAGAAAGGGTAAAGGGCAAAGGGAAAAAAAAGAAAGAAGGAAAAGTATTAGGAAAATGACCAAAAACATTCCTCCCATTTACCAAAAAAATCTTCTTCTTTTTTTTTCACTCTTCATATTTTAAATGATGTAAAATTGTCCCTTGATATCAATATTTTTAATAGTATATCAATTTCATCTCTTATATTTTTAGAATATATCAATCTCGTCCCGATATGAAATTAAATTTTGATGTTTGATTAATGCGTAAAAGTTATTATTATCAAAAAAATTATTAAAACATCTTATAATATGTCAGCGATCAAAGTCCCTTTCATATGTGAATTCTCAGCAAAATCCATCTTGGAATGTCTAGACATTTTTGAGATTAGACACTAACTTTTTCATTCATCAAAAACAAGAACATCATCTAACAAAGATTCTATTATAATTAAAGTTCGGTGGGGTTTCTTTCGTAATTCACTACTGCTGTGAATTATGGTGAGTCCCTCTTGCGAGAACATGTATTACCTCATTGAATCCATTCGATGTCCCACGACCGAAGGCCACCTGGTCGAGCTTTAATCTCCATTAGCACAGAACCAACTCATTGCCTTCTCTCTTAACCAGGTTCACAACTTAAACCAAATCCCCTTAAAAAATCGCTGAACATCAATTTTTGTCTCACGCTCTGTATTATTCTCTGTCGTACTATTAAATGAATTGTTAAAATTATCTCACTAAAATTACTCCACAAAATTTTGACAGTGACAGAGTGTGAGTCACACAGGGTCAAGGATCAACAATCCCCTCTCTTATATCAGACAAACCACCTTTGAAATATCCTGATAAATTTCTACTAACAACGAAACCAATAGTCTTCAATTCACTAAATACAAACCCATCAAAGTTAAATTTAGAAGGGGTTTAGTTTATGAGTAAAAAGGGAATACATGGGAATCAAGGTTAACGATACTCATATATGTTGTTTGGTTAATCACTGTGGAATTATTCTATAAAAATATAAGTATTAAAAAATGTCCACATTCTTATACTCCATCTGTGATGTGGATATCAAATTTATGAACTTATCAAAATAATGAAACATATCTAGATACACATAACGTAGATAAAGGGAAATGATATAAATTCATACCGATAATGAAATTTATAATTCTCATTTAGATACTATATTTCGAATACGAACCAACCACCAAATGGAGCCTACCGTTGTGCTAATTAATGACAAGGGGATTCTATGTCAATTGCCTTTCATTTGCAGCCTACCATTATGCTATGAAGGGGATAGGATTGATACCATATGCTTGGTTGTATTGGGCCAGAAAATTATTTCTGAACTAATAAAGGACATTTAAAGGACATTAGTAAATAAAGAAACTAATAAAAAAGGCCGAAATCTCTGACTCTAAAATTAAAAACCTTATTTTGAAACCTTCAAATATTAAATTATGGTTGTAATTAAATAATACAAGCATATTTTTTAAAGTGTAAGCAAGTTATTTTGACCAATTCTTAGATAACAAATCAAATTTTCAACAATTGTCAATCATAAATTTGATCGAAAATTATTATGGACGAGACTGGTATGTTTTAAAAATGTGATGGATGAATTTACGTCATTTTAAATGTGATGACAAAAAAAAAATGTTTCGCAAATGTCCATGAGTTAAGATTGATACGTTCTAAAAATGTGAGGGATGTATTTGGTTATTTTCCCAAAGTAATTTATATATAAGGATGTTATTGGGTTCATTGATTCATCAAATGAATGAATGAAAGAATGAAAATTAAAGTTTTTGCTTACAAAAAATAATAATAAGAATTGAAGAAAGTAAGGAACTCGCTTAACAAAGGAAAGAAAGGGAGTCGACGGATTTTAATTGCAATAATTATTTTCATCTTGCTTAGACTTAATTAGGGACTAATATATTGGAGATTTTGTTATTTTCATTTCATCGATTGAGTTCTCTATTTATAGACACCTTCACTCGATTTAGTTCTACAACCACTTTCAAATTGATATATTACGCGATTCTTGTGATTGTAGTGGTGAAAATGGCAAAATCTTCATATTTGTGTGGTATTCTTCTCCTTTCCATTTTCTCAGATTTGTCCAATGAAGTCAGCCTTATATGTTATCAATACAACTTCTGTTTTTTACTAGTTGTACTCTCTTTAATTTCTGTATTGATGGGGGGCTAATTGGGTAACAACAATTAATAAGAAGGAAAAGGAAAAATCAATAAAAAGGGTGAAAAAAAATCCTCCAATAATATTTTATTTTTCTAATCTAAGATATAGAAAATGCAATAAGGAGGTATTAGGTAAACAATCACAACACATTGTATTGTAGATCTAACATATATATATATGATATATGAAAAAGTAAAGAAACCAAAAAAATTAATTAATTAAATAGATTTTTTTTAACTTTTGAGTTCCTGGATAAAAGAGTTGGATATTGTTTTTAACTCTTAATTAATTTTCCTCTCACAGCTTGTTAATTAGAAATAGATTAATTTAATTTTTTATCCTAACAAATTTTTTTTTTTCTGTTACATGAACTTAATTCGGAGTTGGATTGGTATTCATCACTGGTGTAAAAGGTGAAGAAATATGCAAAGTAGAGAATGTATGAGGACAGTATTTACTTAAATATTGCAAATTAGAATGCTCCACGATACCAATACAACGGCACCGCAATTTGTATACCTGGCACTACTAGTTCATCTGGCAAAGATTTTGATAGATGTGATTTTTGATTCTATTTGTAAACTCTATAGTATAAATTAAATTTTAGAAAATTTATGATATTAGCTAATATAAACAAAATTTTTTAAAATTTAATCCTGACTACAGAATTTACAGATAGAGTTAAAAACCAGATTTATCTAAATACTTAGTTCATTTGCTTGTTATTGTATTTTTTGATTGTGGTTTTGGCATAGCTCCACCCCTTTTATAGGAAGGTGAATATTATTAAGGAAGAAAATATGGTAACGGCCCCATTTGGATTGTTTTTTTACCACTTTTTACATTACTATTTATATTTTTATGAAATATTTATTTGATCAGCAAAATTTTTTTGTCAACTTTTTATTTCAAAAATGTATTCATTATTAAATATTCAAAATTTTCTTATACTATTCATAGACGTGTACAATTCAAATTTATCATTCATTATTCATTACTATTTAATCAATTATTTTACTATTCATCTATACATGTATTATACTATTCACATATATTAGCATTAAATTTTTTTATACTATTTATATTACTATTCATTGGTCTAAATTTTTTTTGGGCAAAGAACAAATGGAAAATGTAAGGTTCGGAAGTCCGAATATAGGCAAAAATAGAGTTTAAAATCCATATATAAAGTTCGGACTTCCGAATTTAGGTTCAGTACTCCGAAATATAGGCGGAAAAATAAAGTTTAAAATGATTTGCCAACACATTTAAACTTTCGAACCTATGTGGGAGAATCCAAACTATGGGCGACATTTATCGAAGATGTGTATAAGAGACAGGTTTCCTTACTGTCGCTGCTACAAACACTAAGAGACAGTTTAAGACTCTCTATGGCAATGTTAAGATTGGATTTCAAACGATAAATAAGTAACTTTCTTTGAGGTGTATAAGAGGAGCTGTCTCTTCAACCACTTAGATGTGTATAAGAGATGAGACAATCTCTGGATTAGAAAGAATCTATGTTCAAGTAACATCAAACTGAAATACACAAATAATGTGTAATTTTTAAATTATATTTTTTTTATTTTATATTAAATAAATATATGTTAGTATACATGTATGAGTATATCTTATTTTTTAAGATTTGAATTTTAAACGACGAGAAGGTAACTACGTTTGTGTATGCTTTTATTACTTGATTTGATGGTGTGAAAAAGAAAGTGAACGGAATCATATATTTTGATATTAGTAATTTCGTTCGACTTTCACGTACGTTTATTATCTTTGAGTGTAAAAATATTATTCAAACACTTATTTACAAAAATTATTTGTATTATTCACAATCCCTAGATGTGTATAAGAGACAGCATTACTTCTATTATCTGTCTCTTATACACATCTAGATGTGTATAAGAGACCAAAATAATTGTCCAAATTTTATCATTCTATAAAGATGTATGCAATATTCAAATAATGAATTCAAAGGAATTAATGGCATTAATTTATTCTTGCCATTATTCTCCTGTTATCATTGTAATATTTTCTCGAACTATATGGTATCTAGTATCTTTATTTTGGAAATTCATCTTCAATGCTGGAATGATAAAACGATATGTATCGTTCTAACAAAAAACAAAAGGAAACTCCATATTGCATTTTTGTCAACATATTCCTAAGTTCTGAACTTTTATACACCTATTGGGTATGGAAAATATTTTACAAATTACCTTTTAAAGTCACCTTCCAAAACCAGTCTGCGTGACAAAATCTTATTAAATCACGACTCCCCTAATTTTAAATTCTCCACCAGATTTTTATTATTATTTTTCAGATCTAGTGACTTTTATATGTCATTTTGTATTTATCAATTTTATAAATGCACTTATTGAGTATATATTGCTATAGAAGAAATCAATAACAGAAAGAATAATTATGCTGAATTGGAAAAAATGAAATATTGGAGGTACATTTATTACCCCCCAAAAAATAGAAGTAATGTGAAAACGTGGGCAAAGGGTGGGGGAGGTTCTTGGAATTAATCATGTTCAAAAGACATTATTGTAATACGATTAAAATATTAGAGAGTGAACTTAGTTAAAGAACTTTACCTGTGACCTTGATTAAGATTTAATGTATCTGCAAAAATAAAAAAATAAAAAAAGAGTCAGATAAACCGATATATGCTTCATGTAAAGTATAAACGCTTAACTAAAAAAGCAAAAGAAGTCAAGTAAACAATAGATATAGGAAAGGTAAGAAAATTTAGAAGAAGATTAGGCTTTTCGGCTAATAGTCACATAGAGCTTTTGACGAGTAGAATTTAAATAAGAAAAATTATTTACAAAAGTAAAATTCATAGTCAGTCGTGAAAATTACTCTATTTGGTAAGATCTTATCAAATCACGATCTCCTGATTCTAGATTTTCGATCAGATTTTTTTTTTTTTTTTTTTTTGTGTTCGAATCTTGTGACAAATCAATAATTTTTATTTATTATTTTTTATAAATGTACTTAATTAAGTATATAATGCTATTCAAAAAAATTTATATTATATAAATGAATTCAAGTTTGAGTTTGATTCATTAACTTCGTAAATAAGTTCGAGTTTGAGCTCAAATTTGATTCATTAAACTTAGCATGTTGAGCTAGAGTTCAAATTCGAGAGAGGCCAGCTTGTTAAGTTTAAATTATGTATGGAATTAATATAAGAGAATTTACAATTAAGTCAATTACGCTCAGTTTTAAAATTTCGTCAAGTAAAGTTGCCCATATTTATGTTTTTCCTTTTTTTGTTTTTTGTTTTTGTTTACAATAATAACTAAATTTTATAAACCTAAGTATTATGTATATTTAATGTTTTTTTGGTGTCAAATTATTATATAATTTGGTTCCTAAACAGTATTTGATTGTTCGCTAAAACATTTGAAATGTAGGTTCGTTTTTTATACTAACCAATCTAGTGTTCGAGTTCACTTCATTTTTAATGAATGAATGTTTTTCAAAATTAAAGGAGTTATGTTCACGAACAACTCGATTTATTATATTATCTGATAATAAAGTGCATTCTTTTTCCCTAATTTGAGATGTTTGGGGCCTAGGGCTCATGTTTTACCACCAAACTCACACCGACACATATGAAAATCTTTCTCACAAATTGATTGAATTTCAAATTGAGTTCGGGCCAAACTAACTTATGTACGTACCTTAAGTTAATTTTACATTATTGATAAAAAAAATTAACCAAATTGTTGTAAAGAAACGAATATATCACTACATTTTATATTGCACAAAACAAAACATACAGAACTAAATGTAATATACATCATGCATATAAAACTTTAGAAAAATTCTATAATCTCGTTAAGTATTATATTGATGTGATTTGAATATTTATACAGTATACTACTATATGTTTTAAATATTTAAATATTATATGTATTAAATCACAATAGGATAGTACTCCAAAAACTTTAAGTCAACCAACCAATTAAGAACAAAGCATGTTAGAGTTTGAAAACGATTTGTTCATTCAATAAACAAATCACCAATTATAAACTCAGAATTCGAGTTCGTTTAATAATCGAGTCGAGCACAAATGTGTTGGCAAACATTTCATACTTCAAATACTATCCGCCAAACACATGTATAAATATATTTAAATAAATAAAAGAAAACGTAATGTTACAAATACACATAAAAAATGTTAATTGAGAGATTGTGAAATGTTAAACCAGTCAATATCCTATCATTCAATCGTGAAAAGCATAAAAGGAAACATAAAAAGAAGGAACATTGCCATAGAGAGTGAGAGTGAGAGATAAAAGGGTAAAAGGAAAAGTAAATTCATTAAAAGAAAGGGAAGGATATCATTTGGTAATGATTAATTTAACGAATGAATTAGATTAAAAGTTGTGGTTACTAAAATATAATTAAAAATTGATAGAAATAAAAAACTTGCATTTGAAAAGAAAGTGAATCAAGATGTGTATTATTTCATATCGTATTTTTGTCAAGTATTTACACCGTTCTTAATTACAATATTTATTTTCATCTAATAGAGTAAGTGGTAATTATCTCTTATACTTAATAGATGACTAAATAAGAGATTTTTATATTAGTCATTTAATGTGTCCATATATATATTGACACATTCACTCTAATTGTACAAATACATAAAATCACACCTTCACTCTAGTTCAACAACAACTTTCTTATTGATATATTAAGTGGCTCTTGTTGTTACAATGGTGAAAATTACCCAATATTCATATCTAAGTGGCATCCTTCTCTTCTCCATTCTCACAGGTTTGTGCACTGAGTCAATCTTATATGTTATCATCACAGCTTCTATCTTTTATTATTTGTACTTATTTTAATTTCACCAATTTCAAGAAATGGATCTTGGCATTATCATATTTTGTCAAATTAGCAATAATTTTTTTTGTTCCTAACAAATTTTTTTTTTTTTTTTTTTCGCAGTTGGATTAAGAGGTGAAGAAAAGTGCAAAATAGAGTTAGATCCGAGAGAGTGTTTATTTAAATATTGTCAATTAGAATGCTCCTATAAGCAATTAAATGGCACTGCAGTTTGTGAACCTGGCCTTACTAGTTCATCTACTTGTTATTGTATTTTTGATTGCAGTGTTGGCAAGTCTCCACCATCTTCGTAGGAAGGTGAATGTTATGAAGGAAGGAAAATATGAATAATTAACTTGGTTCAATTAGAATAATGAATTCAAAAGGAATTAATGGCATTTATTCTTTGAATTATCCTCTTATTCTCATTGCACTATTTTCTCTAACTATAATTTCCAATTACTTTATTATGCAAATAAATATAATTTAATGCTGGCAACATAAAGGGATATGTATTGTTCTAACAATAAACCCCCAAAAAAAATAAAGAAAAAAAAAGAGAAATTTCATATTATATTTTTGCAACATATCCCTAAGTTCTGAACTTTTATACCCCTATTCGGTATGCACTGCAAGTACAAGAAATCAACAAGAGAAATAATGATTTTGCTAAGGATATAGCAGACAAATTGGCAAAATTGAAATATTGGAGATATACATTTGTTACGAAAAAAAGAATAGAGGCAATGTGAAAACGGCACAGATTAGGGAGGTTTTTGGAATTTACCAATTTTAAAATGGTGAAAAAGACAATTGTCTCCTGTTTTGGGTGGAGTTACTTGAATAAAGATTCAAAATATTGATTAAAATACAGGAATATGTCAAAATTAGGTATCTGGAAAAAAGGTGATATATTATATGCCCAACTCGTTTGCGAGCAGGAGTAGAGATCATATATATACTTGAATAGACAACTACTTAGGCTAAAATACACTATCAGACTTACATGACACTGACAGTGAAGGTTGTTAACGTGGTAAGATTGTTTCTTATAATCTATTAATTT